>CAIIXF020000003.1:31495150-32695150 GCA_903813345.2 Owenia fusiformis | reverse complement strand
TATTCACCTGATAAAGCCTATTTAGACTTCTACCTTAATGACCATTTGAAAGCAATATTTGTAAAAGGTCAACATGCAAATTAGACTCATCTGGAAGCCAATGTTATCAGCAATCTGAGAGATGGACAGCAGCAATTTTGTCAGGTCTTTGAACCGCCGGTCAAGATACACCAAGAATGTATAGATAATGGGGAAAATACTGAATATTCGATGATAGCAGTAATATGAAATGATCAAATAATGTAACATTACTAATCCCTATGGCTGTTGTGGTACATAATTTGATATAATATAGGAATAGATGGTGGAGTGCCAAGATCATATGAGTAGGAATAGGCCAGTCAATTGGTGATTTCACATCTGACAAATTGCAATAGTTTTGAAACATGGTTTAATTGGTGAATTGATATTTTTGTAGCAACATATTAAAAATATAGGAAAATATATGTAGTGGACAAATATGAAATTTCACTTCTTAGGTACCCCCACCCCAATTTTGACTAGGGGTAAGGGAAAAAATAATTTCTCCATATTTGAATAGTTTTTACATGTTTTTATGTTGTATCAGGTCATGGGAAAGATTCAGAGTGGATTTAAATCTACTTTTAATGCTTTTTTGTGCCAACAATTGACAATTTACCTCCCAAATACACCAAAATATGTTGTCATATGGCCAAAATATTTCATAATAATGTATATATTTCTTAATTGCTTTATCCAAGAGCCATGGAAAAATTCATGGTAATACTTCTATATACGGGTAATACACATATGGAATACCGACTCCTAAACTTGCATATTGTTGAAGAAAAAAATATTTAAAATTTCAATTTTTTGCCCCGCCCACTTTTGGGGTGACCTTACTTTTGCAATATAACTTCCTATATACCACATATGTCCTCAAATTTGATATCAAAATACAGATATAAACCCATTCTGTCTTGTACATAACTTTTTATTGGAGTTATTTCCCCTGTCTTGTTAAAAAGCTCATAATATGTTGGATGCAAGATGAAATATTAGGGCCCAATTACCGTTACTTAATAACAACTGAGATATCATATCTCTATAGCTTAAATCAACTCTAATTTGATAATACTACAAATACAACATGGTTACCTGACCCATAAACACTATCTCATAGTTATTTAATCATTAAACAGTTTTAAAATGAAACTTAGAAACACTAGCGCCATCTAAAATTCAAGGGTCGACTTCAAAGTAGACTTCAAACGTTTGTTGCAATAAACACCTGACCAATCCAACCATTCATCTATTGCAAAATTAGCTTTTCCAAATTAATATATTTGAATAGAGGTGTAGAAAAAGAAAAATACAAAATGAACATCAAAATAACAATTATACATTGAATATATGAATAAATAATATCTATTTAATATAAATATACATATATTTATTCTATATATTGTATATTGTAACAACATCAGCTAGTGTGACATGGTCAAATCATGCATTAGTTTTACTAACGATTTACCATCTGCAGATGCAGTGTACCATAAGGTAGTGGTAACTTTAGATCAGGCAAGGGCACACCACAACAGTTTCAACTGAGTGATGGGAAAGGCAGCCAAAAATGAAAAGAATGAGTGGACGCCCTAAAGACATGCAACGACAAGATGCTTTCAATAAAGTTGTCACCTTTCTTGAGGCGAATGATGATGAACAAATAACTGTCACTGATCTTATTAGCAAGATGAAAGAGTTCATAAATGACAGGGAAATTGAACCCTATATCTTTAAATACATGAAGAAAGAGCTGAAAGCATTCTTTGGTGAGAACCTTATCATCAGTGATATCCAACGAATACAAAATGTTGTTACCTTTCACTGACAATGCTGCCAAAATATTGCATGTTTTTCATCAACACAAAGGAGACCAAGTAGATGAATTAGAGAAAATTATAGAAACTGCAGCAAGTTTGATAAAAAGTGCCATAAAGGACAAAAAGCAATCTCCCCAAACTTATCCTGAATATGACACAATGTCCTCCATCAATGAGTCATTAGACTTTTTACCTGACATTTTGTCGATGTTTTTGAGCAAGTTGTTTGTTGATAAAGATGTTAGAAACAAAGTAGCATCAATTGGACAAGCTATTATGCAGGCCACTCGTCCAAATGCCCTTTTGGCCCCATTACAGCTTAGTCTAGGTGTGCAGCTCCATCATCATTTCCAGTCAAGATTTTTGATTGACACACTTAACAAACATGGGTTTACTTGCTCATATTCTGAGGTCCAGAAGTTTGAAAGGAGTGCAGCATTGATGCAAAACACAGACATACCTAACATTACTCCTAATCATGTTGTAGATCATGTTGCAGATAATGTAGATCACAACGTTCCAACTCTCGATGGCAAGAATACGTTCCATGGAATGGGCATTATTGCAACAGTCACACCTAAAGTGAGAACAACTCGGCCAGTGATCAGACACGACGTATCTTCAGAAGACATAGAGGCAATTGGTCGCATCAATACTCACTACTATTCAAATGACAATGATATGTTTAGTAGTTTGAGGTATGAAGAGCTTGTGAGACAATCATTTGATAAACCTTTAACAGGCTTTAATCTTGTGTGGAAATCATCCTTGCTTTTTAAGACTCCTTGTCCACTTTGGTCAGGATTTATGCAGGTGGTTTATAAGGGGGAACATCCTGATGAATCTTCAGTCATGTTTTTACCTTTGATAGATATGGACCCAGGTGACATGTCATGTATCTACTCCACTTTGAAGTTTGTTGCATCTCATGCTGGACGGTACAACTGCACTCCTGTCATCAGATTTGATCAGCCACTTTGGTGGAAAGCAAACAAAATTGTAGAAAATGAGCCAGAAGACAGTGATGTTCACAAAATGGTTGTAAGACTAGGGGGGTTTCATACCGAGATGAGTTTTCTTGGCTCTGAAGGCCACATCATGGAGGGGTCAGGATAAGATGCTGTCCTAAGCTTGGTATATGCTGAAAATACAGTTGGTCATATGTTATCTGGTAAGGCAGTTTCTAGGGCAGTTAGAGGCCACCTTCTGATTGATAGTGCATTGAATACTATGTTAGCAGCTCAGATATATGACATTGATCTTGATCAGACCAATGAACAAAATTATTCACAAGAACAACCATTTGTAGAAGTAGAGAATGATACTACCCATATTGACCTGAAGGAATTGCATCTTGTCCTTGATAAGATAATAAATCTTGTTCATGACAATGATGACAAAATTGATGTTGCAACAGTCTGTGGAGAAAAGCTTCAAGCTGAGAAGGACTCACTTCAAAACCTAAAAACAGCAAAGCTATGGTTGCAATACATGGATATGATCTGTGGAGAAAAGCTTCAAGCTGAGAAGTACTCACTTCAAAACCTAAAAACAGCAAAGCTATGGTTGCAATACATGGATATGATCGACCTATTTAGTAACTTCATAAAAGGAGAAAGGATTGGGAGTTGGACACTTCATCTCCAATGTTTGCATGATGTTGCCATATTTTGCAACAGCAGGTCACAATCTATACCTAAAGTCTGTATATCTTTCTCCAAAAAATCAATAACCTTGAAAAACAGAGCCCAGAGGTATATGCCCATTTTATGAATGGGCTGGGCTACATGTCATTCGTCGATCAGATAGGTCATGGGCAGGACTATCTGCAGATCTCATAATTGAGCAATGCCTGATGCGAAGCATCAAGTCAACAGGATGTCTCAAGAGAGGCTGGGGCATGGCTGAAGTTCAGCGTCTGGTGTGGATTCTTTCCTCACCTGCATGTGGAGAGATAAGCAGTGCAATGCAAGAACTCACTGATATAACATATGCCACAAGTGGGCAATACCAACAAGAATCACCAAAGATGTAACGGATGCTAAATGTATCCTGAAATACCTTGTTGAAAGAAATCCCTTTTTCCTGAACAGTCATTATGTAATATCGCAACAAGAGTTGCAGCTTCTTCTGCTGTCATTGCATATGACGCAAAAGAATTAGGCAACGTGATTGTGGCATCTATGATTGGGAAAAAGGTATCTTGAGTGTTCCTTCAAAAGAAAAAGCCAAGCTGTGACCATGGGATCAAAAACTGCAGTCAAGGTTAACAATGAAGAAATACACATAGATCCTATTTTGCTTTTTCAACGCCTTATCATAGCTGGTACACGATCTGGTGATTTGTCAGAGCCTCTAGGTTATGAGCTTTGTTCCTTTCCACCGGATTTGTTTGAATCAAAAGGTGTAATAAGACCAGCGGTAAAATCACATCTGGCAGAAGCATTGTGGACACCAAAAATATCTTCCTTACCAGGGCCAAGTGACAAAGATGTTCAACATGTGATTGATGGAGGTGCCCTTCTTCATCGCATTCCTTGGCAAAAAGGTTTTACATGGGAGAACGTTTTAAGCCAATATGTATACTATGTGCAGATGAGGTACCAAAATGCTAAAATAGTATTTGATGGGTACCAAAATGGCCCTAGCACAAAAGATGCAACTCATCTTCGTAGAAATGGAGGGAACACCGGGACTGTAATCCAATTCATTAACACAATGAAACTCCAATGTAAGAAAGAAGATTTCTTAATGAATCAAACAAACAACATATTCTTCAAGCCTGAACCAATGAATCAAACAAACAACATATTCCGGCAGGACCTTCTTCACTCTTAGAAGTGATCAAATGTAATTGAAAGACAGGTTGCACAACAATGCACTGCACATGTCGAAAGAATGGAATGGACTGTTCCATGGCATGTGGTGAATGTAGAGGATTATGTGCAAATATAAATTATGATGACTAATTGCCAACCGCAATCTCTCTTGAAGTCCAAAATCTGCAATGCCCTGTAGCAGTCTGAGATACTAGTATTTTAAGATTTCACAAATCTTTCTAAATCAGTGATTGTACTTTCATTTTAAACAAATACACTATTATACCTTCACATAAGCACATATATAAGTGCAATGGCCCATAATTGGCACATTTGATATAAATATATGTCAAAACATACAGTATTAGCCTTACAAAATACCCCATTTTCCAGACTTT
Source organism: Owenia fusiformis (assembly GCA_903813345.2). NCBI lineage: Eukaryota > Metazoa > Annelida > Polychaeta > Sabellida > Oweniidae > Owenia > Owenia fusiformis. The sequence goes on along the minus strand of CAIIXF020000003.1, from coordinate 32,690,089 downwards.
TCAAATTGCAGTTATAATTTTGTCCAAAACAGGAGTCCCAAAATCTAATAAAAGTTAATATTGGATGATATATGTCTAAATCATTCTTTAAGTTGTAGAATTGTTAGGAATTACTGCATAGTTTGAAAATTATTTAGCAAAAGTAAGGTCACCCCAAAAGTGGGCGGGGCGAAAATGTAAAACTTATATATTTTTTCTCTTCCCCAATATACCACTGATGATACTGGTATCCCATATATGTTATGTCCATATATACATGTATCACCATGATTTTATTTAATCATTTTTGAATGCACCAGTCTAGAAATATAAGAAAAGATACATGAAATGTCAATCATTTAATGACTCATTTGGGGTCGTTGAGGGTGAAACAAAAAATTCTAAGCCTCAAATGAAAGTTTACTTCGGTAAAAATTTATGTTTTGTCATTCTATTATCATAATATAACAAGAAGACTTGAAAAAAACTATTCAATTATAGATAAAAAAAAATTTTAAAACAAATAGTCAAATTTAGGGGTGGGTCGTAGGGGGTACTTATGAAGTAAAATTTCACATTTGTCCACTAATTATATTTTCCTATATTTTTGATATGATATAAGGTGAATATTGATCAACAATTAAAACTAAGTTTGCAAACTATTGCAATTTGTCCTAGGTTAGGCTGTTTTTTTTCACCAATTGACTGGCCTAGAAAGAGATTTGTAGAACACAGTTGTGACGTCGCTCCACTTACCCTCGACTCCCGTTACCATAACAACCATAACTTTTTCATTTTGAAACTGAAAGTCATGACAGATTCAGGATATATTGTTATAATGTCATTCTACATTCTGGAGCAATTTCATCTCATAACAGGCAAATCTCTTGAAATTAGAGCATTTGTATCTTTACTTGTTACAATGTCATTCTACATTCTGGAGCAATTTCATCTCATAACAGGCAAATCTCTTGAAATTAGAGCATTTGTATCTTTACTTTCCGGATAGTTCTACATGTTTGCTTTTGAAAGTTTCAATACAACCAGTCAACTGGTTCAGGAATTGTCATCATTACATTACATGCTCCAAATGACCATAATTGCGCAAAAGGCAGAGTTGGATTCATATGGCAAAATCGTCAATTACCCTTACCCCATTCAACCCTTATTATGGCATTACATGTGGCAGTGGTTGCCTTCTTTAGGTCTGCAATTGTCTGAAAATTGTTTTTGGTATACATTGTCTTTCAAATAGCCCTACAAAAAATCAATCAGATTCAAGTTTGGGGTGTACGGAGATGAAGGGTTATTTTATGACTAATTGTAAGCGATGTTTAGTACAACCACTGGTGATCCACTCGATTACGCTGGTTACCAAAACGAACCGTTTTGGTAACAAAATGTCGGAACGTCGAAGGCACGATTTTTCTGTTTTTCTTATTTCACGCGTTGTAGGCAGAATCCCTACGATGTTTTTTCTCACAACGTGCATCAGTATCATATGTTTTAGAAAATGTACACGTTTGAGAAAAAATAGCTCAGAAGACAACAGAATCGTCGATTTACTTCCTCACTTAAGTTACAGAAACGGTTTTTCGAAAAACAGTTAAGATCTGCACTTTTAACCCAAACCGTTTATGTAACTTAAGTGAGGAAGTAAATCGACGATTCTGTTGTCTTCTGAGCTATTTGTTCGCAAATATGTACAATTTCTTAAACATATGATACTGAACAAATATTTCAATCTATTGAGGTGAATACCTGTACATCTTACACAAGTGATATTCCACGAAGCCCGAAGGGCAAGTGGAATATCACCTTGTGAAAGTGCTACAGGTATTCACCGAAAATAGAGTGAAATATTTGTTTTATTATATCACTGTCTAGCTAAACATCCCTAATATTATTAAGTCATTAAGTCTTCAGATATTTTAACGAATCTACTCGGTTCGTCTGCCATTTTGACTTACACTGAACTAAATTATTTACACTGAACGAAAACAAATTCTTTGAAAATTCCCGGGAGCGTGGGATATCGCTAGATATCTCACGGTTGTCTTATCTGATTAGCATTGCCATTGAATATCGCCAGATATCCCACGACATGTGACCCGGTTTTGACCAATCATACTGTCGCTAGCTAGATAGTGATATAATAATGATACATGCTTGCATTAAAAATGTCGTGGGAATTCTGCCTAGAACCACTGTGACAACGTGTGTAATAAGGAAACGAGAAAAATCGTACCTTCGATGTTCCGACATTTTGTTACCAAAACGAACCGTTTTGGTAACCAGCGTAATTGAGTGGATCACCAGTGACAACAGCAAAGCCCAGGATATTACAGTGCCATACTGTGAGGTCTAAACCAGTTGCAAGTCGCACGATATGCACAAAACATATCAATGGTGCGAACTGATCATTTGGTTCAATAACAACCAGACATAAAACTTTGGGCTCATTTGTAATGGCGTTTATTCTCACTTATATATCCCGGATGTAAGTACTTGACGAAACGTTAATTAAATAACAATCCCGGGGATTGTTCACACATTACACGTATATCATTACAAATGGTTGTTTATCTTATTAGAGAATTGTGTGAATGCGATTGAAGATGGAGGTGACAACTGGACCAATTCGCAGTGTGCAGAATTAATCGGCCTTGGCTATTGTATTAAATTCCTTGTGAGGAAAAACTGCGAAAGAAGTTGTATGCGATGTTATTATGGTGAGTAGTTTTGATAATATTTTCATTCAACGGAGTCAACTTTGGCTTTTTACAGGTGGTATTGTTGAAAAGGTGCCAGTGAAGTATCAGAAAAAGAGACCACACAATTTGTTAAAACTACAAGTAATCACTGATTAACAAACTGCCTAAAATGTGGTATTGTTAGATCATCTATACTTTAGTTTGATGGACTTATATCTGCATAGCCTCAGAATGTAAACGGAAAAGTCTTGATATATCTTGGGTAAGGCAGTTAATTTTAGACATTTCTTCTTACAGGATCAATCTATCATTTACAAAAAGTCATTAAAGTATCCGTAGTAAAATGCATCCGCTTATCCACAACGGCCGCTTTTCAAAACCTTTTTAGTTTTTTGTGAGATTATATATACGACATTATTCATCTCTTAGAAATGAAATCAACTAAGTTTTGAGATGAGTTTTATTTCTTCTGTTGCCTACTCGTGTTTCATCATTTACATAAATAAAAGTGGTTGACTGAGTATAGAAGTTCGTACATGGAGCTTATAAATGTACAGTATCTGCAGATTATTTGATGGAAATGTTGACATCATATATCTCAGAGATAGTGGTGTAACATATTCACAGTAGAAATAATGAAATCATTACAAATGGTTAATCTGCATTTTAAGGGATCCAACATGTAACAACGCAAGAGCTTGTCTACATGGTGGTTCACTATAAATATGACGCTTTTTGGTATGCTCTCGATTTGTTTTTTAGAATTTGGAAATGTTTAAAAAACAGTTTAGATGAAGTAGAATCAATTTGTAATCACTCTGTGATCATATTTGAATGTACATACTAAAAAATGGAATAGTCAAATAGATACCAACCCTACTTTTAGAATGAACAATTGAAAGCATATATTTTACTCTATTTTTCCATCAAAATCTATTTCTATAAGTTTATAAAAACTTAACCGGATGCTAAAGGGTAATAGATTGGTCTTACAGGTATATATATGAAAATGAACATCCAAAATACAATTGTCTGCACAAACGATCATCTTTAACACGGTGTATAACCCAAACGCTCCTACATGCACGACGGAGCGTTACATTTACGCGGAAACGCTCCGGAGCGAAATAAAATGGCGGCTCATAAAGATTCCACTATGACCGTAAGTATTGTTTCTCTCGTTTCTCTTACATATCATATGTTATGGTGAAATATTATGTACCATTCGATGAACAATACCGTGAGCAAAGATCTTATTTATTCAACTTCTGGTGGTAAACTGTTATTTGCTTGATCAAAGCTCCGTAGTGTAGATCGAACGAATCTGAAGATGACGTTTTGACCACAAATTACGAATTAAACTAGTATTTCTATGAAAACGTTAATCTTTCTGTTAAAGTAGTAGATCACAAACTCGTATATTCTCATTTCCTAAAATCCCAGTCCAAATCCATTACTTGTTCTCGAGAAATCGCTTGTTTTCCTCGAAACGCTCCGTCGATTTAGAACACAATTTTAGAAACGCTCTTACCATTTTGTTTTGATATCATTTTCAGATTAATAGAGAAGAGTCCCGAATCGAATCTATCTCTTAAAAACGTGTTGTACTTGTTAGGCAAATTGAAACATCTGAACCTGGTGGTGCTAAACGTGCAACTAGCTGATTTAAGCCTATACATTAGATGATGTCATGCCTACATATGTGCTAAATCATAAAACTATAGAAAAAACTAAAATTTATATGTGAATTAATCTTTCTTCTATTGATGCCAAGGGGTATAATAGATCTTTTCTTTCTCTTCCTGAAAAGGAAAGGCAAGCTATATATTTCCTAAACTGATCTAGACTACCGGAGCGTTTCCAGTTCACTGTGTTAATCAGATCGGAGCGTTTCTTGAATATGAGAATGTCATCATTTTTAAGACTGGATTTTCGGTCATCAAATCACTATTACGATAATGTATGGTGCGTTGAAGCATTGGAATTTGACTAAAATATACGTTGGTGCTCTAATCTTGGCTCAACTAATCACATGTATCGACAAAAGGGGTTTTGACCGGTAGAATGACAAATACGTTTTTGAATTTTGATAACTATACTGCTTCGTATAGCTCTTCCTAATTGCTTCAAACGTCAACAGCCAGCCACGTACAACATGAATATCACACCCATCGAATGGTATACTCGAAATATGTAACTCATACCTCTTATTCCCATTATTGGGGAAATCGTCAGACGGCTCATCATTCCCGCCAGCCAGTTTTCCTACTCAGGAGCGTTACTTTGTTTAATTTCAGTAATGAAACGCTCCGTCGTGCATGTAGGAGCGTTTGGGTTATACACCGTGTTTAAAATAGAGAAAAGAATTGATTGAAATCAAGTTTTATAATGTCATCATCACTGTTTTAGTAATTTAATTGTTTGAAATGTAGAATATGATCAAAAAAATTATTTTCACATTTCTAAATTGAAATACATGAAGATCTTATTGTGTAGCCTTGCTGTATTTGAATGTTTTCATTTTATTCGTCATTTATAACTACTCACGTACACCGAAAGAAATAGCTTCAAATTACAATAATACTCCCGGTAGTGAAATTATGTCGTACATTTTATTTCAGAATTATGTAGGGACACGAGGGCGGATTGTGATACAGCGACCTTGAACGATATGTGTCAAATGAGCAGTTTGGTGGTAGAAGGATGCAGAAAAACATGCAAGCAATGTTGATAATCTACCAAAGTAACGAAATGAATGAACGAAGAGACTCTGGACAATTGCGCTATCTACGTAGAGAGTTATTATTCTTCGAGTGTATTTGGACTCGAGTAATAAAACCTTTATCCGGATTATCATATCACTGTCAAATTCCCAACCCTAGATCTGTAACATACACAAGACGAAAAGTAAGGAGTTTTCCCGCTCGAGCAGGTGTAATGCAAATAACAAAATAAGAATAAAATAAAAAACAAAATCATCGATTAAACTATTGATGGACTTCGTCTTGCCGTAAATCCATAGAAATGAACCATAGGAAATGAAAGTTCGGATTTATCAATACACAATGACCAATAAAGGTTCGGACAGGCCGAGTGAAATTCAAAGTAAAAACCAAATAAGAAAGGTGCCAGCTGCTACTTTAGGGAGTCATTTAAGGCCGGGGTGTATGTTCGGAATTTTGCTGCATTCCTCACTGAATTTTCTTATTTTTGTACATTTTATCAAAACATTCTTCTCCTCATTCCTCTCTAGGTACATTAGTACACTCGTTGTGCAAAAGTGAGAGATGTAGACATTGTGGGGAAGGGGTGATTCAAATTTGAGGGTTGCAGCAAAATTCCGAACATGCACCCTGACCTCAATGCTTTTATAGAAAATGGGCAATACCATTACCAATTATATTAGAATGTGTAGTGTTCTAATCCAAGTTTAGAAATAATGATGTTCTGTTCAGTTTGCATTAACTATCATTTTCCGAATCATGGTATCGAAAGGTCTAAAATGATATTGTCGCGCCTGGGCCGTCTCACCGAGCACCCTGTATACTGGGGAAAGGCCTGGGACGACGAAAAGGGATCTTTGGAGGTGTTTCAAGGGTGTCGACCTGGTTTGGTGGTACGACAGTTACCAATAGAAGATGGCTCCACAAAACAATTATGTACAGGGTTTTTATAATCTATTCTAACATAAGTTTTTACAATATAATAACAAAATGTCCATATAATATACAAGTTTCTCTTCAAGAGTCGTCTCTGCTCTGGAGCTTGTTTAACACTAAGAGTCACTGCGTCTCTCTATGTTCTCCTCCTGTAGTTTGTTCAGCTCTAGGAGTCACTACGTCTCTTAATCTTCTGTATGGAGTTTGTTCAGCTTAAGGAGCAACCTCAGCTCCGGGAGTCACTTCGTCTCTGGGGAAACCACGCAAACTCTCTCTCTTGGAAGAGTACCAGCCTCTAGAGCACTCTCTGCTTGGGAGTCGCCACTTCTCGATAAAAACCTCTGCTCTTGAACGATTCACACGCTCGGAGTATCTCAGCTCGGAGTCGTCTCGTCTCAAGAGAAATCAACGCAAACTCTGTGTCTCTTGGAGCACCTCAGTTCCGGTAGTGTAACTATGGCTCCAATCACAACTCTGTCTCTTGGAAGGGGTCCAGGCTCTGGAGCAACCTCTGTTCGGGAGTCGCCACTTCTCGATAAAAACCTCTGCTCTTGAACGATTCACACGCTCGGAGTATCTCAGCTCGGAGTCGTCTCGTCTCAAGAGAAATCAACGCAAACTCTGTGTCTCTTGGAGCACCTCAGTTCCGGTAGTGTAACTTTGGCTCCGACACAAACTCTGTCTCTTGGAAGGGGTCCAGGCTCTGGAGCACTCTGCTCGGGAGTCGCCACTTCACAGGAGAAACCTCGTCACCCTCTACAGAGAAATAACACCTCTGGAATGTCAATCAGATGGTGAGATTAGACCAGAGCTGCTACTTCTCGATCTCGGAGTACCTTAGTTCCGGTGGAGTAACCTTGGCTCCAATGGAATAAACCTTGCAACACAGAAATACCTTGGTTCCAGTAGTGTAACCTCAGTATCTAACTTCTGGAGGAGTCAAATCACCTCGGAGGGTACATCAAGTTCAGCAACTTGTATCAATTTCGGATCATCAATAACTCGGAGGAAGAGAAGAAGCAACTCACGAATATCGATCATTAAACTGAGATTAGACGGAGTTGTATTCTCAACCCTCGGAGCAGATTCCACTCTAGAATAGATGGAGGAGTAAGCACTCGGAGCAGTGAGTCCTCAGAGTAGGTATGGCTCTCAACTAGATGGAGGAGTAATCACTCGGAGCTGGCAATCCTCGGAGTAGGTATGGCTCTCAACTAGATGGAGGAGTAATCGCTCGGAGCTGGCAATCCTCGGAGCAGATACAACTCTCGAATATCAATCACAACGGAGATTAGACAGAGCTGTAACTACTCGGACCAAATATAACTCAGAGGAGATATAACACTTAATAATTGGAGGAGTAATCACTCGGAGCTGGCAATTCTCGGAGTCAATGGAGGAGTAATGACTCGGAGCAGTGAGTCCTCGGAGCAGATATGACTCTTGAATATCAATCAAACTGAGATTAGACAAGAGCCATAATTACTCGGAGTTGGCGATCCTCGGGCAAATGGAGTAGTAATGACTCAGAGCTGACAGTCCTCAGAGCAGACACGACTCTCGAATATCAATCAAACTGAGATTAGACAAGAGTTGTAACTACTCAGAGAAGGAATCACTCCTTAAGATGGCGTCACTTCCGTAAAAAATAAAGATGGCCGACCGCAGGGAACTCTGGGAAGAAGAAATCAAAATGGCGGACGGCAATATGGCGTCAAACTCAATAATCAAATTGTCACTCACCAAAGAACTATCTATTGTCTTGTCTTTTCCCCAATTGTCGCAACGCACGCAATTTACATCAAGCAATAGCAGCAAATAGTCAAATAATATCCAAATATAATCCACAGTTGTAATCAGCCACGCTCGCACATAAAATGCCCCAAACTGACGAGGTCCTGCTTGTACAAAATCTTGGTAAGCTCTGATTTACAGGTCACGATCTCACGCTAAAGTCCAGACATCTCAGGTTGCATCATGGGAAAATACAACTTAAGTTGGCGGTAAATTCAAATGAAGCCATCTGATTGGTTGAGCTCTGTTGCTGAGTGCCTAATTATGCAAATTTATTCCAAGGCCGTCGGCTGATTCAGTAAACATCCAAGTGCCTAGATGAGATTCTGCACATAGACACTTTACAATACAATTCTTTAATTACAGTGGACAGAACATGAAATAAAGATGAAATAACATAAAACCCAGTAAAATAAACGTTTCACAAACCCTAGTACTACTCAGGGGGAATTAAAAATTCCCACACTCCCCCCTACTAAGCTTGATCGCCCACGATCACACAATATAAGCTTAACTTCTACAAAAATAAATACAAGTAAAGAGCTCACTTAGCTCCTTTCAAAAAGTTACACCATTATAATCAATACTCGCTCAATCAACAGTCTATCTACACTACTATCTATCTACACTTTGTATTGTCTTATTTAGAAAAAGAGTCACTGGGCCTCTGTCGTCGCCCCTCTGTCACGCACTTGAGGGAGCCTCATTGGCTCCTCTGATGAGTCAACTTTTCTCCAGTTCATCTTGTCTCGACCAACACAACAAACTGGTAAGTACGTCGGCTGTTTTCTTTGACATCTGGGTCTCGCTCTGTAATGTAGTCTTTCTTCTCGCTGCTCACTTGATACCCCTCTTGGTTTGTAGGCTCGCCTCTCTCTTGTCAACTCGCTACCACCCGACCGTCTTGCCCCCCTACTTGACCTTCCCTTCTCGAGGAGTGTAGGTCTCTCTCGGCTGTCTACTAGGGCTCGAGGTTCCTCCGCTCCTACATCGGGTCTTTTAGAGGCATGTCTGCTCTTCACTTCAGGAGAGTCAACTTTGCTACTTCTGCTATTCTGGGGCCACACAGTATCACCGAGCTCATCAGGATTCTTTGGAAGCTCCTTCTTCTTTCGCTCTCTTCTTTGTCTCTTCCTTCTTTTGTGGGTTGCAGTAATGAAGGTTCTTGGCTCCTTTGGCTTCTCTTGTTGGGAGCTACTACAGCTCTGGATTCCTTCACTGTTGGAGTCATTGAAGCTCATCTGTAAGGAGCCATAATTGATCACAGCCTTGCTCGCCAATAGATAGTCAGTACCTAAGATCCCATCCTGGCTAATTTCGGCCACCACTATCTCCAAAGGGGTCTTTCTCCCATCTAACTTCACTTCCATGGAGCACAAGCCATATACTGCTATAGGGGATCCATCGGCTTGCACCAAGACATCTTTGGCTGGTTTCAGTTGTGGTCTCTTCCGGTAGTTGATTCGGTTGAAGCTGTGTAGACTCATCAAAGACACCACTGATCCTGTATCTACTAGGCACTTCACACGGGCTCCACATATCTCAACATCAGCCTCTACCTTCTGAGCAGATTCAGCCCTCTCAGGATCTACCACTGCTCGACCTCTGACATCAAGGAAACATACTGGGTGGATTCCTGGAGCATCTCTACTCTTCTTTGGTTTAGGACAATCAATGGAGAGGTGCCCTGGCTCCAAACAATTGAAGCAGGTGACTAGAGGACATCTTCTCACAATATGACCTTCCTCTCCACATCGTCTACAAGTAATGCATCGAGGAGCTCGGAGTTCTCTTTGCTCTTTGAAGAGCTGTAACGCCTCATTCATCTCCTTCATCATCTCCGTCTTCATGTCCTCCATCATTTTGAGGAGCCTTTCCTCCACAGGGTCGCTGGTAACAAGTGAAATGTGATGATCCAACTGTTTTGGCTTGAGTCCCCTTCGGATACGTTCCGACTCTTGGTAAGCTTCCTCCTTCTGGGCCTCCTCAATGGCTTCATCAAGAGACTTTGGGGCTCGGCGATGCACTGCAGCCCGAACATCATCGTCTGTTATTGCCTTTTCAAAGCTCCGTCGAGCAAGTCTGTCCTGGGAGGGACGAGGCATCTCTGGATAGGCTAAGGCAGCTAACCTCCGGATACTTTGACCTAAACTCTGTAAGGATTCCTTCGGCTTCCGGACTCTAGTGTTAAGCTCGGCTTCGTTCATAGAGGCTTTGTCCCCTGGTCCAAATCTTTTGGTTAAGGCCTCTAAAAGATCACCATAAGTGTGTCCTTCTTCTAACTCTTGGACCAGCTGCTGAGCATCACCCCTCAATTGGTTGGTGAGATTCTGCCTCTTTTCCTCGTCATTCCATCTATTGCTTTCAATACAATTCTGGAAGTGGGCTTTGTAGTCAAGCCAGGGAGTTTTGCCATCAAATAGTTGGGTTGGCTTGATTTTAGTCTTCCTTCCCTGCTGCGCTGACTCCAAGGCCTTCCCACACATATCCATAGCTTTCTCAGCTAGTTTCACCATTGCCTGCTCATGGTTACTATTGGAGCTCTCTGCTCTCCTTTCCTCTGCTATTGGATGAGCCCTAAGGCTCTCTGGAGGAACTTCCACTCTACGAGATGTGGATGGTTCTTGTTGAAGCCCTGTAGTAGTATCCCTTCTATTAGTATTTGACACATTGAGCTTCTCTGGCTCTGCTTCGACATAAGGCTCTGGAGGTAATCTGGCTCCTTGTTGACTCCATCGACCAGTAAGTGGTTCCTCTCCAGACATGCGAGTGAGCTGGTTTGGATCCAACCTTGTGAGCTGAGGAGCCTCATGTCCTCTAGTCTTTGGAGGCAGAGCATTTCTATCCCGCTGCAAATCAACATCTCGACTACATCTAGTTATTGAATGTGGATCATCTTCTGGAGCAGGCATTCTCTGCTTGAACCCAGATTCATCTATTATACGATCACCATTACTCTTCAGAAAGACTCTATTGGGCTCTAGCAGCATTGTCGTTTCTGGGAGCAATCTCGACTCTTCATCTTGTGACCATCTAGGTTGCTGCATTTGGACATCTGGTTCCAGATGGAATCTTGGGGAATAAGGAGGCATCCCTGCTCGGTTAAACATCTCTCTTGGACTTCTTTCAGGTTGAGTCAGAAGAGCTGATCTCGGATCGCCTACCATCTCAACCCTAGAGGGATTCACCATCCGGGACACCGGTGGAGGAGCTTGGCTCATCTGCCCTAGGGTAGCATTCATCTCTTTCAAGAAATTCTCCATCCCCTCTCTGGTCTTCTTAGCCTCCTCTTGACCTTGGTTCACCACGTTCGCCAGTTTACCGAGTTCAACATGGAGACTGACCATCTCTTCAGATTGAACTTGCAGCCTTCTCCCAACATCTGATCTGAGCGTTCCAAGGCTCCCCTGTATAGCCATAACCTGGGATTGTGTGGAGTCCAACTGTCTCTCGAGGAGTATTTGTTCATCCTTCTGCCTCTCTGGTATCAGTGTGGAGGTAAGAGGATACTGCCCTCTATGTCTCAGCCTCGCTCCCTCTCCGAATTCTCTTCCAAGGCCAGGGGGTGTACGAACATCTCTCTGGAGCTGAGTTGAAGACCAGTACCCAGTAGTCCCTTCAAGACCAGGATGCATCCTCATCTGCCTCTCTGTGGGTAGTTGTTGGAATCTTCTCTCTGGAGTCCGCTCAGCTCTGGGGTCATCTGGATCCAAAGGAATTGTGTCATCACCTGCATGCACATAAGGAGCCAACCCGTCTCCTTTGAAGAGCACTGTAGACTCCAATTGAAACTTGTCGACTGGTGGGGTTGTCCTCACTGCTTCCTCTTGTTCCCTTTTTCCCTGAGAGCCAGTCATCATCATCTCAGTGAGCTTGGAGTTCTCTTGACCCCTTATCTCTGGGGAACGCTCCAACTTCTGTGACATCTCAGCCATCTTTTAAAGACAACAGATCCCACCGCTGCCACCAATGTCGCGCCTGGGCCGTCTCACCGAGCACCCTGTATACTGGGGAAAGGCCTGGGACGACGAAAAGGGATCTTTGGAGGTGTTTCAAGGGTGTCGACCTGGTTTGGTGGTACGACAGTTACCAATAGAAGATGGCTCCACAAAACAATTATGTACAGGGTTTTTATAATCTATTCTAACATAAGTTTTTACAATATAATAACAAAATGTCCATATAATATACAAGTTTCTCTTCAAGAGTCGTCTCTGCTCTGGAGCTTGTTTAACACTAAGAGTCACTGCGTCTCTCTATGTTCTCCTCCTGTAGTTTGTTCAGCTCTAGGAGTCACTACGTCTCTTAATCTTCTGTATGGAGTTTGTTCAGCTTAAGGAGCAACCTCAGCTCCGGGAGTCACTTCGTCTCTGGGGAAACCACGCAAACTCTCTCTCTTGGAAGAGTACCAGCCTCTAGAGCACTCTCTGCTTGGGAGTCGCCACTTCTCGATAAAAACCTCTGCTCTTGAACGATTCACACGCTCGGAGTATCTCAGCTCGGAGTCGTCTCGTCTCAAGAGAAATCAACGCAAACTCTGTGTCTCTTGGAGCACCTCAGTTCCGGTAGTGTAACTATGGCTCCAATCACAACTCTGTCTCTTGGAAGGGGTCCAGGCTCTGGAGCAACCTCTGTTCGGGAGTCGCCACTTCTCGATAAAAACCTCTGCTCTTGAACGATTCACACGCTCGGAGTATCTCAGCTCGGAGTCGTCTCGTCTCAAGAGAAATCAACGCAAACTCTGTGTCTCTTGGAGCACCTCAGTTCCGGTAGTGTAACTTTGGCTCCGACACAAACTCTGTCTCTTGGAAGGGGTCCAGGCTCTGGAGCACTCTGCTCGGGAGTCGCCACTTCACAGGAGAAACCTCGTCACCCTCTACAGAGAAATAACACCTCTGGAATGTCAATCAGATGGTGAGATTAGACCAGAGCTGCTACTTCTCGATCTCGGAGTACCTTAGTTCCGGTGGAGTAACCTTGGCTCCAATGGAATAAACCTTGCAACACAGAAATACCTTGGTTCCAGTAGTGTAACCTCAGTATCTAACTTCTGGAGGAGTCAAATCACCTCGGAGGGTACATCAAGTTCAGCAACTTGTATCAATTTCGGATCATCAATAACTCGGAGGAAGAGAAGAAGCAACTCACGAATATCGATCATTAAACTGAGATTAGACGGAGTTGTATTCTCAACCCTCGGAGCAGATTCCACTCTAGAATAGATGGAGGAGTAAGCACTCGGAGCAGTGAGTCCTCAGAGTAGGTATGGCTCTCAACTAGATGGAGGAGTAATCACTCGGAGCTGGCAATCCTCGGAGTAGGTATGGCTCTCAACTAGATGGAGGAGTAATCGCTCGGAGCTGGCAATCCTCGGAGCAGATACAACTCTCGAATATCAATCACAACGGAGATTAGACAGAGCTGTAACTACTCGGACCAAATATAACTCAGAGGAGATATAACACTTAATAATTGGAGGAGTAATCACTCGGAGCTGGCAATTCTCGGAGTCAATGGAGGAGTAATGACTCGGAGCAGTGAGTCCTCGGAGCAGATATGACTCTTGAATATCAATCAAACTGAGATTAGACAAGAGCCATAATTACTCGGAGTTGGCGATCCTCGGGCAAATGGAGTAGTAATGACTCAGAGCTGACAGTCCTCAGAGCAGACACGACTCTCGAATATCAATCAAACTGAGATTAGACAAGAGTTGTAACTACTCAGAGAAGGAATCACTCCTTAAGATGGCGTCACTTCCGTAAAAAATAAAGATGGCCGACCGCAGGGAACTCTGGGAAGAAGAAATCAAAATGGCGGACGGCAATATGGCGTCAAACTCAATAATCAAATTGTCACTCACCAAAGAACTATCTATTGTCTTGTCTTTTCCCCAATTGTCGCAACGCACGCAATTTACATCAAGCAATAGCAGCAAATAGTCAAATAATATCCAAATATAATCCACAGTTGTAATCAGCCACGCTCGCACATAAAATGCCCCAAACTGACGAGGTCCTGCTTGTACAAAATCTTGGTAAGCTCTGATTTACAGGTCACGATCTCACGCTAAAGTCCAGACATCTCAGGTTGCATCATGGGAAAATACAACTTAAGTTGGCGGTAAATTCAAATGAAGCCATCTGATTGGTTGAGCTCTGTTGCTGAGTGCCTAATTATGCAAATTTATTCCAAGGCCGTCGGCTGATTCAGTAAACATCCAAGTGCCTAGATGAGATTCTGCACATAGACACTTTACAATACAATTCTTTAATTACAGTGGACAGAACATGAAATAAAGATGAAATAACATAAAACCCAGTAAAATAAACGTTTCACAAACCCTAGTACTACTCAGGGGGAATTAAAAATTCCCACAATATTTAATATGGCGAGCATGACATTTTGCACTCCGATTCGGAGTTTCAAAATGATATATTTCCATGAATCAACTGTTTTTGGCAACTGAACCCATCCTGACAGAAAGGTGTGACTAATTTTGAGACAAACTGCATCTAATTTGTCCCCCTGTGTGCTTGAAAACACTTTCGGTTATCATATTGAATACATTCGAATAAATGTATAATCAGTTGCAAAGAGGAATATGAGCACCACATGAAGGGCAAAACACACTGGTGAATGGTGATCCGCTCGATTACGCTGGTTACCGAAACGATTCGTTTCGGTAACAAAATGTCGGAACGTCTAAGGTACGATTTTTCTTTTTTCCTTATTTCACGTCGTAGGCAGATTCCCCACGACATTTTTTCTCACAAACATGTATCAGTACCATATGTTTTACAAAATGTACATGTTTGCGAGAAAATAGCTCAGAAGACAACAGAATCGTCGATTTAATTCCTCACTTAAGTTGCATAAACGGTAGGGGTTAAAAGTGCAGATCTTAACTGTTTTCGAAATACCGTTTTTGTAACTTAAGTGAGGAATTAAATCGACGATTCCGTTGTCTTCTGAACTATTTGTTCGCAAATGTGTACATCTTCTTGAACATGTGGTACTGATACACGTTTGTGATAAAAATGTCGAGGGAATTCTGCCTACAACGTGTGAAATAAGGAAAAAGAAAAATCGTACCTTCGACGTTCCGACATTTTGTTACCGAAACGGTCCCAGCGTAATCGGGTGGATCACCAGTGAAAACAGCTGAAAAGAAACGAACACACCTTTATTATGTAATCACAATTTATGTTCAACTCGTTGGAAAACATGTTTGGAATACTACAAAATACGTACTTTTTATTGCAATTATGAATTTGAATAAGTGGGTAAAGTTGGCTGCATATTGGTATTGGGATTGGGATTCAAAATGACCAGCAGCTGGTGAGCTTGAATGTCAATACCAATACAAATATGAAACCTAATATGAATCAAAATATGGTTAAGTTTATCATTATACCAATGAATGTTGAAGTTTATGTATCAAATGTACTCGAATGTCAATACCAATACAAATATGCGCTCATATTAGGATTCGCCAACTATGTTTGAATCCCAATTTCAATCCCAACATGAATCCCAATATGGTTATTTATATCCTTCTTGCAAAGAATGACGATTTTCTGCATCAAATGTGGTCGAATGTCAATACCAATACAAATATGAGCTCATATCAGGATTCGCCAGGTCTGTTTGAATCCTAATACGAATACTAATATGAATCCTAATATGGTTGTTTATATCATTCTAGCGAAGAAACACGACTTTTCTACAGCAAATGTGGTCTAATGTCAATACCAATACAACTATGCGTTCATATTGGGATTCGCCAACTGTGTACGTGTTCAAATCCTAAACCGAATCCTAATATGAATCCTAATATGGTTATCTATATCACAATAGCGAAGAAACATGATACTTCTACAGCAAATGTGGTCGAATGTCAATACCAAAACAAATATGAGGTCATATTAAGATTGGCCAGGTCTGTTTGAATCCTAATACGAATACTAATATGAATCCTAATACGGTTGTTTATATCATTCTAGCAAAGAAACACGACTTTTCTACAGCAAATGTGGTCAAATGTCAATACCAATACAACTATGCGTTCATATTGGGATTCGCCAACTGTGTTCGAATCCTAATACGAATCCTAATATGAATCTTAATATGGTTATCTATATCACAATAGCGAAGAAACGCGATTTTTCTACAGAAAATGTGGTCGAATGTCAATACCAATACAGATATGAGCTCATATTAGGATTCACCAAATATGTTTGAATCCCAATACGAATACTTATATGAATCCTAATATGGTTGTTTACATCATTCTAGCAAAGAAAGACGACTTTTCTACAGTAAATGTGGTCGAATGTCAATACCAATACAACTATGCGTTCATATTGAGATTCGCCAACTGTTCGAATCCTAATACGAATCCTAATATGAATACTTATATGGTTATCTATATCACAATAGCGTAGAAAGACGATTTGTCTATAGCAAATGTGGTTGAATGTCAACATGCACCAATACAAATATGAGTTTATATTAGGATTGGCCAACTATGTTTGAATCCCAATTTCAATCCTAATATGAATCTTAATATGGTCGTTTATATCATTCTAGTGAAGAAACACAAATTTCCTACAGCAAATGTGGTCGAATGTCAATACCAATACAACTATGCGTTCATATTGGGATTCGCCAACTGTGTTCGAATCCTAATACGAATCCTAATATGAATACTAATATGGTTATCTATATCACAATAGCGACGAAACACGATACTTCTATAGCAAATGTGGTCGAATTTCAATACCAATACAAATATGAGCTCATATTAGCATTCACCAACTATGTTTGAATCCTAATACGAATACTAATATGAATCCTAATACGGTTGTTTATATAATTCTAACGAAGAAGGATGATTTTTCTGCAACAAATGTGGTCGAATGTCAATACCAATACAAATATGATCTCATATTAGGATTCAACACATATGTTTGAATCCTAATACGAATACTAATATGAATGCTTATAAGGTTGTTTACATCATTCTAGAGAAGAAAGACGACTTTTCTGCTGCAAATGCAGTCGAATGTCAATACCAATACAAATATGAGCTTATATTAGGATTCGCTTACTCTGTTTGAATCCTAATACGAATACTAATATGAATCCTAATATGGTTATCTATATCACAATAGCAAAGAAACGCGATTTTTTCTACAGAAAATGTGGTCGAATGTCAATAACTATAACTATGAGCTCATATTAGCATTCACCAACTATGTTTGAATCCTAATACGAATACTAATATGAATCCTAATATGGTTTTTCATATCATTCTAGCGAAGAAAAACGACTTTCTGCTGCAAATGCGGTCGAATGTCAATACCAATACAAATATGAGCTCATATTAGGATTCACCAAATATGTTTGAATCCCAATACGAATACTAATATGAATCCTAATATGGTTGTTTACATCATTCTAGCAAAGAAAGACGACTTTTCTACAGTAAATGTGGTCGAATGCCAATACCAATACAACTATGCGTTCGAATTGGGATTCGCCAACTGTGTCCGAATCCTAATACGAATCCTAATATGAATACTAATATGGTTATCTATATCACAATAGCGAAGAAACACGATACTTCTACAGCAAATGTGGTCGAATGTCAATACCAATACAAATATGAGCTCATATTAGCATTCATCAACTATGTTTGAATCCTAATACGAATACTAATATGAATCCTAATACGGTTGTTTATATAATTATAGCGAAGAAGGATGACTTTTCTGCTGCAATTGCGGTCAAATGTCAATACCAATACAAATATGAGCTCATATTAGGATTCGCCAGGTCTGTTTGAATCCTAATACGAATACTAATATGAATCCTAATACGGTTTTTCATATCATTCAAGCGAAGAAAGACGACTTTTCTGCTGCAAATGCGGTCGAATATCAATACCAATAAAAATATGCGCTCATATTAGGATTCACCAAATATGTTTGAATCCCAATACGAATACTAATATGAATCCTAATATGGTTGTTTACATCATTCTAGCAAAGAAAGACGACTTTTCTGCTGCAAATGCGGTCGAATGTCAATACCAATACAAATATGATCTCATATTAGGATTCAACACATATGTTTGAATCCTAATACGAATACTAATATGAATGCTTATATGGTTGTTTACATCATTCTAGAGAAGAAAGACGACTTTTCTGCTGCAAATGCAGTCGAATGTCAATACCAATACAAATATGAGCTTATATTAGGATTCGCTTACTCTGTTTGAATTCAATACGAATACTAATATGAATCCTAATATGGTTATCTATATCACAATAGCAAAGAAACGCGATTTTTTCTACAGAAAATGTGGTCGAATGTCAATAACTATAACTATGAGCTCATATTAGCATTCACCAACTATGTTTGAATCCTAGTGCGAATACTAATATGAATCCTAATATGGTTGTCTATATCATTCTAGCGAAGAAACACGACTTTTCAACAGCAAATGTGGTCGAATGTCAATACCAATACAAATATGATCTCATATTAGGATTCAACACATATGTTTGAATCCTAATACGAATACTAATATTAATGCTTATATGGTTGTTTACATCATTCTAGAGAAGAAAGACGACTTTTCTGCTGCAAATGCAGTCGAATGTCAATACCAATACAAATATGAGCTTATATTAGGATTCGCTTACTCTGTTTGAATCCTAATACGAATACTAATATGAATCCTAATATGGTTATCTATATCACAATAGCGAAGAAACGCGGTTTTTCTACAGAAAATGTGGTCGAATGTCAATACCAATATAACTATGAGCTCATATTAGCATTCACCAACTATGTTTGAATCCTAATACGAATACTAATATGAATCCTAATATGGTTTTTCATATCATTCTAGCGAAGAAGAACGACTTTCTGCTGCAAATGCAGTCGAATGTCAATACCAATACAAATATGAGCTCATATTAGGATTCACCAAATATGTTTGAATCCCAATACGAATACTAATATGAATCCTAATATGGTTGTTTACATCATTCTAGCAAAGAAAGACGACTTTTCTACAGTAAATGTGGTCGAATGTCAATACCAATACAACTATGCGTTCGAATTGGGATTCGCCAACTGTGTCCAAATCCTAATACGAATCCTAATATGAATACTAATATGATTATCTATATCACAATAGCGAAGAAACACGATACTTCTACAGCAAATGTGGTCGAATGTCAATACCAATACAAATATGAGCTCATATTAGCATTCACCAACTATGTTTGAATCCTAATACGAATATTAATATGAATCCTAATACGGTTGTTTATATAATTCTAGCGAAGAAGGATGACTTTTCTGCTGCAATTGCGGTCAAATGTCAATACCAATACAAATATGAGCTCATATTAGGATTCGCCAGGTCTGTTTGAATCCTAATACGAATACTAATATGAATCCTAATATGGTTGCTTATATCATTCTATCTATTTGAATCCTAATACGAATCCTAATATGAATACTAATATGGTTATCTATATCACAATAGCGTAGAAAGATGATTTGTCTATAGCAAATGTGGTTGAATGTCAACACCAATACAAATATAAGTTCATATTAGGATTCGCCAACTATGTTTGAATCCCAACTTCAATCCTAAAATGAATCCTAATATGGTTGTTTATATCATTCTAGTGAAGAAACACAAATTTTCTACAGCAAATGTGGTCGAGTGTCAATACCAATACAACTATGCGTTCACATTAGGATTCGCCAACTGTTTTCGAATCCTAATACGAATCCTAATATGAATCCTAATATGGTTATCTATATCACAATAGCAAAGAAACAAGATACTTCTACAGCAAATGTGGTCGAATGTCAATATCGATACAATTATGTGCTCATATTAGGATTCACCAACTATGTTTGAATCCTAATACTAATACTAATATGAATCCTAATATGGTTGTTTATATCATTCTAGTGAAGAAAGACGACTTTTCTGCTGCAAATGCGGTCGAATGTCAATACCAATACAACTATGCGTTCATATTGGGATTCGCTAACTGTGTTCGAATCCTAATACGAATCCTAATATGAATCTTAATATGGTTATCTATATCACAATAGCAAATGTGGTTGAATGTCAATATCAATACAATTATGAGCTCATGTTAGGATTCACCAACTATGTTTGAATCCTAATACGAATACTAATATGAAACCTAATATGGTTGTTTATATCATTCTAGTGAAGAAACACAAATTTTCTACAACAAATGCGGTCGAATGTCAATCCCAATACAAATATGAGCTCAGATTAAGATTCGCTTACTCTGTTGGAATCCTAATGCGAATAGTAATATGAATCCTAATATGGTTTATTATATAATTCTAGCGAAGAAGGATGACTTTTCTGCAGGAAATGTGGTCGAATGTCAATACCAATTGCAGCAGAAAAGTCATCTTTCTTCGCTAGAATGATATAAACAACCATATTAGGATTCATATTAGTATTCGTATTAGGATTCAAACATAGTTGGTGAATGCTAATATGAGCTCATATTTGTATTGGTATTGACATTCGACCACATTTGCTGTAGAATAATTTGTGTTTCTTCACTAGAATGATATAAACAACCATATTAGGTTTCACATTAGTATTCGTATTAGGATTCAAACATAGTTGGTGAATCCTAACATGAGCTCATAATTGTATTGATATTGACATTCAACCACATTTGCTATTGTGATATAGATAACCATATTAAGATTCATATTAGGATTCGTATTAGGATTCGAACACAGTTAGCGAATCCCAATATGAACGCATAGTTGTATTGGTATTGACATTCGACCGCATTTGCAGCAGAAAAGTCGTCTTTCTTCACTAGAATGATATAAACAACCATATTAGGATTCATATATAGTATTAGTATTAGGATTCAAACATAGTTGGTGAATCCTAATATGAGCACATAATTGTATCGATATTGACATTCGACCACATTTGCTGTAGAAGTATCTTGTTTCTTTGCTATTGTGATATAGATAACCATATTAGGATTCATATTAGGATTCGTATTAGGATTCGAAAACAGTTGGCGAATCCTAATGTGAACGCATAGTTGTATTGGTATTGACACTCGACCACATTTGCTGTAGAAAATTTGTGTTTCTTCACTAGAATGATATAAACAACCATATTAGGATTCATATTAGGATTGAAGTTGGGATTCAAACATAGTTGGCGAATCCTAATATGAACTTATATTTGTATTGGTGTTGACATTCAACCACATTTGCTATAGACAAATCATCTTTCTACGCTATTGTAATTTAGATAATCATATTAGTATTCATATTAGGATTCGTATTAGGATTCAAATAGATAGAATGATATAAGCAACCATATTAGGATTCATATTAGTATTCGTATTAGGATTCAAACAGACCTGGCGAATCCTAAAATGAGCTCATATTTGTATTGGTATTGACATTTGACCGCAATTGCAGCAGAAAAGTCATCCTTCTTCGCTAGAATTATATAAACAACCGTATTAGGATTCATATTTGTATTCGTATTAGGATTCAAACATAGTTGGTGAATGCTAATATGAGCTCATATTTGTATTGGTATTGACATTCGACCACATTTGCTGTAGAAGTATCGTGTTTCTTCGCTATTGTGATATAGATAACCATATTAGTATTCATATTAGGATTCGTATTAGGATTCGGACACAGTTGGCGAATCCCAATTCGAACGCATAGTTGTATTGGTATTGACATTCGACCACATTTACTGTAGAAAAGTCGTCTTTCTTTGCTAGAATGATGTAAACAACCATATTAGGATTCAAATTAGTATTCGTATTGGGATTCAAACATATTTGGTGAATCCTAATATGAGCTCATATTTGTATTGGTGTTGACATTCGACTGCATTTGCAGCAGAAAGTCGTTCTTCTTCGCTAGAATGATATGAAAAACCATATTAGGATTCATATTAGTATTCGTATTAGGATTCAAACATAGTTGGTGAATGCTAATATGAGCTCATAGTTATATTGGTATTGACATTCGACCACATTTTCTGTAGAAAAACCGCGTTTCTTCGCTATTGTGATATAGATAACCATATTAGGATTCATATTAGTATTCGTATTAGGATTCAAACAGAGTAAGCGAATCCTAATATAAGCGCATATTTGTATTGGTATTGACATTCGACTGCATTTGCAGCAGAAAAGTCGTCTTTCTTCTCTAGAATGATGTAAACAACCATATAAGCATTAATATTAGTATTCGTATTAGGATTCAAACATATGTGTTGAATCCTAATATGAGCTCATATTTGTATTGGTATTGACATTCGACCACATTTGCTGTAGAATAATCGTGTTTCTTCGCTATTATGATATAGATTACCATATTAGTATTCATATTAGGATTCGTATTAGGATTCAAACAGAGTATGCAAATTCTAATATGAGCTCATATTTGTATTGGTATTGACTTTCGACCACATTTCCTGCAGAAATGTCATCCTTCTACGCTAGAATGATATAAACAACCATATTAGGATTCATATTAGTATTCGTATTAGGATTCAAACATATTTGTTGAATCCTAATATGAGATCATATTTGTATTGGTATTGACATTCGACCACATTTGCTGCAGAAAAATCATCCTTCTTCGCTAGAATTATATAAACAACCATATTAGGATTCATATTAGTATTCGTATTAGGATTCAAACATGGTATGCGAATTCTAATATGAGCTCATATTTGTATTGGTATTGACATTCGACCACATCTCCTGCAGAAATGTCATCCTTTTTTGCTAGAATGATATAAACAACCATATTAGGATTCATATTAGTATTTGTATTAGGATTCAAACAGAGAAAGCGAATCCTATTATGAGCTCATATTTGTATTGGTATTGACATTCGACCGCATTTGAAGCAGAAAAGTCGTCTTTCTTTGCTAAAATGATGTAAACAACCAAATTAGCATTCATATTAGTATTCGTATTAGGATTCAAACATATTTGTTAAATCCTTATACGAGATCATACTTGTATTGGTATTGACATTCGACCACATTTCCTGCAGAAAAATCATCCTTCTTCGCTAGAATTATATGAACAACCATATTAGGATTCATATTAGTATTCGTATTAGGATTCAAACATAGTATCCAAATTCTAATATGAGCTCATATTTGTATTGGTATTGACATTCGACCACATTTGCTGCAGAAAAATCATCCTTCGTTGCTAGAATTATATAAACAACCATATTAGGATTCATATTAGTATTCGTATTAGTATTGAAACAGACTTTGCGAATCCTAATATGAGCTCATATTTGTATTTGTATTGACATTCGACCGCAATTGCAGCAGAAAAGTCATCTTTCTTCGCTAGAATGATATAAACAACCATATTAGGATTCATATTAATATTCGTATAAGGATTCAAACATAAGTGGTGAATGCTCATATGAGCTCATATTTGTATTGGTATTGACTTTCGACCACATTTCCTGCAGAAAAGCCATTCCTCTTTGCTAGAATGATATAAACAACCATATTAAGATTCATATTAGTATTCGTATTAGTATTCAAACAGACTTTGCGAATCCTAATATGAGCTCATATTTGTATTGGTATTGACATTAGACCGCATTTGCAGCAGAAAGGTGGTCTTTCTTTGCTAGAATGATGTAAACAACCATATTAGCATTCATATTAGTATTCGTATTAGGATTCAAACATATTTGTTGAATCCTATGAGATCATATTTGTATTGGTATTGACATTCGACCGCGTTTGCAGCAGAAAAGTCGTCTTTCTTAGCTAGAATGATATAAACAACCATATTAGCATTCATATTAGTATTCATATTAGCATTCAAACGTATTTGTTGAATCCTAATATGAGATCATATTTGTATTGGAATTGCCATTCGACCACATTTGCTGCAATAAAATCACCCTCTTTCGCTATAATTATATAAACAACCATATTAGGATTCATATTAGTATTCGTATTAGGATTCAAACATAGTTGGTGAATGCTAATATGAGCTCATATTTGTATTGGTATTGACATTAGACCGCATTTGCAGCAGAAAGGTGGTCTTTCTTTGCTAGAATGATGTAAACAACCATATTAGCATTCATATTAGTATTCGTATTAGGATTCAAACATATTTGTTGAATCCTATGAGATCATATTTGTATTGGTATTGACATTCGACCGCGTTTGCAGCAGAAAAGTCGTCTTTCTTAGCTAGAATGATATAAACAACCATATTAGCATTCATATTAGTATTCATATTAGGATTCAAACGTATTTGTTGAATCCTAATATGAGATCATATTTGTATTGGAATTGCCATTCGACCACATTTGCTGCAATAAAATCACCCTCTTTCGCTATAATTATATAAACAACCATATTAGGATTCATATTAGTATTCGTATTAGGATTCAAACATAGTTGGTGAATGCTAATATGAGCTCATATTTGTATTGGTATTGCCATTCGACCACATTTGCTGTAGAATAATCGTGTTTCTTCGCTATTGTGATATAGATAACCATATTAGTATTCATATTAGGATTCAAACAGAGTATGCGAATTCTAATAGGAGCTCATATTTGTATTGGTATTGACTTTCGATCACATTTCCTCCAGAAAAGTCATCCTTCTTCGCTAGAATGATATAAACAACCATATTAGGATTCATATTAGTATTCGTATTAGTATTCAAACAGACTTTGCGAATCCTAATATGAGCTCATATTTGTATTGGTATTGATATTCGACTGCAATTGCAGCAGAAAAGTCATCTTTCTTCGCTAGAATGATATAAACAACCATATTAGGATTCATATTAGTATTCGTATTAGGATTCAAACATAGTTGGTGAATGCTCATATGAGCTCATATTTGTATTGGTATTGACTTTCGACCACATTTCCTGCAGAAAAGTCATCCTTCTTCGCTAGAATGATATAAACAACCATATTAGGATTCATATTAGTATTCGTATTAGTATTCAAACAGACTTTGCGAATCCTAATATGAGCTCATATTTGTATTGGTATTGACTTTCGACCGCAATTGCAGCAGAAAGGTCATCTTTCTTCGCTAGAATGATTTAAACAACCATATTAGGATTCATATTAGTATTCGTATTAGGATTCAAAGATAGTTGGTGAATGCTAATATGAGCTCATATTTGTATTGGTATTGACATTCGACCACATTTTGCTGCAGAAAAGTCGCCTTTCTTTGCTAGAATGATGTGAACAATCATATTAGCATTCATATTAGTATTCGTATTAGGATTCAAACATATTTGTTGAATCCTAATATGAGATCATATTTGTATTGGTATTGACATTCGACCAAATTTGCTGCAGAAAAATCATCCTTCATTGCTAGAATGATATAAACAACCATATTAGGATTCATATGAGTATTCGTATTAGGATTCAAACAGAGAAAGCGAATCCTAATATGAGCTCATATTTGTATTGGGATTGACATTCGACTACATTTGCTGCAGAAAATCGCTAGAGTGACATAAAATTCATATTAGGATTCAAATTGGCATTCAAATAGAAGATATGAATCCTAATATGAGATCATATTTGTATTGGTATTGACATTCAAGCTCACCAGCAGGTGCTGGTCATTTTGAATGTCAATCCCAATACCAATATGCAGCCAACTTTACCCACTTAATTTGAATACATATTCAATATACACTATACAAAGCGTCGGAGTTTCAAGAGTTGTATTCAGTTTTACAAATAGAGTCCACAGTTGTACGAAAAAAGACATTTTCAGTGAATATGGCTGGCGTATTCATTCGCATTAAAGCAGATAAAGCTGTATTCATGTGTAATGTATTGAAAATACATAATCATATTTAGTAGAAATCGTAAATGTTTCGATCATATCTGCTTTAAATGGACTTATTAACCTATTGCAGATTACTGATATACGTAGATGTAGAAGCAGAGTACGTTGAACTGAAACTTTTCTGATATACGGCTATACAAATATGCAGTTAGGGATCTGCATTTATGATAATGCATGTTTGAAATTGAAAATATATATGAAGTGGCTGAGGTAGTAACCCAGAGAGAATGAGGTCACCGTTTAAGTAGGTGCTGAGAAGAATTAGGAATTATTGAAAATTTGTTTTTGTAAACCAGCGAATGCTTTAAATATCTTATGCAAATAGTTTCTTTTATATTGAACGAGGGGGGACTGAATATCGTTTGTAGCAAAGAAATGCACTGAGAGTTCAGTCAGCAAGGATTGGCACCATTCCTTTATTCTTAACTCTTTACATCTTTATACTATAGTCAGAATTAAGCTTTTGATTTTGGAATGGAGTCTCTTTTAGGGCCAAACGTACATTCAACATACACTTTTCATTAACAGGAAAAGTAGCAAAGATTACTAAAGAAAATAGGATAGCATTCTTCAAATGACACATGATCAATTAATATAGAATCCTGTCTCTACCAATCGTTAGATAATTAATAATGTCAGCAGATTCTTTTAATATGTTCCCCTTACTCGCCAATAGAAAAATAGTCTTTTGATGGTCATTCATGTTTTTAAAGTAACTGCACAGGTTTTTCAATGCTCATACATGTTTTACGTTAATCCCAAATTTATATTTCATTAACCAAGAGATTTTTTTAATTTTCTACATCCTACTTTAATATTTACCATGACACTTATTGACATCTATGCGTGATCAATAACAGTATAGTATATCATTTTAAATGTAAATGAGCTTTAGTCAGATATCAAAAGACGAACATAAATTGACAAAACATTAGGCCTAACTGGAAAAATCTGTAATCAGGCGTTTGTGTGCAAATGTCAGGTTTGTGAATTTACAAAATGTCCGGGTTCGGTTTTAAAAATCCAGTTTTTATTGAATACCAGTTTTAAATGCCAAACCTTTCACACGCCAGTGCTCTTTTGATACAAGTTGAGCCTTTTTAACAGTTGGGCATTGAGTCAATAGTCAACAATTATACCAGTGTGGTCATAACGCACCTCGCAGTGGAACCAGCAGGACAGACATTTATTAGCGCGCAAGAAGATTTTAGTACGACTGAAAAACAATCCAGGATGCAGTATTTTACATTGACATTCGCTCTCCTTACGCTTTTTGCCGTAGGATCTTTTGCTGGAGGTAAGTGTTCTTCACGAAACATTCATGCACAGTCTAACTTATAGTATAATTTCGGACCATAAATAAATGAGTGCAGTCGATTTTCTATCACCACTTTCAAACTATGGTGGTTTGAAAGCCCATAGTTTCCAAGTATAAGGCATCTCAGGTCAGACATTTATTAGCAAGAAGATTTTAGTACGACTGCAAAAAAATGTTTGAAATCAAGCATGGTTTTGTCACTTTCTGTTTTGTCATTTCCTGTTAAGGTGACTGTTAACTTAAGGTCAGGGTGCATGATGGGAAATTTTCTGCATTCCTCAATTGAGTCACATGTTATTTTTCAAACAAGAATCACTCCTTCCCTTCATTGTCTATATCTTCCAGTTTTGCACAAAGAGTGCACTTCTGTGCCTAGAAAAGACTTGTGAGAAGAATGTTTTGATAAAGTGTATAAAAAACAAGAAAATTCAGAATTTTTTTTCACTGAATTTTCTCATTTTTTATACATTTTACAAAACAAACCTTCTCACAAGGCTTTTCTAGGCACAGAAGTGCACTCTTTGTGCAAACTTAGAAGATGTAGACAATGTGGGGAAGGAGTTATTCATGTTTGAAAAATAACATGTGACTCAATTGAGGAATGCAGAAAATTTCCCAACATGCACCCTGTCCTTAAGGTGCTATGGAAGTTAACAGGAAATGACAAAACAGGAAGTGACAATTTTTTTTTGCATTTTTGGACATTTTTTGAACAAAGATAACAGAGTTCTGGTTTTCTGAAAATTTCAAAAGACTCTGTTCAGTGACCTTCCCTACGCTCCTACTTTTAGCTTTTTTCAGTCACACTTTCAGAGGGCTAAAAAGGTTATTTCATCATGTTTAGGGTCATTCTGACCATGCACATTGTGATCCTGGTCATGTAAATGATATGTGGAAATAGTTAAATTGACTGGAGGCCAAACCAGAACTCTGTTATCTTTGTTCAAAAAATGTCCAAAAATGCAAAAAAAAATTTCACTTCCTGTTTCGTCATTTCCTGTTAAGGTGCTATGGAAGTTAACAGGAAATGACAAAACAGGAAGTGACAATTTTTTTTGCATTTTTAGATATTTTTTGAATAAAGATAACAGAGCTCTGGTTTGACCTCCAGTCAATTTAACTATTTCCACATTTTACATGACCAGGATCACAATGTGCATGGTCAGAATGACCCTAAACATGATGAAATAACCTTTTTAGCCCTTTGAAAGTGTGACTGAAAAAAAGCTAAAAGTAGGAGCGTAGGGATAGTCACTGAACAGAATCTTTTGAATTTTTCAGAAAATGTGCCCAATATAATGCTCTAACTAGTACAATCTTTGAAATTTTAGAAAATTGTCTTAAACAAAAATGGCGGTCATAAAAAGGAAAATAGATCGCTTTTCAAATCAGTTTTTTCATTTTTTTTTCTTTTTCTATGAATGATATCAAATTTTCAAAGATTGTATCATTTAGAGCAATATATTGGGCACATTTTCTGAAAAATTCAAAAGATTCTGTTCAGTGACCTTCCCTACGCTCCTACTTTTAGCTTTTTTTCAGTCACACTTTCAAAGGGCTAAAAAGGTTATTTCATCATGTTTAGGGTCATTCTGACCATGCACATTGTGATCCTGGTCATGTAAATGATATGTGGAAATAGTTAAATTGACTGGAGGTCAAACCAGAACTCTGTTATCTTTATTCAAAAAATATCTAAAAATGCAAAAAAAATTGTCACTTCCTGTTTTGTCATTTCCTGTTAAGTTCCATAGCACCTTAACTTCCATGGCACCTTAATCGATTTTCAGAAAAAATTGAAAATTTCACAATCTTAAAATTTTCAAACTCTTCCTGAGAAGTCGTTTTTATTATTTCACATATGCTTGTGCACTTTAATCATTACAAAGACATCAAAGCATAACAAAAAACTTTAGTTTGAGAAAAAAGTACCGTTTAAAGAATTTGAGAAGATTTTTTTCTAGGAGTAGCCCGTGAAAAACCGCTGATTCAAAATATCTGAACATTTCAAAAAATATACTTCAAACATATATCAAAAACGAAGGAGCAACGGAAATTTGAATAATTACCCGATAAAAAAATTGGAATCAAAATAAGGAAAAAAGTACACTTCTCAAATTGTTTTTTTCTATTTTTTTAATTTGTATGAGAGATTTCAAAATTCTAAAGCTCCTTCCATTTTGGGCTATATTAAAGGGATGTTTTAGAGAAATTAGAAAAAAAAATGTTCAGGGACCTTTGCCGTGCTACTCTTTTTGTCAATTTTTCTGTCACATTATCAGAGGACTCAAATTCCCATTCCAAAATGTTTACTGCATTACCACAGTGAGCCTGGTTATATAAATGATAAGTGGAACTAAAAAATTGAGAGAAAATCCAACCAAAAGACAGTTAATTTTGATGGTCAGATTATACTCAAATGCCATGTGCTTCCTGGTTTCGGCCATCTTGGATTTTTTGATTAAGTTATGAGTTACCTTAAACCATGGTGGTTTGAAAGCCCATAGTTTCCAAAAAGTCTACAAAAATGTATGAAATCCAGAATACCACGTCACCTTAAGGTGACTGTTAACTTAATCGATTTTCAGAAAAAATTGAAAATTTTACAATCTTGAAATTTTCAAACTCTTCCTGAGAAGTCGTTTTTATTATTTCACATATGCTTGTGCACTGTAATCATTACAAAGACATCAAAGAACAACAAAAAACTTTAGTTTGAGAAAAAAAAGTGCCGTTTAAAGAATTTGAGAAGATTTTTTTCTAGGAGTAGCCCGTGAAAAACCGCTGATTCAAAATATCTGAACATTTCAGAAAATATACTTCAAACATATATCAAAAACGAAGGAGCAACGGAAATTTGAAAAATTACCCGATAAAAAAATTGGGATCAAAATAAGGAAAAAAGTACACTTCTCAAATTGTTTTTTTCTATTTTTTTAATTTGTATGAGAGATTTCAAAATTCTAAAGCTCCTTCCATTTTGGGCTATATCAAAGGAATGTTTCAGAGAAATTAGAAAAAAAATGTTCAGGGACCTTTGCTGTGCTACTCTTTTTGTCAATTTTTCTGTCACATTTTCAGAGGACTCAAATTCCCATTCCAAAATGTTTACTGTTTCTATTTGCATTAACACAGTGAGCCTGGTTATATAAATGATAAGTGGAACTAAAAAATTGAGAGAAAATCCAACCAAAAGACAGTTAATTTTGATGGTCAGATTATACTCAAATGCCATGTGCTTCCTGGTTTCGGCCATCTTGGATTTTTTGATTAAGTTATGAGTTACCTTAAGGTGTCATAGAAGTTAACAGGAAATGACGAAACAGGAGTGACAGAATGACCCTAAACGGGACGAAATAACTTTTTCAGCCCTCTGAAAATGTGACTGAAAAATAGATAAAAGTAGGAGCTTAGGAAAGGTCACTGAACAGAATCTTTTGAATTGTTTAGAAAATGTGCCTAATATATTGCTCTAAATGATCCACATCAGAGGCCGGGCTGTGTCTTGTGTAAAGGTAATAAAAAGATGCATTTGCATTGCGAAAAAAACAAACATGCTTTTGGTCGGCCAATTTGTACTTACACATACAGACCAATGAGAGCAATGAGACCATAACCTGCTTTACCTTTGAAAGAACAAACACGCCATGCGCGCATACAAACTATGCAAACATAACAAAAAAGAAACGCTTGGCATAGTATGTTTAGCACCCATTCTCAATAAGAATGCAAAATAGGTGACCCAGGGCTCAATCTCAGCATTTACATTACCAACATCACTTTTTGTTGTATATATAAATAGTATATATGACCCTCTACCTAGCACGTTTGTAATATATGATTTCTCAGTTACACATATTTTATTATATGTACTAGAATAGGGCTATTCATCAGTTACGTGACTGTCGCCATATCAAAAATCAGGATTGTATGGTGCCATTAGAGAATTTTTCATGCATAACATCCCATATAAAGTGGTGTATTATACACAAGGCGATCCCAGCTTCTGGTTAAATGACAGAAACTATCATTTTGACATTTTTACCATGTTGAAACTGTTCCTTGACCAATGTCGCCAGACTTTTTTATATCAACCCCCTGTGCTATAAATCATATAAAAACTGGTGAAAAATTAATGTTTCATATGTGCCATATACGTATCCGGATTCCAATTTGAATACTTAATAGAAAGTCGTAAAAGTTGATATTTGAAACGTTGAGATTTTGGGGCCAGAAAATTATAATTCCCGTTTTTCATGAAGTTATAGATAAGAAAATCATTTACGTGATCATGGTTTTCACAGGCAATAAGTGTCTGAGCAAATTAATGTTATATCACCTTATTGTATGGTAGGAGTGATCCTTGTTGATCAGTATTTTTAACTAACTTGACATTGTTTGAATATAATACAGCCAGCAAAAGGGTATTTGCATCATTTACGACACCATCATTTACGATACCTAGTAGTACGAAAATAACGGTTACCATACTCCTAGCTCTGAATAAAGTTTATAAAGCGGGAAATTTGAGTATTCATATTCATTTGAATCTGAATAAAGAAACACTACCACCTTTGTAGAGTAAATCCACACAATTTAAGGTATATATCACACCTAATATAGTATCTCTCTTGTAAAACGAAGATGTAGTGTTAATTTGATGTTATCTATGCCATAAAGACAGTCAGTATAAATGTGAAGATGAATATAAAAACACTTTTCTATCATTCAATTTGAATTGAAGCTATAGTCTTGCGTTTTCTATGTCATAAATTACGTTACCATAGGTAACGTAATTGATAAATTCTATTGCACACATTTTCTGTCGTCAAATCTTTACAGGTATGTTCATTTATCATCTTGTATACTTTTCGTAGATGGGAAAGCATCCTGCTGAAATTCAAAAAGACTATAGTGATAGGGAAAAGCACCAAAAAGAGCGTGCTCAGGTTCATAAATGCATTGTCTCAATAGCTGAGTGCACTATCTGAAAAAGATAAAGACCATAAAAGAAAAAATTATGTCATTGCGCCCGAGACATGTTATGTTAGTCTCAGATAGCGTAATAATACAGGAGACAAATCAAAAAGAAGAGAGACTGTTAGCAATGACCCAAGTAATAAAGATAACAATGATTGTGACCGTGTTTATGGCAGTGGTACAAGTAACACACAATTAATAGTTCATATAAATTTTGCCTGGTATTTTGCAAGAGGACATGCATGGCTCTTTAGAAAACGGATAAGTAGAACTTGGGGACGTACGTACCCATAAAAAACAAAGCTCCCTGAACATAGATAAACATGGAAAAAACAATCACAAATCATTCCAAAGGATCTCACAGAAGCAGAGAAAAATAGAACCAAGGGTCCAAGCACGCCAAAACACCAAAGAGTGCAGGGGAAAAGTGATGCGATGCAAACTTTAACATAGTGATATCCCTAGAGTTGAGGAGAAGATTAGAACGAGGAAAACACGTAGTTGAAGAGTTGAAGCAGACGCAACATGACTGGCGGGGAAGTGCCTGAAAGAGTGTTCAAGTCTAGTTGATATAATATGACTAAAGGCGATGGAAGGTGATACAAGCTTAAGGGCCTTGCTTGGCTGGACAAAAATGAAATGAGTACTCGACGTTTACCACAAGCAAAGGAATATAAATTTGTTGAAGCAAATAAACAGTGTTAAAAGCGCCCCGCACAAAAGTGAAACAAACCAGGAATGACATACAAGAAGAGACAACATAGCTATCCAAGAGTATTCTGACAGGGCCATCATGCAGACTGAGAGTGGAGATAAAGAGCTACATCTTGGCGATTTTTTCACTGCAGTTTACAATTACTGTTGGTATGTCGAAAAGGCACTGCATTTAGATACTGATGATAATAAATACTATTTTTTAAGAAAAGAAGAATCTCCAATGGTCTCTAGAATGTTACGTTATTTGGCTGAGAGTCTCAGATTTTGAGTGTGTAGTAGAGGAGTCAATTCCAACAGGGAAGTCTAAAGGGCTATTTAAACTCTAGATCTGTGTCTTGAGATTCAAACTCGTGTTCTATGGGATTTATATGTCCAAGCTAGGATTAAGTAACGTTTTCAGGAGTTCATATGTACCTATGATATTAGAGGAGACACTGAATGTTGTTACTTTTTGACGATAATCACAAATTATATAGTATAGTTTTGATCTTGCGATTTTAAGTTTTGTAATCACTTACGTTACAAAGGATTTAGCATTACAAATGTGTGAAGAAAGACTAAGTCCCTTTAATCCTGTATATATTCATTCCAACATATAGCGTATGTGACAATATATTGATTCATTACGTGTTTTGTGCATAAATAATGGTTGTGTTAGCTTTAATGTTTCTATTGCAAAAGTTAGTTAATTTCTCCATCATTTACGTTACTTGATGCTCCACTGAACTATGTTTGTTTTAAATGTTACTATTGGTTAAAATACAGTGTAAACATGATAAAAGAAGCACCAGTTGATGGTTTAACCATGATCACATATGATATGACTCATCCTACGATGTTACTATTTTTGGATCATATACGTTACCAAGGGTGTAACGATATACAAATTTCAAATAAATTTTGTATGGCATATCAAACACCAAGATATGGCTATCAATTGATTCTGAACACTATTTCTAATCAGAAAAGAAAGATAAATTTAATGTTAACAGACTGATTTTCTATAAAATTGGAATGACATGTAGCACTTAAATTTTGTTTCTGAAAAGGAATAATAAGTCACATGTAATTGTTGACTTCAATGTGAATTCTTTCCACTTATGTCTCTTCAAAATGCCTGATGTATGATTTAGTATTAAGACAAAATATATCCTTATTGTTAGGAACAAAAACAGACATGAGAATAATATGTTGAATGAAAATATAGGTCTCTTGCTACGACAACCCTCTATAACGTAGATGACAGAGACTTACTTTTTTAAATAAACACTAGATAAGCTTCAACATGTGACTTTTCCATGAAGGGGTATGAGATTGATGAAGATATTTTGACTTTAGATACTTAACATATATTCAAATAAAAATACATCAACTTTAAACCATTCAAAGCTACTTTAATTTTCGTCAGATTCATACCTGGAATTTGCATTCTTATTGAGAATGGATGTTAGATGAATTCAAGATAGGGCTGTTTTGGTATCGATAAAGGTCAAATTGCGGCCAATTGTACATATAGCTGAATATATTTCATTTATATTTCAGTTTTTAGTCAATTATTACAATAACATACAGTTTTTATGAAAAATAATGAAAATGCAGAGACACTCAAAATAAGTGTATTAAATTAGTTTTTATAAATGTTGATTGGAAATAGAAAAGGTACAAAGGAAAAGGAAAGGGGGAGTCATTTGTAGGGAAAGTATGCACTTATGGGTATTGGGGTTGTGTCCCATCTCAATTACATCTAGGTTAGTCAATGATGGAGTTAAACCGGTCCCCTTGTTGGCCCATGTGCTCCCCCCCCCTAGGCTGTCACCCTGCACCACTGACCAACGTGCAGAACAACATTTTGGGTGGTTAAAATTCCTTCTCAGACGTGTTTTTAAACACTTTATATAACATTATTGGGTAATTACTGATCAGTATTTAGATTGATTATTCTGAATTAGGTATAACTTAAACTGTGTTTTAAATTTCTTGTTTTTTTCTAATGTGGATTATGGAAGTCAAAAATCATTATTACAAATAATTATCACTATCTGGTCATTGCAACATTGTAAATGATAATCTTTTGAGTATATTTTTCCAGATGTCGATCTGCTCAAGCGTCTCCTCACTGAACTGGAAATGGAGATCGAAGAAAGAAACGAAGCTGGTAAGTACATGGGTAACGATTTACGGACCACAGCAAAATGTGGCCAAAAATATACCATAATCCTTCAGTTTTTTCTTGAAATCTTTACACAATATGCCCCTAGTTAACGTATGTCCAAGTTTATCAGATATGAAACGTATTAAACTACAGCGACCCTCTCATCTTTTGACCCACAATGTAATCATATTCGGTTCTAGTCACACTGTACACACATACTGTATACATGTTTATATTTTTTCTCACACTTTTAAAAACATGGCACACGGGCCGTGATAGCACAATGTAGAATATATCATTGATATTATATATTAATATATACATTCATAATATATTCAGATGAAACCAATACTTATATCAACCATATATTTTAACCAAAATTTCGCTTTAAGCATTTGAAAAGGGGGTATTGGACATTGTTTTTACGTTAGATCATGGTTTTTGGAAATATGGGGTTTGTTTATCTTATGGCTGGTATGTCGGTTAATGTGGATACCGCAATATTTATATGTTTTGCTTTCAGAAAAATGGCGATCAGTCGTAATCCAAGTTTTATTATAATCTCTTATTTTGTTTTTCCTTTGTCATCACATTGGACTTCTAATGCATAAACTTGAAATCCCATTTTATATGAAATTTATTAGGTACCTTATACATGCAAAACATAACAGATCTTCATGTTATTACAGAAGCGTGTGTGGACAACGAGGATGAATGTGCAGACTACTCCGCCAAAGGCTGGTGTAAATTTAATTTTGTGAAAAAGGGCTGCAAGAAAAGCTGTAATCTATGTGACAGCCCTGCTGCTGGTAAGTATATGTAGTTCGATATACTATCTGCATTCAAAAATCAATCATGGCACTTTTGGGTCAAATTCACAGATGGCGCTGTTGAAAAAGTACAATGTGTCGTGAAAATGTCTATCATGCTTCAACATTCAGCAAGCAAAGGACCATACATACATATACATGTATATGCAATACTGAATTACAAAACACGTTTATTTTAGATATATACAAACCATTTCAGATAATTGATGGTTTTACGTGAAGTAAACCTATGGCCTCTTGTAACTCTTGTTTATAGATAGCCTTAAAATATAATTTGTTATTGATATTAGAAAATAGCTGCAACCAAAATATAAGTGCGACATTGTCCCACATGAATCTTTAATCATTAAGATTTATTATTGCCACCATCAAAAATGAGCAGATTTCGCAATTTAGTATTTATCAGATTTTAAAATCAAATGATAAGCAACGATTCGTTATAAATATTTGACTTCTTGTCATAATGGTTATCTCCAGTTTAAAATCTAGAAACCCAAATGAATTATTTTCTCATTTCCCATTGACGTATATGTGTACTGTACATTTATAGTCAATTTTTTCACAGTGTTTGAATTATGATGTAAATCATTCTGCAATTGGCTTATATAATGTACATTCCGTATGATGTTTTCATGCTTAATATTTATTAAAGTCTTAGTGGCATTAAAACGTTTGTTGTTCATGACAAAATATGAAGAGATTTGATTTTGAAATCTTTTGCAGAGTTTTGATGTTGATGAAGATGAAGTGCAACTGAATGTTCCTGCTTTAATTCCATAAAACTTTGAACTACACCGAACGAAATAGCCCAAAGCAATACTATTCTCCCGGCATTGCAATTATTATGTTGTTTATCATATTTCAGAAGGGGAATGCAAGGACATAAGAACAGAAAATGATTGTAAACTAATGTACTCCGAAAAGATGTGTGCCGAGAACCTTATGATGCAGGAGAAATGCAAGAAAACATGTGGAAGATGTTAAAACTCTACCAAAGTTTCTGAGTGAATAATGGTTCAGATTATGAACAATTGGACAATCTAGAGAATTAGGCTTATCATCAATATCACCCACTTTTCCTTGTTTTGGTGAATTGAATTTGCATCAAAATGTTAAGAGACTTGATACAGAATTCAAATCAACCTTAGTATATTTTTATCATCGGGAAAATAAAACAAGCTACACATGAAACCTTGATACACGTTGTTTATTGATTTCTTTAATATCACGTGTCCATGCTACATCAGGAAACTGGACTTGCTGGATTTAAAAGATTATGTAATCAGATATGTATATAAGATAATATGGCATATGCGGGCTGGAATAATCTTGATTTTCATCATGAACTATTCAAAATTGAAAATTTAGAATCGCCTATCACGCCTAACCATCGACAACGTACAGCGACAAAACACGCCGTCGTACACTTTAGATGTACGGTGTCACTATTAACCGATTTAAAGCAAAGACAATGATGTAAATTTAATGTGAGTTTTAAAAAATTATCTGAGCAATACATTAAGGATTTCAAGTTTGATTCAGTGTGTATTCGTTTGAGAAGACATTTAACTTTCTACTAATGTTAAAAGATATTTAATCAGTGCTCAATTTTTTTCGTGGTAAGTCTACTTGTTTTTTACACATTTCCTTTGATCATTTCCTCGCTAGTCGTCTATGAGTGTCAACTATTTTTACGAGAATATGTTTCCCCAAACTACACAATTTAGGACGAGATTAATAAATATTCAAGTATTTATTAAAAAATTCAGAAATGTGCGTTATCAAATCGAATGTACGTTGTCACTGTAGTTGAAATTCATGAGATATAATATTAAACAATGTAATGATTTTATTTCAAAATTCATTAAGGTTTTTATGAGTAACAAGTGATCTTTAATGAGCATGTTCAAGTTTCCTTTGTACCGATGATTTTAAAGATAAGGTAAATGTGCTTTTTGCTTTTTTATGTCATGTAAGTATTGTTGTCGTGGTGGATAATTTGTGCCCATTTGGTGTTAGCTTCCAGCCCAAACTCCCATTCAGTGTCTAGGGATAGAATATGTTGAAGACTAGGACTGCCACAGATTTTGCTTCCAGCCTCTTTGATTATTTGGCGTCTTTACCTTACTTTTTTACATTGATAGATAGATCTATGCTAGCTTATTGAATATGACTTTTGAAAAATCCCATTTATGATATATCCGAAAAGTGCTCAATAGTTTCAGTAGTTCAATCAAATTGAAGTAATTATGTTAATGTTTTGTTTCAATTTTAAATACATCTGTTTTAGTGTATGAAAATACGTTGCCTGCATTAGGGTTAACTGTGAATTGAGAAAGTTCAATGGGACAACGTACATTCAAGTTGACAACGTACACTTATGATTTTTTAAATTGTAACCAACATGTAAATACTTATTAAATCTTCAACAGACCTTAATTGTGTAGTTTAAAGAAACATATTCTTATAAAAATATTCGACACTCTTAGACGACAGGGGAGGAAATGATCAAATGAAATGTGAAAAAAAAATCTTTCCAACCGACTAATTATATGGGTAGATTAACTACAAAAAAAATCGGACACTGTTCGAAAATCTTTCAACGTTATTAGAAAGTTAAATGTCTTCCTAAACGAATACACACAAAATCAAACATGAAATCATTAATATATTCCTCAGATTACGTTTTTAAAATCTACATCAAACCTTGTGTTTGTCTTGTCTTGGCTTTGCTTGAAATCGATTTAATAGGGACACCGTACATCTGAAGTTAACGACGGTATATTTTGTCACTGTACGTTATCGATGTGTAAATAATAATATGTATTCACACATAGGTAAGCCTTTGTCATGATACATCTGATACATCACGTTATACAGCCAAAATATTATATATGCATTCTATATTTCACAACAGATGAACAGTTATTTTCAAAATCAAGGAAATTGAGTACACTTTAATTCACAATTTTATAACTTCAAGTTGGAATTTAAAACCAAAGCCATTTTTTGCCAATTTTGAGTCAGTATCACAATGGTGTTGGGACTACATTCATTTTTTAGAACTACCTTTTCCTATTCAGCGGAAGTGACGTATTAGG
This sequence comes from Owenia fusiformis, assembly GCA_903813345.2. Classification (NCBI taxonomy): domain Eukaryota; kingdom Metazoa; phylum Annelida; class Polychaeta; order Sabellida; family Oweniidae; genus Owenia; species Owenia fusiformis. The sequence goes on along the minus strand of CAIIXF020000003.1, from coordinate 32,650,874 downwards.
GTATTTTGGCCAATACTAACAATGATGGCTTAGTGGTACTCCACAGAAGACACTATTAAAATGGAGGTGATGGTTGATCGAAATCAGTGCAGTCACTTGTGAAAATGTGCAGACTACATGTTGTTTTTTTGTTTATCTTGCAATCAATCGTGTGTATGTAATTTCACAAAAATATGACGAAATGATAAATATGACGAAAAATGTCCTTACAGGGAGGTCTGCAAACTGCTATGAGCAAACATAGAATGTTTTTGCTTAATAAAAGATGTACGTATTGTTGATGTCAGAATTGTTCAGGCCAATTTTTCTAAGAGATGTTAACATATTTGGACTAAATAAATGGCCGAATTTGAATTTATTAGCCTACAATTTGGTACAATTTGAAGAAGGTTATCCAATAACTGTAGTCAAAATTAGACTATAATTTAGATTATAATTTAGATTTGAGAAGTTTATTAATAGAAAACCAGTAAAACACTAACTCATAAAGTCATTTTTGGCTCTTGCAACAAATTAGCCAAAGGATAGGTATCGATATGGTGAACTGAATTCAACAATGTTTTTCTCTTAAACCAATTATTGAAAACATTTTGTTAAAATAACACAGTCCTTTATGTAATGTTGACCGATTGGCAACAATTTAATGCAAAAAATATTTATATATATTTTATATATTAACTGTTTTTGTTAACATTTTTTTGTTTTTTAGTGAAATTGTTTTTTGTTTTTTGTTCCTTTCTACCAATTCTTGAGAATGAAATAAATTGTCTTTCCGAACCTTGTTGGAACAAAATAGCATATACATTTTCTTAGACCTCTCAATAACCTCACAAAGGAAATTTGGGTTGATTTTACAATAAGTATGCAAAAACTTTTATGTCGTTTTGTTCCGATGAGGTTCGGATAGATGTTTCATTTCATTCCGAACATATGATACCAAGAACAAAAGAAGTGCCTCGTGTTTTCTAAAACAATATAGAGAAAAGTATATGAATGTATTTCAAATTATAATGTTACCATCCAAAAGATGACCATTAAATTGGCGATGTGTAAAATTTTCAGAATGTTCTGATGACTGGTTTAAGAGAAACGCGTGTTCAAAAAGTTCACCATATCGATACTACTCCTTTATGTGTCACAGTCCAGTGATTCTGACCATGAAACACTGCGTTGCCTGAACTATTTTGAGATTTGATTCTACAGATCACAATCGTGATATTTTGTAAAAAACAAACAATAATCATCAGTTTCTTTGCAGTCTATTTATTTTTCTGATTTAGTTTAATTCCGTTTACTTCTACATGAAACTTTGTTTGGTTGAGTAATCTCCAAGAATTCATCGCACTTCGAACACATTTGTTTTGATGCTACGGAGTTAAATTACTTCTTTGATTTGTGCAATGAATTATTGGATCTAACGATCTTTATATGGTTATTGTCCATAAGAAGCATTTAAAATGGTTTAAGACGATATTCCATTATGCAGATACGAGGCCATTTACGATTTCCCATTTAGTTTCTGTCGCATCTAATCGGCATTGATTATCAGAGGCAGTTGTAGTGTCCAAGCATTTCAACGTATCTTCGTTACAGTCAATTTTAGTGACCTCGCCAGTAACGGTGTCCAAACTTTCCCCACAGATGTGACACGGCTATAAATGACAATATTACTTTTCTGGTTATTATGTTTTTTGGGGGGTTAGTATTCGTTTTCTATAAACCTTACCCGTTGTGCCATACTATTATTGTTGGTTATTTGAAAGTAACAGAGGCCAAAAGAAATGACAGAAAGGCATCAAAATACAAGAGTCCGCACATTATAATAGCCAATCCAAAAACAAAAATATGTATGCATATTTTCGCATACTGGTAAGACTGCACTGTGATCACTTGCTTATTTTTTAGTCTTGAAATACGTACATTTATATTGCCTTTGAAATGTATATCTACTTTTTTCTTATTCCGAGCACAATATTAATGTACTTTGTGCTCTAACGCTGAGGGCAATGCTCATGCGGGGTTCTTTCTAAAATCTAAATAAACCGTTTTTGAAGAGCATCAAAAGTGCTGCAACCAAGTATACCGTTAATACGCCGGAGATAGCCGAAGATGCTCTAAGGTTGTAATCAAATTATTTGAAGAGTATTCGACCATCTTTCTAATTTCTGAGCAGCTTAGATTGACTTTACATTTACTGTTACTTTATAGCTTCGTTCGGTAAATTCTTTAGCTAAAGGCCCGGTCACACCGCCCGGACGTTGCTGGAGCGTTCCTTGAACGTTGAAAAAATTCATCAACGCTCGTCAACGCGCACAAAATGGGGGAAAAAACAAAAACACGGGCGTTGGCTTAGCGGTGCACCGCTAAAGCCGGCGTTGCTTTAGCGTTGGTTAAGCGGTTGCGAGCGGTAGCTAGCGTTTGTTTAGCGGTAATGCGAGCGTTGGTATAGCGGCGTTCTGCGCATGAGAACGTTGCCTCGGCGGGGGTATAAATAGCAGCAGCGTTGGTTTAGCAGCATATCGCGTTTGACTACTGGGAAATTATTTCAAGTGGGAAGTGTTTAAGAGTAAAGACCTTTATTGGAATTTGTAACTTTAACAAAAGTCCTTCAAGGATTAAAGAAGAAATGTTTTAAATCTAAAGTGCTTCTATTAATGTAATATGACATTAAGAATGAATAACATTACAATTTTCTTTAATAATCGCTCATATCATTTCAAACAAACATATCACAATTTAATCGTTGCATTTCCATTACTTGGAACCGATTTACGTTCAAATTGCTTTAACAATGTCAAATAACATTTACAGCAAAAGAATAATCATGACGCATGACAAATTTTTGCATTGCTGTGCGCGCATCAACTTTTTGTATAATACCATGACGAGTGCAACATTTTTCAAGCTGCGCAGAAAATTCACAGATAATTTATTGAATTGCTTGACGTGAAAACACTAGGTATATACTATATTTGAATAAAGGTCTCAGTAAAAGTCTATTTGTATTAACATTTAATGAAAAACAAAAATCGCATAATTCACCTTTTTAAAATCCAAAATCACAAACTTTGAGCGCTTAATTTAGGAATTTACAATGCAAAAAATTGAAATGCTAGACATGAATATATATCAAATGTAAAATGCACAAGTGTCTCCACAGTGTTCTACACAGTGGTGCATTTCTCCACGTATTTATAGCCAAATTCTGGTCCCGCTCCGACACCTCTATACCAACGCCAAAGCAAAGTTCATCGCCGCCATGGAACGCTGCGACGACGTCCGACACCGTTCCAACAACCCCATGCACGCTGATAAAACGCTAACAACCGCTCCACCGACGTTTGTGCAACGTTTAATCGCCGCCCGGGCAACGCTGGCGAAGCAGCGGTGGTCCAGCGTTTAAGTTTTCTGCGTTGGTCTAGCGGATTCAAGCGTCCACGAACTTGCGTCTAGCGGTGCCAAACTTTGACTGGGCGTTGGTGGAGCGGTGATAAACTTTGCCAGGGCGTAAAATTGTCCCTTTTTCAACGCTCGCAATATTTTGAGCAGCTCAAAACTTTTGGAGCGTTGGGATGGCCACTCGAGAAACATCCGCGTTGGCCGAGCGTTTACAGCGTTGCTTTAACGGATGCCAACTTTTGTTAAACGGTGGTGAACGTTTACGAGCGTTGATGATTTTTTTTAACGTTCAAGGAACGCTCCAGCAACGTTTAGGCGGTGTGACCGGGCCTTAATATATATTTCAAATGTTTTATATCTTACTTGTAGCGTCTTTGCTGTTAGCTCGGCAATTTCTGCATCATTAGCACTAACAGAATCCTGAGCCTGTAATATAAATGTTTAATCAATAATCACTATAAGTACATGAAGTATACAGATACATGCTTGTACATGTTAACTGGATATAACTGTAAATATCTGATGAACATAACTAACAATAGTAAAATATTAAAGCCACTAATCACCACTTGGTTTGCATCGTGATAAGCAAAACATTGGAATAATTGTTGGCATGCGACACTAAAATCCATCTCAATAAATTAGGAATGAGCATTTTCGAATTGACAAATTCATTTGGAACAGAGGCATTCCATCAGCAACATATTGCTCTTTTATGTCCTAAAATTTATTGCAAATTATAGCAAAAATGTCCATTCATAATTCATCGAGGTAGACTTATAACTGGGAAATATGCGAAATAACCCTCCTGCCGTTTGCTACACAGTGTTTATCTCATTAGCATGCAGGGTAGTGCCGTTATCTGATTTAACTGTGACTAGTCGAAATCCGTGCATTCAGTCCTGTGTTACGCGGAATATGGCATATATTTGTATCGTGTTTACCGCGTAACACCTTCACATGTTATGTATCATTCATAAGTTCATACCTCTGTACTTTTTTGTTTAAATAATCAAAAGACCCATCCGTGTATTTCATTGATTCATTGAACTCGTAGCTACGATGTAAACACACATTCCATGATATTGGTACGACAAATTGATAAACGAGTTCACCTGACCAGTTTTATCATAGGTCACAGCTGTGAGAAGGTATATATAATTTGACATAGATTTACCTTATAATCACAGGCTGGTATCGAAAAAATTGTCCGCTGTGACGGAGCGTGCTATTTTGCATAGAAACACTAAGAAATCCTCACAATTTATTTTTTACTCATATGTTTTGCTATATCAAAGAAAATTACTGACTCCATGCAATGAACATATCATTTGCGGGTAACTTTAACTTCTGTTTGAAGTCCAACAACGCTAAGAGTAAAAGCTATTGAAAACGGCGTCGGAGTATCATACTCCAAAATGTACGATGTCTTTTATTTCTTTTTAATGGTACAATATAGCGACACGATAATATTTACATATGTTTTCAGCATAACTCTGAAGGTATTAATGAGATCTTTATGTATTGGGTATTTTTAATTTTTTTTATAAAAAATAATGTTTAAATTTTTTGTCCGCTGTGACGGAGCAGTTTCAAATCTGAAATACGTTAAGAATTTAGATTTATAATATATCTCTTTATAACTACACGTTAGAGGAGGGAGCGTATCAAATCTCTTTCGTAAAGTATTCTGAAAAATAAAACGGAATAAAAGTACACAATTCAAATTCTGAGATGCATATACGACCACTCTTTAAGCTTCTTTTCTCAGTTTGTACTGTAATCCAAGTTATGCATGGTAACTCATGAAAATGATAGTCAACTTTATTTCAGTATAGGGTATTTGCCTTTCGTTGTGCCTACTGTGGATCCATCACCTGACATGGTCATTTTTTATGGTAACTTATATACAGTAATATTATGTGGTAGAAGGTTATACATCTGTCGAAATGCAGGATGTCTGTGTCGCTATTTCGAATAAATAATTCATATTAGCCCTATTTATGTTACGCGGTACGGTAAACACGATACAAAAATATGCCATATTACGCAACGAATATGCCATATTCACCTGCGGTGTATGACAGATTCACCTGCGGTATATGGCATACACACTAACCAATGAGAACGTGATACGGAAGTATGCAATTGTCAATTGCATCGATTGAACGAACAAGTAAAACTTTATAAATTATTATAATGATTACTGAATCAACAGTACAATTTAAGGAATACATCAACGTATGCAGAAGTATCACTCGCCAATCTCACGTAATAAACTTACCCAATCAATCCAGGATTCATATATTAGTACTCGACGCACTGACAGTATTGGTAATCAAGGGTAGTTTTACATACAGAGTCGATTCTCGCAACCAATCAAACCAAGTCTTTCTGTATCACGTTTTTCAACTGCGGAATATGTCATATCCACCTGCTGTATACGGCATATTCCGCAAGTGAGTATGACATATTCTGAAGGTGAGTATCGGGTATTCACTGAATTCAATGCATCACATATTCACTGCGGAATATCGCATACTCATCTGCGGAATATGCCATATACTGCAGGTGAGTATGGCATATTCACCCGTATCACAAATACCGCGCAACCATGAATGTATGCCATATTCCGCGTAACAATTTACACTACACGTGACATTCCAAGACGTCTTGGCGAAAACGTATTAGAAATATTATGTTAGGTTTACACCATGTTGATTCATGTTGATTTCAGTACAAACCTCCGAAAAATACTAAGAGTGGTCGTTTTTATATCTCAGATTTACATTACCCCAGATCTCCCAGAGGCTACTTGTCATAATTTAGGAAAGTGATTTGTGGCGTTCTCTCTTGTAAGGGTACTTTTAAAAGGTATAATTTGAATCTTAAATTCTTAACGTAGTTCACAGTTAAAACTGCTCCGTCACAGCTGACAAAAATGTAAACATTATTTTTTATAAAAAATATTAAAAATACCCAATACATCAAGATATCATTAATACCTTCAGAGTTATGCTGAAAACATATGTAAATATTATCGTGTCACTATATTGTACCATTAAAAAGAAATAAACGAAATGGTACATTTTGGAGTATGATACCCCGGAGCCGTTTTCAATAGCTTTTACTCTTAGCGTTGTTGGACTTCAAACAAAAGTTAAAGTTACCCGCAAATGATATACCCATTGCATGGAGTAAGAAACTTTCTTTGGTATAGCGAAACATAAGAGTAAAAAAATAAATTGTGTGGGTTTCTTAGTGTTTCTATGCAAAATAGCACGCTCTGTCACAGCGGACAAATTTTTCGATACCAGCCTGTGATAATGGAGAATAGAAAATTCAAGTAATTATTTCATGTTTCTCAATATGTTTGTGTAAAGTAAGCTACAAATCCATCGCTTTTTATAATACTTTTGGGGTTGTGGTATGAAATATCCGTTTTGAAAAAACAATTTAACTACTTGTATGATGTATCATGTGGATTGATGGACCTGTTACTTATTGAAATCGGCATTTTCCGTATATGTTAGGTTTTCGTTTACGAATGTTGTTCAAATATCTTCGCCATAACATAAATGTTGTAGCTGAGACTTTTCTGTATTGTCAACTATATAGCTATAATATTGAATATGTTTGCAGGATTTCAAGACACAAAGGTAAGTAGAAACTCTGGAATCACTTACCTCGATTTGCTGTTAAAGTTTTGAGCTTATGATACATAACATGTGCGACTGAATCCACATATTTCGACTAGGCACAGTGTGATTATTTAATATGTTGTAGTATAGTAAATATATAAAAACGTGTAGTACAGTATATACAGGGTGGGCCATGCAAATCGATCACTATATATACATATATACACTCCCCTCCATAAGTTTGGCAACCTTTTTTCTCCATTGAACTACGTGTTAAAGCCTATTTACGTTTGAATTTTTATTTACTTAACCGGCGTTGAAATAACTTATAATATTGATGGAAACGTAACTTGACTTTATTTCCAATACCTCCAAATTTTCTCAATTTTTTTCCTCAATTACAATAGGTCGAAAATTGATGATAAATTTGATGAATTTTTGAAAATCGTCATTCCCATGTAATCCAATGGGAAATGGAGGGTTCGGGGCAAATCAGAAATCAGGATATCTTTTCAGTAAAAGATTCAGCAAAAAATATTTTCATATAGAAAATTGAATTATCTAACTTTTTGAACACTGAGTGTTTAGTTTATTTGATGAATATTAAAGTTACAGCGCTTCAAAGTCATTTTTGAAAATAATTTTTCGCCTCCTGTGTTATTTCAATGGGAGAGGTTTTTTGAAAAACAATTTTGACTTTAAAGCCCTATAACTTTGTTGAACCTGAAGAAACATATCAATTTTTTGTTAAATAAAGTTAGCAAATTCAATTACCTGCCTAACACGTATTTTTTGCAAGGACTCGGATGGATGGATATTCTGTCATATGACTTGCGGCAAACCTACCATTTCCCATTGGTTAACATGGGAATGTCGATTTTCAAAAATTCATCAAATTCATCATCAATTTTCGACCTAATGTAATTAAGGAAAAAAATTGAGAAAATTTGGAGGTATTGGAATTAAAGTGAAATTACGTTTCCATCAATAGTAAAAGTATTTTCATCGCAGGTTAAGTAAATAAAAATTCAAAGGTAAAGAGGCTTTAACACGTAGTTCAATGGGGGAAAAAAGGTTGCCAAACTTATGGAGGGGAGTGTACATTGATGAATATTACCGGCCTTTTTAAAACATTTCGTCTATTTTATGCTTATGGAAATTAAAGATAAATAAATTATGTGCAATAAAAACACGGTCTGATAGATGAGTGTATCGTTTAACAAATAAATCATTTTATTCCAAACAACATAGAATATAACATTTCCACGTTTTACCATCATAACTAGATTTGAACTTAATATTGGGTTACAATTATGCGTGTCATTCATTAAATCGTTACTTACCGTAGCCAAGTTAGCGTTTAGTTCATCGATCGTAGCCATGTGCTGAAAATATAAGCACATCATTTAATGAGATTTTTATGAATATTACTGACTCAATCATTAACCAAAATTACCAAAAATTAGCTTTAAACTCAATCAATGTATAAATATAATTTTTTTAAATATTGGTAATTTATGTTATAATTGACACGAGGACATTGATGTATCTTATTAATTATTATCATATTGTCGCTTACCCCTGCAAGTTCACTTTCCAAGTTAGAGATTTCAGTGTCAGCCTGCCAATATATACAATATATACACATTATTAATAATGAGCTTATAGGAGACCAAGAAATCCATATTACAAAACATTAGCAAGCTCAAGGCAAAATATGCACTTTTGAAATGTTGATAGTTCGAACGTTTTTATGTAGGTCAGTTTATCATATATGAAAAGAAAAGTCATCTAATTTTTGAACAAAATGGTATATTGCATGAAACTCTTATTAAAGTCAAAACTGTTACTGATCATTGTTACTTACCAAGTTCACCTCACCTTCAAGTGTTTCGATTCCAGCCTGATACTGTAAATATATATCCATTAAATCAAAGAGATGCTACTAATAATTTAGTAACTAGTGAAATTTATTTTCATATTTTTTTTATTTATATAAAGAATACTGATTATAGCTACACAAAATGGTATTTGACGATTAATTAGTTCATATCTTCAAATTTTTATTACCTGCCACATGACAAAAAACCTGCCCGACCCTACCCAAACTCACCAACTTGATTTTATTATAACAACAACATGGTATTATCAATCGAAATGAAAGTTTGAAGAGCAATCAAAATATCTCCAAAGATCATTCACTGAAACTTTCATACAAAAAATATTAAGTATTCATGAAGTTAGAGCAGTGTATTACTTCTGGGACAACCCTCGTACTCTTTTTAAATACTAGTAATTCATGTTATAACTGACATGAGGACATTGATGTATTTTATTAATTATTATCATATTGTCGCTTACCCCTGCAAATTCACTTTCCAAGTTAGAGATTTCAGCGTCAGCCTGCCAATATATATACACATTATTAATAATGAGCTTATAGGAGACCAAGAAATCCATATTACAAAACATTAGCAAGCTCAATGCACAATATGCACTTTTTGATAATCCAAACGTAGTTATATAGGTGAGTCTATTACATAAGAAAAGAAAAAAAACATTTAATTTACGGACAATATGGTTTATTGCATAAAACTCTTTTTACAGTCAAAATCTGTACCCGGCTTCATCTATTCTCATTTCTTTCGTTTTATCGTTGTAACTAATGCCTAGGTCACATATGCCCCAATTCATCGGCCGATTTAGTCAAAATTGAAGGTCAAATATCATAGGATTGGCATCGATACGGTCAACTGAATATAACAATGTTTTTTCTCTTAAACCAACCAATGAAAACATTCTGTGAAAAACACAGTCCTTTATGTAATGTTGACTGATCGACAACAATTTTTAATGCGAAAATATATGTATTTTATATAAATGTTTTTGTTAACATTTTTTTGTTCTTAAGTGCAATTGTTTTTTGTTCCTTTCTACCAATTCTTAAAGATGCATTATGCCACAGGTTTCTCCCCCAGACAATCAATGATGCCCTTTTGTTATTGCTCATATAATATCTCACATACCATGGATATATCTTGAGATTAACTTTTGGGTATATTATTGCCGAAATATCAGAAATAATCAACAGAACAGCCAAACTCCAGAATCAAACACAATCGATTCCTCGGCTATCGAGGGGAATCCCCATTGAGTCACACAAGCGCCCACAAACGCCTTGAACCAGGGACCCAATCAGGTTTATGATTAACAAATTCAACGACCAATCAGATAACAGGAGTACTTCCCCAGAATATTCAAATTTTAGATTGAATTAATTTCTTCGAAAATAATTAGACCGGCCAACACAATCGCAAAATTAACACTGAAAGAGGGGGATTTGGGTATTATGTGGTGAAACTCAATATGCAAAAAAGTCCAGAGGGGTCTTGATTGTGCTGTCCTATGGCATAGTGACTCTTTAAGAATGAAATAAAATATCTTTCCGAACCTTGCAGTTGGAACAAAATGGCATATACAATATTTTCTTAGACCTCTCAATATTATAGTTAGACAAAGGGAATTTTGGTTGATTCAACAAAAAGTGTTCAAAAATTAAAACAAAAACCCAAAATAGATAAAAATTAAGATAAACCTTTTATTTCATGAACAATATACTTTTTTGAAATCAACCAAACTTTTCTTTGTACAATTACAATATTGAGAGACCTAAACACCTTGTGTTTATGTCGTTTTGTTCCAATGAGGTTCGGAAAGATGTTTCATTTCACTCTGGAAACATGCTACCAAGAACAAAACAAGTGTTTGATGTGTTTTCTAAAACAATATAGATGAAAGTATATGGTCTATATATATATATATTTCAAATTATATTGTCACCATTCAAAAGATGACCATTAAATCGACGTGTAAATTTTTTTTGATGACTGGTTTAAGAGAAACGTGTGTTCAAAAAGTTCACCATATCGATACAAATCCTTTGAGGTCAGATATAAACTCCTGAGAACCTCTACATACACCTTCTTTTAAAAATGGTCAATTTGAAGCAAGCTGAAATCAGTTTTGAACAAAATACTGCAATCGTCGGGCGCCGACCGATGAAGCGGAACAAATATGACCTAGGCATTAAGATGGGTCATTTTATTCCAAACAGAATAATGTAGAACAAAAAAATTAAACTGTTTTTTTCTTAATCATTATAGTCAGATGTGATCTTTCCAGCTACATTGCTGCGTGTCATTCAATCTATTGTTACTTACCGCGTCCAACTGGCCTTGGAGTGTTTCGATTTCAACCCGATACTGAAAATATAAATATATGCATATGTATATATGTATTATTTTATGTGGTTGTTTATAAATATGTTAGACCAAATACATTACAAAGTGGGATGGGGGGCTGTATCAACAAGGGTGTGACAGTACAAGACAAAGTCCATTTAGTTTGGTTATTTTATAAATTGTTAAGCTATCAAGGTCAGACAAAAAGTCGAGGAAATACTGATATTTTATACATTAATACATTTTGTCATTAATGAGGATTCTTAAAACATTTTAGATCGACTTTAAAATGATCATGGGTCCAAGACTTTTATTTTGCTTCAATTGCAATAAACTTCGACCCACGGTTTTTGGACAAAACTTTAAAATATTCTCACTTGTTCTCTTGCTACTTTGGAACATTTTTTAGCACACTTCTTCTTGCCTTTATTCCCTTTTTTGTGTGCATCAGCAACGACAATAATAGCCACCAGTACGAGAACCAAAACAACCTTCATCATTGATGTTTTTCTGAAACCAAAATATACAGAAGTGTCAAATATAAGGGTTTGTGCTGATTTTAAGATCGCATTGGCGAAGTTATAACAAGCATAACGGCGGAGTGTTGTGCTGTCTGTTCACAAAGAAACCCAACGTTTGCAATGTTAGAACTACTATATATCATGTTAAAACGTCAACATGAAGTATAATGATGTCATGTTAACATTTCAATATAAAAACAAAAATTTACTGCTATTTTAGAACATTTAGTAAAATAATGTCATGTCAGAACAAAATCGTTGACTTCAATATATAGTAATTTACTTATAACATACGTATATAACAATATGATAGAAGATCTATGATCACTTACCTTAGAGTAATCTGCAAACGCTTTCTTTAGAGGCTTCAAAAGATGTGAAAAAATCAACAAAGCAGTTAGATTTTATACTTCGTTCTGTTTGTCCGGTAGACATTCAGTTAATTTAATAACGAATGATTGTTACTTTAGAATATCAAATTCATCATATTCCAAATGAAAAATCATTATTAATTGGGGAATTGATCGAGAAACATTAAAACAGGATGTTTCTTTTTAGTTTCTATCACGTGGTTTTCATCAATTTTTCTGTTTTGAATTTCAAGATTATGTACAATATGTTTGAATCATAGGTTACTTGAAAATGTTGAGCGTTAACACCCCAGTCACATTTCCTACGGCGACCTTGCGGTCTATCATTTCTGCGGCATGTAGCTTTTCTACGCTCGCCGCAGAATTTCTGCGCTCTCATACTTTTGCAGTCACATTTCCCACGGCAGCCGCACGGTGGATTTTAAATTTCTGTTGATAAATTATACTTTTTTTCATTTTATTTACATCAGGACAATTTATAAATGTTATTCATAGTGCTAGGATGTAATATCAAATGAAAAGTGATCGTGAAACATTGATAAATAATGATTCAATCTTGTTGAGCCAGTTGATTTCTACGGGGACCTCAGAAATGAACAAATATTATAACTCCGAGTTATAATTTCTACGGCGACCCTGCCCTGCGGCCTGTAAAAAACTGGATACGCCGTACGGAGACCGCAAGGCGAGCGTAGTTTTTCTACGCTCGCCGCAGAAATTCACTGATTTAATTGATATGCGGTCGATGCACGGCTTCCGTGCGACAAATGTGACTGGGGTGTAAGCAATGGCTTCATAAAATTCTTGGGCACCGATTCTTGGTGCCGAGTATGTCAAAAAACTTTTAAGCGTATTATGTTTGAAAAGGTACCCGGACAACTTATCCCCTCGACAACTCACCCCTGGACAACTCATCCCCTAGACGACTTATCCCCTAGACAACTCATCCCTGGACAACTCATCCCCTAGACGACTTATCCCCTAGACAACTCATCCCCTAGACGACTTATCCCCTAGACAATTCATCCCCTAGACGACTCATACCCTGGACAACTCATCTCCTGGACAACTCATCCTTTATCACATAAAGCCAAATTATAAAGGATGCGTTGTCCAGGAGATGAGTTGTCTTGGGGATGAGTTGTCCAGGGGATGAGTTGTCTAGGGGATAAGATGCCCGGGGATGAGTTGTCCAGGGGATGAGATGTCCGGGGTATGAGTTTTCTAAGGGATGAGTTGTCCAGGGATGAGTTGTCTCGGGGATGAGTTATCCGTAAGCCTTTGAAAATAAGGTAAATCAATAATATATAATGAATATGTGCTGGGAGGTATTGAATATTGGGTTTATTCAGAGGGATATACGCATATCTTCCTGAGTTACCGAAGGTAGATGTACATATCTTACGAAGGATAACCTCCATATCCAAACCGATCGTACATAACTGCTTTTATTGATTTGTAATTCAACATGCTTAAGAGCGGAAATGGTTTAGAAGAGCCCCCGAGCCGTCGACTAAAGCATGTTATGAAGGTATATTAAAAATCTATATCAATCAAAAATGTCATTAATTTGTATAAAATAAAGACAATTCATATGCCATTTGTAGTATTATCGAAAGTAAAAGTCAATCTGTTGTCTCATAACATAAGACAAGTTTAACTAGACAAGTCATGCTTGGTCGCGGTGACTGATTTTTAAACAAATTCACATGTTTTGAGGTATATGTGTATTTAACAGGTGTAAAAGGGTAGGAGGTCCTATCAAATTATGGTCCTACTCTCCATTGATTTATATGGTGACCTCTTTCCTTTATTATCTTATACACAATCAGGGCCAGTAAGGGCCGTTCAGAAGGGGGACCATAATCCCCGAGGGACCATAATTCCTTTCACAGATGATGATGATGATTGATGATGACGATGACGGTGGCGGTGGCGGTGGCGGCGGCGGTGGCGGCGGCGGTGACGATGACGATGACGATGAAGATGATGAAGATGAAGATGAAAACACCAACCTTAGTTCAAGAAAAATGAATGGAGCGTGTTAGAAAGTATAAATAAAAGAAGAATGTATTTACCTTGTCTGTTTACAAAAGTAAAACTGGGCGAGACTGGGATTGTTGGATCTGGTTATACTCATTTACACAGGAACAGCATCTGCACCGCAATAGCGTTTTGTGCCCCAACGATGAATGGTGTGACATACCAGCCCCGATTTGGCGTCCATCATCACAATGTTTACTTTCATCTGCAGTGCTCCAACTTTGAGGAGTGCACGCTTAACATGATTGGGATGAGACTTTAATAACTGTCTATGTACCGTATATGAATATTGTGAAGGACCTTCAAACATCAGTGACAATTCAGACAGGGACTGAGTTATATTCTTTTTATCCAGTATTTTGCATGTACTTACATGTAGCAAGTACAGTACGTTACCACTTTGATATAACCTGATGCAATATGTGAATATTTACTTGCATATTAGGGAAATAAAAATATAATTGAAGTTTGTTTTCGCTCCGTACACTTTTTGTTTTGGTTTTTTGAAGATAAATTCCAAACCCTGAATGATATGTATGTCAAACATTAATGTTTTTATATTCAAAAATGTAAACCAAATTTAAGTCATGTTTGTAGATGAAAGTACAAAATTAAAACACTTTTGGTGAAATGGGAAATCAAGACAATGCCTTGTCTTTTTGCATAAATTTTTCTTATTCTGTTAATTAAAAAAATCATTGATTAACGGAGTCCTCTGTAAATATTCACAGTTTTATCAAATCAGAAATGCTTCCTTTTATGGATTTCCAATTAGTTTAATTTAGTATTATTCATAATTAATTGTATTAAATTAGTGCCATTTAAGAAGTGGCATATTTTGTCAATATTACTTATTCTATTTGTTTTTTTAACTTTACAGTTTTACAACAAGGAAAAACATTCAGTTAATTGTTAAAATCGACATCTCTTTATTTAAGAGTCATTGTCAGTGAAAGCATACGCCATAGCTCGTTTTGCGTAATTAGCATTGAACACTGATGTGAGCGATTTAGTCTTAAATTTCATTTTCTATTTAGACAAATCTCATTCCTGAATTGAAGTCAATTGTTTTATAGTTTAGTTCAACGAAGTACACTCGTGATGTTATTCTTTGCACCTGTTTCAATCACGAAGATGGCCGAAGATGTTATATTTTTTTCAAAAAAGATGGAGCCAAGGAATCAAAAATGGATGAAAATATTTTCCTAGCTTAAAAATGGCATTAGAAAAAGTTTGTATTCGAAAATGTAACTAACGCCTGTCGGCTACCGGATTTACCTGCAATCTTATGGGCAAATCATTTAAATATGAATAGTAGTCACTTTATTCTGATTCTAACATTAATTAGCTTAATTAGGCTAATCATCTATTGAATCTTATTAAATAAGGGTGGGACATATGTCCTAAAGATATTTTATTGTTTTGCTTACCTTAACATGTTCAAATGTTATCTATTTTACCCTAAATTTCTTGTTTCAAGGGTGGGTTGTGGGTGGTTTTCAGTAGTCATACTTCTTTGAAGTTCAGTGGAATAATGAAGTCCCAGTTACCTCCTGACCTTAACATCAGTCATGTGATCTTTGTCCAGGGGATGGATCATTCTTACTTCATTTTTCCTATACTTTCATATGTACTACTCCCCTCAACAAACTGTTTATAATTTCATTAATCCAATTATTGTACGTTAATTCGGTAGCCGATAGGTGTTAGTTGCAATCGCGAATACAAGCGAAGAAGCATGACAGGCAGCGTTTGTACTGGTCTCCACATGGTCCGTTTCTCCACCATATCATTGGTCTCAAACTCGTTACAAAGAGTCTTTAAAACAAAATGGATGAAGTCACATCGGATTCAATTTTTATTTCACTTTTTGCTGTAGTAGTGGCCTAATCATTGGAATTCATACACATTTAGATTTAGATTTTGATTTGAATGTCATTTTATATATTCAGTGTCACTATATACGATGGTCAACCAAAATGCCTTTCAGTTTACCAAAGGTTAACTTGCCCTTTTGGCCTTAATACAAATAAAATCGTAGATGTACCCAGACAATTCTACATAGATTCATATTGACTTGCTTCTCTCTCGGCCTCAATTCTTGCCATGAATTGTTTCCAATATTTGAATTTCGCCTGTAGCACAATTTGAGAGGACGATGGATTGGGCTTCAGTACTGAATACTGCTGAGTATCAAATTCGAATTCTGGCCAAGTTGGGAGATTTTCGCCATTAGGAGTTCTGGAATAAATCACAATAGCCAATGAATGTAACATATTGTTACTTAAAGGTGGGAAAAACAGTTATATATTTTGTTAAGGATGCTAATTATTTTAATCACTTTCTAGACCAAAGATGAGGGTAGTGATTTTTCCAAGGGCATTACGTTTCATCTATTTATCACTCTAGATAATAAAAATGAATTTGTATTAAGCTATTTAAATGAAAGGGTTTGAAAGGGTGAATAACATTGCACCCTTGAACAGAGTATATAGGATTATTATATCAAAGTATGACAATAATATACTAAATATAGTGATTCGGAATCAATGTAAACAAGACAATCGTTCGCATAGACAATTCATAGACAAGACTTTGCAGACAAGCTTTAAGGAGGTAATCCTAATCTGGAGAGGCTACTCAGAATGACTAAAATATCAGTTTTAGACTTTCATGCCAATATTTAAAAACCGAAAATCAAAATTGGCCGCCTTAAGATTTTTGGATGCAAAACCTTAAGTGACCTCACTAGAAATGTTGGAGGGGAAATTCCATTCCGAATGGATGAGTGCCCCTCTCCTCCGAAAGTTTTACCATTATTAAGATGCAGTTTGGTAGTTTCTGATTTGTTCATAATAATGATTTGTTAGAGACAATAAAAAATGATTTTTTCATTTGACGATGATCATTCCTACCCCCGTAACTTGGTCAGGGAACCCCACGAACCACTCAAATGACTAAGGGGGTAACCAGACTGTAGTCTTACCCAGTAGCTGCAAAGTTAGCCCAGTATTGCATCATTTGTTTACTAAACTCTTTTTCAGCTTCATTAAAAACATAGCCCTTTTCCTCATCTACCCAAACATCTAAGAATCCGGTTCCAAAAAGAAAATAGACATCGTCGAGATGGGTTGATTCCACATATGCTGGTCTCTCCATAGGGGCAAAACTTGGCGTGTGGGAAAACAGATAAAAGTACGCCCTCCCTCCATTTGCTGAAAACAATGCAAATTGAATAGCAAAAGGGCCTACATGACATCAAATTTATAAAATCTGGTCATGTTTTTGGGCTATATTTGTTTTTGGCCAACTTGAATTAATTAATAATTACTATTATGTAATCAATTATACTTGTGTTATGTAACATTACGTAACGTAGTTGTTATTATGCACTTTAATGTGTAAATAAAATGGCAAACGAATCTAGATTTATCGTGTTTGATAATGTAATGCAACCAGCAAGCAACGAACACAAAGGAACAAAGGATCATAAAAGACATATTGAATTCAGAGTTTGGTTGATTTTTATCTCAATTACCAAACGTTCTTCAAACATGTTGCTATTCGTTTAGATGTCACAATACAAAAAGGGGGTATTAGATATTGTTTCTTTTCACGTTAGATAATGGTTTTGGGCTATATGGGGTTTGTTTTTCTTGACTGGTATGCACTTAGAGTTTGCTTTTTCTTGCTAAGTTCCATTACAACTTTTAGTCCTTTCCCTTTGGCACTAGTGCTTATATATTTATGATTTGACTCAATACAGATACAGAACGACGAAGAGTCTCTGGAATAAATAAAGTAGAATACTAGACTAACGCATTAAAAACACAAGTGACACACACCTTTTATAGTTCTAGTCATGTTGAGAGTTGGGAAATACATCGTAAAGTGACTAATCACATCAATAGCTGTTTCACTGAGTAGTTCCTGAATTTCTGATGAATAATTATTCTTCAATTGCTTTTTCTTCGTTTTCTTTAGATTGCGTTTAAGGTATTGCTTAGCAATCTTTTCAACGCGTTTAATGGTTATCGCATCATCTTTCATATAAATAGTAAGACCTCGTTGGATATCCAGTATAAATCTTCCATAAGGATTGTTCATATTGGCAGGAATTTGGTCAACGTCTGAAATTCATAAAATACAATTTGAAACTGTTTTTACTCAATACTAATACAGCAAAACATTTCTATGCAATGACGTTGGTTTTGTCTTATTTATTTTTCACCATTATCCTGGCTACGGGCCTACAGTACTATGGTATACTTATACTATAAATACACTTTCTACCAATACTTTCACAATGTTATAATTTTACTATAAATACGCTCTCTACCAATACTTTCACAATGGTATACTTTTACTATAAATACGCTTTCTACCAATACTTACCCAATGTTATACTTATACTATGAATACACTTTCTACCAATACTTTCACAATGTTATAATTTTACTATAAATACGCTTTCTACCAATACTTTCACAATGGTATGCTTTTACTATAAATACGCTTTCTACCAATACTTACCCAATGTTATACTTATACTAATACACTTTGTACCAATACTTATACTAATACACTTTGTACCAATACTTTCACAGTGTTATAATTTTACTATAAATACGCTTTCTACCAATACTTTCACAATGGTATTCTTTTACTATAAATACGCTTTCTACCAATACTTACCCAATGTTATACTTATACTATAAATAAACTTTCTACCAATACTTTCACAATGGTATAATTTTACTATAAATACGTTTTCTACCAATACTTACCCAATGGTATACTTATACTATAAATACACTTTCTACCAATACTTTCAAAATGGTATAATTTTACTATAAATAAGCTTTCTATCAATATGTACCGAATGGTATACTTATACTATAAATACACTTTCTACCAATACTTTCACAATGGTATAATTTTACTATAAATACGCTTTCTACCAATACTTACCCAATGATATACTTATACTATAAATGTATTTTCTATCAATACTTTCACAATGGTATAATTTTACTATAAATATGATTTCTACCAATACTTACCCAAACGGTATACTTATACTATAAATACACTTTCTACCAATACTTTCACAATGGTATAATTTTACTATAAATACATTTTCTACCAATACTTACCCTATGGTATACTTATACTATAAATACACTTTCTACCAATACTTTCAAAGTGGTATAATTTTACTATAAATAAGCTTTCTATCAATATGTACCGAATGTTATACTTATACTTTAAATACATTTTCTACCAATACTTTCACAATGGTATAATTTTATTATAAGTACACTTTCTACCAATACCTACACAATGGTTAACTGTGAATACACTTTTAAACAATACCCAATACTTTCTCCCAATACTTACCCAATGGCATACATGAACTGTGAATACACTTTCTTCGAATACTTACCCAATGGTATACTTAAAAGGATGAAACCTTCATCTGCTGTCACTCCGGCCAAGACATCTTTATCACTGAAGTCTGTCTTCGGATACAAGCTCTTCGGATGCTCGGGGAGGAATTCACCATCAACGGTTGGCCAATCAGATTGAAAAGAAGGGCCAACTTTGGAAATCTCATCAATGGATATCGTCCGTAAGCATTCTATGGTGTCCTCTAATGTTTCATTCGCACATCCTGTGAGAAAAATAACACATTGAACAGTTTAATATCAATTCATTACCAAATTAACATTTTATACTTTACAATTGTCATCTATTTATGTTAAATGTTGTTTATTCTAGAGATCGTATTAAAAGCCTGTGTATATTTTCACACAAAAAGCTTCCCTTTTAAATACCATACATATGTACCTATTTGTCCTACTACGTCATCAAATCGTTTTCTTGGATGTTCATTTATAATTTTGTCAGTGGTAATTGCCCCACTCTGTAGAATGGCTCGCCTGAATAAGTGTTTACTCAGCGGTGACACAAGATGTGCAGAAACACTCCAACTTCCTAATCATAAAATGAAACATGAGTGACGCGTTTTATCTGACAATATTTAACGATTAAAAAGATATGTTATAAATAGACAGATTGCAAAAAGAATGTTATGTTGAAACGTCTAAACTTATTATCAACAATAATGGTTAAAGTGAAGTTTTATTTTATTTTGCATAAATTTGAAGTCATATTGCAATTTTTACTAAACATATTATGCTACTATTATAATTATTCATATTTAATATTGCTTTTTAATCCTTAATTCAACTGTTACTCGTCTGCTTTATAGACATTTAGTGCACGCGACACAGATCTCATTCTCACTAGGTGAAAGTGGAAACGTTGTAAATGAGTGTAACCGGTGTTCAAGCTCCGAGTTTAACAACTGATTTATGTAATCTTGAGTGACACAATACCCAATGCTTTTGTTTCATCTTTCATTTTCTAGACTAATATACAACGTTTACCAGCACTTTCTCCTGCTAGCGTTATTCTGTCAGGGTCTCCACCGAAGGCGTGGATATTCGTCTTAGTCCACTCAAGCGCCATAACTTGGTCAAAGAATCCCATGTTACCTGGCAAGTGGTCATCACCAGAACTGAGGAATCCTAAATCAGAGATCACATTATTTGCATCTATCACAATTTGATAATTTTTACAATTTGATATTTGAATATGATCACATAGTTTTACTAGAGTGAATCACATACATAATTCAAAGCTGGAATATTCATTTTTTATCAGATCATATATTTTATCTAGATCTGATACACTATCGACCAAAATTCTACAAATGAACTTTTTAGAATGATATTTCAAACCTAACTGAGCTGTCCTGTAGTTGATTGAGACAACCACTAAGTCTGTGAATGTACACAAAGCAGTTCCATTGAATATGTGACCAGAACCTGCAAAAATAAAAAAGTTGTGTATCAATCTGTAAGTTTTTAGTATTCGTTTACTCATTAGTAGCTATATTTAAATTGATTTGTTTTTTCACACCTTCAAAACAATATGTTGTACTTAATATTTTTCATATACCTAAATTAAATCCACCACCATGTATCCAAAACAACACAGGTAATTTTCCTTTTGTGTTAGGTGTGTAGACATCTAGTTCAAGGCAATCCTCAGAGTAAATGTCAAAGCGTTGAGGCATTGGAATTCTATTGTCCAAGGCCAACGGAGTATTCAGCATCATTTCAACAACGGGGCCGTTTTCTACGCATGCGTGAGCTGTAAAAATGGACATAGTTTTTTTAGTAAAAAATCGAAACAGACGGAGGAAATATAACTAAGATTGGAAGTATTCAAACTATAGCATGACACCACCTACTCTCAGTATTTTTTATTATACCGATTCAGCCTGCCTTCTAGCTCCAATATACAGAGAAGGAGTGTCAAGCCTATACTTATACCTTAATGATTCAAATTGATTCAAAGTATCAAATTGAACTTGCCAATCTCCGTTGCATTTCTAATTCCGGTCCACGACTGTGCAGGAGTTGGTTTTCCAAATCTGCTTGCACCTATTGGAGCCTTGGCATATGGGATGCTGTAGAATGTGTAGACAGGTTTAGTGCTGTTTATTGTGTAGTGTACAGTTCCTCGAACCCTTCCGTTCTCAGTCTGAACTTCTGGGTTGAGATCCACATCTTCAGTTAGGACATTTTGTGGAAATAGTGCTATACAGGTAAAATACAAGTAATACGATGTTTAATTAAATGAATTTACCAGAATAATGTTTGAGGACTTAAAGTGTGGACAGTCGAGGAAATTGTGTGTGTGAATGTGTGTATGAATATTCATCTGGTGTGTTTGAGCATTAACCCCTTTTCCTCTATTCAGATATATTCTTCAACATTTTTGACATCCGGACATTACAATGTTGATTGATAGCCACAAATTATGTAAATGTCAAAAAACATTCAAATTCTTGAAAATTAAACTGAAGTTGTAGCTTATAACTTTGAGATACTTGATTGTAACCATCAATAATAATAATAATATTTTGAACATCCCATATGGTTGTTACACATTATATAAGTAGATTAAATATGTTGATTTAATGTGCAAATAACACCACCCTAAACTTTTACATCAACTTTTGTGAAATTGCGTAACTGACTTAATAAAGAATAAGTTTACCTATATAGCAGACTAGAAACAAAAAATCGTTCGTGAATATCATCATTTTAATATATAGAGATCCTCTTTGCTATCGTAGTATAGTTATGATTCTATCCTCGTATTTAATCGTCTCTGACGTGTGATCCTTGGAGTAAAGATCTGTTTGTCAAATTTGAAGATAGGAATGAATTTATATAAGTTTAGTTGACGTGTCTAGAGCGAGGTTGAATGATGAGTAAAAAAGATTTGAGGATGAATCAACGCAGCTTTTTACAGGATACGTGTAGGTTATTAATCAAATGATGCGGCTGTATCAAAAATATGTCATTTACAATAATAAACTCACCTTGAAATATTGCACTATTAAACTCTGGTTGTTCCAGTTTGCGTCCCTATCCCATTTTGTAAGCACGTGCTATCCGTCATTTGTATAATAAATTGTAAACACTAAATAAATCAATTCGTTTTGCAAAGTCACCTTCATATAACAAAATTGAATATCAGCTGTTTCGGGTCAGAAAGTACCCTAGTGCATTGATCAGTTGTTTATGCAGTGAATTTAGTTCAGTAGGTCAATTCTTAACAAGATTTGCCGATACCGTCATACAGGGTGTTCCAAAAGTAACAGGACTGGTGCTGGCATTTTGTTAAATATGCACCAATCGTCTTCAAAATTTTACATAATGTACTTTCATGTATCGTTACTAATACTGCAAAGTTTCGACAAAATATATGAAACTCGGGTAGAGTTATGGTTGCTATAGTAACATGACATCACAATACCCGGGGCAACATTCCACGCAAAAAGTTACAGAGACATTAAGCATTTTGTACATGCCATATCATTTTGTACATGCCATATCAAAGTTGAAATGCAACAACTGGTGGGAATTACATGTGTATTACATCATTTGATATTCTTATGCTTCCTCTACTTTGAAAAATAGGCTTATCTTTGGTCAGTACAAGAGTAATACTCTGTATCCATGACCCAAACACATGAGTGAACCCATTTGAGGACATGTCACGCTGGGTCGATTGGACAATTTGGAAAAGGTCATTCTCATTGTAAAGGTCCTACAGCACTGATTAGCATTCCATTCTCAATATAAGTAAAAATTAGATATTGCATGATCAGAGGAGTATGGTGCATGGTTTTAGACCTCAAGACCCAGCTCCTCTATAGCTGCATGGTCTTTAATGGTGACCTGCGGGCAGGATCGCTATCAAGGTAGATGACTGGCTTCAAATTGGGTATTTTCAAAAACTCAACCGTGAATTGTTCAGACTGTTATACATAATGACATTCCAGAAAAGTTAATAAATTATTATCATTATGAAATTATACTTGAAACTGAGTTGTATAACAACACCTTTACAACAAAGCAACTAATAAAATAAACAAGAAATGTTGTATTATAATAGGTGAATTAGATACTTTCTTCAGTAATACAAAAATGTTAGATATCACAGTTTCAGGAAAAAAGTTGCCCCGGGTATTGGAATGTCATGTTACTATGGTAACCATAACTCTAACCGCATTTCATCATTTTTTCTGAAACTTTACAATTTTAGTTGCAATACTTCAAAGTACAATTTGTGAAAATTTGAAGATACTCAGTGCAAAATTGACAAAATGCCAGCACCAGTCCTGTTACTTTTGGAACACCCTGTATTTGTGCGGTTTTCATTTAAATGACCACTATATTGGTGTTTTATTTTGCATGTGTTTTGCTTTATTGATGTTGTAATACCCCTCAAGTATGTAACATTTTTAATAGCAGAAGTCGCAGGGGGATCATTTGGATATTCATTTTTTATTACCTGTCTGATTTCAATAATGTTGATTTTGTTTTGAAACCCAATTCAATTACTTTTTCAGAAAAGTATCATTTTTAAAGTGGCCAACAAATGTCAAATCGAATAGATGCTGAAAAGATACAAAAATGCATCGGACAAACGAGAAAGGGATACCAGGACAAGGATATCACCGTGCTCTAAAATCCCAGCCAGGGTTGTCAAATAACTTGGTCCCCCATAAGATCAATCACCAAGTGGGGTTTGTGTATGGTATAAGAGCAATTTGAACCTAAACACCAGTGGTAACTGTTAATAAACATAAGTTTGCGGATGATATTCACTTAATTAGTTCAACTACTACGAGTTTTTGGGGTTAATAGCGTCAAAAAATTTAATGATCCATATATGCATATTTATGGACATAGCTATATATAAAATAAAGAAGCAAAAATTAAGAAAAACGTATTGTGACATGTCACGGGAGAATATAGAATTAAACAGAAATTGAATTAGCAATGGGGAAAAGTACACAAACTTTATTTTCAATAATAAAATGTTTTTGGGCATATCAATATCAATATTCATTGATCTTAACTATAATTAAGGGATTTTCCTCCTTTGTTTTCCTCAAAAAGAAAATATCAAGTCACATGATTATCATCAACACCAAGAAAGAATTTTACTCTCAAAACAAACAGCATATTAAACAATCTTGAAGATGAATCAAGTCTAAATATGACTTAATATAGACTGAGCGAACTGTTACGCTGTATATGGCATGCATTCATGGTTGTGCGGTATTTGTGATACGAGTGAATATGCCATACTCACCTGCGGTATATGGCATATTCCGCAGGTGAGTATGCGATATTCCGCAGTGAATATGTGATACATTGATTTCAGTGAATACCCGATACTCACCTGCGGAATATATCATACTCACTTGCGGAATATGCCATATATCGCAGGTGAATATGACATATACCGCAGGTGAAAACGTGATACAGAAAGCCTTGATTTGATTGGTTGCGAGAATCGACTCTAAATGTAAAACTACGCTGGATTACCAATATAGTTAGTGCGCCGAGTACTAATATATGAATCCTGGATCGATTGAGTAAGTTTATTACGTGAGATTGGTGACTGATACTTCTGCTAAGTTAATATATTCGATGCACAGTACTGTTGATTCAGTAATCATTATAATAATTTATAACGTTTTACTTGTTCGTTCAATCGATGCAATTGACAATTGCGTACTTCCGTATCACGTTCTCATTGGTAAGTGTGTATACCATATACCGCAAATGAAGCTGTCATACACCGCAAGTAAATATGCCATATTCGTTGCGGAATATGACATCTTTTTGTGTCGTGTTTACCGCGTAACACGAACAGAAAAAAACGGTGCAAATATATAAGCGCACGATGCGTAACGAATTTGCGATACTTTTCAAACTGGCCAGTTATATAGGGTAATATGGGCCGACTTTTCGGGTAACCCTGTGCCCGATATAATAATATTCTGATGAGATTTCTTTGTTTTTGGGCAGCCATACTTACAAAATCAGTGATATCCCCCTCACAGCTGTTTTAATAGACCACAAGTTAACAACAGGAAGAAAAGTTGTCTCGAGTTTGTAGATTAAATACACTTAATTAAAATAAATGAAACAGAAGGGAGAACAATACTAAACATTGAAGATGTTTCGCTTATAAGTTTCCGGCTTCTTTAATGAATCGCAATTTAATATACCAGGAAGAAAGTTGTTTACAGTTTTCAAGTTAAAATAAATCTAAATGTAAAAATCAAATAGATTGGGAAACAGTACTTAGAATTGAAGACTTCACCGACGAAGATGAAGATGGAAAGTAAAGATAAAATGGTTTTGTTCATCATCACATTATTTGCAGTGACACTTGCTATGGTTTCATTGGCTTGCTCATTGTT
The DNA here is from genome assembly GCA_903813345.2 of Owenia fusiformis. Taxonomy (NCBI): domain Eukaryota; kingdom Metazoa; phylum Annelida; class Polychaeta; order Sabellida; family Oweniidae; genus Owenia; species Owenia fusiformis. Next base: position 32,624,792 of record CAIIXF020000003.1, on the reverse strand, counting down.
TATATACGTCGAATTCCAAAAACAACATAAGGCTTCTGTACAAGACATTGATGACCTGCTGAAAATGAGAAACGAACTATCTTCTGTACAAGCTGAATTCATCAAAATGAAGGAGGGCTTCGTGAATGAAATAGAAGATTTAAATATCCGTATAGGTAAACTGGAGACAGGAAATTTGGTATGCATCTCATTCAAAATAAACTATGCCAACTTCACATGATCAATTAGAAAAAGGTTTTCTTTTATCTTAAATCCCACTTGGGTAGCAACACAATAGAATTTGCTGTGGTTTATTTTTAAGAATGTATGGTTTTATCAAAAGGAAAGTGCATTATTTTTCTATTGTTTTTAAAGAATGTACACTTGGCAAGCTATCAAAAACAAGTGAGACATAAATGACCATTGACAGTTTTTGATAGTTTTCATTCCCTAAAAACAATATACAAAAATACATGTACCCTTCTCTTGTTACTGTGCATTCTTTAGAATAAAACAATTTATCAATTTTTGTTGCTATCTACATCATTGATTTTATCTTACTTACAAATATTCTGCTGTATTCAAATTCAATGTTCTGGACTGGACAGTCGCCTGTAGTGCACTGAAGCTAGACTAATTATAGCCCACTCAGTCACTTAGATCAACTCACACTCATGAGGTCAATGCAACCAACTCTTTTTGTTGTTACAATTAATTGGCTATATAACAACACATTTTAACCAATAAGAGCCAGGGTCATTGTGAGCCTGGCAAAATTCACAGTTTGAATAGTCAATACAAAAGAAATCACATTTTTCCGGATTAAAGACCTTTTAACTGTAGTATAATAGACCCTTTGCCTGTGATAAGAGTCTGTGTGATTTAAGTAAGATAAAGCATTCGAATTCGATTTGATAAGAAATAACAACCTCAGGCCTTCGGCCTTCGGTGTATTATTTCTTATAAATTCTCATTCTTATGCTTTATCCAGTACCTAAAAACTAAGTAAATAACTATTTTAATAACAATTCAATAAGTATTATTTTGCGATTATTTACTCATAGACTCATAGATAAAGGTAAGAATATTTCAAAATCAGTTTTAAGAGTTGTGATATGTGATATGATGATATGATATGTGATATGATATGTGATATGAATTTGATTTGCCAAGTCCTTCTTTTTCTGCCTATAAGCAAACTATGTCTCAAATAGACAAATAGTTCCCGTTTAAAATCCATAAAAATGTCTATAAATGTTTAAAACAGCTTTGACAAATGAGGAATACGTAGGAATTTTGTGGGTGAGTGGGTCAAGTGATTGTCTTTCATTTTTACATTTGTAGAGTGCCAAGTAAATACTTCTATTACATTTAATTTGTTGTTCATTTCGGTTATTTCCAGCACTGGGCCATTGTGGAAGGGAGAGAAGATTACAATGTGTCACATCTTAAACGTAGGAAACGTGAGGCAACAGCAGCATTCCCATGTAAATAGCACTTGTCTTTATAAAATAGTTATTTTCCTTTTCTCAGTAATAATACATATCATTGTCTAGCTTGTGATTCTTATGTTGCTTTGTGAATTCTGTCTGAAATGATCTGAATTATAAGTGCATTAAACATTTAGATACAAACTACTTAACCTTTATACTCGTATTATTAGTTTTCACGATTTTAAATAACAGAGTGGTATATATCCCTGTGTAAAAGACCAAAAATAAGTTCAGTTCTTGCGAACTTGTGCTGCTAGACTGAAAATGGATTTTAAACCAAAATTTCTCAGTACATTTCAACTGGGATTATGATCCTTTTGTATAATTATCCCATCGAACGAAGTTCGGGGGGGGGGATAAAGAGAACGGTTCCGTCCGTCCGTCCGCCGGTACGTACGTCCGTCCTTCCGGGCAACAACTCAAATACCGCTGGTCCAAGATCGCTTATGCCCAATATGAGTACAAGTTCTGCTCGAAAATGACCACTGGTTTCAAAATGACTGCCATTTTAGTGTCAATTTTACAGCATCTAAGTACGATATATAAAAGTGTAATAATACTATGATTTAAATGCAAAAAAACGTATACAGGATATTGTTTAAGTTGGATTTTTTTCTTTAAACATGGCGGCCATCTTGAAAAAAGTGGCTGCTTCCAATAGGCTGCTACACAATACTTAATGATATTTGCTATGACTGGAAAAGTAGCGGAGCGATTTTGTCCTTTCAAAATGGCCACCATTTTTTACATGTGTTTTTTACTATGACTCAAAAGCATTTGGGCGATTTTGTTGAAATTTTAAATGTGACTTCTTAGAAGCATGTTACACGTTAAGTGACAATTTGGCTAATAAGCGGCCATTTTGAAAAATAGGTCAATTTTCACTTGTTTCTTTTAACGTTATTGCTTTAACAGGAGAAGTACTGCAGCGATTTTGTTGAAATTTCATTTGTGAATACTAACACGCATATTACACTTTGGCTAGTAAGCGGCCATTTTGAAAAAATCCAAGAAGAATATTACACTCATGACAATTTGGTTATTTGGCGGCAATTTCCAATAATAGAAGACATGACCGTTCGATGGGATTTGCTACGCCTCGGTGTTGCTGTTATCTAGTCTGCAAACGTGTTCTATGTAGATGGCTATGGTCGTGATGGCAGGGATGGACTGATGGGACCCCCTGGACCACAAGGACCTCCGGGACCTCAAGGCCCATCGGGAAGGGATGGGAGGGATGTGAGTAAATAACAGTATACTGTATATATTTGTTGTTGGCGGAAAATTCATTTTTATTACACGCTCGACTGAATAGAATCCATATATGCACATACGAATTAAAAAATGAAGTATCCACTAATGCGGAACTGATCATATAAACGACGTCACCAATTACATAATAAGATAAGATGATTTATTATATAAATATGCATTAGTTTCCATAGATTACTCGAGCATTTTCCCTTTAATTTCTATTGTAAAGTGAGGCCATGGAACGCCATAATTAATAAAAAGCCCCGTCAACATCTCCTATTGATCCCTTAAGAAAAAGCCACTCCTGTTAATCTCCCAAATAACTTTTCCCCAGTTTGATTGGTAAGTCGGATAAAAGGAGGAAAAACGCCAGAGCTTAGAGATGACATAATTACGTCTCTTGTTTACAACCTCCGTTTGTCCGAATTTTCACCGGCTAGTTTCCGAATACATCACGTCGTTGTGATGTTTTAATCGATGTTAGCATAATCCTTACATCTTTCTTCATCTTGATGTGAAATAACAAGCTATGATATTGGTTAACACGCCAGAAATGAACATAATATTATTCGAAGCGCTGTTAGAAAATGTTGAAACCGCCATTAAATGACGCCATTTATCTGTCGATTTGACCAATCAGTGACGATGTCTTCTCAATACACATTTACATAAAGCCACATGTATTCTCTGAACCCTAGGATTTCCCCCCTTTTAAGCCAAATACGATTTTAGGGATTGAGTAGCCAAGGTCAATGGGCCAATGATATAAGTCGTTTACTGGAGCAACTCCGCCATGATGTTACCAACACTAGTAGACCATCTGCTGTACAAGGTCCCCCAGGACCGCCTGGTCCTTCAGCCGGGGGTGCAGTGTATGTAAGGTGGGGTAGAACCACCTGTCCGGATACAGCTGAGAATGTATATTCAGGTAGTAGTGGAATTCAATAACAGTATAAACTCATTGTTAAGAAAATGAAATACTTTCGTCATACACTCCCCTTGTTAAGTTTAAGATGTCTCTCATTTGAGTATAATAAAGTCATTAATCCCATCCCATTAGTAGTGTTATAGTTAAATAATATGCGGGAATATAATCGATATCTGAGGTGAGCGGGATATATATATATCACCCGCTCGTCAGCAATCCCCAGAAATTACTTTCGGTGCTCTTTTTGAATTTCGATGATATACTTTGGCTCTATTTGATGAATATTAATTTCAAACACTGTTAAATTAAATGTTAAAATGTTTACGAGGCACATATCTGAAAAAATGATACAATATTGCTGTCTACTCTAAAATCCCTTTCATTTGGATATAGACTGCGGACTATTCTGTAGAAGTGCTCTGGAAATGCATTCTGCTTTTCATGGAAGGTCACACATTCCAACATATTTCAAACAATCTGTAGGATTATGCTGGACACTTTCTGGGTAGTTGGACTTCATGTAGGGGTGGCAGAAGGCCCTCAGGCCAATTTATACCCCTACCCCAACAAAACCTTGGGGGTACTTTAATACCACCCAATAAAAAGAATACTAATGCACATCAGATATTCATTGTTTTATAGTGGGTAGGGCATGCCATGGTTAGTCAGTGCCAGAAATTTCCAATCTCTGACTTATATGGTTACCATGGAAACAGTATTTATATCTCACAATCTTCTCAATTTGACCCCGTCCCAAATGTGTCCTTAAGTTCTCAAAGTGAAATATTTGCAAATCTGTTTGGATTTTGTGGCTGCTACCTTGTCAAAAGATGAATTAATATGTATGTATTCACACTAAAGCACTAAAAACTTGATATAATGATCTCATGAATTAATAATATTTATCAAATGTAGTCACACACAACTGCTTTTAGGGAAAAGTGGGCGTGGCACTTTTTGGTACTTGTGTAATTGTTGCAGCATTAAATGAAAAACACATATTACACTAACAACAATTGACATTCAATTAGCATCTACTAACATTTTGTAACATTGTAGTATGTTCATTATCATTATTAGATACTTTAAATATTTTATATAAGTGTTATCATGGCCCTTCCCTATCATAGGTCATCAATGGTCAAACTAACTTTTAAGACCTAGAGATCCTTACTCTTTTTAGTTTGTCAAAGTCGTATTCATTGACTTGTACCTAGAATATGAATAGTTTCATTGATCAAGAGCTATGAGTTAAAATTGATTAATATATCTGTCAGGGTTAGAGCCATTTTATGCAATTGAAAAGTAATGGACCGTTCCATCCTTTGAGTATGATGTGGTGTGATTTGCATACAAGATATAGTAACAGTTATGACTTGGATTAAGTTATATGAACTCATTTATCATAAAACAACCCTTCACTAGTATCTCTCATATTACCTCTAAATCATCTTCATATTCATTACCTTAATCGAGAAGGAGGGAGGGGTTACAAACAGAGGGCAATGGAAATTTGTAACAGAGCAAGGACACTGATCAGTACCAAGCGAAGGTAACGGCCGTAACCTTCGCATCTAAAATGGCGGACAGTAATTGTCGATTTTGATATTTTTTATGCTTTGACATTTGCACCAAATCAGGCTAAATGACATTGGAACTATAGATGTAGTAAACATGAATAAATGATAGGTGAAATGTTATGCCCTGCCTTAATACATAATTAAGATTTCTTATTTTCTCGGATAAATGGTCTTACAATTGACTAACTGATTCTATTATCAATACATCAACATCAGGTAATCCATGACCTATCCAATGGATTAAAGATAATACTTGATTCCAATATGGCAAAATAAATTATTCCATGTATGAATTGCATAGTGCATCATTTTCCAGATATTATATAATGCATTCATTGACTCATGGTTAACAAGGTTCGGGTATAACTCCTTTTAGTATTTCACAAAATAAAGAAATATAAACAATTTAGACATTTCTGAAATGCTGTACCTTCAGTGATTCCTTCAACATGGAAAGTGCTTTGTTATGTTAAAACTTAAAATAATATCTAAACAAATCTTTTTAGTGTATAAAAACAATAAAAGTAAATATGTTTAATATCAAATGTTATGTATATGTTATGTCATATGAATATAACCTCAAATAAGAAATCTTGTTCTCGTATTCAATTTTAAAATTGGTTGTGTCAACCTGATGTCATATTTGGAATCTACATGTAAAATTACATCATGTGGTTTTGAAAAGAGTTTATCAACTTTGAAAATTTAATTTTCTTTGAAAATGTGACTTCTAGCTTGGGGAGATTCCCCATAGACCTCAAAAAGTGAAATATCATTTCTTGTGTTGGGCAGATAATATTTTCTTTTACTGGACATATTTTAATTTGTATAACTATCACATACATATTATATGGGTAATATGAAAAGTGAATCACTAAAACTGATGAATATTCAAGTTCAAGGGAATTTTGTAATACCCTACCATGTTATTTCCCCCGAATCAGTCACTTGGTGGCGAAACTGGTAACTACCTACTCGCATCTGAGTAATTGGACAAGATCTTATAAGGTTACAGTTTCCATATACTGTATGTTCCATATTACTACCCCAAATCTCCATAGTTTAAGTTTATGAGTCATTATCTCTCATATTTTATGATGCCAAATGCCTATCCTTGTCTAGAATATGTCATTTTATAAATTTTATAAACAAGTATACAATTACACGCCCCCCCTCCCTCACCAAAACTCCATTTTCTTTATCAAATCTTTCTACCTCTGTGATGATTCTCTGTCAGGCTTCCCCAATTCTCCATACTGTCAAATAGGATAGTTCTAGCTATTGCTGTTTTGAAATGTTGAAATTCTGACAGAAGTTTTTAGCCGATATCATTCAATTTATCAATATCCAAACGCAGGGTTTCAGAAAGTATGCATTTTGTTTGTGCCTGTATTTTCATCATGTGCACTTATTAAGACAGCTATATTTAAATGTAAATACATTAAAACTTGATACATATAATCCTTTGACAATTTCTTCAGTAAAGTGGCCATTTTGAGAAATGATATATAGCTTGTACCTTTGTTTGATGCTCAACAATATGATCGACTGGATTTTTTTTTATCTTATTCATATATATATACCAAATACGAGAATCAGAATCTTATTCTACAAAATGGGTGTTCATGGAAGTAGCACTAATTATTACATCATTGCTATAAATCATGTGATTTGATTGGCTAATTCAGTACCATGTGACTAAAAATACCATAGCGTATTTCACAGCTCCCTGAATTATTGGCATATTTAAAAGACGTATTGCCCAGCGTATTGCCAGCCTGGGGATTCTGACAACTGCACTTTCAATGATTTTTGCAACATGTTTTACCATTGCCCTACGTGCTGCGGGCAATACATATCATATCATGCAAAAATCATTGAAAGATGAGGAGGTATTGCCCTCCATAGAATTTAAAAAATTGCCTCTGATTCAATTTGTTCAATCAAATCTAAAATGGTAATACCTTTTTACTACTTCGAACTTTCTTATATTTGATACCATAGGGGGGTAGGATGTTTGTCTCTTTCAATTGATGTTTTCACCAGAAACATGGATACCACTAATTTTGATTCATATTTAAAATGGTGTGCATGCATAGACCTCTGTATTTTATACCAAATAGAGACACTTCCCTGGAGAATTCTGAATCTCTATATGTTAACAGCCTAGTTCCCACATCCCTTGTTGACTTTGCTTCCATATTTCCTGTGAAGCTGTGGAACAGTTCTCTTGTTCTTCACAATTTTCCATTTTAATTTTAACTCAATGAATAAGGCCAATTCATATCACTGGCTTCCCTAGGTCATTTGAATTCCTTGCAATTTTTAAATCAGCAATAATGAATAATGGGTTAATTATCAAATAATGAAAAAGTTGCAAATGATGAGATCTGCTATATAGCTTCGAAATCTTGCTGAAGTATAGTTTAACTTTAGGTTAACAGGCTAAATTCTCATTGAGATAAATTTAAAGAATCTTAAACATTGACTTATTGTTTCAGTGGTCCTTTTAAAGTTCATGTATACACAATCAGAACAACATCCAGTTTCAAACACTTCTGATTATCATTAAGTTTCAAACACAATCTGAACATCATCAAATTCAATGCAAATGCAGTTTTACTTTAATCCAACAGAACGAATATGGTAAATCAATAGACTAAGTGACATATGTCAAGTCAATGGTAAATACTAGTATCTAGCCCAACTAGCACAAGTGCTGCCATCTACCGACTAGTATCAATCCATCTATCCATATACATAGCACCTAATGAGGTCACCACTTCAAGTAAAGCTTTTTCCCTTGTCTATGGTAAAAAATAAGTTAAACAGAAAAGTTAGTTTGACACCATTGGTGATGCCCACCCTGTATGGTATAGGGATAAAGGGAAAGTTCATGATAACACTTACATAAAATATCCTAAGTATCTAATAATGATAATGAACATATTACAATGTTACACAATGTTAGTAAATGATAATTAAATGTCAATTATTGTTAGCGTAATATGTGTTTTTCGCTTAATGCTGCAACAATTACACAAGTACCAAAAAGTGCCACGCCCACTTTTCCCTAAAAGTAGTTGTGTGTGACTATATTTGATAAATATTATTGATTTATTGGAGCATTATATCAACTTTTTAGTGCTTTAGTGTGAATATGTACATATTTATACAACTTTTGACAAAGTGATAGCCACAAAATCCAAACAAATTTGCAAATATTTCACTTTGAGGGCAAAGGGACATATTTTGTAGGAGGTCAAATTGAGAAGATTTTGAGATATAAATACTGTTTCCATGGTAACCATATAAGTTAGAGATTGGACATTCCTGGCACTGACTAACCATGGTATGCCCTGCCTACTACGTATAAAACTATGAATGTATAACATGCATTAGTATTCTTTTTATCAGGTGGTATTAAAGTACCCCCAAGGTTTTCCTGGGGTGGGGGTATGAATTGGCCTGAGGGCCGTCTGCCACCCCTACATGAAGTCCAACTACCCAGAAAGTGCCCAGCATAATCATACAGACTGTTTGAAATATGCTGGAATGTGTGACCTTCCATGAAAAGTAGAAGTTGCAATTATCAGAGTAGTCCACAGTCTAATATAACGGATCCATCTTTCAGAGATCTAAAAAACAATGCCTCTTGTAGCAATAGACTCTATTTGTAAGTTTATATACTGCATAAAAGTAAAGTCCAAGTAAAGGCCAAATTAGAATGAGAACATAATGAATGAAGTAAATTACATACAATAGTGCTATGTTTCTTTTTAAAGGTATAATAGGGAAGTCACACTATACCCATAAAGGGTCAGGGGGCAACTATCTTTGTCTTCCCAGGGAACCTGAGTGGGGGAAGACCACAGCTGGCGAACAGTCTGGGGCATACATTTATGGAGTTGAGTATGAAGTCAATTATAGTAACAACCCATTTCTCACTGACAATTTTCCTGACCCCACCAAACCAGCTACTTGGCTACATGACCATGAAGCAGTGTGTGCTGTGTGCAGGGTACCAGAGAGGAGCAGCCATTTTATGCTCCCTGCAATGAAAACATGCCCTGATTCGTGGACCAAGGAATACAATGGATACCTGATGAGTGAACATCATACTCATCGGAAGTCTGAATTTATATGCATTGATGAAGCACCTGAAGCTGATGAAGCAAGTCAAGAGAACAAAAATGGAGGCCTGCTTTATGTGGTGGAAGCCAAATGTGGCTCACTGCCCTGCCCTAATTATCAAGACAATATGGAGCTTACATGTGCTGTTTGTACAAAGTAATCATTTATAACTGTAGATGAGCAAAAAATAAACGAAGATGGAGGCCTGTTATATGTGGTGGAAGCCAAATGTGGCTCACTGCCCTGCCCTAATTATCAGAACAATATGGAACTAACACGTGCTGTTTGACGTGTTTGTACAAAGTAATCAAGCAAACGATTCCAAGTCCATAAAATTGATGACAGCATTTTGTCCTAAGGTTCCGATACACCATTTGAAAGGTGATGATGTCGGCATTAACATTGCTTGAAATCGTATCTCAAAATGGCCACCATGTCTGTTAATTAAAGGCATTCATACCTTTTGGAAAAGTAACTGTGTTATGTTTAATTGTCTGGCGGTGGCCTTGCCAACATAATTAAAGTATGCATGACTCTGAGTTTTGAGTAGATTATTTTATTTTATTGACTCGTGCTTATGAACATCTTCATTAGTGCATACATTAAATCAGGCATCAATACATATTTTGCTTAGATTTTACACCTTGCTTACAGATTGATGGAAAGATTGATGTTTTAGATCATCATCTAAAACAGATCATTAAAATTTTTTATTTTTATTCATCTTCTAAGAATCGATTGGTTTATTCAAAATTGATTTATGCTCAGTGTATGGTTAAAATTACGATTTAACATAAATATAATAATCTTTCATTGTGCATACTTTGTAAATAATGTTATACCCTACTATACGATCATGCTTGGATGCCGTATATTTACCATAGATATGTGTAAAGTGGATAAAATATATGGAATATTAAAAACACTAGAGATCAGTAACCATAGTGACGCTACAAATCACTGCTGCAACTTTTTCATCATTTTTGCAAATTCAACGGATTATATTATTTTCTCATCACAAACACCAATATAACTTGCTAATCTAAATTATTTTTAAAAGTATTACTTAAGCATTTGATGCCAAAATTGACAATTGGTAGTATTTTTGCCCTTATTGTATCAATCAGAGTCTTTTCAAGTTGGAAACCACTTGGTACTTGGGACGTCTAGCTTACGTCTAAGCAATTCATTAGCCTACCAGATATAGCTTTGGCATAAGAATCACTGGCATATTCCTAATAATTTCATACTTTATAGCTAGATCAGAGACTGAACGCTTGCCATGGATACATTATTTATAATATCTCCATATTCTAATACCACTTCGAGTTTTTTTAATTGTCACTCATAATTTAATTTTGAAAATATTATAAGACTCTTGCTTTAGATAACTTATTTCATTGAATTAGCAAAAATGAGCAAAAATTCAAAAAAGTCGCAGCTGTGATTTATGGGGTCATGGTTATTGATCTCTAGTTTTGTCAACATTCCATATATTTTATCCAAATTTTACACATATCTATATTACATATAGGGCATCAAACCCTGATAGTATTAAAGTGTATGGTTTCCATTGTCAAAAATGATAACTGCATGGTTTTTGAGTTAAAATTACTTAATTTCAGAAAAATGACAGCTATTTTGAATTCAGCGGTCATATGAGAAACATTTCTCAAGCAGAGAGAACGTGTATTTTTACAAACAAAGGCAGTCGCCATGGCAACTGATTTGTCAAAATGCACAAAATGTGAGCATGTAATATTCAACGCATGGGTGCATTGTTCTTTTTCGTGATACCTAGGGGATATACTTATTATATATTATGCGGGCAGATCAAAACGCACACCGGATCAACATTTGAGAAAATGATGATCGATGTACTGTATATAACATCCTGGCACTTTATTTTGAATTTCCTTTGGGCATAACCACTTCAGCAAGAAAAGGTTCCGAAGTATAAAGCTAATTGTGAAAGTTGAAACCTCACGTGACAATCTCCTTCCTCGTTGTGCCCTGCTTGAATTCATGCGTCATATAACAATTTAGGAGATAATTCTTATCTCATCTTGGCACGATGAAATACAATATGTGATGTTAAACATTATTATCCTTATAGAATATCATAATTATTTAGCGCTTTATGTAATATTTCATCTTGCTTCATCAAGCTTCGGACCTATCATCAGAACGTAGTGATTGAGCGTGGGAACCGACGATGGTAATATTTTCGAAATATAAAGTAAATTCAAACTATTGTTATTTTCCAATACAATGCACAATACATCGGAACCTGTAAAAATATAATTATGTGCAATCAGGTCTGTCTAATCCAATTTTATTCCATAATACTACTGTTTTCCCTAGGAAATAGAATCATATTATCCCTCTTAAAATCATATATACTCGAAAAATCATATTGTCCCTGTGAAAAAATCATATATACTCGAAAAATCATATTGTCCCTGGAAAAAAATCATATTGTCCCTATTTTTTTAAAAAAGGTTTTTTTTTTTAAAAAAATTGATTTTCCAATTTTTTCCAATTTTTGAAAAAAAAATCAGAAATTTCATTTTTTCAAAAAATAGCAATTTTTCAAAGATTTTCATTTTTTTAAAAAAAATTCAATTTTGAATCAGTTTTTCATTTTTTCCAAAAATTGTCAATTTTTCAATTTTCTTGAAATATCTTTTTCCTTGAATTCTCAAAAATCTAATTATGGAATAAAAAGGTTATTTCATGCTTGATTTTCAATATGAATTTTATTCCACGGGAAATATGACATTGACCTCGCTAAATATTATATTGACACTCACTCGCTACGCTCGTTCGGTCAATATCATATTTCCCTCGGTCAATATCATATTACCCTGGAATAAAATTCATATTGAAAATCAAGCATGAAATAACCTATATTTATTTCATGAAAATCTTTTTAAGATTTTCGACTCGATTCGTTTTACAGATAACACATGGAGCATTTTATTCCATTACTTATTGATCACCCCTCGTAGTTAAAGCTTCATGCTACCGTCTGTACGACGTGTTGAGAATGGGGTATGTTTATACACTCTTGACATATAAGTTGTTGACTTTTGAATTTAAAAAAGAAATTTCGCCGAAATCTGATTTCAGACATGTTGTTGACACAAATGTTTCAATTTGAAACCACTGTGTTTGTTTAAAACTGGAATATTTTCTACTTCCTTGTATAAATGCTTGTTTCTCATTGGTGAAGTCAATCATTACACCCACTAAAGGTTTCACCACATAGACTAACAAGTGGGGTCATAATAAAAATATTTTTATTGCCGCTTTTTAATGTTTATTTGCAAGCATTGGGTGAAGACGCTGTAGGGTAGATACTCTCTTCTCTAAATTAGATAAAGATGGAAACACATATCATATATGTGAAATATATTTTGGTGGCTATAGTTATAATTCAGTATGGTTTTCAAGCAACAGTTGCCATGGAGATTCAAAGCTGTCCGCAAGACTGTGATTGCCAAGGTGACGAGGACACGTTGAAGATAGAATGTCAGCCAACGTTAAATGAAATTATAAAGCTCGGCGAAATTATAGTTCAACCGAAACTCGTAAAACATCTCCTCTTGAATTCAAGCAATCTGCAACTGATGCCAGATCTGGACTCTTTGGTCTCCTTGGAAACAATTGATATATCCCACAATCAGATATCAAAACTATCCAATGAGACATTCGCTGAGAATTCATTGTTGAGAACAATCAATCTCAGTTTCAACAAGATCGAAACGATTCCATTTGGAGTATTCCATGGACTTGGCAGTATTAAAAATGTGATTTTAAACGATAACAAAATACACACGTTGGAAAAAGCATTCACGGTCGACCAGTTTAGTCTTGTTAACTTTGACGTCAGTAATAATGCAATTACGTCATTGGAAACGGACTTTCTGTTGCTGCTACAAGGAAGCAACTCCACCATTCATAAAACATTCAACTTTTCCCACAATGACATATGCTCTTGGCAATCTGGTGAACAAAAACTAGTTCCAAAAGATGAATTTTCATTCACGTTGGATCTAGCATACAATAACATTATTTATTTCAATGAAAATTTCATTGAAAAAATCTCGAATGATTCAGCAGAATTTTTGGTATTTCTTATATCTGGATCGCCAAAAGAGTTTCGACTTCAAGGAAATCCCTTACACTGTGACTGCCAAATGAAGGAAACAGTTCAGCGCATTAAGAATTATATGCAATTAATAGATTTTCTACCGATGCCGTCACAGAGATTAGTTCACGTGTTTATAGAAACAACTTTCACCTGCAAGTCTCCCAAGAGACACGAGGATAAAAATGCTGTATTGGAGCTCAGTTCACAGGATTTTACCTGCGATTATGGCTTGGATGAATGTCCAATCAATGCAGAATGCATTTATAACACGACCAGCTCCAAAGTTGAAGTGAAGTGTCCACAAAGAAAAACTCAAAAATCTTCCGGGACGGAAAAAGCATATTTATTCCATCTGTTAACATTGTTGCTTTTAGTTCTTCATATACTATGAATCCCTATGTAATGCACTGGCGGATCCAGAGGCTAACAAGGGGGGGGGGGCAAATTTCCCAATTGCCCAATTTGTGGTAATTTTGCCAAAAAGGCCAAGTTATGCCCCAAAAGGCCATTTTTAGGCCCTACAAAATTCTTGGCCCACCAAGGGGGGGGGGGGGGGGGCTGGATCCGCCAGTGTAAGGTATGCGTTGCCGCATTTGGTCATGATGAACGGACAAATAAAAAAGAATTATTTTTGAAAATAGGCAGAACAAATCTGAAAGGGAATGTCAGGCTTTTAATCCTTTTATATATCAAGTTCTACTCAACACGTGTGAAAGTCATTCACACTCTGTGTACCTTAGCATCCACTATAACTTTGATAGCAAAGGAGGACGGAAAGTATCGCAACAGATTTCAGACAGTATGTGTCGGATTTTGGCTTATTTTCTGAGGATTTAAACAGGTGCCTATGTTAGCTCAATGCATAACCTCTAAGGAAAGCATTCATAGAGATGATAAAATAATCTCGACTTTGAGACAGGAAAGATGCAAACAACCACCCATATGTTTTTTCTGAAATGTTGTCCTGATTTTCAACCCCTTCCACCCCTGCATTTTCAATTTTTGTTGCATCAGTATGTTGCGTTCTGACACATAATTAACCCCTTCTTTTAAAGGAATAAGTAATTCCGCCAGGGGTTTTAGAGATATCCATTATGGGTGACCCAAATCAAGCTGAAAGCAATGGATCGCATGAGTTTTCCATATGGGAAAAAACACTTTATCTAAAAGGAATTACTTATTCCTTTAAAGGGGTTAACTGTGTCTCAAAACGCAAAATATTGATGCAAGAAAAATTGACAATTAAAAGTCCAACATATGACTGTCCGAAATCTGTTGCGATACTTTCCTTCCTCCTTTGAAGTTTTTAAGGTACTGTTAAGTTTCATTCATTTGACAATATATCGACCCCCCCCCCCTCATACTGTTGACAATTGTTTCTTTTTACCCGGTCTCGTCAGGCAATCCAATGTAACATATTAATTATGAACAACAATATGCATGTGCATTTCCTATCCTCATATTAATTGGTCCCACTGTACAATATAGTACACTATTATCTCACTGGTAGTCATAGTTTAAGAATCACACCGGAATAGCCTGACTACGGTAAAGTCAGATACCGTTGTCACAAATGGCGGACATAACCGTCGCTTCAACTGTTTAATCACTTGCTCCTCATTACATGGGATTTTTGTCGTCGCTAATTCTGTGCATGTATTAAGCTCTTGTGATGATGTATCATATGAAATCCCAATTTGGGTCGTGAATCGCTACAATATAGCGTCTTTTATATCATCAATGACAACGGAATCTGAATTTGAGTAATTTAGAAAGACAACGGCATATATAGGTAATTACAGTATCCGTTGTCCCGTATCTCATTTTGAATGGTTAAATTTGATGGTAGAACATTATAATATTAACTGTACAATGAATATTAAGACACTATGATTGATTGTTGTTCCAAAGGAATTTAGTCTAGGTGCTCTATTAAACATACAGTTCATGAAAATCTAATTGAAGCGACGATTATGTCCGCCATTTGTGACAACGGTATCTGACTTTACCGTTGTCAGGCTATTCCGGGGTGAGAATAGAAACCGTTTCAATGAAAATATGTCTAATTTGATAGCTAATTGCATCCCAGAAAACACATAAATCGTTGGTTTTAAAAGCTCGAGTAAATTAACAGAAAAAATGAACAAGACCATATGAGGTAAAAAATGATTTTTAAAATATTTGATGGCAGCGATCGTGATAATAAACCGAGTGCTTTAAACATTGTTCAAGCAAAATGATGGAAATAGTTTTGGAGTAAAATGTTGTACAGGGTGGTCAAAAAAGGAAACCCTTCATTTTCCTAAAATCTTTGGCATTCTAAAAATATATTCCCTAGTTTTAGACACATTTGTACATCATTCAATTTTCTACCACCCACTCTGGTGGTCATATTTCATGACCGCTAGACTGTTGGTTACAATTTTGCAACACTTTGAACAACATGCTTCATGTTTGGCCATCATTGCGCTGGAGGCAAACCTACACAGCCAAAGCCACTACAAATGTACAATGTTTATGTATTGTATATGTATTTGTAAAAATAATTTACTTACTTTCTTAAAAGCTTACTTTTTACTTTTCTTTACTTACATAGGTTTGGTGTGGATACTAATATTTCAATCTATAAAAGAGCTGTGAGCTGTTATAATGATATAATAGTTGTCGGCATGTTTTGAGTCTCTCTGCGCTTTCAAGAAATAATCCCAAATGTGCTTTCGAACGTCATAATATGGTGTATACATGCATTTCTAATCGATCATATCTCAGTCAATATTCATCATTATATTTTCAATTTGATAATTAATGAAAGCTTATTACAATGGCATTATGAATGTGAATTAATTATTTCGATCCGATAAAATATCACCGAGCTACGAGTGCTAACTTGTTGACATATTTTTCATTAAAAATCAGAAATTTGTATCATTTTCGCGCGTTAATTAGGCTATTAAAGCCAGTCGGGGCAAAAAATGACATTTGACATTGTGTTCCCGATTTTGAACATCAAATTTCACATTTATAAAAATATTTACAAGAACGGTACCTGGTTTGACATGTTAGTGGTATTTACTTCATTTAGAACGTGTATAAACTGTATTTTGACCCCATGAGCATCGAACAGACACTTTAAAACACTCGGTTGACAAAATGTGTATGAAATGATTCTTTCATTCCTGAAAAATTGGCCTAAAATTTACATCCGAGTGGTAGTTTTTATCCGTTGTCATGGCAACCGACAAACCGCGTGACATGAAATTTTTATCATATATCAAGTTACCATATAAAAAGATATCCTAGTTATTTAAAACCATTCCATTGACTATTCTTGGAGTTCTAGCCCAATTTCATTGTTGGGGTCTAAATTATAGCTCATGGGGGAGGGGGGGGGGGGGGGGTAAATGGGCGCAAAATCTAAAAGCTGCAAAAAAATAAGATATAATAATCCATACAAATATGCAAAATTATACTTGCAAGTCATGCAAAATGATATCCCATAAAATCCCTCCGAGTGCACGCCTAAACCATCATTCGGATTGGAATAAAATAGATTTCAAAAACTGTTTACATGGACGTAAATCAGGGGGTGCTCATTGCATAATCTCTATTTCAAAACGGACTAGAAATCACATTCAAAAGAATTTTTCGTAATACTGTTTTTTGTTCTCTGATATTTTGTATTGTAAAACACTAGCAAATAAAAACAATGGAAACTGATTGGCACATGTGAAATACTCACATATGATTCATAGCCCCGGACATTATCCTCTCTCAATAATTCGGCGACGCCATAGTTTGCATTTCGTTTATTGTAACTCGCGCTTGGTACCATTAACTCATGAACACGCCTAGTAAACATGCCCGAGATGCCCACATGGGAAATTTCTTTTACCCGAATCTCCATTTTTGGTACAAAGCAAATGTTTTTGAAGGGGCTATATGGAGCCATACCTTTTGGAGTTATCTGGAACCTCACATGCCCTCATGTCCTTTGCTTGAACTTTTTTGCCAAGGACTTTTTGTTTATCTAAAAGAATAATATAAAAGCAAAGGCTGTTGTTGAATATTGAAATCCCCCAGGATCTCATTAAGATGAGACTTCGAGGAGACTTCACAGCTATATTGCCATTGTACCTCATTTGTTCAATCCTTGAGAGTCATGAAGACAGAACATAACAAAAGTTAACATGACAGTCCCAGTGTGACCACCACACGGATAACGCACAAATATAATGCGAGATCCCCAACAGGTGAGGTCGTACTGCACGTGGTTGAGACTTCATCCCAATCATACAAAATACAGACCGTAGTGTAAAGTACATTTTAATGTTTCATTTCGTCAAAAAACCTAAAAAAGGGAATAGTGATGACCCTTGATATCAACTCGCTACTACAGTCTCAGCTGTAGTGGTTAGTCCCTTTAGCTAAAGTGATAGAGCGTCAGTCTTGTGAGCGGAGGATCCTGGGTTCGATTCCCGCACGGTGCATTGAATATACCACATTCCCTTTCATGTCTGTACATGTATCTTGCTTGTAACATTACAGCTCCCCGGACGAGCTTGTCCACGGGCCGTTACAGAATCAAAAGTCCCCATAATTGGAACAATTGGAACAACATATTCATAATATACGCGAGTGATATGTGTATATCTATGATTTCTTGTGGTTTGGCCTAGGTTTCACTGAAATAAAATATGTGGCCTTTTATATTTATTTTATTTATATATCTTGATACTTTGCCATGTTATTTTCGAAAAAATAGCATGGCTGATATAGTCCTCAAATTACAAGAGGTGTTGGGTTTATTGTACATAATAAAACTAATTACTCTGAAATCTAAATGACATCGTAAACAATATGAATATATTTTCCAACAATTACAGCACAGTGGTCTTTTGATTCCTCATTTTTAGGTTTTATTGAAGAAACTAAAACATTGAAATGAACCCTTGTTCCTGAACCCTGAATGAAATGTCTCCATTTTGCCATTGTCTTTCTATACTAAGAGTAGTTTAAATACGAAGCCAGTCTGGCAATTTCTACGTCACCATTTCCATTTTCTACATTTTAATAACTTGACCGAAAAATCTCATCTATGTGTTTTGACATCTTGATTTACAATGCACGTCATTCCAGCAACGCGCACGTTGTTTTAATTCTAGTCTTAATACTGTATTCATCAAATCAAACATGTACAATTGCGCATGCGCATAGAAATCTCAATATAAATGTCATCTTAACACACTGAATCCACTCTGCATCTGGGATATGAGAATTCAGATATGACATAGCCAGACTTCATAATGAATGCGTTTTTCATTTTGATAGCTCATACAGCTATTGTACAAGACACCAAAGGAAAAGCAACAGGAAAAGATTGGGATCTTCGGCTCGTGAATGGACCTGGAGACTATGCTGGAGCCCTTGAAGTTTATCACAACTCAACCTGGTTCTCTGCCTGTGATAACGTTCTGAAGTGGACGACAGACTTTAGGGGAATATCTAAAGGTAAAACGCTAGATAAATGTTCTAAAACATTTTTGTCACTATCCAAATGCCCAAATATCTGTTTTTGTATTAAGAGTTGCTTTGTGTAAAAATCGTGATCTGAAACTATCGTGAGACATATGTCATAATACATGTTTGGGATAGTGTGAAAATACAAAACCTTCCATATCAAAGACCCTGGCAGTATGTTAATATAGATATCGGAACTAAAGATTTAAAAAAATATTTTTGCAAACCAAATTAGTTACTGATAATATTTTCTATGTTAGATTAAATATTGATAAATATTTTGATTCCTGGGCCTTCATAATTGTATAGAAGTGATCCAGTTATAACCCTAGCATTTTGATTTATTCAAAGATGTACCACAGCACATCTTCATTAATTAAAATATCACATCTCTCTTATATATTTAAGAAAAAGAAATTTAATAGATATCAGATAATTCTAATAACAAAGGTCAATAATGTGGCACTTGCAATTTTTAAGCGATGTGAATTATGAATAGAGTTGGAGTTACACTTAATTGTACAAGGGGGTAATAAGATTCCAACAGTATGCACTTTGTCACCAATACAATGTTAGATAACGACTTGGAACTTTCAGGGAACAACTAGGCTCTTCGAGGGAACAACTAAGGCTCTCTATTTAGCCATTATGACATTCTTGAAACTTTTAGGGCCTGAGGGATAATTATTAGAGCCTATATTAGTTATTAGTTTTTTTTTTATTATATCTTTTATCGACTCTTAAGATGTCATAAATATCATGACATATTAGTCACTTAGGTAGAGCAGTTCTTCCCATTGTCGAGTTGAAGAACTGGTATCTTTATCCTGGCTAGAACCATAGACAATTCTAGCCAGCGCCAGCCTTTTATAGAGTTAGCAGCACTCTAGTAATCGCCGGTATAGGTCAGCAGTCATAGGTCAAAGACAAATCACAAGAAGTGCTGTGACCTGGGTTTGAACCCAAGACCTCTACTTTTCAGCTTGAAGCCAGACTTCCTAATAACCACTTGGGCTTTTTAGCTAACTAATAAGTCGGTCTAACGAATATGGTTTGTGGTACGCATGCGCATTTCAGGATGTAGTCTGCAGTCGCCAAAATCGAAAATGCACCAGGCAGTGATTCTCTCATGTGATTCATCAGTGTCAATGTATTGATGAAGAATAGTGCATGTTATTAAATTTCTATTTCCAGTAGCCTGCCATTCACTTGGGTACGACGATGGATTTCTTCGACTTAATTACTTTTCGCATAGTCCCCTGCCTCCGTACATAGGCCCCAGGGTGCCACGTACATGTTCAAACACTGACTTTCGCCACGTAAGCGAGTGTACACAAGTCGACACTTTCATTTACAAAAACATGTGCCTCTACACATTTAGTCGCTACATCTCTATCATCTGTCAAAACGGTAAATCAAAAGTTTCTTATGTGATATATATACAGGGTGGTCCAAAAAAAAAGTGAACCCCTGCAACAGGCTATAATTTTCTTAATACATGCATGAATTTGCTCATATTATCACATGTTGTAGAGAAAGGTCTAAAATTTTGGTTGGTGCCATAATTTATTCTCAGTCTTAAATTTTGAAAAAATTACAAGCGTTTAACAAACATGCCTGGAAATTAGACATTGTACAAAATTTTACAAATGTGATTCACGGAAATTGTTGAAACACATTGGATGATCTTTAACAGCTTTCAGTTAGAGATACAAGTTTAAAACCCTACCATATGACAAAAGGAACACTATTCAAGCAGAAAACACATTTCACACTTTCATTGATCATTTTGAAGCATTTTAACTGTTCAACAGTTCAGGGGTATGTTACCTACACCAACAGTTAGAAGGGGGCCTCTTATGGAAAGGAAGTTGCCCCCTGTGACCAGGAATCTGATAACCCCTTCATTAAATATCTTTAAAAAATCAAAAGAAAATTAAATGTTCAATGTTTTGAGCCATATATCATTAGAATTGGTCCATGATTTATGAAAATATTGACATTTCAAGATCATATAGGGGTATATTCATGATTTCACTGGAAAATGTTTTCGTCTGTGGAAGCTTAGCACATCTCTTTGGATCACAATAACTTTGCAACTAACAAATGTAGGATGCTAGTTTTAAGCCATAGTGTGCAAGATTTAAAATTGAACAAAGTCAGAAAATATTAGTTCTTTAAGACTGCAGCTTAAAAATTTCTCAGGGGAAAGGTGTTAAAGGGTTGAAGAATCGCGGATACTGAAAATCACAATTTGTCCATTTTCAGTCATATTTGGTTAGGGCTTATAATCTCTGCAAATTTCAAGACTAAGAAAAATGTATGGTACCAACATAAATTTTAGACCTTGCTCTACAACATGTGAAAATAAAGAATAATTCCTGCAAGTAATAAGGGAAATATGGCCAGTTGCAGGGGTTCACTTTTTTTTGGACCACCCTGTATATTTTTTTTATTCATTTATGTAAAATAGATGTACATGGGGTAATATAGTAAATACAAGAGAGCATATTCAAGTGCTAATCACCATTTTGGCATTATAAGCACTCTAGCCTAGCGGGGATAAAGTTGAAGAGGGGTGGAAGGGGGGGGGTCTGAGCTGGGCTGGGACTGGGGAAAATACAGGGCAGAGGGACAAAGTAATTTATATTTGCAAGACAAGGCAGGGTGCAATAGGTTCTAGAATAGTCTTGTTCAATATGGGGTAAGCCATCTCTTAATAAAGGCAGAAGTCAGAGTAAAGATTTTTGTGTTTTCATCCTTGCTAAAATTACGATTGCCAAAGGCTAGGTATTCTAAAAGTGTAGATTGGTTAGTGAGGATCAAAGGAGTTTCAGTATAGAGAGTATTGAAAAAGCTGGTTCTTGCATTTTCATTCAGAGGGCAGTGAAAAAAGAAGTGTTTTGGAGTTTCGGGTAGACCACAAGAACAGTTAGGAGAACTGATGAAGGTGTAATTGTGGGCAAAGAGTTGAGCCCTGAAGAGCAGGTCTACCCTTAACCTATTTATAAGTGTTTCTTCATTTCTAGAAATATTTAGCTTGAGGTAGGGATTATGTTTATGTCAAGGTTGAGAAGGTGCTTGCGATTGTTGTTCTTAAAGGCGATGAGGGTTTTACTTGTTTGAATATTCTTTGGTACAGATAGCCAATGGGATATTGCATTTGGTATGCAGGAGTTCAGGTATTTGGAAGTGGCGTGGTTGGGTAGCCTATAGTGGCGAGTATGTCGTAGTTCTCTTTGAGTATCACATCGAAACTTATCAAAAATATCGTTTATGTATGGTGGAGATGTACCTTTACTAACGTTGAACATGAAGTTGTTAATTTGGAGTTTTCGTCTAGTTTCTAGGCTTGGCCAATTTAATATGTTAAGAACTTTAGTTGTGCTGGTTCCTGGTAGACAACCTGAACAGATAAGAGCACATTGATAGTAGGCACTATTTAGATATCCAAGTAAATACTTGGAAGATGAGTCAAAAAGAAGTGATCCATTGTCAAAGTGTGGGAGAATGTAGGACTTAAAAAGTGTTTCCAAGTGAGAAGATGTCAGTTTAGATTTGAGGGGTTTAAGGGGATTTGTGAGTTTGTTATGTAATATAAGGCCTCGTTTTATAATCTACCATAAGGATATATGTCCACTCGTAAGATGACACAAATTAAAGGGGCAACAAGGCCTGTAGAGAGAAAAATTCGAAAGATTTTACTTCTTCTGAGTTATCAGGGCAATATTTGGCTAAAGATGTTCTCTGACATTTCTTAAAATGTATGGATAAGCTATCAATTTCAGTATTAAGAAGTGTGAATTCAGTCCAAGCTTCTATAAAGGAAGTCCCACTTATAGATTTTTAGGGTCCATCACGTTTTAAGAGGAATATAAGCTGAAATAATGTTCATCCTGGGGGTTTCTTTGTAGATTATAAAAATGTAAGTGTTGATGAAATATTCAAACTAAATATATTTTGACACTGGTCCATGATAGTTGAATGGCCCCTGTGCACTAATTTTTGCACCTTTAATGCAGGTTGTTCACTTGGTATTAGGAAATGTTTGCTAGAGTAATTCATAATTAATATTTGCACCGAAAACGATTTATACTCTTCGATCTATCATCAACGATTTTGAATCCCATAACAAAAAGAAAAATGGTATCAGGAAATTCTTGAACAACTTAAATTACGTACATATATACTTTTAAAACAGACTTTAAACCAGATCAATTCATTTTATGTGACTTGCCAAGAGGCACTAGATCACTGATTTCACAGTTTCGGTATGGAATTCTACCTTTGCATATTGAAACTGGCAGATTTGTAAATAGCAATGTGAATGAGCGTTTTTGTAACATTTGTAAGTCGGGTGAAATCGAAGATGAAAAGCATTTTATTTTTGATTGTAGTGCATATAGAAAAAAAAGAAATGAGTTCTTTGAAAAATTGGAAATAGAGAGTCTGACTTTAAGTGACATTTTTAAAAGTAAAAGATACACTAAGATGTTTGGTCAGTATTTAATTGACATAATGCAGATCAGGAAAGACTTTATTTTTAAACAATAACTAGCTATTTTAAAATGTTCAAATGTGTCGCATAAGCCCAGATAGGGCTGTTTGTATGATATGATACAAGTGACACTTTAATAAAATAAATAAATAAATAAATACATTATTGAACAATATACAAGTATAGTACTGCTGCCTAGTGCCAGTGACATTATAGGCAATTAATAGTATAGGAGCAATGCCTCTGAAGAGTGTTCAACTGATATCATATTTTTAAGAATTATTTATTTTATTTTATATTGATACAGAACTTTAATGATTGAATGACTTAAACAGGAAACACGGCACTTTGGAACATAATTAACAACATATTAATTAGAAAAAAACATACAGAAATTGGAAGACTGAATTGGCACCAACTTCTTTCGATTGTTATGTTCTGGTCATTTTAATAAAGAATTTATGATCCTTTGTTTCTTTGTGTTCGCTGCTTGCTGGTTGAATTGCAAATATTTGCTTGCCATAAGTTTATTTGCACAAGTGCGTAATCACAATTACGTTACGTAATGTTTCATAACAGCATAATTGTTTACATAATAGTAATTATTAATTAATGCAAGTTGGGCATTAACAAATAAAGCCCAAAACATGACCAGATTTTGAAATCTGATGTCATGCATTCCTCTTGTAGGTGTTGTTTTGAAATATTTGTATGACCGCTCAGCGGGAATGAAAAGTTTAGGAAACAACGCCTGAGTGGAATGAATCACCCACAATGCATCGAGTCTTGGGCTTAACTAAATTCTTTTCAAACATATGAAAAATATTTTATACAGTTTTACTTATCATCCTTAAATCGGCATGTTTGTTGATGCCATGTAAATTCTGCAAGATAGACTGAGTGACATTCATGGTTCCCACAAAAACTTAAGACCCGCTCTGAGAAGTGGGATTTTTAGCCTATTAAATGCGGGTAATAACTGAGGTATAGCTTGTTGCAATTGTTCACTTTTTGGACCACACTGTAAAAGATGAAAATCTGATTGGTAAGACAAGTGTGTCGCCAATATAGCTACGACGATAAAAACGATCATAAATATCCTCACAATTATGACGGCACTATCCCATTAGTGGTCTGCAAAAGCAAGACGATTTCCAAATACTTATTGAACAACATCAAGATAAAAATTCTGTAAATGCACAAAATATTTATGAATAAATGTTTAAAAGTTATTACTTTAGCTATTTCATTTTTAGAACAACACGAAGACACAGAAGTACCGATTCCACCAGTAAGGCTCGTGACTAATAATGATGAAACCGATGCTGAATTGCGTATGAGAGGGGTCGTTGAGATCTTTCACAACGGGAGATGGGGACCTTTTCCTAAAGATAGCATAGATACAGATGAAATTGCAAGGTCGGTCTTTTTACTTTTTTACTTTGTTCACATCGCGTCACCTAAGCTCAGGCCATGAATCTGTATCTAAAGATGTCTATTTTCAGCGTGTTCCCTGCGTTACAGGTCAGAGGTCATATTTAGCTCACCCCTGTCAGACAGATTTTTCGATATATTTCGCATAAAAATGCGGTAGTTTTTGCGGTATATTTTGAAAGACTGTAATGCAGTAGACTCTTAATAAAACGGTAGTTTGAACGGAAGTTTTTTTAAAAAGTGGATCATCTTTTTCAAAAACGGTAGATGTGACGGTAGATTTTTTTAATTGGGTTGAGCCCGATTAGGGTTGTGCTATATTGATAGTCGATTATGTTGTTTTGTTGGTCGTTTATCTGTTCTTGCTTAAATGTGTTATGATTTTGGTTTTTTTTAATAATCATTTATTTCAAATATATACTATACATACAATAATACAATAATAACGTTTGACAAGGTTACAAGTAACATTATTGTCAAACTGAAAACCTTAATGTAGTTACATTCATAATTTTTACTTTAGAAAGAAAGATTCATTATTTTATTTAAAATGGTCAAATTGTGTGCTTAATGTGTAGAGTTTGGTTACGGGTCCAGAAGGTCTTTGGTGGATTGCAAAAATGACACACTTGCTTTGATTATTAAAATATTAGTATTATGATCAAAATCAGGGTGACCAAATAAAAGCATGTCCATTTTATCAGAAGAATTACAATCTAAAAATGCACTTAAGCAATCCGCCATATAGAGATCTCTAAGGAGTTGACATCTTGGGTTCATGTATAGAGGGCACTGTAGAAAAAAGTGTTTTGGTGTTTCAGAGCGATGACCACAGGCACATTCTGGTGAAGGTACATTGTTAAAATTATGTGCAAAAAGCTGGCTTTTCAAATAAAGATCTACTCTGAGTCTATTAAATGAGACTTCATTTTTTCTTTTAACATTACTATAAGTTATGAAATTAGTACCATTGAAATTTTTGGTGTTTGGTTGTGTCTAACTGCGTTGTGTTAATTCAAAAATTGGTAATATTAGTTTTGTTTGCAGTGTTGGGTTGGTTGGTTATTGGGTTGTGCCCGATTGTGTTGTGTTAGTTTTACAGTCTTGTTTTGAGGGTTGTACATTGTTGTGTTATGTTAGTTTGGTATCAAGTTATTCCAATTGTTTTGTGTTAACTTGACAATGGGGTGTGTTATGTTGGGATTTTTTATGCTGGTGGTGTGTAGGGTTGTGCCAACTCGAGTAGGTATCAAGTTGTGTCCGATTGTGTTGTGTGATTGATGTAATCTCAAGTAGGAGAAAGTTAGTTGGGTACACTCGTATCACAGTTTGGTTTAGTTTTATAGGTTGTGTCTTATTGTGTTTAAATGGCATGGTTCTATCGGTTGCGTATTCGATTGTGCCCGATCGTGTCATATGATTGAATGCCATCGAGTTGTGCGTAATTGTGTTGTGTGATAGTTCAACAATGGGCTATGTTGAATTTTGTTTTTCTTTTCTGTATAAAGTCGTGTAACTTGTCACTTTATGAACCGATTTATATTTCAAAATGTTGACATTTTTAGTATACAATGTTTTAGTATAAAAAGAAGTAGATTTCATCATTCTAAACAAACTGATAAACATACGTAAAATATTGGGCGTCCTTCAACCGATCGTACCAAACCATATCACGAAACTATCGTACCTAGTAGGGTCAAAGTACGGCAATTACGTTTGTAGTCTAGTAGGTCATCTTGTTTGAAGTACGTTGTCACACAATTCAGTTTTAAAACGGTATGGTCGCCGTCGAATGTTGAAATGGTTCAAAATTCCAAATCACCTTCCCGTCCGAGCATGTTCGTGAAGTTCGTAAATAGACAGTAGAAAGTTGCAGCTACGTTCATTTCGTTTGCATACAGTTTAAAGCCAGTTTCGGCAATGTTTTGAAGAAGTAGTCACCACCAGTATGGTGGTATGATAACTATTTGTGCTTACTCTTTCATACGGAGTCTTTATTCCGTCTACACAACGTATCCAAGCAGTCCAATTACGTCCTTAATCAGTTTAAACCCGTTGGTAATAACATAGTTCTACTTCTTTCTAAATACGTTCCTAGTAGGATTGAAGTACAACGGTTCCATTCGTAGTACGTCCAACTCGTCTCAAGTACGTTGTTACTCGTTCTGATTGCAGAACGTGACGAACAACAGAAACCTTTGAAAAAGTTCTGGAGTACGTTCATGTAGTTTGTAAACAGACCCCAAACGGTTCTTAGTACATCCAATGTGTTCGTACACAGTTCAAGCCCGTTTTCGGGAACGTAGTGAGAACTAGCTAGTTTGGTGTAATAGTAGGGTTGGGACATTTACCCAGAACATATTCCGTTTTACGATTTTAAGAAGGGATAGGAAGTCACTTAGTGGCCCTTAGGGATAGGTATAAAATGATAAGACAGAATGTTTATGCTTCTTATTATAGAGTAATATGTAGGGAGCTTGGTTGGCCAAATGGAGTGGTGTACACGCCAAGCACAGAAGAGAAAATAACAGTGGGACGAATATGTCATGCAATTTGGTACGTGAAATGTAGCGGAAATGAAGCATCGATCACGGACTGTTCCATGGATGTATCACCGATGAGAATGCCGTGCAGAGATTTAGATTGTCATGTAGAGTGTAACAAAGGTAATTTGAACAATAATTGGTCAAAAACATTCATAGTACTAAACAAAAATTTCAAAAAGGCGCTGGACAAGCATTAATGTCCTGTTTAAGAACCCAGAATGTGAAATAGTTAACCCCTTTTGAGGAATAAGTAATTCCTTTTACATAAAGTGGAAAACAATATTCCCTATGTTATTTTCCCATAGGAAAAACTCATGCGATCCATTGCTTTCAGCTTGATTTTGGTCACCCATAATGGATATCTTTAAAACTCTTTAAAGCCTCACTATGCGTATTTTCAACATTTCCGGGCAGAATAAAGACTTACTTTTGAACTGCATAGTATTTCCAATGGATTGACAAGTACTTTATCTTTCATTGGACATCAAAATCAGCTCAAACGGGCCACACCAAAGCTTACAATAAATTATTAAAAATATTTTTGATCTGTCAAGTTTTATATATCAAGTTTTTACCAATGTCAATGAAAGATGGCGAAGTTGTTTGTTAGTACATGATTCTTTCATTTTTATAGAAGTGTCGCCATCTTTTAAATCAAGAATCATTTTAAAATATGCACTTTGTCAAAAATGTGCATGGACTACTAAAGAGCCCTTACTTCAAATGCTGTTTTCTACGTGAGTTATTTTTGTCTCGGTACAATATTAATGCAAATCGAGTTTTGTATAATACTTGATTGAGTGTGTACATAACACGTTTCAATGATTTTTTTCTTTTTTCCTTCTAAATTAAGCATTGTAGGCCTTTAAGGAATTACTTATTCCTTTGAAGGGGTTAACTGTGTGTCAAAACGCAACATATTTATGCAACAAAAATTTAAAAAGCAGGGGCGGAAGGGGTTGAAAATCAGGACATTTCAGAAAAGACATGTGGGTGAGTTGTGTGCATCTTCCCTGTTTCAAAGTCGAAATTATTTTCCCATCTCTATGAGTGCTTTTCCTGGAGGTAATGCATGAGTCTAACGTATGCACCTCTTTAAATCCTCAGGAAATAGCCAAAATCCAACATGACTGTCCGAAGTGTGTTGCGATACTTTCCGTCTTCCTTTCTTTTAAAGTCAAAATGATACATAAAGGACGATTCTCGGTTTGGAGAACAGTCTTCTGGGCTAATAATTTTTTTCATGAAAAATATAGAAATATTACCCAAATTAAATTATGAATATTCAAAAGAGGACATTTAAATCTACAAGATGTAAAAATAACAAATTGGTCTGAAGCAGGGATAACACTCAATTAGACCGATTCAAAAAAATACAAGTCTCGATTTGGGGAAAGAGGTTCATCAGTGTACTGCGCTAATATTTTTTTGCGAAAAATCTAGAAACATTACCCTAATTAAATTATGACTAATCAAAAGAAGACATTCAAATCTATATTATGTAAAAAAATCAAATTTGTCCGAAGCAGGGATAATGCTCATTTAGATTGATGAACTTCGTTCTCCAAACCGAGAATCGTCCTTTTGACTTAGATACATTTTAAAAAGTTTTCCCGATTCTATGCTTAAGA
This sequence comes from Owenia fusiformis, assembly GCA_903813345.2. Lineage (NCBI taxonomy): Eukaryota > Metazoa > Annelida > Polychaeta > Sabellida > Oweniidae > Owenia > Owenia fusiformis. The sequence goes on along the minus strand of CAIIXF020000003.1, from coordinate 32,595,642 downwards.
AATCCAATCAAGCCATCTATTGTCTTTATCTGACAAAAATTGTTTTGTTTTTTGTTTTTTTATAATTTTTTTTATTTCAAAGAATAAGCATGTTAAAGCAATTGCAAAAAACAATTACAGTACAGTTACATGGTAAACATACATTTTACAATTTTAGAATTGTAAAATTGACAAAAATTGTTTGTTGCTAAATGGTTATACACAACCACGTGTGGATTGTTTTGTCATTTGAATACCTTGTATGGCATTGGACTTATGTTTAAAATGTTCATAGATGAACTGGTTGAGGGAAAGCTGGCTTTACGAGTCGGAGGTATACCTACTAAGGAACAAATGAATGAGGGATTTCTTGAAATCTACTTGAACTATAAATGGTGGCGCATATGTAACACTGCATGGGACATTTTATCAACTGAGGTATTTACCTAAAAATAGCATTTTGCGAACCTTTAAAAATATACCAGATCCTATAGATTTGGACTAATTTAACAACGATTCCTATTTTGAATTGGTTTCATACTACATATCTTGTTATTCAAGTTTAGCTACAAATAAGCCATCAACCAATGCAACAATTTATATCAGGGATTAAGAGAAGATCATTGATGCGTATCATATTTTAAAATCTAAGTTACCATTTCCTGAGCTCTTTTTTAAAATTAAGATTGCGTGTAAAAACCTGGGCTATTCTCATGGACATTACAAGCGCGACGCCTGCTTGGAGTTGTGGGACAGCTTTAACTGCGAGCTTCATGAAAACCTGCATAGCACTGTGAAATGCTATGGGAATGAAACTACCATATCTTCGTGTATGTATGACAGACATAACAACGCAGACAGCAGCTGTATTTTTGGCCACGTATATTTGAAATGCTTTGGAGGTAAGTATGTATTTTAAGGAGAATATGTACTAGCAATGTACCCGTTCAAGTGGGCCACCAAGGGTCACAGCAGTCCCCACATCGTAGAAGCCCCAATAAAATGCTAAGTACCTGTATGATGATCGTTTGACCATGACTGATCTTTGATTTGAGGTAAACTTGTCCAAAGGACTCGAAACGCTAAATATCTAGATTGACTTTGACTTCAGGTCATCTAATCATGAGTCGCCAAGGGTCAGAGTATCCTTCAAGTTCCTTAAAACGCCAAATACCTAGATTCACTTTGACCTCAGGTCACCTAATCATGAGTCGCCAAGGGTAAGAGTATCCTTCAAGTTCCTTAAAACGCCAGATACCTAGATTGACTTTGACCTCAGGTCACCTAATCATGAGTCGTCAAGGGTCAAAGTATCTTTCAAGTGCTTTAAAACTGCAAATACTTAGATATTGACCATTGACTGTGAGATGGCCTTGACCAATAAACATTTTTTTTAATTTTCCTGAATAAAAAGTATTTGGTATGATGATTGACGCTATTGCTGCCATGTTTTCCCATAAAACTTTAAACAATCCTTAAGCACATGAAATATGTCTTGCTTAAAAAATTTGAGGATTTCAGAGTATTTTTATACTCAAGAACAGCTAAAACGATCGTGTCATGGAAAAGATCCCCATAGATCCCCGCTTGGGTACACTGATCTTTTCGCATCTGCTCTAAATTCAATTCTTTAGCTGATGAAATTAAAAACGAAATTGTAACGACCCATGGGCATTCGTCCGCAGCTGTAGTGTAACAAGCCAGATACAGACCTCAAAGTTGGGAACCTCACAAGTCAATGGGACAACAACAACAGTGTATCTCTTTCATCCTCCGCAGGATGTGAAAACATTCATAGTTATGTAATAGGAGTAAACAGTCCTAAGGCAATGGGACAAAGTCGTACCTGACTCACTGTCACCCTGAGACGAATACTTACCCATTATGATAACTGGAAAATCGCATAGTCCATATAAAATACTTACATGTATATGATAGCACTATTTGTTTAAGCTGAAAACTTCACAAGTCAATGGGACAAAGTCGCAACTGTACCGTTGTCACCGTCAGCAGGATGTGAAGACATTACGATTGCTGAGAAATCTGGAATGGCAAACATACTCTTATCGTGTCAGGTAAATTCTCTCCGTGGGACAAAAATAATTAAAGCATAAATCGTTAAATATTAATTTAAATATTGACAACAATGCTTTAATTTTGTAAGTTTTTGCATAATTAGAAAGGTTAACAAGAGGAAAATTTGAAAATATCAATTACGCCAACTAAATGACATCACGGTGTATAAGATCATGCTATAAAATCGTATGTATTTACTTGGTCTATCCTGTGGAGTAAAAGAAAGTTTAATTTACAGTATAAGCTGTTGAGTATTTTTCAAGTTTCTTTTTTTAGATATCTTAAGCAATTTTTTTATTATTAAAACAATAAATATTTGCAAGTAGTTTCGAACTTACAACATCCCTACGAAATTATGAAAATTTTGAAAAAATCAATTACGCAAGCTAAATGACATCACGGTGTAATCTGATGAGATCATTATTGTTTAATGCTATAAAATCGTATGTATTTACTTGGTCTATCCTGCGGAGTAAAAGAAGGTTTAATTTACAGTATTAACTGTTGAGTCTTTTTCAAGTTTCTTTTTTTAGATATTATAAATATTGGCAAGTAGTTTCGAACTTTAAAAGTCCCTGAGGATAACCCCTTTCTAAATTCCGATTATCCAATCTTTATAATACATACGATTGTGACCATTTTTATTCATCTACACAGCCAATCTACAACAGTACCGTATGGTACCGTTTTGGAAATGGTACTGTTCGGTACCGTCATATATGGTACCGAACGGTACCGTAGACTAAAACGGTACCCTGCTGTACCATGAACACTGTACGGCACTATACTCCAACGGAACTGTACGTTACCATACTCTTAATGTACCGTACGGTACCGCGATTTTAAAGTGTGGATGTACCTATTTTATAAAAGATAGCCTAAAGCCATTTTGTACTTGTGAATAGCATATATTTCTTGATATTGGATTAAATACTTTAGAATACCTAGTCAATTGCGCACCATCACAATGCTTATCATTAGGGCTCAAATCTTTATAATGACCTTCATATCCAAAGGTAAAAGTAAAAAGAGGAGATCAGTTCAATCGCCCGGAAAGTGAGTGTTCGTAGATTCGATCCACTGGGGAGGACTGACTTTTTCACATCAGCTCTTAGCACAGGATTTCATCCTGTGTTTTCATTTGCCAATTTCATACAAGACAAAGGATTCTTGCCACACAACGGTTATGTTCTCAGTGAGCATAATGCTTGATACCTTTTAATACGACATCATTCCATTACAGGGAAGATGCGGAGAGACTCCCACAGAAAGAAACACATGGTGCTACTGTGATTCAAAATGTGCCGCCAACAAGGATTGTTGTTTTGATTATGCCAAAACATGTCGCAATGGAGGTGAAGATCTTATTGAAATAACAGATGATAACACTAACAAAGGTCCCCCTGAGACTCCGGTTGACACTCAGGAATCAGCCAAAGAGTATGACACGAGTCAGTATGAGGAATGTGTGGAAACCTATGAAAAGTATGATCAACCAAGGCAGTATAAGATGGTATCAAGATGTCCACCTCATACACAAGACCCTATGGTAATCAGGCTGTGTACCATCGCATCATTACGGTCATCATTGTCGGGTTTTGTGAATGTTGGTCAAGTACCTGTTTATATTAATCAAACAGGTGAAACGTTCAAGAATGTTTTTTGTGCTGTTTGCCATGGATATGAGCTTGATGATGTTGTGTTATGGTCTTTAAGATACGAATGTATGGGTGGCGGCACTGCAGAAACTTTACAAACTAGAGAGCTGTGGAGAATTCGACTTTTGATTATAACCTCATGTGAACCAAGGGATGATGAGACAAAGCGTTGTCATACTTGTCGACTAGTCACAATTCCACCTGATGACGTGGCCTTGAGACAATGTCACCACCATGTTGATGAATGTCATGCTCGATATGTTCCGACTGCATATAAACAGTTACGCGATCTTTATCTGTTGAACGACATGTGTTTGAAATATTCAGCCCCAGTGATTCTCCAGACCAACGATGGTATAATGAATGATTCTGTAGATACTTCCAGACAAGTCATCTACAAGAATATTCATTGCGCAATGTGTAATGGCGGTGATCCCCACAAGTTAGGCTGCATGGTAGCTAAAACAACAAACGAAAGTGGTGACATATTCACAATTGTAGGCGATTACCACCAGGTCTGGATAAATGGCAAGAAAAGGATTTTGCTGACATGGTATTATATGTTAGGGAATTCAGTCGTTTCAATCAATTCTTCTGACAATGAGGCATGTAATGACGTCATTCGTTCTGCTTTGTGGCACAATCAGACGACTAATTTCATAGATTATTTACAAAATCAACTATGTACGTACATAGGTTGCACAAAGGGCTATTCAAGGATAAATAAAACATGCAAGAAAGATGTGCCCCAAGAAGCTCCGAACGAAGGCTTAATTAATGAAATGAATACATTGATGACATCACGGGGGAGTATGGACGGTAGAACAAACAGCCAATCACGTGCGTTTCATTCTAGTTCATGCATTGGCCGTTTGCTGTTGACTCTGTTGAACCTGGTTCTAGCATATTTCTATAAAATGATGCTCTAGAGCAAAATTGGGAAGAGAAAGACTCTAGAGAGTGATAAGACTGCAATTGACATTTCCAATTGACTTCGAGATGGTTCCATGATACCTTATACATGTAGATACAGTAAACGTTAAACTGATCCATCCTTAAATTCATGGTTAAATTCATCCTTAAATATTCACATTTATAAAAAAGAACGCATGTTCAAAAGTGAAAGTAGTATAATTCAGTCTTTATAATTTTCCTGAAATAAAGTATGGACAAATCTAGAATTTATAGAAAAAGAAATGGCAAGGAATACTTTTAGGTTGCTCTCTTGTTCTGATACTTTCTTTAAAGTTTCAGTCTCATTGGACAATATTTAGTTTTATCTGCCAACATCCCTAATAGGTAATATTCAGTCCATGTCTTTAAAAGGAGATGTTCTTTCATTGTTTGAAAAAATATATGTTCTCCCATGTGCAACCGACAGAGGAAATCTAGCTCTTACGTATCATATGAGCCTAAGGGAGTTATTCTCCTGTAATGCAAGACCAATGGAGTCTTCCCCCATTGGCCCATTATGCAAGGCCAATGGAAGCGAAGGCATTATCCTGCTATGCAAGGCCAATAGAGGTATCCTCCCATAATGTAATGCCAATGGAGGTATTCTGCCCCTACTCCTCCCATTATGTAAGGCCAGTGTAGTATTCTTCCATTATGTCAGGCCCATGGAGTCTTCCTTCCATTATACGAGGCCAACAGGCCAATGGAGGCAATTTCTCCTCATGCAATATCAATAATGGAATTTCCCCATGTTTTAAGACTAACTCCAATTATATAAAGTCATAACATCACAAAAGAATTGCAAAACACACGACAAAAAAGAAATTTCTAAGACCACAAACCGTAATAAGGAAAACAACATTAAACGCCAGATTTGTCCACTATATGCACGGGTTGTATCTCGAGCCCCGTTATAATTGAAAGGTCGCGAGCAAGTTCCCGCTGAAATCACGAGCAAAGTCATTTTTATTTGTTTCACCTTGAAATATGGACCAAAAGGCTAAGAATACTTATAACAGTTCTTTGATACTTTGGGTATAGTTTGTGAACAGGTATATCTTCACAAACAATGAAAGAAAATGTATATTTTTTCACTTGCATGGAAGAAACGGGCGTCAATATGCACGTTTGCATAATTTACTGTTAACATATTACTTTTATCGTTAAAATAGAGACAAGAACTACGATGTACATACCTCATAATGAATATTGGATCAACATTGTATGTATTGATAAGTTAGTCTACAATAGCATCTACTGTGGGGGGTGAAATACACCATTGAAGGTGTTCGAGTGGCCCCGCTGAAATTATGAGGAAGCCCCGCTGAAAACATGAGGAGGTCCCGCTGAAATCAGGAGCAGATTTCACGAGTACCCGCTTCGATCACGATGAAAGCTTCATTACTATTCCATGAACTTTTGAGATTTTTCAAATAAACGTACACGAAAGACCAAGTTAAGTATTACTAATAATTATATTATACTGTTTCATTCTAGGGCCACGTTTGAAATGTTTATATTGCAACTTCAAGTGACCCGAGAAGAACGATTTTATCAGACATGTTATAGAGTTGCATCCATCCTTGGATTTCAAAATAAACGAACCAGAATGTATAGGAGCTAGATGGATAGATCGTGTATTATACAATGTATACACTGTAAAGCCATGTATACACCATAAATAACTTTTCAATCGTTTCAATTGTTTCAATCGTTTCAATCACTCCCTTCATTTCCACGTTTGTGCAATTTCCTACGTTCCAATGCTTGCGTCATTTCGAACATTTCAATCGATTCACCTTAGACATTTATTAAAGTTTCGCTGTTTGCGCCTATTTCGCACTTTCAAGCATTTCAATCAAACGACCAATCCATGAAGAAACGGGTGAAATGATTCAAAAGAAAAACGAACATGCATATTTCAATCAATTAATTCGCCTTTAGAAGCTATTTTCGCATTCTCTTTCATTTCAATCATTTCAAGCACTTCGGCATTTTCGTCCCCCCCCCATTTCAACCATTTCGCCTGTCAGCGTATAGGCCCCTTTAGACTTCAAAGATGAAAGGAGAGAAAGGAGAACCACAAAGGCTCCATGATAATTCAGAAGACATTGTTGATTCTACTTTTATAATTCAAACAATAACATTTAACAATAGCAATTGAAAAATGTGAGATGTCAGGAAGATTTCGATGGTCATTTTGATGTTTCTCCAACTTGTAACTTATGTCGTATTTAAGTAGTCCATATCTGCCTACTGAGGTTCTAGGCACATAACGAGCGGGAATACAATCAATTTCGAAAGTTTATGTGCCTAGCCCAAAGGGGTGTATTCGACAATAGTATACCTCCTCTGAGGTCTATTTTTCAATTCGAACATGAAAACTCACCAAAATGTTTCGAATATTTATTCTGGTCCGCCATTACTACAAGGTCAAATCTCAAATCTATAGTCAGATTTCTGAGAACGCGTAAATGATTTTGAAAAAAATTAATCAATTTATAGCAAGTTGAAAAAATACTTTTTTTGACATTTTTCAACCCTTCTGACCTTCTAAAGGTCATCGAAGGCCAAATTTAAAATCTCAAATCAGCTTTGAACTTCTGAAAACTTATATATGCACGGGGGATAAGCAAAACGAGGGCGAAGCCACGGACTGCGACTCGCGTAATTCAAAACGAGATTACAACGCATTATAGCTGAACAATGGCGGTAAGTCCAAACTTAATTTGGAAGGCATGTTAGGATTTGGGGTAGATTATTGGTTTGGATATTCTACAGAATAGCTAGTATGTTGCAGTCGGTGATCAACATATTCATACTCCACCTGCAATGGCATTCTTGGTGCTCGGCGTTCCAATAGTTTAGCATGAACACAAATGAATTCGAAATCTGCCACAAAAAATGTAATTTTGTCAATATTTGTCCCTAATATACCGATTTAAACAAAGGAATCAGAAATGACATCGAATTAATATAATTATTCATGTTCTGTTGTTACAATTACATCTTCGTGTGATATTTGGTAAGCGGAAAACGTACAATTACATAGAAAATTGGAATTTTTGATAGTCGCAGTCCATCCATCTGCCCAACGCAGTCCGCGACTCAGTGTTGCTTTATATCTGAAGCTGAACGCAATCACAGCCAAAGGTAGACAGCACAATGTGTGTACAGGTGTGGCCGAAATGGAGCAACTTTGGACAAAATTGAATATAAAGGGCTATTTTAATAGACCTACATCGTGTCTCAATCCATTCTGCAAATATATACAAGCTGTCAAATACGGCTGAAATCATGAATTTATGGTAGCTAGCAATATTGATGGACTGTTGGAAAGATCATCCAAAATTACATTAACTCACCAACTCTCCAATTATTTGATATTTTCCTGATATCTTAAATACTAGTTAATGTACCCTTCCCCAACAGCTTTTATTGCATCATCAAAAAGTTAATTGTTTCGCATTTCTACTTCTTATAAAAAATCTCACCACCATCCAATTATCTATATATTTAACCCTATCCACAAATTGGTTTGTAATAAACATATTACGTTGTCATCTTGCGCTCGACTGTTCTGCCAAATACGCTATTGAATTGCCATATTTCTAGGTCTTAAACGATACAATATAGCAATTTGGGACATTGATTCAGGTAATAGATATATGTTAATCAACGTAACTTTGAATGATAATCTGGATGCTGACTTTCTTTTCCTGAAACAATAATAGCGTAGGAATATAGTTTACACTTTCTTATTTATTTCGTGTTCGCGGCTGGACTGCGTTGCTTAGAATATCAATGGAGGCTGTGTTGCGTTGTTGAAATAGCTTTGTTTACTGGACTGCGTCCACTATGAATGCGCAGTTTGAATCTAATTTTCTCCTCATGAACACATTCTATTATCAAATCATTTTCACGAATTATACTCGGAGCCTCAACTAACCTTTAGATATCAGAAACGTGTTAAAACTCCTTTCAAGTGTATAGTAAATTAAATAATATGCACATATTTTACAGGTAAAATCAGAACTTTGCTACTGTTTTAGCTTGATCTGGACAACTGCTTATTTTCTTATCTACAGACCAACAGTAGATACAGAGTAATATTTTGGTCACCGATTAGACACTACGATAGCATTTAAAATTCCTGGATTTCTCTACTTTGTCGGAAGAAGCAGAAGGCACTGCCGGATGTCCCTCCATTTTGGCGCTGGACTGCGGTGTAAAGTTACGCGAGTCGCAGTCCGTGGCTTCGCCCTCGTTTTGCTTATCCCCCGTGATATGATTTTGAAGTGAGTCTAAACAGTATTTGTTAAGTTATTGGAAGTTGTAAGAATTATTACAGCAAATCATCAACATTTTTTACCTTTAAAAGGTCATTGAAGGTCAAATCTTAAGTGTAAAGTCAGATTTGTTCTTCTGAAAACGTATAGATGGTTTTGAAAAAAATGATGTCAGTGTAAACGTATTTGTTAAGTTATTGGAAGTTGTAAGAATTTTTACAGCAAATCATCAACATTTTTTACCTTTAAAAGGTCATTGAAGGTCAAATCTTAAATGTAAAGTCAGATTTGTTCTTCTGAAAACGTATAGATGGTTTTGAAAAAAAAATGAAGTCAGTGTAAACGTATTTGTTAAGTTATTGGAAGTTAAGAATTTGTTGCAGACGCCAACTACCAACGACCATCACAAAAAACGGAGACCATAACAATGATGACATAGAAAAACGCTGTGTCAAAAAATCCATTTTACTAAGTTCAAAAACCAATTACAAAGAAATAAAATATAAAATCACTTTTTCGAGTCAATTTTCTGTTTCAAATATTACTTGCGTAATTGACCCTTTTTCAATATAAATGGAAAAAAATAGATGGCATCATGGGTGTTGGTAGGGCGAGATAACATGGCCGCCTATGGTAAGAGTCACCTATAATTTCTTGATTTAAGAAGCAATTCCATTTGAATTAACTTAAAACATCATTGGAATCTAACTGTATGATCTTATTGATATGTGGCTTGGGAATTTTAAAATTGAGATCCTTTTAGAGTAAATGAACTTTCAAAGTAAAGGTTTTAACATGATGTCAATGGGGATTTAGCCCGACCTTTTTAAGAAAACTTGATAATCTTAAGAATTTGAATAATGGTAAATAACTGTACAAATCAACAAAGTTGTTTTGATAGAAAATTACACACAGAATTCAAATATGCCATCAATGGAACAAAATATTGGTCTTTCATGGTTAAAAATGCAGATCTCATAAAATCTCATTTAAAACGAGACTTCAAAGAAATAAGGAAAAAACTCTATTGACAACGTATCTCGTTGTCTTATTTCCGATGTAGCAAACGTTTCCAATTAACATTTTGGAATGATAATTACTTCAGTGCTATGACAGTGTATAAGGGACGTTAAGATACACGTTTTTAAGATAATTTAAACGTGGACGTTTTAAATCATTACTCCCTAAGCGGATTGCTTGTCACCTTTGTTGTTTATTTGCCCCATTATTTAAGGTACAAAGAAGTTGTTGAAGTTAAGAATCTGCACGATTTTTGGGGTCAAAGTACACGTTCAAGTTCTCTTGAATAGAGAGGTTTGGCTAGTGGCTACGAGTGCAATGTTACAAACTATCCCATTCTTATTTGGTTTTGCCAGGGTCCTAGTTACATCCATTTTCTCTATACCTTCGTACTCAAATGAAAGTAAATACTATCAAGGGATAATTAATCCCTGGACACGTAGAGGACCATAATTGTAAGTGAAAGTACAAGTTCTCTCAAAAAAGTGTAGCTTGACCTCCCAAGTATGTGTCGCTTTAAAATCTCTACGGTGTCAATACATTCATTTTAACCCAAAAGTAAAGTCCTTTTTACAACAACACTCCGTTATCTGCCCTGGGTGATCTCAGGGGCGGATCTGGGAACCAACAAGGGGGGGGGGCAAACTTCTTGTCTGAGAAAAAAACTTCCGCGCAAAAAAATTTTGGGCCCCAAAAACCCAAAAGTGGGCCCAAATTTTGAAATTTTGAGGCCCATTTTCTTCAAAATTTAGCCAAAAATTGAAAAACAAGGCCTTAGAAGGCCAATTTTTGACCAAAAAGGCCTACTTTTTGGAGCCTTAAGGCCTTTTTTGGCTCAAAATTTTTTTTGGCCACAAATTTTTTTTCTGGGCCCACCCAAGGGGGGGGGGGCCCGGGCCCCTGCCCCCCCCCCCAGATCCGCCAGTGGATCTAATAAACCACGCATTTTCTTATCTTATATAATACCAACTTGCTATTTCCGTGACGTGAAGACACACATATAATAGGATAGTTTCTAAATAGCAGAAAAATCAATGAAATCTCGTGCTGCCATCTTTTATTCAGCTTTTAACTCTGGCTAGAGCTCCATTCACTTACATGCTAAAATCTTGGAAAAGTGGCTTAATTTCATGATTTATCAAAGTGTGTTTGTTGAATCTGTATAAAACTTGAATGATATACCACATGATGACCCTGTTTATGAACATGTTGTGATTAAACATGCAAATGTTGATCGACATACAAATAATCCATGGTTTTAAAGAATTTTAGCATTGCATCTATGGACATTTGGCCCAAGTTTTTTTAGATTGTCATAGAAAATTATTCAAATTACATAACTGTGTAAATCAAAGCTATTTTAGGGGAAAACATTTCACTGAATTCAAATATACCATTTAAAAGAAGGTAATGTAAGTCATTAGAGGTCTAATATGCAAGTCTCTTAAAATCTCACGAAAAACGAGATTTAGCGAGATTTCAAAAGCTATATGGAAACTATACTATTGCGTGCCAACTGCCACGGCCGCTATATTCAAGTACAAATTATCCATTTTTGATACTTTTGCCTGAACAAAATGAATGACAGTGACCGAAAGATCAAGCAAGTACGTTCTGTGAACTAACATTCGGGAGGTTAAGCTACACGTTTTTAGAGAACTTTTACGCAAATGTGTAGATTTGTGCTCCTCTATGAATCAGTTTTCCCGTTCGTATAGTATTTAAAGGGGCAAGCCCTGTAGAAATTTTCACTTTTTCTGAGCTATAAGGGCAACATTTGGCTGAACATCTTCATTGACAGTACATACCTTCTTTCTTTAAATGTATGGATAAACTGTCAATTTAAGCATTAAGTAGTATGTACATTAAATTCAGTCCATATATTCTGTAAAGGGAATTCCACTTACAGATTTCAACACGTTTCACAGCGTTTCAAGAGGAATATCAGCCGAAATAATGTTAACAATGAACGTTCATCCATGGGCTTTCATGAAAACAAATGTTAGTCTTGATAACATATCCAAACTTAAATATATGTAGACACTTGTCCATGATCATTGAATAGGAACAGAAATCCCCGAGACTCCTAATATTTCACGTTCACGTACAAGTTCTCTTAAAAGTGTGTAGCTTAACCTCCCCATTATTATTATTTTTACACATGATAAACGATGTCATCATTAGTACCCCTACAATCTGTTGTGCTATTGTTCAATATACCATGTTGTCATGTTACTATGGTAACCCTTCATCCATGTAACAAGTCACATTTATTTCTTGTTACACAAAATAAAACTACTATATATGTGGTTTTATGCCGAATATAAACAGTATTCATAACGTTTACACCAAACGGTGTAGAACCTTTGGACGATGTCTTCTCATTTCGCCCCTTCCCACTTTGCCCCTTCCCATTTCGCCCCTCATTTATTCCCATTTCGCCCCTTCCCATTTTGCCCCTCATTTATTCCCATTCGCCCCTTCCCATTTCGCCCCTTTCCATAATTGCCCCTTTCCCATTTTGCCCCTCTTACATTTCGCCCCTGTTCCAATATGCCCCCTACAAATGATCGAAATTTCGGGTTGATTTAAAAAAAGTCCGGGTTGTATAGAAAAAAGATTCCGGTGTAAAAGGGTAGGTGGTTCTATCAATTTTTGGTCCTACTCTTTATCAATTTATATGGTGACCTAATTACAATTATTTTCCTTATTATTTATACACAGTCAGGGCCAGTAAGGGCCGTAAGGAAAGGGGACCATAATCCCATCTCCTTCATAGCCTAATTGTGAAACTTTAAAGTTTTAGTGACCTTGAAATCTTTTGATACGGTGCTTACACTCATACATGTTATATATGATATACATGTGCTCTGTAGAGTATCAATAATTATTATATCTATTACGTTGGCTACAATCGTGGCAGATTTGCAGAGTAAAATCGGGCTTCACTCCATTTTGGAGAGACACTTGCTCCTGATTTCAGCGGGACCTCCTCATGTTTTCAGCGGGGCCTCCTCATGTTTTCAGCGGGATCTTTAGTTTATTGCTCATGGTAGAAGCGGGGCCTTGAGGGATATGGTAAAATGGAAATATATAACTTTTGGTGAAGCTTTAGGAAGTGAAACTCAGAATACCTTTATTTCATATCACTATGAACATTTCAACTGAAGGGCAACGACCTTCTTCAGCTATAAAATATAGAAATATATAGATAAAGATCTAAGATGATACATTCTCTCTCCAATTATCAAATAACGGAATTCAGAACATCAGCTCGTGATACTTGTTTTGCAGCAGTTGCCTTTTAGTATCACTGCCATGTAATAATTGAATAAAATTAAATGAAAACGCTTTGTACAAAATACAATTTAAGTAAACAAAAGATACCCCTTCATTTCTTATAATTGCTCGCGATTTCAGCGGGAACTTGCTCGCGACTTCTAAATCATGACGGGGCTTTAGATACTACCCGTGATATGGGTATAACACCATTTTTCGTAAAAATACTGAGAAAATCCCTAAGAAATTTCCACAATTTATTTTTAGGCTTTAATTTGATCCCATCCCTAGGCATTATTTGTATATCTCAAATAAAGCGTGCTTTTTATGATTATGATTTAATTACTGCATGATGAGATAGTGTTAAACAGTGCAAATGTTGAACGTACTATTAAATAATGGAGATATACAAGGTGTCCCTAAAGTCTTTACAGTTTACAGACCTTGTACTTGTAAAGCGACTTTATGAATACCCTGTATAATGCACCTAAAGGGTGTAACAAAGACAACAGGTAGGAGTAAGTTGACAACTTTAGTTGTCACACACATAATTGTAAGCATTAATTCACAACAAGGCTTATAATATCATGCATCCTAAATATTTTTGTGTTGAAAAATTTAAGAGAATTGATTGAAAAATAAGTGCAGAAAAAGTGGTTTTGAGAAAAAGCATTTCAAATGTTCTCACTGAATCCAATGGTACTGAGTATTCACTCAAGTGAACCTTCACAGTTCAGTTCACACCTGTATTCTTATTTTGTAGTTAGTAGGTGTAATATCGTCGAATACATCCCATAGCGCTAGGCACAAAAGCTTTTGAACCTGTAACTCCCTTCGGTCGTTCGGGGTACAGAAAACGTTTGTGCCTAGCCCTTCAGGTTGTATTCGACAATATTACCTCTGCTCTTCGGTCTATATTTCTTAAATAATTGGTATAATTATTATGTACGACACATAATATAAATATTCTAAAAGTAAGTCGAACATTCCTGCAATTTTAATGAGGGATTGAACTACATACAGGCATGCTTGCTCTGAACAGCTCGTCCAACAAGGACAGAGATGGAGAAGGTGTGGCTTACCACGATGATTAACTATGCCATTTTTGCTACATTGAAGAGGTAAGATATACTGTATTATATTGACTTATTATTTTCCACTTACCGGTGTTCCACTTACAGTACGTTTTACTGTAACTCAAAATGATAGAAGTTTGAATTTTATGTCACCTTAGGGGGGGGGGCTTCGGAGGACTTAAATGACAATACTGGTGTAATAAAAACACTTAAATGACAGTTGCAATAAGCTTGATCTATGCAGAATTGAACACTTATAGAGAGGTGCCCACTTGGAGCATGTTTGGCAAGGTATTGTAGTTTTTGACTATATAAGGAGATTGCCATCAAACTTACACAACAAAATTCATATTGAATGAACTAAATAAGTGGACTTTCAAAGAAGAGTATGCAAGATTGACCAAGTTCATCAATTTTTCTTCGGTCCTGTTTTTGGACACCCTGTATATCCGCTGAACAAAGAATTTCATCACTCTAGCTTTCACTATAATTAGTTAATAATGAACAGTACACGAGTGTGGTTCCTTTTATAAATATATCACTGTATTTATAATGTTCTGTAACAATATTTATACATGGCTTCATAACGGGGCAATTAAAATGATGGAACTTCAACATTATATGTATTTCTTCCATATAACTATTCAGAATGGTAAATAGGACTATTGGCTTCTTCAATGCAAGAAAAATATGTCCTCATTATACATGCAAGAACACATTTAGGATTTTCTAACCTTATGGACTTATGTCTTTGAGGCTTGTATGGATTACTATAATGTAATTATATCAGGAATGAAGAGTGGTGATATAACCGGTTGCAAACAGCCTTTATTCAAAAGACAAAAATAAACATTTGTCATATTTTTTTTGATTATAGTGACCTTGACTCTACATGTTTTTTGATTGGCCGTAATCATGGCTTTAAAACACATAATAAAAAGCAAAAACATCATTCACATATCCTAGAGTCAAGATTTAGTCACTTGCTTTGCAAATATATTGGGCTCAATTTCCAACTGGATTAACATTACTTTTTAATATATCCATCTTATTGTCTCTACATTTCCAATTGGTACTGAATGCTGATTACTTGGTCCAATATTTGGTTTGAGGATTTACTTTTATTTTCTGTCCCAATGGAAATTCATAATTTCAAGCATAGACATTTCAAGTACAAGTCACTTGAGTCTAATGTATTCTATTTGATTCATCAAAACAACTTAATCTTGAGTTGAGGTGCCATATAAACATCCACGGGTGGTTGCCATGCCAATGATGAGAGGTTGCCATATCAACCAGGATGAACTGCATGTTAACCAATGGTGATTGCTGATTATTGTTTATCTTGCTGGGCTGAATTTTCTTGGGATATAATTGACAAGTCGTTGCCCAACTAAATACCTGGAAAAACATTAAGATCAATCATAATTGTGAGAAATTATAAACAGTTATTAAAACATCTATTTGTTTTATCATCACAAAGTGTTACTAATTACTATTTTTTGACATCAGTTAAGATGCAATGATGAGGTCAAAGGTCACTGATTGGGTCAAACATCACTGATTAGGTCAAAAGTCATTGATTAGGTCAAAGATCATTAATTGGGTCAAAGGTATTCATTAGGGCAAAGATCATCAGAAAAGGAATGGAATCATTTTCCAACAGAGTAACCAAAACATGTTTTATGTTTCTATTTCTGTGGATTTTAATGTTTTTACCAAAAAGTCACTTACTTATCATTTTTGATGTGCTCATAAAGACGTTTGAACTGTCGTGCCTGCACAAGACATACTGTGAGAACTACGGTGCCTCCAAGTAACACAGGGTAAATACGACGCTCAATTAGGTACTCCAATTCAAATCCTAGTCCTGTAAATAAGGTTAAAATAGAATAATTAGAAAACATCTGAGGGATAGAAAAATCATCCTGATCACCAACAGTCAATATCGATATATCAATAGGGCCTATATCATATGTTCAAAAATGGTTCATAATATAAACCCATATTACTTCAGGAGCACATATTTAGCATGAATTTCAGCTTTATTACTTACTTCCTGATTAAATGGATCTAAAGTCAGAACCTTAAATCATTGAACTGGATATTTCACCAAAGATAGTCTAAGTGGGTAATAGGTGGCGCAGTTATCAGCATGTTTACATTATCAATTTGTTTACTTATGTCAGTTTTTACTATATTGACTTATATACTTTAACAGTTGTTTACTAAATCTTTTCAAAAAATAAAATGATCACAGCTCCATCTATCCGCCCAACCTATGCTTAAAACTTACCAAAAAGCGGAACAATACTTTTAGAAATGACGTATGGTCCTGCCAAAGTAAACCCGAGAACTCCAACTACAGGCCAACATAATTCAATGAGAATAAACCGAATATTCATGTTTCTTAATCCATCATTATAAACCTGGAATAAAAAACAGTACATATGAACATACTGACAGGTCAATTGCTTTGCACTTTTGAAATGTAATCCATTTTGTTAAGGCTAGACGAAATATAAGAAAGCTGTAGTATTACAAGAAAATGGAGGTTTGAAAAAATATTACTGATTATTGAGATTTACAGGATATTTTTAATATTTTTATTTGGTGTATTTTAGAATCAAAATTAGCCGCTAACCGCATTTACCCAACTTAATTGGTTACATGTAGACACGTATTAATCTAAGCCTTACTAACCTGTTCTATGGCGCGTTTCAACCACCACTGAGGACCCATCATTGTT
This sequence comes from Owenia fusiformis, assembly GCA_903813345.2. NCBI lineage: Eukaryota > Metazoa > Annelida > Polychaeta > Sabellida > Oweniidae > Owenia > Owenia fusiformis. Next base: position 32,578,562 of record CAIIXF020000003.1, on the reverse strand, counting down.
ATAGCACATATGATCTTAGCATGTAATACACCAAGAGCCCAATCCTGAAATATTTTTATACATATGATCTGAGGCTTCAAAAAATCTAAAGGCCATTGCTTTAAGATGAATCATAAAATGTCCCATTATTTCTTGACTAAATGGTGTTTTGAAATAAGAATATATGAAATTGTATTGTATTGTATAGTATTGTATTGTATTGTATTGTATTGTATTGTATTTATTGTATTGTATATAGCCTACCTGCCAAGGAAAGTATACAGGTGACTGGTCTAGAGGGACTCTCAATGGTGTTACAACCACAAGTTCAAACAACCAGCCTAACAGTAAAGGCACGAGTCCTATCACTATGCTGGCCAGGAGTACTCCTTTTAAAGCCTGAAAATACAATGGAGCTGATTTAAAACAACCCTTACAGTAAAGCCACCAGTCCAATCACTATGCTGGCCAGAAGTACTCCTTTTAAAGCCTGAAAATACAATGGAGCTGATTTAAAACAACCCTTACAGTAAAGCCACCAGTCCTATCACTATACTGGCCAGAAGTACTCCTTTTAAAGCCTGAAAATTTACAACAAAATGCATTGTTGGCCAGATATACTCCTTTTAAAGCCTGAAAATAATATGGGACTGATTTGTTTGAAACAAGCCTTACAGTAAAGCCACCAGTCCAATCACTTTGCTGGCCAGAAGTACATGTACTCCTTTAAAAGCCTGAAAATAATATGGAAATCATTGCATGTAGAGCAAAATACTATGATGGCCAAAAGTACTCCTTTTTTAAGCCTGAAAATAATAATCATTTTGCTCTAAATAGCATGTAGAGAAAAATGCAAAGTCCATGTACATATAATATCAGGGCTGCAGCGAGGAAAAAGGAAAATACAAAAAAACATAGATAGGCACAGCAAAAGTAAACCTAAACAGGATGCTTAACACAATCAAGGAATATCACTGCCATAATTTCAGTTGAAAAATATAAAGAGGAAGCATTCAAAGTGTGCATTTTCATTAAATGTTAAGTTTTACAGATTTATTCTGACATATCCATTATACTTATTCAAGTATACTGAAATGCTTCCTATAGTCGATTGCACACAATTTTGTCAAACTCTAAATTGAAGTTGCTGCTTATGAGATGTTAATTCAATCGATGATTTATATTTAAAACAATATTTCTATTTGGTAATGGATAAATGTCTATAAAAACAACTCACCAATATAACATACTCTTTAACTTTGTGGAATATTGCACTGTACCCCTGTGGGAGCCAGTTATAAAGGACATTACCGGCCCTCAATGTTAACCAACAAACGTAAAGTCCACATGCCGCTGTGTAAAGCTCATGGATTTTGATGCTTCCCATCCAGATGGACATTACTTTTCTTCCAAAATAAACTACAAGGAATTTTTCATATGAGAAATCAACATGGAATTTCATTATTCAAAATCAGGTTATGTTAATTGCAATTTTTCAAAAATCAAGACGATCTTAAAAGTGGCACAACCAGTACATTTTATCATTTGTTTTAAACTACAATGTAGAAATTATCAGATTGGCACTTGTTTTGCAGTATTGAGGAATTTCAGGGACTACTTAAGTTACATCCATAACATTAACATACTTTTCATCTCATTATGGATTTTATTACAACATGGTACCCAATGGTCCGCTAAAATACTGCAAAGTAATGCATGTACAGGGACTCTCCTTTAATTCTCTTTTAAGCAACTCTTAGCCATTCTCTGCAACTTGGAGCATTTTATTTATCGCCCATAGTTTTTCCAAACAATTCTCAGTCTTACCTGGTAAAATAAGAGCTACTGTGCTAGCTATATACAGGGACAGGCACAGGATTAGGAATAGTAGAGACATCTGCAATGAAGAAATCAGACATTCTGACAAAAACCAACGTATAAGTATATACAAAGGGTGTTCTATTTATTTTGATAAGAACTCTCTCATTTTGATTTTTATGCTGTCTTCTCTTTTTCATGTCAATGAGGTGATTTATGTATGAATACGTGTATATGAAATAAACATAAGTTTGCTTATATATAAATCATTTAACCAGTACTAAATTTGAGTGATTTAGGGATTGGAGCCAAAGAACTGTCATTATTCAAATGTTTTCAACTTAATTTCTTGAAATATAATAAGAGTTCTAATCATGCTGAACAACTTACTCCACTGTTCATAAAGTAATCATATAATGTAAACTCACAAACAATTACTTCAGTTGCAATTGTATACAATATTTTTGCTTAATTTAAAAATATCCAAGAAGGTAAGAATAAACACTGCAATACTTTTGGGACAACCTTCGTATATAACTATGACATGAAACACATACCCTTAGTAGGAAGAATTTAGGTTTATTATAAGGTTGGAAGCCTGTGGGTCCCCCACCCTGTAAAAGAGCCTGATGGGCGGCACCTAGACCGACCGCTTGCACCTGCAGCTGTTGTAGTTGTTGGGGAACTTGGGCTGCTGGTTCCTACAAACAAATTCATACTGCACTGTGGGATCTATAAACACTATACTTTAGAGTCACTTTTAGATAAAGAGGGACTTAGACGAGGGATAACATGCAAAATGTCACCACCTGCCATTTGTTACAAACACCAACCTCCAAACACTGAACACCAAACACAAAAAAAGTTGAAGACTATAACAATATGTCACCGCATTTGGTGGTGAAATAATTATTATTACGCTGTAGAAGGAGACTAAGCTGTATCTTGGTAGCCAGTATGAATGCTTTAATTTCATATTTACTTCTCTACATTTTAAGTGAGGAGTACCATTTATGATAATATGTTACATGTGTGATACTGGGTTACACTTATGATAATATGTTACATGTGTGATACTGGGTTACATTTATGATAATATGTTACATGTGTGATACTGGGTTACACTTATGATAATATGTTACATGTGCGATACTGGGTTACATTTATGATTATGGGTTCAATATGTGTATTTAAATCAGCATTTGTTTTCTTGAAAAATGAGTAATTTGAGATAATCACTTGAAAAAATGTGTAATTTGAGATAATCGCCAAGTGACTATTTGTTACGAGTCCCCTGGTGCTCTGAAGAAACAATAGATTTTCTTTCTTAATCAAAAATAATTGAAAGCACATATGGAAGTCATTTTCTTGGAAAAACCATGACTAACTTGGATCACTAATTAATACTACAGAGACATCATTATCATTATGTAGAGTAAACCACATTCATGTAACTCAATTCAATTCAGTTCAGTATAGGTGTCTGGTGGACACTTCTTAGAAATTAAAAATAAATTACAACAGAGCTTTGTAGCCATGAATTTTCTATAATATTGTTATGACGTCATATGTTTTCATTGTTACTCACTTGAGGGTTGTCTTCCTGTTGCTCATTCGCCTCATTTACCTCACCATCATTTCCTCCATCCTCACCATTCACCTCCATTGGCACCTCACCAACCTCTTCAGCCTCACCTATAAATGTATCAAAATTCATTCCACCTCACCAATGTTTTCTGTCATGTTATGGATTAAAGTCTCAAAAGAAATAATCTGATATAATAACTTGATATTATAATGATCTGATATAATAATATGATATGATAATTTGATATGATAATGATCTGGTATAATAATGGCTGATTATTCAAGTTAAGTTTTGTACGAGTGCATACAAAATTAAAAAATTAAAAATAAAAAAACACAGGGCTCCGTCAAGGTGGGTTCCCTCTGTACAACCAAGATGTATATTGCTATATATATATTTTCTTTTGGTGGTGAACAAAATACACATGTACTCCAATTTAAAATACATTACCCTAAAATACAATATGCAACAAAACCATAAAATACACTACACTACACTTCATGATTGATGTATCTTTACCTGGCTGATTCTGTGCTGCATGAATATCTGGCGCAGGTGCAGGCTCTTGTGCATGTGCAGGTTGTTCATCTGCTGGTGCAGGCTGTTGTTGTGCTGGTGCAGGGGCATGTTGCTCATTAGCACCTTGTGCAGCTGGTTGGTCCTCATCTCCATATACTGCTTCCTAAGCACAAGAATTTTACAAAAGGTGAACTCATACATTTGACATTCTCTTGTGAATATCATACTCATAATCATACAAAATATGTGCTGGGGGACTGCATGACTGTCTCCAATGAATGAATAAACACAAGGAGCACATGTGTCTCTAACACGCCCAATTGCCTAGCTCGAACATACCGGTGCTCAAGCCCTTTCGGCCAACTCGACAACCCCAAAAAAGGTTGTTTTGTCAGTCGATCTGACTAGAGGCAGCTGATGTTAACGCTCAAACACACAAGAGGAAGCACAACTGACATTTCTATCCCAAGAAATTTTAAAAATCTGCAAGATTAAATTCAAAAAACATACACACGTCTTAAAGTTTGGCCTTTTAATTTGATCATCAACTATAACTGTAACGGCTTTGATTTTAATTTAACTGATCGATAAGGAGGATTTATTGAAATCCAATTATAGTTTCATATAAAAGCATGCAAATTAATTTTACACGGCCTCTCCAAATAGAATACACTCTGAAGACACATTGCAGCATAAATATCCTAAACATGCAAAGTTCTGACTCTTAGTCTTAAGGGCACTCATCATTATTGACCAATCAATGCACTAGATTTCACCACTTACATCTTGAACTATTGGAACATCTCCGATAAGAAAAGATCGTAGATTTAAAATCCAGGCGACTCCTACAGTCCACCCTCTAACAACCCCTTTGAGCCACATTCTAGTATGTCCTTGTTCTAGTAAGGCAGGGAGGACAACTTGCAATAGTAATAACTCTAGAGACAGTTCACTAACAGGCGCGTCACTATAAATACAAAATTCTTTGCAATCAAATGTGTTAACAAAAATACTTTGCTATCAAATGTGTTAACAAAAAATACTTTGCTATCAAATGTGTTAACAAAAAATACTTTGGCTATCAAATGTGTTAACAAAAATACTTTGCTATCAAATGTGTTAACAAAAATACTTTGCTATCAAATGTGTTAACAAAAAGCAGCAAAAATAGTAACTCCATGGAGCAGAATATGTTTGATCTTAAAATTTATGTTTTCAAATATTGTTGAAACCATTTGAAATTTGAAATTAACATGCAAAATGTCACTATTTGTCCTTTGTTACAGACACTGACCACAAAACACCATCAACAAAAAGTTGGAGAATATAACAATATATCACCACTTCTGGTGATGACATAAAAATCAAAGGATTTGAATACATTAATCTAAAATGTACTGCAATCCACATACCTGCTAAGCATGACGTTGTATGGCAGAAATGCTGGGAATAGCCATTTGATGGCCCTAACAGGGAGCCAAAGCATAAGGAGAACGGTGCTGCCAAATATAACCATTGAGGCAAGGAACCTTCTTGCATGTCTGTATATTGGCAAGTGAATCATCTAGAAGAGACAAAGAATGTTAAGGTGACATATGGCATAATATAAAGGTTCACACTCAAACATACAAAACATCCTAGTTGTGAGCAATTTTCATCTCTGGCACATACATGGTTTAATTTTGGATCAACGGGTTTGAATTCTGGGTAAAAACACCTCATGTATAATATTGATCAATGGGTACTTACCTCTTGTATAGGGTTGATCAATGGGAATCTACCTCCTGTATAGGATTGATCAGTGGGAACTTACCTCATATATAGGATTGAACTCTGGGTACAAACATCCTGTAAAGGGTTGAACTTTGGGTACTTACCTCCTGTATAGGATTGAATTGTGGGTACAAACACCCTTTATAAGGTTGATATATTGGTACTTATACCCTCTTAGAGTTGAGTTGATCTCTAGGTACAAGCACCCTGTATAAGGTTGACCTATGGGTACTTACCCCCTTTATAGGGTTGAATTCTGGGTACAAACATCCTATATAGAGTTGATGTAGGCATTCTTACCTCCTGTATAGGATTGAATTCTGGGTACAAGCACCCTGTATTAGGTTGATCTAGGGTACTTACCTCTTGTATTGGATTGAAATCTGGGTCATTGAGATTCCTAAGGAACCAGAGCACACCTGGGCGCAGAATTTCTCTCAGCAAGAGGATAAATGATGCAAAGTAGAAAACGTAAACCATCCCAACCAACCAATGAATAAACATTGATGTTCCTGGTGCCATCATGAAGCCATTTTCCCGATCTTTCAATGAAGCATCAAACATGGACTACAAAGCAATATTTCAAAATTAAATTGCATTTTTGTATAGCCGTCCAGTAAATAGATCATAATGCACATAGCTCATGAGAATGAAATCTTGGAATGAATAATTTAGATTTTCCTTTACCTCATTTTTAATACAAAATATTTCCTTTTTATTGACATATGTCCTCCAAAAGGTGGAGTATACTTACTAGTGAACATATGTCTAGCCACCATCCACACACAAGTGGAAACACACCAATCTCCACGACAACCAGGAGTGATACCTTGACAACAACATAACACAATCCAAGTACTCGTTTGAATCTAAAAATAATAATAAATCTTTGAACTTCAGACCAAGAAAGATCGGCACTCATTATTCAAACTCAATAGTGCACTACAATCTTCCATTGCCTGGCAATGGATGACCAAGATAGACTTATGGCTGCCAATCCTCCTTGACTTTAGACCATTGTTTTAAATGCTGATTATTTCCAAATTATGGCCACTGTGAGAGAATATTGTCCATAGAGGAAATTTTGTCCTTGTTTGTATTGATGCCTTCCTGCTGGCCAATAGAATGTATTACTAATAAGCCCAATGTAGGTCACAATGTAAATTAATAGAAAACTGGACAATAAATTCAAAGGTAATAGAGACTTTTACTCCAGTGTACTCTTAAATATTTCTTTTTCTGAATGTGTTTTGAAAAACATTTAGCACACATGCTTATAAATTGTATTAGTGTAATACCTCACCTTCCGAAATTGACTATGGCCATTATGGCATGTAACACAACCAGTGACACAGCAATGACAATGTACCCGACCATGGTTGTCACGAGGCCATCGAATTGTGTGTATTCAATCTAAAACCAATACACTTTCATGTGAGAATTTGTTCAGCTTTTTTTAAATCAAAATGTATGGTTTTCATCAATTATCAATGAATTAAATGTATAAAATGTTCCTAATAAATGCCTAATAGGGTAGATGCCTCCCATTTATCTATAATACCAACCCATAAAGAAAATAATATTGAATTATACAATTATTTAATTTATTTCATCAATGGCAAACAACCCAGAAAACATGCCCCTACAAATAAAGAATGTTTTTATTTAGCTTTAAAATTAGAAGTTAAGTTATTTTTAAACATTTCTGTGACAATGCTACTGTCAAATTGTGACATTTTTAATAACTTTAGCAAGAAGTTTATCCAGTTTATAATAATTACTGATTTTGCACAAAAGTTTCACTTACCATCTCCTCAACTTTGAGACCCACTATTGTGAAGTGTCCAATATGATATGGACAAAATGCTGAAAGTAAATATATCACACAATATTAATTGTGAAGTATATTCAATATGATAAATAATTAAGTTCTTAAAATACTTTCATTTCTACCAAGATTGTATATGTCAGAAAAAAGATGATTGACTCAACAATAAACTGAAAATCTTTAAAATCAAATTTTAAAAATTTGAGTTTTTTATGATTTCAGGCTAAAAATACACTCCTTCCCTGCGCACAGTCTATTAATAAACTACGCTACATACATACAGAGTGAAGACGAAGCTCTCTTTTAAGAAGTGAAGTCGAACGAATGCAAAGGGTAATACACTCCTGGATAAGAGTGGCTAATTCATATTAAATATCCTTACCAAAGACTAGTATAAATAATGTGTTGAGGGAAACAACCCAGAAAACATGCTCCTACAAAGAAAGAATATTTTTATTTAGCTTCAGACTTAGAAATCTATATATAATAGTGAAGTTAAGTTATTTTTAAACATTTCTGTGACAGTGCTACTGTCATATTGTGACATTTAACAAATTAGTTAAGCAAGAAGTTAATCCAGTTTGTAATAATCATTGAATGTTTAATATTCATTATTCAAACAAAATAAATACACAATGAAGTTAGATTTAGATTTTACTTACCAAAAATACTAGAGACCCATCTAGTCCCAAAAGCTGGAAAACACAAAAATTCTAAATTAATGTTTAGCTAAAGACCAATTGATCTTGTGAATATATTTGAACAAATCTCAAAATATTGTTCACTTGAGGATAAAGTTAAAAGTAACATATTACACTAGTATATAATTTGAAACATTTCCCCTGTATTATAATACTAAGCAAGGTCAGACGTCATGAAAATAATTTTGGAAGGAAACAATTAGATATTTAAAAAAAATAAAAGTATGATCTTTGATCATATTTGTTTCTTAAGAAAGAATGTCACGCCTAAATCTTTATATTGTCAACTAACCCTGCAGACATTTTCAAGATTTTGAATTCATCTTAGACCTTATCTTACAGATGGACAATTCAAACTGCCATCTATATGTCCATGTACAGTGGGCATGACAAAAATGAAAGGAATTTTCCATTCATTACTTGGAATATCGTGTACAATAGATGTGGCTGAACTTCTAATAATCCAGAATAAGAAGTAAGGTAAGAATAACCTGGTGATTTGTCAGTGTATTATTCAATGGGGACATGTATTAACATTTTCACCAGCTGTTCCTTGTGGTATTTATAAAATTTTTAATGAAATCTGGGAAAAATTCATTATGATTAATTCATGAGAGACGCAGTTTACGTAAGACGGGGAATACAAAGAATTTGAGACCACACAATACACTGATGTAAGCAGAAAGTACACAATTCCTAAAATATTACGCTTTTGTGATTTTGTAGATTTTCATACGGAAATGAAATTTCAATTAGTTATATGAACTAATTGGGTACATGCATCTGAGAATAAGATGCTATTGTTAGTGGCATGTGGGGGTTGCCATATGGGACTGGCAGTAAAAAGGCGAGTGCTGTATTATATAACACAAGCCCCTTGATTTGCAGTAAATTAAAGATGAACAATAAATTGAATCCCTCTGAGGTTTAGTCTTATAAAAATACACATCCCAATGAACTTCACATGGTTCAGGTTTCATCAAGATCACGCTTTAACTAGCTCCTTCCTCTTCAATCTAAAGTGTGAATTTTATGTAATATAATGGAGATAAAGTGGGATTGCAAATAATATTGAAAATGTATATAATTCACATTGTTACAGGTTTTTTAATTTCACTGTTGTCACCTTCCCTTCCAATTTGTATTTCAATATCTAGTCTACCAAGGTATTTCCTTTATGGGTAATGGTATGTTGAAAAAACATTGTGCGTCATACTTGACATAATTTCATCAAGGCTTATATTGTTATATAAGCTAGGGAACTGTCATATAGATGACAGAGAATGCATCAACCAAAAACATTATTGTAGAAGTGATGAATACAGTCTTCAAATGAATATTTTCTTCATTTTGATAGCTCTGACAGTTATTGTACATTACACTAATGGAAAAACAACAGGAAAAGATTGGGATCTTCGGCTCGTGAATGGACCTGGAGACCATGCCGGGGCTGTTGAAGTTTTTTATAACTCAACCTGGTTTTCCGCCTGTAACCATCTAATGCATTGGACGAAAGACAGGAATATATCTAAAGGTATGTCAGCTGTATTTCTTAACATTGACAGACATTTACAATCTTTATACCATTTACGCTTAGTTAAGGACTTAAAACTTGGTTATTTTATTTATTTTTTATTTTTCAAACAATGTGCATTTATTAATATAATGTTTGCATTATCCAAATGTAACATTTCAGAGGGATATTAATATAGAATAAATAGGTTATTTCTGGTCGGAATTGAATATGGGTTGCATTCCTCGGAAAATATGATATTGACCTTGGGCAATATCATATTGACACTAGGTCGCTGCGCTCCCTCGGTCAATATCATATTACCCTTCAGTCAATATCATATTGTCCCTCAGAATAAAACCCATATTCAATCCCTCCCAGTGAATAACCTATATGTATCAGATGAACCAAATATGAATATCAGTACATAAAGCTTATATATGTGTACTTAAATATGTACTTCCAGTGCCTCCACTTAGGCACTTGTTTATTTAATTTTATATTTTTCTATTGGCTTGTCATTCACTTGAGTACTTACCTGTATGTGTGTACTTAAATATGTACTTCCAGTGGCTTGTCATTCCCTTTGGTACTTGTGTGTGTGTAGTTTGATATGTATTTCCAGTGGCTTGTCATTCCCTTTGGTACTTGTGTATGTACTTTGATATTTCCTTTTGGTACTTGTGTGTTTGTAGTTTGATATGTATTTCCAGTGGCTTGTCATTCCCTTTGGTACTTGTGTGTTTGTAGTTTGATATGTATTTCCAGTGGCTTGTCATTCCCTTTGGTACTTGTATATGTACTTTGATATTTCCTTTTGGTACTTGTGTGTTTGTAGTTTGATATGTATTTCCAGTGGCTTGTCATTCCCTTTGGTACTTGTGTGTGTGTAGTTTGATATGTATTTCCAGTGGCTTGTCATTCCCTTTGGTACTTGTATATGTACTTTGATATTTCCTTTTGGTACTTGTGTGTTTGTAGTTTGATATGTATTTCCAGTGGCTTGTCATTCCCTTTGGTACTTGTGTGTGTGTAGTTTGATATGTATTTCCAGTGGCTTGTCATTCCCTTTGGTACTTGTGTATGTACTTTGATATTTCCTTTTGGTACTTGTGTGTTTGTAGTTTGATATGTATTTCCAGTGGCTTGTCATTCCCTTTGGTACTTGTGTGTGTGTAGTTTGATATGTATTTCCAGTGGCTTGTCATTAACTTTGGTACTTGTATATGTACTTTGATATTTCCTTTTGGTACTTGTGTGTTTGTAGTTTGATATGTATTTCCAGTGGCTTGTCATTCCCTTTGGTACTTGTGTATGTACTTTGATATTTCCTTTTGGTACTTGTGTGTTTGTAGTTTGATATGTATTTCCAGTGGCTTGTCATTCCCTTTGGTACTTGTGTGTGTGTAGTTTGATATGTATTTCCAGTGGCTTGTCATTCCCTTTGGTACTTGTGTATGTACTTTGATATTTCCTTTTGGTACTTGTGTGTTTGTAGTTTGATATGTATTTCCAGTGGCTTGTCATTCCCTTTGGTACTTGTGTGTGTGTAGTTTGATATGTATTTCCAGTGGCTTGTCATTAACTTTGGTACTTGTATATGTACTTTGATATTTCCTTTTGGTACTTGTGTGTTTGTAGTTTGATATGTATTTCCAGTGGCTTGTCATTCCCTTTGGTACTTGTGTGTGTGTAGTTTGATATGTATTTCCAGTGGCTTGTCATTCCCTTTGGTACTTGTGTATGTATTTTAATATGTATTTCCAGTGGCTTGTCATTCCCTTTGGTACTTGTGTATGTATTTTAATATGTATTTCCAGTGGCTTGTCATTCCCTTTGGTACTTGTGTATGTATTTTAATATGTATTTCCAGTGACTTATCATTCCCTTTGATACTTGTGTATGTACTTTAATATGTATTTCCAGTGGCTTGTCATTCCCTTTGGTACTTGTGTATGTATTTTAATATGTATTTCCAGTGGCTTGTCATTCCCTTTGGTACTTGTGTATGTATTTCAATATGTATTTCCAGTGGCTTGTCATTTCCTTTGGTACTTGTGTATGTATTTTAATATGTATTTTCAGTGACTTATCATTCCCTTTGATACTTGTGTATGTACTTTAATATGTATTTCCAGTGGCTTATCATTCCCTTTGGTACTTGTGTATGTATTTTAATATGTATTTCCAGTGACTTATCATTCCCTTTGATACTTGTGTATGTATTTTAATATGTATTTCCAGTGGCTTATCATTCCCTTTGATACTTGTGTATGTATTTAATATGTATTTCCAGTGGCTTGTCATTCACTTGGGTATGATGACGGCATTGCTAAGCGTAACTACTTTCCCAAAAGTCACCTACCTCCATACATGGGACCCAAGGTATACCGTGTATGTAGTAAACCAGATTATTGTCATATTAGCGAGTGCACACAAGACGATTCTTTCTTTTACCACAACATGTGTAGTAGAAAGAAAAGCGAATATATCTCAATAATATGCCAAAATGGTAAGTTTTTTTGTTTTTGTATCTACATTGTCCTTCCATTTGTCATGATATAATCAATTTATAAATAATACAAATATATTTCATCAGATATCAGGTTTAAATGAACCAGAGATGTTGAATATTCATTGCCTACCTGTACTTGATCCTCGTTGAATGCAGTGATAGATATGTAGGCTAATTGGCAAAATGTTAGTTCACATTAATTATTTGTTCATGGTATTTCTAAATGACAATTGCATACCATTTCTAAACAATTGAAAACCAATAGATGATGTTATTTCAGTTACAGACATACACACTGTTCCTCCTGTGCCACCAGTTAGGCTTCTTAGCAATTACAATGTGTCAGGTGTTGAGAGAGGACTTGTTGAGCTCTTTTACCATGGAAGATGGGGACCAGTAGTAAAATCAGCTATTAAAACAATTGCCACTGCAAGGTGTGTCCATTATTGTTTCTATATTGATTTAAAGATGTCATTAACTTGATACTATGAATTTGCTGCAGTGTCGATTTTGGAGTGTTCTATGTATAGAAGCTTTTATGGTATTCAAGGTGATTTACAAAATACATTATGTCAAAGAATATCATATATAGCTCTGTGATCTACACAGGATTTTTTCTCAAGTTGGTGCAAAATTCTCATTTTCACAATTCAGACCAAAATTGGTCAAAATATGCCTATTTTCCGTGATTTTTCTCATTTTCAAGTGGGTGCAAATGGATTTTCAGGTGGGTGCAAGCCTATTTTCAAAATCTCAGTTGGGTGCTTCGCCCACTTGCTTTAATGCTGGGGAGATCAATGTAATTCTTACTCATAATATTATAACTTTAGAATAGTATGCAGAGAGCTTGGTTGGCCAAATGGAGTGGTTTATCAACCAAAAGAGGGTGAGAAGGTAACAGTAGGACAAATAAGACAACCTGTTTTGCGAATAGACTGTAATGGAAGCGAGGCATCCATCAGTGACTGCATTCTAACACTATCACCCAAAACAGGCGTAGTGTTTGATTCCTATGTAGAGTGCAATCAAGGTACTGTATTTATGCACTGTTGTTAATATACAGGGTGGTCCAAAAGAGGAATCCTTGCAACTAGCTATATATAAGTCACTCAGTCTTAAATCTTATAGAAGTTATGTGGCATCAACAGACATACATGATATATGATACATGATATATGATACATGATATATGATATATATGATATGATAGATGAGGCATTCAATTCGTGCTACATCGTTCTGAATAATCTACTTCTACTTAATTTGGCGCTACTTATTTAAATGGCAGATTTGCTGTTTTGAACATTTTGCGACTACTTAATTTGGCGGATTTGCAATGTTGAAATATATATACCACACAAATTTACGATTGAAATATGAAATATTGAGTTTGGCTGCTATCTACTAATTTAGCAGAGTTTAACAATTTGGCAGATCCACCAAATTAAAACGGCCACCAAATTAACTAGAAGTACAGTATATGATGCAACATGCATGTTGAAGTTGTTCACTGCTCCATCCAACATATCTAGGGGTGATGTACTGATGCTGTTATATATTCAGATGCTTTTCATCTTTTAGGCCCATCCTGTAATATATTCATAAAGTCTGCTGTAACTTAAAAATTCTGCTAGTAAACATATTTTCTATTTAATAGGACCATGCTGAATTTACTAACATAGACTATCATATCATTACATTGAAAGTAACCTTTCCCATTTGGTTCATAAAGTTCCGGTCTCTTTAAAACACAACCAATTTTTGTCATATTATCTGCTTAATGTTATAAAAAATTCATTTTTCACAGACACAATTGCTGAAGGACAGCTGGCCTGGTATAGGGACTGGTATCAAGAAAAACATGAAACAAATGAGGGATTTATTGTAATCCACCAGAACTATAAATGGTTACGCATTTGCAACACTGAATGGGACATGTTGGCAACTGAGGTTATTTATAGTTATAGTATACTTATTCATGGTAAAGGGCGTTCAATAAATACTGATACAATGCGACTAATTTTTATGCTGTACATTGTTGAGTATTGTACTGAGGTAATGTGAAAGTTACAAGAATGCACTCTAACAGGAAGGTGCTACTGGGTGGAGCCAAAAGTGGTTGTCATATTTCAGGTCTGCTCAAATGTTTTTTCAAAATAACCGACTTAAAATGTGAACATTTTGATACATAATTCTATTTTTGAATCCATCTGACAGTTGGTATTAATAAACACTGGTACTAAGATACCTTGGCAGCATTTATACATTTGTACATTTATGATGTAAACATTAAGAATACTAGAAAATTCTAAATCTTCAACTGATTGCCATAGAATAGTTCAGGTTTAAACCAACAGATTGCTTTTTGATGTGTTTTAAAAATGGTAACTCAAAATATTTTATGAACTTTACATTACAAACATCTTAATTGTAAGTATTTTGTAGATTGCTTGCAGAGAACTTGGCTTTTCAAATGGCCGTTATGACCGTGATGCTTGCCTAACAAAGTTCAAATGCAATGGAGAAGAAAACCTTGTCAGTGTGAAATGCCATGGCAATGAAACTAACATATCTGAGTGCATACATAAAGGACATGTAGATCACACAAACTGCAGTTTTAGAGATGTCTTCATAAAATGTTACAGAGGTATGTATTCAAATCTTTTCCTTGATTATATGTTTAGTACTTTGATAATGATCCACATGGTATGTATTCAAATCTTTTCCTTGATTATATGTTTAGTACTTTGATAATGATCCACATGGTATGTATTCAAATCTTTTCCTTGATTATATGTTTAGTACTTTGATAATTCACATGGGTTATTCCAGAGTTGGCCCTTGTATTTCTTCCTAACATGAGTGGTATATAATTAATAATGAAAATGGGATATTTGTTTTAGCTGAGAACCTCACAAGTCAATGGGACAACTTAACAACTGTACCACTGTCACCCTTGGCTGAATGTGAAACCATCACAGCTGCCAGAAAGATGGAAATGGCCAATGATATAACACCTTTGTCATGTGAGGTGAGTCCCATTGTCATTACACTTCAATTGCAGTCTACCAATGTCAGCTGAATTTTCTCCTTAAATTTCTCACATCATGTACAGTCCCTTAGCTATACAAGGTACTTTTTTCCCACGGTACACGAGTTGAATTCCTCTTGTCATGTTCAAGAGACACTCTTTGCAGTGTTAGGTGAGTTCCCTAAGTTCTTTATTGTCATATCACTTTGAAAGTTGTCATAATTTGGCAAGTTTTCTTTGCCATGTTAGGTATTCTTATTTTGACTCTTGCACAAATACACTTAGTCTCTTTGTCATATAAGGTAAACCCCATTCGTCATTGCTGACAGGTAATTGTATTTTTCATGCTAGTTAACTCTCAGCAACTCTCTCTGTTGTGTTAATTGATCATTGGTCAATTTGAGAACTTTATGATCCTTATATTTTATTCACCACTAAGATCATCCTGGGCAGTTTAAAGATGGCCAAAGTAAAAGCAGACTGGTAGTTACTGATAATTCCACCACAAGAGCAAAATACCAGTACATAATGATTTCATTGTAATTAATGCAACATAATCAAAATATCTCAATGCATCACATATATTCCAGGGAAGGTGTGAAGAGGATCCTACTAAGAGAAACACATGGTGCTACTGTGATTCAAAATGTGCTGCAAACAACGATTGCTGTTTTGATTATGCCAAAACATGTCGCAATGGAGGTGAAGATCTTATTGAAATAACAGATGATAACACTAGCAAAGGTCCCGCTGAGAGTCCAGTTGACACTCATGTATCTGCCAAAGAGTATGACATGAGCCAGTATGAGGAATGCATAGAAACCTATGAGAATTACGATCAACCAAAGCGGTATAAGATGATATCAAGATGCCCGCCTCATACACAGGATATGCGAATTCTGAAACAATGTCATCAACCACCAAACGTGACTGGCAGCATTAGCCATCTTCCTGTTTATATTAACCAAACAGGTAAAACATTCAAGAATTTTTACTGCGCATTTTGTCATGGATTTGAGCTTGATGATATTGTAGCCTGGTCTTTAAGATATGAATGTTTGAACATTGATAGAGTTGCTAAAACTATATTCAAAGACATAAAATTGTTGGATTTTGGTACAATGGTTGATCACATCCTCTGTACATTAAGGAATGGGAGGGATGTGCTGCAGAACTTAAAACAATGTAATGTCAATTGTCAACTAATCACGATTCCCCCACATGGTGTTATATGGAGACAATGTCACCACCATGTTGATGAATGTGATGCTCGATATGTTCAGACTGCATATAAACAGTTACGCGATCTTTATCTGTTGAACGACATGTGTTTGAAATATTCAGCCCCAGTGATTCTCCAGACCAACGATGGTATAATGAATGATTCTGTAGATACTTCCAGACAAGTCATCTACAAGAATATTCATTGTGCAATGTGTAATGGTGCTGATCCCCTAAAGTTAGGCTGCATGGTCTCTAATATTACAAACAAGCCTAGTCGTGAGCTATTTACGATCACAGGTAAATTCCACAAGACAATAGTAAATGGTATGAAATTGTTTACGATTGCATGGTATTATTTGTATGAGGATTCAATTGTTTCAAGCAACAATTCTGACTGGGCGGCATGTAGCGAGATTTCCCAACGGCACAAACATAGTCAAGTGCCTAACTTTATAGATTCTTTACGTTATTTACGTAATAAATGCTCTTACATAGGCTGCTCGAACAGCTATTCAAGGGTAAATAGAGCATGCAAGAGAAATGCTATCGAAGAAAAAGTTTTCAATTATCCTCCAATCGTGTATGAAAAAACAAAGTGTGGCTCACAGAAAATTTCGGTAAACACTAGTTTTACAAATGAAACATCATCACAGGAGGCTGCAATCAAAAGCCAAGCACATGTGCACCATTCACATAGACACTTTGCACCCTTGCTGTTGATTGCGTTTAATATCTTGATAGCTCTCTGTGAAGAATTTTTGTAAGAACTTTATTCTCTGTGTGTATGATGCACGTGTTGCATAAAGCTTGTAAAAGATCAAAGGGAATTATACACCTTATGGTTTTTTGACCTAGTTCAAGAAACATATATACAGGTTTTTACTCAGGAAATAGACAATTATCTGCACAATGTCAGTAAAATGCAGAGCTGGTGGCTCTTTGGACCCTTTGAAATCATAATGTTGGGTCTAAATTGAGGTATTGTCCAATATATGTATTCAGCCAATTGAGGTATTCTTTAAAGTATGTAATGTAAGACCAGTGGTAGAAATGTTTGTATGGCCAATTGAGGTATTCTCTCATATATGTAAGGCCAATTGAGGTGTTTTTTAAAGTATGTAATGTAAGAACAATGGTGAAAATGTCCCATGTTTGTAAGACCAATCGAGGTATTCACCCTAATATATGTAAGGCCAATTGAGGTATTCTCCCATATATGTAAGGCCAATTGAGGTATTCCTTAAAGTATGTAATGTAAGAACAATGGTGGAAATGTCCCATGTTTGTAAGACCAATCGAGGTATTCTCCCATATATGTTAGGCCAATTGAGGTATTCTCCCATATATGTAAGGCCAATTGAGGTATTCCTTAAAGTATGTAATGTAAGAACAATGGTGGAAATGTCCCATGTTTGTAAGACCAATCGAGGTATTCTCCCATATATGTTAGGCCAATTGAGGTATTCTCCCATATATGTAAGGCCAATTGACGTATTCCTTAAAGTATGTAATGTAAGAACAATGGTGGAAATGTCCCATGTTTGTAAGACCAATCGAGGTATTCTCCCATATATGTTAGGCCAATTGAGGTATTCTCCCATATATGTAAGGCCAATTGAGGTATTCCTTAAAGTATGTAATGTAAGAACAATGGTGGAAATGCCCCATGTTTGTAAGACCAATCGAGGTATTCTCACATATATGTTAGGCCAATTGAGGTATTCTCCCATATATGTAAGGCCAATTGAGGTATTCCTTAAAGTATGTAATGTAAGAACAATGGTGGAAATGTCCCATGTTTGTAAGACCAATCGAGGTATTCTCCCATATATGTTAGGCCAATTGAGGTATTCTCCCATATATGTAAGGCCAATTGAGGTATTCTTTAAAGTATGTAATGTAAGAACAATGGTGGAAATGTCCCATGTTTGTAAGGCCAATCGAGGTATTCTCCCATATATGTTAGGCCAATTGAGGTATTCTCCCATATATGTAAGGCCAATTGAGGTATTCTCCCATATATGTAAGGCCAATTGAGGTATTCTTTAAAGTATGTAATGTAAGAACAATGGTGGAAATGTCCCATGTTTGTAAGACCAATCGAGGTATTCTCCCATATATGTAAGGCCAATTGAGGTATTCTTTAAAGTATGTAATGTAAGAACAATGGTGGAAATGTCCCATGTTTGTAAGGCCAATCGAGGTATTCTCCCATATATGTTAGGCCAATTGAGGTATTCTCCCATATATGTAAGGCCAATTGAGGTATTCTCCCATATATGTAAGGCCAATTGAGGTATTCTTTAAAGTATGTAATGTAAGAACAATGGTGGAAATGTCCCATGTTTGTAAGACCAATCGAGGTATTCTCCCATATATGTAAGGCCAATTGAGGTATTCTTTAAAGTATGTAATGTAAGAACAATGGTGGAAATGTCCCATGTTTGTAAGGCCAATCGAGGTATTCTCCCATATATGTTAGGCCAATTGAGGTATTCTCCCATATATGTAAGGCCAATTGAGGTATTCTTTAAAGTATGTAATGTAAGAACAATGGTGGAAATGTCCCATGTTTGTAAGGCCAATCGAGGTATTCTCCCATATATGTTAGGCCAATTGAGGTATTCTCCCATATATGTAAGGCCAATTGAGGTATTCTTTAAAATATGTAATGTAAGAACAATGGTGGAAATGTCCCATGTTTGTAAGGCCAATCGAGGTATTCTCCCATATATGTTAGGCCAATTGAGGTATTCTCCCATATATGTAAGGCCAATTGAGGTATTCTTTAAAGTATGTAATGTAAGAACAATGGTGGAAATGTCCCATGTTTGTAAGACCAATCGAGGTATTCTCCCATATATGTAAGGCCGATGGAGGTATTCTTTAAAGTATGTAATCAAATGGTTGAAATGTCTCATGTTTGTTAGGCCAATTGAGGTATTCTCCCATATATGTAAAGCCAATTGAGGTATTCTCCCATATATGTAAGGCCGATAGAGGTATACTTAAAAGTATGTTATGTAAGAACAATGGTGGAAATCTCCCATAAAAACAAACAGGATTAAACTCTCTTCCTCGAGGACAGATGAAAGATGTATAACATATAAAGATCTGACTTACCCTTTCCCAGGTGAGTTCTTCAGCTGCTCTGTCCCACTCTATAGGATTCCAATTATCACCTAGGCAACAATAAACAATATAAATAACAAGGTATTACCATGACAATATGTCAACACCTAGTTGGTTATTGAAATTAGTTAATAAAAAGTGTAACAATTTGTTACACATAACAAACTCCATATGCTGGTCAGAAATAACAGATTCAGTAACGATATGTCACTATCTAAGTATATATGTAAATTAGAGAAAGGTCTGTCATGGTTCGATTAACCACAGTTTTTGGCCCAACGGTTTTACTGTCTTATCACCATGGAGTCCAGAACGAATCCATCACGCCCAGGGAAATAGTATATTTCGTGCAGTGTAACATGAATCCCAATTTTTGCGCAAATAATTACAGCTCTATTTCATCTAAACAGCGAATGAAAGTACCATTTTAAAAATGACAATTTAACAACTTTAAACGTTCCATAGGGTAATAAAATAGTCTCCTTGGATATTTCATTGTGCTTCTACATCTTGGAGGAACATATTGCTATTTGGTGTGTGAACTCATTTCGCACAGAAACACATTTGTTCTAAAAATGGCAGACTCTTTTTCTGAAGGCCAAAGAGCTAGTAAAACCATAATAAAACCTATCCCTGTGAAGCCTAAGTTGGATGTTTGGAAAGTATTCCGTTTCTTCGTAGAGTATATGTCTACCATATGTCAGTTGTGCAACAGGACATTAAAATTCGCTGCAGGTTTCCCATTTTTGTGATTGAAATTTTTTTGTACAAATTAGACTATAAGTCTTACGATCTTTATAAAACTTTAATTCATTACTTATCTTGCTACTGCTTTCTATTACCCACTCATTGTAACTTTTTTATGATTGACGTATACACGTTTTCATTTGTCCTACCCCCAGGTCCTAAGTCAGGTGGAGAATTTGGGTAAACACCCCCACCCCCCCCCCCAACTAGGCCACTGCACTGTTATTCCCAACCGAGGGACATCTGTACTATCCATATAATTTCAATTTTCAGAAAACACATCTAACATGAGGAAATATATTGAAGCAACTTTGATGACCAGCTACAAATAATTCTAGTTATTTAATTCTATAAATATTCAATGATTATTAGCCTTCACAATTCCATATTGATCAATTATAAGATTGAAAATAAAATGATATCCCCTTATAATACAATATAAAAGTGAAATATCTTTAAATTTTGCCATATTTGTGGCATCAATTGCAATTTATGAGGCCCACCTTGTTAAGTCTAGATTGAAGAACCGACTGAACCGAGAGACAAGACCTGAGAATCGTACCGAACTGAACTGTGACTGACCCTTCTCTAATAAAAATAAAACAATTTTTTATTATGAATTGAAAGCATTTTTCTGTCCCATTTTTAATCAGCAATAGTATTCCACGATAAAAAGCCAATCGGGATGCCCACCCACCCACCAACCCAGAAAAACTAAACTAAACAAAAGCATATATCATGTCATAGTGACATAACCTCTAAATATAGCTATCACTGAGGTGTTCTGTTGCTTATTCTGTTATTTGTGACCAGCATATGGTGTTTGTTATAAAAAAAAATTGATTCAACTTTTGGTCGATATATGGTGTTCATATTAGACACATGTTACTCTATTATTCAGAAATATATGTATGTTACATGTATCATATTAATAAAAAATACCTTGTACTGCATCATTTCCATTTCCATTGTCTTGTTCGGCTTCTTCGCCTTCCCCAACATCAGCTGCATTCTGATTGGCTGCTGGCATAGCTCCACCCACATTGGCGCCACCTATATTAGCTCCACCTCCCCCATTAGCACCATTTTGTACATTAACCTGAAGAAAGAAATGAATTACTGACATTCCAAAAAAGACATAGAGACAATTAAGTATTTTGGATCTTAAGACTCAAAGACTTTTCCTGTTAGCCAAAAACAATTCAGATCGAAGAGACAATTAAGTAATTTTAACCTTGAGAAACCATTCAGATCAAAATCAAACATATCAACGATTTGACTTATGCACATTTTTGACCGAGAAGGAAGAAAATGAAACCTACTTGATTTTGATTGGCTGGTGGATCATGTTCCAGCCAATCAGGACCTCCTCCATGTAGAATCTGTTCTCGCAACCAAACCAGGCTGATAAAGGCACATAGTGTACAGGTCACCACAAAACAACCTTGGAAACAATCGGAAAGAAGATTGTTCCTGGAAAAACAATAATAACAGACTGAACAAGGCATTAACATGACAAAATGTCACTACCTGCAGTTGCTCACAATATTATTAGTTCAATCTTAATTCAGATTTGAATTTCTGGGATCCTGTAGGTGATTTTGACAAAATAAATTGGTCAATTTGAAGCAAGTTGAAAAAAGCACTTTTTTGAACCTGAGGTCATTGAAGGTGAAATCTCAAATCTAAAGTAAGATTTGAACTTCTGAGAACTTGTAGATGATTTTGAAAAAAATTGGTCACTTGGAGCAAGATGAAAAAAAGACCTTTTTGACCTTGAGAAGGTCATTGAAGGTTGAATCTATTTTGACCTTGAGAATGTCATTGTAGGTTAAATCTATAGTCAGTTTTGAACTTTTGAGAACTTCTAGATGATTCTAAAAAAAATTGGTCAATTTGAAGCAAGTTGAGAAATACCTTTTGACCTTTTAACCTTTTTTTACCTTGAAACATTGAAGGTAAAATCTTGAACAAAAAGTCAGATTTGAACTTGTGGAAGGTTGTAGATGATTTTGAAAAAAATTGAAGTCAGTCTAAACAGTATTTGTTAAGTTATTGGAAGTTGTGAGAATTTGTTACAGACACTGATCACCAACTATCGATCGCCAACCATCAATCGCTGTCCGAAAAACGAAGACCATAACAATATGTAACCACTTTTTGGTGTGGTGACAATAATAAACTCATATTATGTTTTTTCTTTAAAATCATGATTACCATGTCACTGTTTTACTTTATATACATACAATGCAATATATTTTTAAAATAGCATAATTGTTTCGAAGATTTGTTTAGCTCCAAGTTTAAATAATGGCATATTTTTATTTGTAAAATTTATATGAGAAATTGCATGTCAAAAATTTACAAATATAGAATCTAGCAAAACTTATAAAACACGGCTGAAACTCATAGTAAAGTAATTCACAACATCAATCGCAATATATTATCTGACTTTAAAAAACAATGAATGACATTATACTTTATATGGACAAAAGCAGTAGGTCCTTCTTTAATTCTGTTTCTCATAAATTGACCTATCTTTTTCAAAATAAGTTTAAGAATGTCTAGGAGTATATACCCATCTTTAGGGGCGGGGTCAAAATATCGATGTTCATATGGAGACGAAAGTAATTTCGTTTGGACAACAACCCCCCCACCCCCCCTCTAGACGAAAGCTTAGGTCACTTCAAAAAACATTGATTTTCAGTGAATTAACACACGTTCGCAATTTAACTGCATTGAACTCTTCAAAAGGAGGAGGGAAAAGTACGAAATTTATTTGAAAAATGATCGAATTATCGTCTTTATCTACCGATATTTTGGACCTATCACACAAAAAAGCTCACGAACTATTGAAAACAAGCCTTTTTATCAGAACATAGCGCCAGGAAAAGTGGGTAAGTCCAATTATTTTTTGTATATCAGATCCGAATTATCGATGTTTTTTTGGTCAACGAAAGTGCCCAAAAAAACCCTCCCCCCTCGCGAAAGTACTTTCGTCTCCATATGAACATCGATATTTTGACCCCGCCCCTTAAGACATATTATTGAAATACCCAAATCCAAACACAAATCCAGTAAATTGATTCAGACTACTGGAAATCAATGGGATCAATAATAAAAACATTGCAAGCCTGGATTGAGAGACTGTCGCCAAGCAAAAATGTCACATGTACTCACGTTGACAGCATGTCTAACGGAAGAGTTAGCAATGAACTAACAGATCCAGTGAAGAGACATCTATAAATGCGACCTGGAAACAAAAACAACATGAAGTCTCACATTCTCTCACAATATGATTATCTGAACGTCTCTCTTATTCCAAACAATATATATCTCAAAAGGACAATTGACAATGGCCCTTATTTTTTATTTATACACATTCAAGGAAAATAGGTGATATTCAATCATTCAACAGTAAGTTACTCTCTATGTCCATAACTTATCTTAATAATCAAGATGTATTGGATATTTATTCAAATAAAAGTACCAAAACATAATATTTAATTCATAAAACAAATTTTTGAGAAAATGCAATTCAAATTTACTTCATACTTAAACTTATATGTACCATAATATGTACTATTTACTTATGTACCATTTTATGGTGTATACATTTTAAACTTACAAGCTGTCAAAGGTACTACCCCTAGCCATGCAAAGGCCACAAGTGTATAGTGAAGCCAATATCTGACTGCACGCCCAATGTTCTTTAACAGGCCACTCATTATGTCTTTTATAGGCAGGCGCTTCGGCATGTCCGGGGAGTAAACTAAAAGAAGAAATTTTGGAAATACATGTAAAATCTATCCTCCTCCTCTAAGGGTCTATGTTGATAATCTGCAAGAGGCTAATAAGCCCATTTATAGCAGATGTGCAATTCAACAGTAAGACACTTTGAATAGAATATGATTTAAACCTTAACATCTAAAATAGATCTATAATTTGGTTTCAACTCATTTTTAAAATAAAGGGTATCTAGATCCAGAATACTTTCTTAGAAACAAAATTTTACATCTGCTTGGGAGGGTGAGATCTATGAATGTTGGTGTTATAATAAATGTTCTCATGAAAGTTTCTTACTTGGCTGGAAAGCAAATCTGTGTTTGCAAAGCTCGCAATATTCCTTGCGACTGTACTTGAGCCATTGTAGTAGACTGAAACAAATCAAAAAGTTGAAATTATTCATTTGAAAGTGAAATACATAATGAATACATCTATTTCAGGTCACAACATTTTCACATTTCAAAAAATCAAACAAAGTATTTGTTTTATTTTATGCCCCACTTATTTTGTGAAGAAGCTGATATTTTGCCAATAATATGCTAACATTGGAGGAGGTCAATCAACTTTTCCGTTGACTCAACACAAACGCTTTGGGAAATCTTATGGAAAATCTTACCAATCTTGGTGGACAAACTTAATGCTCCCTGTACAGACGCATGGATGATATAATGGCCTTTCTTGACCTCCTTCTGAGCGGCAAACACGGCATATATCTAAAAAGAACAGGAAATATTGGTTATGTTGATACGAGTACTGATATAAGTTGTATTGAAACATCATTTTTAACTTGATAACGACCTTCATTTTACTTTTTTAATTTTGACACAAATGTTAGAAAAAACAAATTGTAATCCCATCTGCAAAAGGGCTTGAGCAAGCTATTGGTAGCACTTTTAGTCCCATAGAAGTGGATTTTCAAACTTGCTAGAAGAAAACATTTTCCTGAATCATAATTTTACTTAATGTCTTACCTTTCATTTTTTATTGACCCAGAGATAACTTTTTGCATCGATATTGAAAAAATCAGGATGATATTATAAGCCCCAACTTTGGCTCTTCGGAAAGGACACACACATAATTGCAATTATAAAGGGTATATATAAGTTTCAATATATGTTCCACATTTTTTGTTTTAAAGCATGCACATATATGGTTCTAAATAACTAATAGTTTTTATCTGAATCATTATCATAGAAATGAATTAGGAAGACCAATCTCGTCACTTGGCCCGTGATTTCGGCAAAAAAGTCCAATCATTTTTCCAATTACGATAATACTTAATAATGTTGAATATCCTGTTGATTTTTCCTTCTGACTGAATCATTACAAAGTCCTTAATAATGTTTGATTATATATGAGACAATCATGATAGTATATATGTGTACCATATGACGAAACTACACTTGTCCAAAGCTCTTCGGAAAGGACATTTTTTAGTGTATTGCTAAATTTTGTTTAACAGATTGAATTTGAGGGAGCAATTTTCGGAGATTTTACATTTGTTTCTATTCATGTATTCATGTTTTCGAGATTTACCACTGATTACATCATTAACTGTGATTTTTCATAGGTAAATATATGGGCGATAATAGGGCAAAACATCATTAAAGTCATCACTTTAAGGCTATCATGAGTGTACTTGTAGTTTTTCTAGTTGCTGGGCTGGGGACATGTAGGCCTATGAAACAGCATTATGCACAGAAACGACTCAATTGTTGGTGGTAATTGTCAGTGAATTGAACCTATTATCACAGGAAAAATAGTGATGAAGATACAATTTTATATTTGCGGCATTCTTCATTTGCAATTCTACACTTGAGTGTTTTAAAGGGTTTTACAGTACTGTTCAAATCAAGATTCAATGTAATATTTGTAAACATTGTGCTAATGCCTTTATAAACCAGTAGAAAAGTTAGTTATTGACATCCAATACAGCATTCCTAATCAGAGACTGAATTGCTCTTCGGAAAGGACACATTTACTTTTGTAGTTCCTGTTTAAGTCTTAGTTACTTCAGTAAAGATATTTTATGTATAAAAGTTCATCAGAAAATATATTCCAGTGTGTTTCTCTTCAATATTGTTGGTAAATGCACTGTTTTGACAGAGTTTGTCTTTTCCGAAGAGCTCTTCGGAAAGGACTTTTTTCTTGTGTCGGAATTTTAAAATTGATTTTACAGGTATATATGACAGTTCAAAGCTATTTATTTGTTTTGAATATTCAAGAAACTAAATGCATTTTGTTTTAAAATAGTTTTTAGGGTATCATATTACTTCAGTCTTAAAATACACATGCTCTTCGGAAAAGACATTTGCGTGTCGGAAAATCAGTTAGTTATTTTGAGAGCCAATATCTCAGGAACCACTACAGCCTTTTCTATAATTTTTTTAGTGACAGAATTTTAACATTCCGTACTTTTGATATCATCTTAAAAAAACTGTAAGCAAAGATTGGAAAATATGTTGAAAAATTCAGTCTTTTTTAACATAAAATTTACAATGAAATGTTACACCAACGGTTATGTGCTACAAGCGGTTATAAAAACTCTATACACTATTATGGACACACTTGTTGCATATCATTTTAAAGCAAATTCCTTAATCTTTCCAATGCAGCCAAATTACTTTAACTTACTCTATTCAAGTACATGTTTGAAGTATATATGTAAATGTGGATTTTTTCTTGGGAATTTGTTACATAGAGAATGAGGCATATTTTGATACATGAAAATTTATAAAAAAATTATCATTCATCTTTCAAAAAAATGATATCTTCCTCAGACATATAGTGGGTATACCTAATTAATAAGACTGATTTCCCATCTGTATCTTAAGCCTTGCATTTTTTCTGGGTGCCAATATGAAAGTGCTACCAATAGCTTGCTCAAGCCCAAAAGTAAATTTCCATGTTAAAAAAGTGTAATCAATGCAGAAATGTAGTTTTGAGTTGAGGGGAGCACGTCCTATCGGCCTCGTATGTAATTCACCTTTGTTTCTGGTAGTTACGCATTAACGAAATAAAGCATCATATTCAAAAGTATTTCTGCTAGTGATGTAATTTTGTAAAATTAAAAATGTGAACACCTTCCAAATACAAACACTTTGGCTGTTCACAATGATGTTCAGATTGACAGGTTTTATCATACCACTGGAATGGTATATTTCAAGCCTTATGCCTCACGTATGACCAATGGTTAAGAAATGCAAGCAAGATGAACATATCAAAATTGATGAAATAGCCATTTCAAGTTTTAAATCCATCATTCCTAATAACAAGATGTCTTTACCAAAGATATTAACATTCAGACATTTGAAACACACAATTCTATTCTAAGAATGAAATGCTGTGAGATAACTAAGATAATTATGATTCTAACCCAAACCCTAATCGAGGATGGAGGAAATGACAATAAACCACTGGGAAATATTATAGAATAGCCTGTTCAGAAGAGTCATGATTAACCTTTAATTAACAATTATTTCATTTATAAGGACAAAAATCCAGTTAACAAAATGGATTCCATGTAAAATTAAGTCCTCACTTGGGAGATAACACATTAAAGTAATTTGTTTACTAAATAGGATTATAAATCATGCAAGCTTCATGGCAATAACATCATCTATCGATTTTTATCATTACCCTTGAATATTGTACACAAAAAGTACCTCTATGATTTCAAAAATAACACTTCCATTACGCCTCACAATTACCCAAAAAAACATTCAGGGATATTTATAGAATAACAATCACAAATGAGCACAAGATCATTGTATGCCTAAACTTACCATCACAATATTAGAGAATTATCTTTTTTTAGATGTCTTTTTTGTTAATAATTAAGCATCAAATCCCATTTTTGTTTTTATTATTATTAGCAATGGGTGGAACTGTTCGAACAGAAAATTGTTCACTGGATTTTAAATAATAGCAAGTACAATTAGATTCTAAAAGTTTTCAACAATTTAAAGATGACCCTAGCAATTACAACATCTGAAAAAGTGCTAGAAATTGGAACACTATTGATCGTTTCCATGGCAACAATAATTGGCAATTTCTTAAAACTGATTATAATATTCAAGAATCAAGGATTAAGAACGCCTGTGAATGCCTGTGTCGGGAACTTATGCATGACAGGTATCTTGATTGGAAGCTTTAACATTCCCATGACAATGGTTTCCGTAGGAACAGGAGACTGGCCGTTTGATGCAGCCGTATGTCAATTCGTTGGATTCTTCAACATGTTAACGCTCGTGGAAAGTGTGATTTCGCTTGGTGTTATTAGTGTGAATCGTTTCATAATGATAAGCCATCATCAAATATATTCAAAGATTTTCAACTTTACGCATACATCAATTATACTTTCAGGTAATAAAAACAATATCCTTTCTGTAAAAACAGTGAACACTAAACCAAACAGAAACTTATATCAATCTGTCATTAGTGATCAATACAAATAGAATAGAATGACACTCTTGAATCGAGATTTTCCAATTTTCATCAAATTGATATAAACAAACTACCAGTTATGAAATACCATAAGAACACTTGAATCATAGCAACTGATGAGTCAATCAATAAACATCGTTGTACATGTATGATGTATGTATATTTAATAATCAGCCATCTTTTGTCATAGATTAACACTTTTGATTTCATTGTTCCAGCCTCTTGGGTATTCTCGGGAGCTATCTCTGTACCCCCTGCAATTGGCTGGGCAAGCTACAAATATATCGCCACACAATCTATTTGCTTCTGCGACTGGAAACACTCTGTGTCGTATACCGTTTTCATGTTTTGCCTCTGCTTCACTGCCCCATTTGGTATCATGACATTCTGCTACACAAAACTTATACTTGTTTTTCGACGAAGTCATAATCGGGTAAGACATCGCTCTCCTCAAAAACAGCAGAGAGAGATACCAGTCTCAGAAACTACAATCTCATTGGCTCCAGTTGAGCAAAATAGATTAAAAGTGCCGAAGAAAAAGGAGAAAATCATCCCTGAGGAAATGAGACTGACAATATCACTGATGGTTGTTGTGGTAACATTTGTGTTGTCTTGGTTACCGTTCTGTACTGCTACTTTAACAACAGTGTTTTCTGAGATGACACTAAACCGAGCTGGCAGTATGACAGTCTTAGTCCTAGGACTCGCCAACAGTGCCTATAACCCGATCATATATGGTATCATGAATAAACAGTACCAAGAAGGCTTCAAGAAAATTTATCGAAAATGCTGGAAACGTCAAAACATTACGAAAAACAATGAGCTGAGTGTCAATCCCTCAAGTTTGACAAAAGGTGACACCTGACTGAATCTCTAGATATATCAGTAATCATAAATTGATATTCTAATATGATACATGATGTCACAATAAGTAGAACAATTTATTGGTCTATATTGGGGCATATATGACCACCTATTTAAAAAGTAAAGCAACTGGTTCGTTTATCATATTAGAATCATAACAAAGACTTCGATTCTTTGATTTATCGCAAATATATGACCTCAGATTTTATTCTGGCTACTGCCAAAACCCCAATCGCTACGTGATTTCGGTATTTAAACAATGCATACTACAATGTACATAACCTTAATGAAAATGTACCACCTGAAGTTGGCACTGGATATAAGTAATTGCAATATCAACATTTTTTGATTATATTTTCCAGATATTTAATGATTATAGCATTGATTCTAAAAACCCTGGTATTATTTTCAAAGTGATGTTTGCTGACACAGACCATTTGTAAAAATACTGACATCGAGCCATATGGTCAAAACATTAATTGATGCTGGCTTTGTTGGAGAATATTGATGCTGCACTCTGGCTAGGCTACCAATCCTCCTTGTGAATTGGTTTGTGTTTATATTTGTATAATAATGTAATGTTTATATGTGATTGAGTTACCGGGATTACACACAATTCTGGATCATCATTATAGATGTACGAAATTCAATTTAGCGTGTTGGGTATAATGCTGTTATAATAACTTTGACTAAGAAACCTATTTAAGAAATCTTATATCCTCTGATAAGCATTTAATTAGGGTGTTGAAGTAAACAAAACATAAAGCTATTACATTAATTCCAATATACAGTAAGGGGAAATCTATTAGTGCATTTGTGTTTTCAACAATTCCATTTCCAAATTCATGTTTTAAACATGTAAAATTACTTTATGTTTGTTGAAAATATATGATTATTTCATAACACATTTTTATTTCATATTTCAAAGTTTCAAATATAATGGAAATACAATGATTAAAGTCCCCGTCTAAAGTTTGAAAATATTTTTTTATCATTCATTTACTATTTGTCAGGACTTAAAAAGTGATTTTAGAGATTTTTGAACAAAAAAAAATTTGGAAAAAAAAGTTGTGAGCATTTCATTTCTCAAATATTCAAATTTCCCGCCATTTTTCAAAAAAAGTTGAAATTTCTTAATCATCAAATATTTCTTAATGCATTTCAAAAAAGATTATCTTTTTAACACCAATGCAAAGGTTGAACAAAGGACACACTATTTCAATAATAAAATGCCATATTTAATGGGCCACTTCAATGTTTTAACATATCAAAAATATTTTGAAACATTAGTGATGTCACTAAGGTACCAAAAACTTTTTGAAAAAAATTGAAATTTTTTTTTCGATGTCAATCTTTTCTAAATATGCTAGACTTTCATAAAAACCAATGTTGATTGTCTAACCAGGTCAAAAGGAAGAATAAATTATGTTTTAGATATCATTGTACCATTGGTTTCTATGAGAACTAAAATTTTGAAATGCATTTTTCTCAGAACCATTTTCATGCACTGATAAGTTCATTTCTCGCTTATTTATGAACCGATTTTCTTAATTTTTTGGGCAAAAACATGGGAGGATGAATGCTATGCATTGGTATGAATTGTGGCTAATTAAAAGATATGAGTGACCTGTAAAAGTTGGTTTTAAATAAATTCACAAATTTTGGAACAAAAAGTCTATCAAAAACCACTTTTTGAAATTAAAAAAAAAAGTTTCACATATCACACTTTGATAACATTGGGTAAGACTACAATATAAGCCAAAGTGGTTTAAACTTTGGGGCTTTGGTTAATGGGGCCTTTAAAGAAGCACATGGCACCCATCTTGAAAAATGGAGGCCTTTACTTGCTATTTTATGATTTTTGCTGTAACTTGAAAAGTAGTGGAGCGATTTTCTTCATACCGGTATTTGGTTTGTGAATACAATAAGCATGGCACACTGTCTAATGACACTTTTGGTAGAAGGTGGCCATTTTGAAAAATGGCTGCCATTTTTGCTATATACCTTGTTTGTAAAAATGCCAGCCAATGCTGTTCAATGGGATTTGCTTCCCTTTGGCGTTGCTGTTGTCTAGTTTTGATATTGCAAATATGCGATATATGATGTAACTATACTATCTTTTAATCAAGTCTAAAGGGTCGATTCAAAACATTAACTAATGTGAAAGGATATGATCGTAAGACGTTATTAGAACACTTGGTTGAAGTAAAGTTCATATTTTTGTTATGTGATGGGTTTGATGTCTTATATTCATATGGCATGGGTTAATAATAAAATAGTACCGTGGGTACTGGGCTCACATGGTGTGGTGCTCAAAAGTGATGGCTAAAACGGCAGAAATTAAAAAAAATGGATGTAATTTTTGCCAAATTTTTTGTAACAAAATTATTTCATACAACTACTCTTTACAGTGACATGACTTTTTACGATGCAAGACACCTGAAATTATTTGTAAAGCTAGGAAATGGGCCAAAAGTGAATCCTGCGAGACAAAAATGGCGACCATTTTGAAAATAGACAAGCTTTTGAACCAGGAGTCATAGAAAAGTAACATCATATATCACATATTTGCAATATCAAAACTAGACAACAAAAAAACTTGATGTTGAACAAATATGACTTAAAACGGGAATCCTATCAACATAGGTTTTAAAGCAAATGGTCCAAAAGTGAATTTTGTGTGACAAAAATGGCGGCCATTTTGAAAATAGGCAAACTTTTGAACCAGGAGTCATAGGGGGGTTTTCTATTAGATGTTGAACAAAAACTTAAAACAGAAATCCTGTTGACAGAGGTTTTTAAACTGGCCAATTGTTGACAGACGGACAGACAGACGGACAGACAGACGGACAAGTGAGTGATTGCAATAGCGAACCATGTGAGCTAATAAAAAATTCTTGATGAGAGATTATTCATTTACACAACGTGTATTTTTAATTAAATTGATCATTGAGTTTGATTTTGTCGTCTGACTGACTGAAAAATTGTTAGCCTTTCCAGCATGAGATTCATTTGTGTTTTACAGCCAACAAAAAGTTCTAAAAGTTACTTGATCTTTATAATTGGAAAGTTTCAAGTAATTTTAGCAAAAACCTACAACATTAGAGCAGGGTGTCAAAGACTTTTGGATCGCCTACTGTATTAAATATGAGAAAATGTCATCAGCTGAAAATGGTTATAGATGTCACCACTGAATGTTAGGCACAAATTTTGAAGGTAACCCTCAATAATAGGTGTAAAAACCATTTCATTCTTACTTTTAATCAACACTTATTTCAGTTATAAGGACAAACATGCAGTTAACAAAATGGATCTCAAGTAAAATTAAGTCCTCACTTTTAAGATAACACATGAAGTCATTTGTTTACTAAATAGGGTTATAAATCAATTAACTGGAGAAAGATGTTCATACATTTCAGCACAAAATATTGGAAACAACTTTATAGATGGTCTACGATTGGCTCCTATCATCTTGATCATGCCTCACAGACTGGTATTGCATCATTTTATACATGCACGCAAGCCTCAGGACAATAACATCATCTATTGATTTTTATCACAACCCTTGAATAATGGTACCACTATGATTTAAAAAATAACACTTCAAACACGCCATTCAATTACCAAGAAGAGGTTCAGGACTAATTATTATAGAATAACAATTACAAATAAGCACGGAATCATTTTGTGTACCTGAAATTAACATATCAGAATATTAGAGAATTATTATACTTTTTAGAAGATATCATTTTTTGTTATATGAGAAGCCTTTCTGGGATTTAGGGAGACAATTGTGCAACCAAAGCATCAACATCCCATTTTTATTTTATTATTAGCAACAGGTGCAACTAAAGAAAGGATTTAACTTCATCAGCAAATTGTTCACTGGATTTCAAATAACCAGCAAGTGCATTGAGATTCTAAAAGTTTCCAACAATTTAAAGATGACCCTTGCAATTACAACATCCGAGAAAGTGCTAGAAATCGCAACACTGTTGATTGTTTCTATGGCAACAATAATTGGCAATATTTTAATACTGATTATAATATTCATGAATCAAGGATTAAGAACGCATGTGAATGCATGTGTCGGGAACTTATGCATCACAGGTATCTTGATTGGAAGCTTTAACATTCCCATGACAATGGTTTCCATAGGATCAGGAGACTGGCCATTTGATGCAGCCGTATGTCAATTTGTTGGATTCTTCAACATGTTAACACTCGTGGAAAGTGTGATTTCGCTAGGTGTTATTAGTGTGAATCGTTTCATAATGATAAGCCATCATCAAATATATTCAAAGATTTTCAACTTTCGGCATACATCAATAATACTTGCAGGTACAGTAATTAAAAACACTCCTTTTTGTAAAACATAGAGATTTTTGAGCTTTACCTTTAAATTTTTTCTATTCTTACAAAAATTTGAACGTCTAAAAGACAAATACAAGGGTTGTAGAAAAAGTCTTGCTTGAAATAATTGCTCTAACTTTCTTGAATATTCTTCAATTCAGCTAAAATTTTGTGTATACTGCAATCGAAGTGTTATCTTATATTTCCTGAAATTTCAGCATCTTACATTTAAATGTTGTCTTAAAATGGTTGCTATAGCAGCACAGGGGCAGAGGTGGGTGGGGCAGGTACCAATTTTTGTAATCATGAACTGGTCTAAAGTGTTATTCAATTTATATTTCTTTCTTCCTAATCATCAAAATGTTTGGGAAATCATTAAATTTATTCAACATGATGTTCACCAAGCCCAAATAATCGCATTTGCACTGTGATGTTAAATTGCCACAGTTCAATAGTCCCCAATTCAAACTCTGTCACGGTCAAGAAATTGCAAAATGGCTGCAATTCACCAACTCCAAACCTGGGAGGCCAAAGACTCCACGAGTCATGGTGAAAAAAATTGCCAGGACTGAGTAAGAAGGCATCAAAAGTACATAATACTTGCAAAGGCCAATATTTTGAAAGTGTGAAATACACAATGTGTAGTATACGTCTATCAAATCTAAAATCTGCTACTAGTAATTTACTTAATTAATTCACTATGAATATATATTTAAAGTATTGAATGCATAGGATGTGGTCCTAAATTCAAAATTTTGGATTATTTTGTCTTGATTTAAGCCTCCTTATAAGTGCCCCAGTGGGGCAAAACTCATACTTTTGCAATATTCATAAAAATAAGGCCATGCAGTGTAATTTGCTCCAAACTTTACGAAGTGAACAACAAATGTTCAAAGATCACCCATGTGAAATATGATGCCAAAAGAATAAAAATTTAAGATATTAGAGCAAAAATGTCAAGACTTTTTGGACAACCCTCGTATACTGATTTTTTTACTAAACAAGGAAATTGATTAATCTGTTGTTACTGATCAATACATACAGAGTGACACTCTTGAATCAAGATTTTCCAATTTCCATCCCACATAAACAAACTGATGAAATACAGGGTGAAAAATACAGGGTGTCTATAAAGTATCTTTACACTTTACAGACTTTATATTATAATTGTAGAGAGACTTTATGGACACTCTGAATAACAAAAGCAATTGAATCATAGCAACTGAAAAGTTAATCAATAAATCTCTTTGTATTATGAAATATACACATTTAATATACGGCCATCTTTTGTCATAGATTAATGCTTTTGATTTCATTGTTTCAGCCTCTTGGTTATTCTCAGGCTCTATCTCTCTACCCCCTGCAATTGGTTGGGCAAGCTACAAATATATCGCCACACAATCTATTTGCTTCTGCGACTGGAAACACTCTGTGTCGTATACCGTCTTCATGTTTTGCCTCTGCTTCACTGCCCCATTTGGTATCATGACATTCTGCTACACAAAACTTATACTCGCTTTCAGACGAAGTCATAATCGAGTAAGAGCTCGATCTCCTCAAAAACGGAATGATGAGCTGATTCAGCCTAGAGATGAGATGCCAGTCTCAGAAACTACAATCTCATTAGTTCCATTTGAGCAAAATAGATTAAATGTACCAAAGAGAAAGGACAAAATCATCCCTGAGGAAATGAAACTGACAATATCATTGATGGTTGTTGTGGTAACATTTGTGTTGTCTTGGTTACCATTCTGTGTTGAAATGTTTATAACAGTGTTTTCTGAGGTGACATTGAACCGGGCTGGCAGTATGACAGTCTTAGTGCTAGGGCTTGCCAACAGTGCTTATAATCCGATCATATATGGTATCATGAATAAACAGTATCAAGAAGGTTTCAAGAAAATATGTCCAAAATGCTGGAAACGCCAAAACATTACAACAAATAAAGAGCTGATTGTCAGTCCCTCAAGTTTGACAACAAGTCACAGTTGAGTGAATCTCTAGAACATACAGTAATCATAAATTGATCATATATCCACAAATGAAAGCACGTAATCTGAAGTAAACATTAGATATAAGAAATTGTAAGAACAACATTATTTTGATTAAGCTATGGAAAATGATACGTAACTATCGTCATGTTAATAATAATGACTGCCATCACTATCAGAATTAACAGATTCAAATTGCCCTTTATAGACATGAAAATGCAATGTGCACTTATTTTGAATAAACCAATTATACAATCATGTACAGTATTGATTACAGTTTTATATACTATACTAGCATGTAACTCTTGTCCTTAGTCACTGTGTCAAAAACACTGTTGATCAAGTGAATGCAAAAATCTATTTTGAATGATATTGCATGTCCTTGATTGTATGTTACTAAGTGTAAAGGGTCTATTCAAAATATTAACCGAGGTGAAAAGATGTAATCTAATCATGCGAGGTATTAGAACACTTTGTTATATATTAATGTGATATCATTGATCAATGTCTTGTATTCATATAGCATGCACTGGCTGATCCACAAGCTAACAAGGGGGACCACATTTCCCACATTTGCCCCTAAATCCAAAAATTGGGCCCAAAATTTTGAAATTTAAGTCCCATTTT
Organism: Owenia fusiformis; assembly: GCA_903813345.2. Taxonomy (NCBI): domain Eukaryota; kingdom Metazoa; phylum Annelida; class Polychaeta; order Sabellida; family Oweniidae; genus Owenia; species Owenia fusiformis. The sequence goes on along the minus strand of CAIIXF020000003.1, from coordinate 32,542,127 downwards.
TTGATAATTTGGCCTATAAAGAAAGGCCCAAAAGCCCACTAAATGAGGCCCTACAATATTTTTGGGCCCAAAAATTTTTCTGCCCCCCCCAGAGATTTGCCAGTGACATGGGTTAATAATTTCTTGATAGAAGATTATTTATTGACACAACATGTATTTTAAATTGAATTGATCATTGAGTGTGATTTGTTGTTTGATATAACATTCTAGTACAAGATTATAGATAAGTGATAATTGATTGAAAAATTGTTAGCCTTTTCAATATGAAATTCATTGGCTTGGGGAGACTCAGTCTTGTAGATATGAATTGCATTACACTAAATGGATTTTTAATTCTGTTGATAACTTTGAAAACATTGCAACATATATACCTGGGCTAACTTTTGTATATTTTGGTTAGTTTTATAGTTTGGTTATCATGTGTGTGGCCTCTATTATTTTGATGTTTTTCTGCCTTGTTATTTTCCCTTATATGAATTAACATGACTGAAACTCCTTAATTACAAAAGGCTGCAGCTTTACTGCACATTGTGCAACCTAAGCATCTGGAATATACAAAAGTCAGGGCAGGTTCATATGTTTCTATTTCTTCATATCATTTTTGACTGTTGATTATGAATTTATAGTCAGTTATAATTACATTAGTGGTGTAACGAGTGACTCGGGTAATTGACTAGAACTCGAATGAGCCTAGAAAAATGATCAATGTATTGAAAATTTGAAAATCGTGATCCTGAAAATTTCTGAGAAAAATCGCGATTTACCCTACATACAGATTGTTTTGTTGATTTAATGGTCAGTTGATGAGCATAATTAGAATCGTATTCATTGCTTTTTATGTTTTTTTATATCTGGTATCCAGGTTCTAATTTTCTCAATTTTTTAAAAAAATAATCGCCAAAATCGTCTACTCAATTGTCAAATTTATCATTCTACTCGAATAGAGATTTTGGTGGCGAGTCCCACCACTAGTTATAATAATATCAGGAAATGGCATTCTGACAGTTTCATTGTTGGAAAATATTTTGTTGCGTCCCTAGGAACTAATCCTCCTTGAAGACCTTGTATAAAAGATGTATATCGGGGACTTGATTGAAAAATTATATAATCAGATGTATCAAGGACTTCAAGTCTGTTCAAATACAGATTTACAGTTTTTCCAATGATAACTGAAATGAAGGCCAAATCGGCGTTCTTATAAGTTCACAATGAGGCGAGGTCTAAAGCAGGATCTTGAGTGTATAGCTAGAACAAGGGAATTACACAAGAAATTAACATGATGCGAATAGTGTTGTCGCTATTAATGGATACATTGCAATGTACATCACCAAAAGTAATTCTGGCGATGCATTGATGTCTGAATAAAACCACCCTTTCCTATCTTGTTTCCATGAAAATGTCTCACCTTTCTCATTCTTTAGTTCATTTTCCTTTGAAAGGCTTTCACTATTAAAGTGTCACAATGAATCATGACATCCAGTTATTGTGTCATTAAAGTGAACCATTACCAGAAGGCATTTATTACTTATTTCTTGCGTTCAGTAGACTATTTTAGTGCATTTGCATTCAGCATTTAGTGAACTTTTTCTTGATGTACCTCGCAATGCAACGATGTATGATTATGGCGCATTACAATAACACTAGATGCAAGATAAGCTTTATGAAGTTATATCTTACCTGATCCAATTTCATCAACACCGTCCATCTTCTATTGGAAAATTTCAGAACACGGTCAATATGGCGTATTATTATTCAGTATTTCGAGCTAATCAACCTTTCATCATACGGTTTATTATTGGTTGTTTCATTATGACAATATATATTGATAGAATATATCCGAAATGCACAGTTATTGTAACTTTTTGTGACAAATTTCGCAAAAAAAATTTGTGAATTTTTTAATTTTACGACAATCGTAAATGAATAAGGTGGTTCAATTATGGTGCAGACTAATCTATCACAATATTTTGATTGGGTCTCAGTTAAATATAACACAGCAAACGGTGCATAAAAGTTAGATAAAATGAACTTCTTGCTGTTCAGAAGCAATAGAAAAACAAAGAAAGTATTCTAAATTGAATAAGATAATTGTAAAAGTACCCTTTTATATTTCGTGATTATCCCATTTCATCGGTGATGTTCACGCCGGGTTTTTACTTTGAAAAGTTCAAATAGTATATCACATCTTCAGACATCCTTCTCAGTCCTGTCAGCTCGAAATGTGACACAAAGCAAACATTTGCTTCATAGTTATCTGGTGTTTGGTAAGTAGACTTTCAGTCACACGTGCTGCGCCAACTATCATCTTGGAGTGTGATGAAGAATTTTATTCTGGCTCACGGATAGAATTGGGAAATTCTCCATGATCTAGACTACTAGCTAATAGGTTAGTATCTTTCTCCCATCATCCGTGCACAGGCACCATCTCTAGAGTTTATTACACTATAGGTATTAGGAGATAGGGATTACTTTGATTAGAGGGTATTGACGAGTTTTTGATGTACACCAGGCCTGGGGGGTTCACTGTATACAAAATTTGGCGGGGGTCCTAGGCTGAACCTTCAGATATCAATATATTCCCATACCAATCTGTCAAATTTCAATGTGTTCCCATACCAACCAAAATAACACCCAAAAGCCATACCAAATGCCCAAATATAAGACCAGTGCCATACCCAATGTACAAATACATGTATAGGACCAATGCCATACCAAATATCCAGATATAAGACCAAGGGTATTCAAAATGTCTAAAGCTCCGTAATCTCGCGAAATTCACTTTTGGACCATTCGCTTTAATACCTCTGTTGATAGGATTCCCGTTTTAAGTTATTATTGTTCAACATCAATACAGAAAACTCCCCTATGACTCCTGGTTCAAAAGCTTGCCTATTTTGAAATTGGTCGCCATTTTTGAATCTACTTTTGGACCATTTGCCTTAAAACCTCTGTCGATAAGATTCCCGTTTTAAGTTATTTTTTATTCAACATCAATACAGAAAACTCCCCTATGACTCCTGGTTGAAAAGCTTGCTTATTTTCAAAATGGTCGCCATTTTTGTCTCACAAAATTCACTTTTGGCCCATTTCCTATTTTCCTAGCTTTACAAATAATTTCAGGTGTCCTGCATTGTAAAAAACCATGTCATTGTAATACTGTAGTTGTATGAAATAATTTTGTTACAAAAAAATCGGCAAAAAATTATATCTGTTTCTTTTTTATTTTCTGCCATTTTAGCCATCATTCATTTTTGAGCAACACCATGTGGGCCCAGTACCCACGGTACTATTTATTGTACTTTGAATCTTAAATAACTTCAGCAATATTGATCCATGGAGGCAATTATACATATCACTTACAATTTTGTCACCCCCTATAGATCTGTGTCTATATCTGCCTTTGATTATTTATTTGATATCTGATTAAAAAATAACTAATGAGGTTTTAATATTTTTTTATGAAAAACCAGGCTACTTGATCTCCCATTGTCACGCCCGGTGATTGTACAAAATGGATGGAGGGGGGGATTAGGCGATTTCTGCAAGAAAACTCAACAAATTTGGAAGATTTATTTTTTCAAGAGAAAATTTACAACTGAATTGCCAAATGAATAGGCGCAGTGCATGGCAAAATATGTTAGCTCATCTAGTATTTTTTTTGAATTGATACCCTTCAAAGATATGAGATCTATTAAAAAAGGCGCATCATCATCAACGTGCAAAACTCAATGTTTTTGCTATAAATCGGGCAACAGTGGTCTACACGACCTGTAATAAATAGGTATAAGGGACATTATTATCACAATACTAATGACATTGCTCATTTTTTAAAGTTAGTTTCCATACGTTATACAAAAAATAATCGAAATAAATTAATATTGGATGGAGGGGGGGATTGGATGGAGGGGGGGATCACGTATATGTAAGACATGATAAGACATGCTACTTGAATTTATTCTTATGACTCCAAATTTTCCCATTTTTCATATTCCAAAGATATAATATCCAGTTTCCAGTTTGGGGTACTGAGTTTATTTTTTTCAAATACACAAGTTCTTGTGAATTTGTTCCATCGTAAAGCCATATAAATCCCCCCCTCCATCCACTCCCCCCCCTCCATCCAATATTAATTTATTTCGATTATTTTTTGTATAACGCATGGTAACTAACTTTAAAAAGTGAGCAATGTCATTAGTATTGTGATAATAATGTCCCTTATCCCTATTTATTACAGGTCGTGTAGACCATTGTTGCCCGATTTATAGCAAAAACATTGACTTTTGCACGTTGGTGATGATGCGCCTTTTTTAATAGATCTCATATCTTTGAAGGGCATCAGTTCAAAAAAAATACTAGATGACCTAACATATATTTTGCCATGCACTGCGCCTATTCATTTGGCAATTCAGTTGTAAATTTTCTCTTGAAAAAATAAATCTTCCAAATTTGTTGAGTTTTCTTGCAGAAATCGCCTAATCCCCCCCTCCATCCATTTTGTACGATCACCGGGCGTGATTGTGGACAAATCTCCTGATCCCACCCCATTAATCCCATCTCAACATCATAAGTTATTTGTTTTTAACTGTTTGAAAGATGGCAGCACCTCATTAGAAAATGCTTTTACACTTCATTTTAGATATTCATCTGATAGGAGGTGAAATTTGATGACATTTTTAATTTTACAAAAACTGTTTGTACTTTTGCAAAGATATTAAAATGGCCGACGGTATGAAAGATTTGAATAAAGCAATATTCATAAATACCAGTTTTTATTTTCATATTCAGTAGATTGTAAAGTGATAATATGTTATGAGAATATAAATCCATCGGAATACTTTTAACTGATTAGAAATATATTTTTGTTATTTTTTAGATTTTTAGACATGGGTATAGTGCTCATGTATATGGGGGTGGGGAGGGGACATATTTTAGATAGTACTGTTATAGTCTTATACACTTGAACACCTCCCACACCTTTTTGTCTCAGATGCCTTCATTAATTGGTTTAAAACTGTCACATGACTATTCAAAGAATCATGGTTAAAAACCTGCTGTGTTCAGCTGTTTACAATATAAAGTTTCACTCCAGTGATTTCATTTGAAAATATATCATCAACTTGAATAGGGTTACAGGGTCCTTTCAAATAAATAGTCCATGCAGAAGATTTATTTATTTATTTCTCTGGGCTATTTTGTCTCATACTACATTGAGTCGGACTTGTGCAGTGAGAAGAGGTCATTTTACGTGGTTTAGTATCATGATAGTAGAATCAGATGGTATCATGGGTATTTTTGGTAGGTGTATTCTTTGTTTGATTTACACTTGACATTTCATATAATCAAGATCTGAAAATAAGGTAATTAGTTAAATGAAAATCGGTTAGTCTGGATTTAGTACACACATGTAGGCATATTTAAATGTTAGCATATTTACAGATAGGCATAATTAAAGGTTGAGATATTTATAGATAGGCATTCATGTATTTACAGGAAGGCATATTTAAAGGGGCAATAAAAAAGGAGACAGGTTTAGTAATCTTTAAAATTTGTCGGCATTTTACAATATTTTTTGATCATAGCATTACCTCTTTTTTTTATCTCACATGTTCCGAATCTGAAATGCCAAGAGTTCTGTGTTTACTCAATAATAATCCTTTAATTATAAGTTTATTTCAATTTTTCTGAATTTGAACAATTCTTTAACCTTCAATAACTACCATATTTTATCATATATTTGATTGTTGATTTAACATTTAGAGATTATAATTTCATGAAAGTTAGGGAACAAATTACAATTCATAGCAATTTCATCATGGTACAAATACGTCAGGGTCCTAGAATGAGAAAAATAGCAGTATTTGTATCTTTACTTCCCAGATAACCTGTATCTCTATTTATAGGATATTAATGATTGTTAGAGATATGTAGAGGCATAACTTTTTGTAGATGGTGTTTGGCAGTTGGTGTTCTGCATTCATCATTCTGTGGTTGCGTTCAGTGGTCAGAGTTTGGCATCTGTACCAAATGGCTAGTGGTGACATTTTGCATGTTAATGGCTTTAAAATTTTGCCTCTAGTGACATGTAAGACTTTCACCATAGTTAAATCCTGCAATACACAGTTAAGTTAAAATGCATTTTCACACTAAAACTATCAGGCCCATAGCCAAGGAGTTCTCTTGGTTTGAGCGAATCCCCCCCTCTCTTTGCCCAAAATTTCTTTCATAATCATTTAGTTTTTTTTCATTCTGCACACATTTTAAGTGATTTTGGCCATTTGTGGACCAAAAATTGTCAAAAGTGAACACCACTGGAATTTATTAAAAAGTGCCCCCCCCCCCCTTTGGAAAACGCTGACTGAACAATTTGGATATTTTTACAATATTGTAAAACTTGACCTAAACTGTATCTAACAAAAATTCCATGTTCTATTTACTGAATTGATACTCATGTGATTAACACTTTGTAGAGAGTTTGCTTTAGAGATTACTGAAGTTTACAGAATGTTTCATGCCTAACAAACGGTGTATTGTTCAATATAACTGCTGTATTTATCAACTTGAAAATATTAGATTTAATGATTAAAACTCTGAATTGCTGGGAGTATGTCCAGTTTGATCAGTTGCAAGTAAAGTAAATACTACTTGATATTTGGCTATATACCAGATACTAAAATGAGGCCATTATAAAAGTGATGAGATATATTTATTTCATAGAGCTTGGGATTCACACTTAGATACATGTATCTATGCTTATAGGTAAGATTTTTTGAGGATTTACAGTATTTATATGAGCAAAGATTTTGTGTGTCTTTGGTCAATTATAGGTTGTACTTTTGATTTATCATTTTTGTGGATTTTTTAGGAAATGGTGACTCATTATTTTCATGGTATTTTGAAAGCCCATGTTCATTTCAGATTCATTTCATTTTTGATGATTTTAAAAGAATATGAACTGCTCAGTAACACTTATCTATTGAGATAAAGAAAAAAGCTTAAAATTTAGATGGATACATTTCTTAGACACAAACATACATTAAATTCTCCTATGAGCTCATCAATTTCAAAGAATTATTCAAAATTGCCTTCAGGATAGTCAGCTGTATCTTTGTATTATGATATTATCACAGACAAGACGCCAACACATTTAATAAAGGGCTATTCAGCCAACTCTATGAAAGGTCACGGGCAAAAGCTATTGAAATATATACGACTCAATGCAAGATGAATATAATAATTCTGCCTGGATGCACGGAATTGTCATGTGATTTGGGTTTAATATTAAATTTTGAAGTTTGGCATATTACTCTGGCAGTAAAATGAGGTAAAGAGCTTTTGAAAAGGTGAAGTGGAAACAAGAGAAGTGACACATTTTAACATATTATTCATAAATTTTCATGCAGAATAACATGGTAGATGCTTGTGAAAAATAGTATTAGAGAGATAACTGGTTTAATAAAGTAAGTGGAGGAGATTAGACATCATTCACTTTGATCTTACTATGCAGTATTCATTTGAACCATATGTAATACATGATGGATCAAGATGCACTTTGATATGGAAAATAAATGATTCCTCATCAGTGATAAATCATGACATCTCATTTCTTCTCAGCCTTGAGATGTTTCTGGTGAAATGGAAACGATATAAGGATCAGAATGATGATTCCTGCAATGTTCAGATTAAAGTATTCAATCATAAAAACAGAGGAATTTAGAACTGAAATAGTGGCCATGTTGATAGTGATTGGTGTCTCATCATGTCATCATTTATTTACTTGTTTACCTAGAACTCATCACTTTATCACTGATCTAGTCTAGTCAGAGTGACTCTTCACCTGTTATCAGATATACTTCAGTATAAATTGGATTGTTATAAATTGGATTATTTTACTGCAGCTGGTGTGGAAATTTGGAATTCAGTTCAGTGATTTAAAAGTGAAATTGAGTTCATACAGTTTTTGGCACTATACATTGTATTTATCACAATTTTTTATATTCATTGAAATTTATTTGTAATTTGTTTCAATGCTTGTTTATGTTATATTTTCAGGAGAGGCTGTGCAGATATAAAGAATGATTCTAAAGCTACAAACAAACTTTAAAATGTAACATGCATTCTTCTAAAAAAGTCAAAGGTATGTATTTTTTGGGTGCACCCCAGTTGTCCGAAACCCAGTTCTCCGAAACCCAGTTGTCCGAAACCCAGTTCTCCGAAACCCAGTTGTCCGAAACCCACTTGTCCGAAACCCATTACTCCGAAAAATATAGTCATAATTTACCAGAGAAAGGGGAGACGTACTAAGCTTAGGCCAGTTTCATGCCATGTATTTGGCCAAATTAATGGCATGGACGCATTCTGATGTTCATAGATCTCTCTCTCTCTCACTTTGAATTGCATCCATTGCACGCGTTACCAGAATGGCAGGAACGGGGGATTTATTTTACATTGTGATTCTAAAAAAATATATATTACGGAACAGTTTATCTTATCTTCTTCAATCTCTTTTATATAGGCAAAATAAAATGAATCATTTTGAAACAGATAAAATAAGTTTACGCATATAGTACTTTAAGAATAAAACAGTATACATATTACGTTGTCAAAATATTTCGTCGCATTTAATTTCTTAGTCTCTGTATTTTATCAAATCGTAAAAGAACAAAACATTCTTAACTTAATCACTTGGGATCAACTGGAAACGCTGTCCTCGTATCAAAATGGATGTTCTCCCATTCGCAAGAAGTTTCATTTTCGCCATGTACTCACTTCATCCTTTTAATTTAATCTATATTTCTCGAACAGAGTACGTAAATGAAGAATACGTTTTGGTTTCAAAAGATGTACATGTCAACTTTACTAAATAAATGCCCATTGGCTTGGGAAAGCTATTTTTCCTTTTATGAACGCTCATCACCCATTGGAAAAATGTTGTTCCCTCTCAAAAAAGGCCCATGGGCCATAAAGAAAATTGGTTTAAAAATTGTAGACCCCTATCTATGTATGTTGTGTGAACGCCATTTTACAATGAGAATAACATAATTTAACTTTGTTTGTTTGAACATCTATATCACCTGTATATGAACTTTCGTAGGCTAAACATTAAACAATTAACGTCTTGACTTAGCATATTTAGCCTAATTTTGCAATGGTGTCAACGTTATTCCAATGTTATGTTGTGATTCGCAGAGGTTGCGACAACGAGATTCGTTTAAAAAAATTGTATTTTTCAAATAAGATCCCCTAATTTTCGGAGTACTGGGTTTCGGACAACTGGGTTTCGGAAAACTGGGTTTCGGAGAACTGGGTTTCGGACAACTGGGTTGACCCCGTATTTTTTTATCTCCCCAACCTAAGAGCAACTATGGCAACACCTTTTGAGAATATTGAAAATTACTCCGTTGAAGATCTGTTTGCACCTTGTCTAAAGGATGAAATATTGAGATTTTTTATGAGAATATGTCAAATTAGGATTTCACGGACTAGTCATTTACATAAAGTTTATTTATTTATTTATTAAGTGAGGAAAAGCAGTATATTATCTGTCATTTTATTTCCATAACTTTGTGTTTTCTCGTTTTCTATTGAGTGTCAGGCATCAAGTTACTACATTGATCCCTCAATAAATTTTCTCTTAAACTTGTGGTAAGATTTGATGTGGCTAGAGTCTACATTTATTTAGCCATTGTAATGACAATAAACATATAATGAATGTTGGATTATCACCAAATTAAAGCTGATTAGGATTATCTGTCACTTATCTCCTACTAATCCCTCATGGGACTTACATCCAAGCTGACCTCTAATTCTAAAGATGTTCATTTCAAGGACTGTCAAACACTTATCAGTAAATCCTCCCAAAGGAGAAGTATATGATATTTCAATGTGTTTATTTAAAGCCAGCAAGTGTTTGACAGTTTGTTTAAACTGGGTGTAAACATAGGAAGTCCATGCCAGGAAAATGTCATGAGATCTGTGTCAAACCTCAAGAGATCTTCTGTGTGGATTACTACGATTTAAAGAGCCTAGTACATTTGAAGATGAATCTCCCTTTTGAAGAAGCAAAATCAAAAACATTGGATATGGTAATTGTGGATAAATATAATGCAGCAGTTTGTACTTTCAGTTTCCAATAACAATATGGAATTTTATGCCCAGTTTAGAATCTAGTTAATAAAAACGAGAAGAAGCCACATGTTAGCCATTTATAAGTAGTATCCATATTGTACACATAAGCATGGGCATTCTGTTAAAGCTATTCAATGAGAAGTATCATAGTCAGTGAGAAGTATATTTAATGACAGGTACAATAGTACAGAGAGAATAATCTAGCAGCATAAGGACTTAATAGAAAGAAAGTGTGATGTATGGAAATGGGAATTTTAATAGACATTTAAAGTGACATATAACATTTGAAACTGGAGTCATCTTTCATATTGAAATCTATATCGCCAGTCAAGGATATATTGTTGCCAATGGAAACAGGTAAAATTATTACTTTATCCTCAGTTCTGTTATAATCATCATTTTACGTGTATATCAACGCCAGGTGATGGTGACGTATTGTTCAGGTACTTTTTGTGACAGACATTTGGCATTCAACATCTGTAACAAATGGTCACACTTTCAGTGATCTCACCTGAATTTTTTCGAGGTATGGTGTTATATCTTATTTATTGTTTTTGGTTATATCAGGGTTTAACATGCACTGTTGTTCTAAGGCTGGGGAGATCAATAGCTTCTCTAATTGCAACCAGATGGTGACATTTTACAGCTTTGTACATTTTTTATATTGAATGTTACCCTGCGTGCAGAGTCTAGTTAAACTACACTCTGCCTAGTAGAGACCATATTACAGTTTAGTAGCCCCGCCCCCACGACGGGTACCGGTGACAGTTTGGGTAATAACTCACTTCTGACGTACGTGTTGACCTTTCTTCCACCAATCTGCGAGCTTAAAGAAACATACGCCAAATGCATTTTAATTAAGTATGCGCATGTCATTGGTCAATTTCGGGCTCAACGATGACTTCAGAAGGAATGACCATATATAGAACGTCGGTAAAATTTGGCCGACGAACACTGATTGGCGTGGTGAGTTCAAAGGTTTACTTTAGTTTGAAAGAGTGAAGACGAAGCTCTCTTTTAAGAAGTGAAGTCAAACAAATGCAAAGAGTAATTGAATGTCAGAGCTTATAGTACATTATGTAGATGAACCTCTCTTTTAAGATGCAAGATCAAACCATTTGAAATTTTAATATTTAATAGTCTGCACATTACTATACAGGAATATATCCTAGTTTGAGGTTATAAGGTAATGGACCAAACACCAACAGCAGGACATAAGATAAAATAAAATAAAGTTTGTCAAACATGTTACTTGGGAGTGGGAGTGGGGATGTCTGTGTTAAGACAGCATCATGTCTTACATGGTGATGATGTAAGAGATGTGAACAAGCATAGGCCAGGGTGTTATCATAGACTATACAGTAACTTTGGCTTTTGTCTATTTGTGTGAAAATTAAATTAGTTTCACCGTGGCAGTAAAGGTGACAGTAAAAAAAGTCAAACTAATAAATAAAGAAGAAATGATTCAAAAAGCAATGTTGAACTGGAGTTCATAAATCAATGTAAGTCTACTATAATACTTGTACAAGTAAATTAGAAAAGTTTCTCATGTTTTGAAGAGATCTTAGTTTTCCATTAAAATCTAACAGCAGAATGCAATAAGACGCTTTGTACTGACAGATGTCTGGAGGCAGATGTAAGGAAATCCCTAACACCTGTGACCTTTAATCTGTGACACTGAATACAAAACTTTCCCAACTAAGACTCCTGGGCCTAGAGACTTGAAATTGAATTAGAGGACATTTTTATAGTTAGTCTTATTTTGAAAAAAACAGTAGTGAATTCAGTGCAAGACTTCTCCATCTGCATTCTTCATCGCAAAATGGAAGGGATGCTTTTATCAGAATGATTATGATTTAATGGGGCCTTTTAACTAACAGTTTGAAAATTTAAGATACAAACGATAAATATGTGACCATGAAGAAATAAATGATAGGGCTCCTAAGGCTATTCTTGAAGGTAGTTCCATATTTTCACAAAATAATTGAAGAATTTTTTTTTTGATTTTGAACAATGTATATTATTGTATGATATGTGTAAATATCTACACATAATTTTCTTCAAATTAGACCTGATTTAAATCGCCTAAAACCTTCATCTGGATTAAGGGAAAATAGAGCTAAGGGGCAACATGAGATATAAATGGACATATCTTCAGAAGAAATATTTAACGTGATATGTGAGAAAGAATATCAAAGGAAGAGGTCCCATACCAATCAAGTTATAGCATTGTGATCTTTTGAAGTCTAGATCCACATTTCAAGGGTTTATTTATTCTGGACAACTGCCTTTTACATGTACTGTACTCCAAAAATCTAATTTAGAATCCAATTTCCTGTAGATTGACAATTGAGCTTTCAAGGTAAACAAATTTGATGTTTTAAAACAAGATGTGTGATATCAAATGTTTAATCGTCAGACTCAAGCTTTCAATTCAAATGTACCGCCTTTTGTAAATAAACACTTTTAATTGTCCACGAGTCAATATTTGGTGAATGCGCAAATTCAGTTGCATTGAACTGAAGTCGCAGTAGAGTTAAAGTTTTAGTACTGGTAAATAACATGGATAAAAGGACTTAAGAACATCTAGAAATGAAACCCATGTTAAGTGTATGAGAACATGGAAGGAATCGTTCTCAAAATCAATGTTTTATTCAGAACTTTATAGCTTTTACAACTAAGCTTTGTGGATGAAAATTTGTAACACTGTCAGACTGCTCAAGGATCATTGAATCACATGGAATATACTTTATTGCTTGTATTTGTTTGGTACCAGCTGTTAGGATACTAAAGCTTTGACATTCAAAAATCACGTTTACTTTATTGTGAAGGAATTTATTCTGACAATGAAAGAAATCTCTAAACGGGTAGGTGATTTTATACAGTCTTGTGAAAAGTTCATGAGTTTCATTGGCATCTGGCAATAGGTGATTTTTTATGTGGTGACACCTTATTACAGTCTTCAACTTTTTGTGGTTGGTGTTTGGCATTTGGTGGTTGGTGTTTGGTTGATGGTTGGTGTTTAGCAGTCAGTGTTTAGTGTTTGGTGTTTGTAACAAATGACAGGTAGTGACATTTTGCATGTTAATGCCTTGTTTTCAGAATGTTTAATCAAAATTGCCTATGGTTTTTAGGCCAAATGCATGAGGAACTGTTTAAATGTTAAAATTTACAATCGTTTTCATATGATATTTCTTATTTTTGTTTCATTTGGCTATTCTTAGAAAATCATATGATCCTGAGGGTCCTGAGATCCTGAGGCAAGCTTACTTCTAATTGGTTGTAAGCATATTTTAAAATCATAAGATGATGCAAATGGATATTAAGAGGGTGCAGTGGAAGCATATTTTAAAAATCGATTATGGTTGCAGAGTTGGGAGATCACATGTTGATCCAAACGAATGGCAAGTGATACCAATTTGAGTTTTTTGTGGCTATCCTCAGTACTGTACAGTGTAGTATATATTATATTGGCAACTTGTTTGGATGGTTACCAAAGTTTTGGATTAAGAATCACTTATAACTGTAGGATTCATGTTTTGTGTCAGTCAATAGAGGCATATCTTGTAATTATTCTGTTTTGTGTCAGTCAAATTATTATGACTTATAATTATTGAATTTGTGTATGCATGGCTTGTATAAAGTATGTGCTATATTGTGTATAAATGTACTTCACTTTCATGGCCTTGGATGTCTTTTTGCACTAGGTTGAATGCTTGAAATGTTATGAAATTATTTGTTTAAAGCCAAATGTTGTTTCAAGTTTTGAATATTTTGGGTAAAATTATATTTTTTCATTCAAGTCTTTTATCATTCAAGTTCATATGGAATTCCAAATGCCAATCACAAAAATGAGGGCCACTTAACAATATGTTATCATGCCTTGGTGGGTGGTGACGTAAAAACAGATGGTTTACAGACAGAATCACCATGTCTCATTTAAGTAAATAAATATTGCTATAGATTGCTCAACTTATATATTTCATGAATTAAATCGATCATTTCAGATGGATGCCGCTGCCGCCAGCCCAGGAGGGACTCTAGAGACGGACTCCACCCTCGGGTCAACTAAGAAAAGCCGGAGTGCGTTTAAAGGAAGCACACTCATCTCAAAATTGATATCTCAAAAACCTGGTAAATTTGAAGATCGCCAACACGCTGTAAGGTTAGTGCACGAGTGTTTCAGATGTCAATTAGCAAAAAATAAATTAAACTGTTAATATATGTAGTTATGTACGAGTATAACTCAATCAGTATCCTACCATGGATATTGAAGTAAGGAAAAGAGAATTGATAAGTAAGAGAATCACAATCAAAATATTAATAAACAAGTAAAATTAAATGAATTCTTTTAAAAATTCAATCCAAGATATAACAAGACACAAAATCGCCATTCATATAAATATTCTTTACTTTTAAATTGAAAATTTAATTAGCTTTTACAACTATTTTTCCCCTTATGCCACATCATCTGCAGTATTTTGATTGTCACAAATTATGTCTGAATAATTATCATAACTGCATGGAGCATATCTGGTGTCTGGCTGTATTTGGTACATGATATGACTTCATCACAGTGTCTTTAATTTAAGGTAGACAGTGTGTTATAAATGTTTGATTTAATTAGCAAATTTAATTACCATTTTGCTTCAGTCTAATTTTTGTGTGGGTCAGAAAAAAGCATATTATAATAATTATGTCAAGCCAGTTTTCCAAATCAAATCTCCGACAAACCTATTTATTCCATTTAGATACTCATCCTTTCTCCTTAACATGTAGTAGCAATTTGTTCTGCTTAATCAATGCCATGGTAATCTATGATCAATATTTTCAAATACTGAAAACAAATTTTTTTCCCTCCCTATTATGGAACACCTCATCATATAATAATAGGTATGAACTCTTCAAATTATAGCGAGAGAGTTACAGCTTTTTATAAAAATAGTTGAAATGGTGCAAAACATACTGTTAAACCACTTAGTGTTGGATCAAAATGGCCAAATTAGAACTTAAATCTAAAAATATATCTTATGAGTTACCCAAAGCTATTTTGAATAATACACAATCAGCTTGTGTGCAAGGGAGGTTCTATCCCACTGAGCAATAGTATTATTTCAATGGATCACATTATATAAACAATATATATTTTAACTGCCACAAATATACCCCCTCCCCCTAAAGAAAATATAATGTAGCTTGCGGTAGATCTTCTGTTACATATGGAATATGTCAGAAGCACTCAAAAATTGCATAAACTTAGATTCTATTTTGAAATGCCATTTCACCAGATATAAAAGAGTAAAAATTTTCTATTTATCAAATCTTTATATAAGGGTCAGAAAAAGCATTACAAGATATGGGTACTCTACATGACACTTGGTTTAGTTTCTCATGTTTACAAGCCATTAACTAGCTCAGGTTAACATATTTTGACATTTGATTTTAAGATATTCCATTTTACTGTTAACTCAGTGATGTCGCGGGAATCAACATAATGTTGAATGGATGACATTTTTCTTTGGAGATATTTTAATTAAGTAATTTACTATTAGGAGGTAACTTGTAAGTAACAGGCATGTTATGCAGTCAATTTAAATTATAGCCAATAATCATTTTGATTTGATACCCGGAGCCTCATTATTTCAAACACTTGTAGAGGCTTGGGATACCAAAGTAGCCAATAAGCATTCATTCATCAATTTGTGTGCATGTTTTACATTATATTATATCATTGAGACATGGACTACCATTGCAACCCTTAAAAATGAATACTACAAAAATTAATAATTTAAATATTAAGTTTGATGAAATTATTGAAAGTCTCCTTTGGCGTTGCTTACATTAACGAAATGCAAGTCCTTACAGGTAACATTTCTTACTAAGACTGTTTTGAATGCTTGAAATGTACATGTTTCGGTCCATATACCTTTTTGCAAGGGCTACATTAACTTTTCATGTTTTTGATTTTAATTTCAGATTTGCCCAGCGACTACTGGACATTGGACATATAAGAAGTTCACAGGGGAATACTACTTTTTCTGATGGAAATAATCTGTATACCTGGAAGAATGACCAAGTGATTAAAGAAACAAAGCGAATGATCACACAGGAAGTAAACTCAAGAGGGACAAATGTTACCTCAGATATGGATCGTCAAAATTGGAGGAATACATCAAATAATAGTTATAGTCATAGAAATGTGGAACGACAGAGCAATGGAGTCGAAAATGGATTTGTGAGTGACAATGATGTGTCTATGGGGTCTAGTTTTAAAGACCCCATAAAAGCATGGCAAGCTGACGTAAATGAGAAAAGTACCCCATATAAGACAGCTTGGTCAACAGGCAAAGCTCCTAGGGCTCAACATTTGAATGAAAATAATACGAAATCTAATTTCAATAGTCCTGAGAATGGAGGATACGGTTCACAAAATGGCCACCAAAACGGATTACAAAATGGTGGCCAGCTGAACAGTCCAAACAGACAATCGCATGGGGATTATGTGAAACTGAGAGACAAAACCAAATATGAGAGAATGACTGATAAAATAAAAGAGAAACTCCAGGATCCGCAAATGGACAGGGTGTCTAAGAGGTCTTCCTGGCACTCACCTCCAACTACGCTGAACAGAGAAAACAAACCAAATATGGCGCACCCCGCATTCCGATCTCGCACCCAATCAGACGATGGTATCTCCTTGCTTTCAGAATCTCAGAGTATTGTTGATAAAACGCCTGGGGCTTCAAGACAAAGTAGAGGTTCAAAACCACATGATATCAGTACTGATAGCCTTGAACAAACTCCAGATACAGTGCTCAGTAGTCCTGTCTACTCTGCCATATACTCCAAACAGAATTCTGGCTCTGGGAACCATTACCACCATACTGAGACCAATGACGACATACTAGAGGCTTTGCAGGAGGAGTCCAATGTAGATGAACCTACTATGACATCACAGCATCAACCTATGACATCACCACATAAACCCATGACATCACAGCAACAATCTACACCATTATCACACAAAGCTGTAAGATCACAGGATTATATCTCAACACAAAACAAAAAAGCACAATATACTCCAAAACAAAATGAGAATACTCCCAAGAAAACCTCAGACCACTATCAATGGAAAACTCCTGTGCGACCAGACTCGGCAAAAACGGACCAATCCGACTCTGGTCTTGAATCAATTACCTCAATGTTAAGCCCAGTCATTGCAAATATATCAGACAATGAGAAACTTATTGGCAAATTGAAATTAAACACGGAGGAGAGTGGTTTGATGACGAAGGTCCAAGAGTTGAAAGGAATAGCCGATCTGCTGGAGAGTTCTGCGGGGAGGATGACATTGAGTCCCACCAATACAAGCACAGTTGTGGATACACCATTAAAGGGTAAGACATATGCTTATTTTTATGGTTTAGGCCATTCAGTTGAATATTATTTTAGTTTGTTGATTGATTGAATATTAGGAGGGTGAGAGGTGGGAAAACAAACAAGTGCATGTATAAAGAATGAAACCATGATTCAAACTATTTCAAAATTTCTCCTCTACTGTTAATTATATACATAACTGTTAATTGTATGTATAATTGACTTTCAATGTCTATATTCCACCCTACCCCCCCCCCGCCAATTAACTGATGTCAAAGACAGTGTCTGGTCTGTGGGTGTCCGTAACATTGGCGTAACAAATCTACTGCATTTTGAAATATTAAAACTGAATGTTATCATTTTCAGGTGAAGCTATGAGATGTAATGAGCAACCAACTGACTCAAAAATGAGAGGACCTCATATTGAAATGAAACCATTTTTCTGGACCAAGCTGAACTTAACCTCAAAAAGTAAGTCAAACTCATTTTGATCAAAGAAAATAGATTTGTGTTCAAAAGTTGAAACTCATTATTTTATTTCAAAATAGGTCAGAATTTAAAGGACTGTATGATACCAAAATGTGTTATAATTGAAATGCATGTCTTAGGTTTTTTATGTTACCACCAGAAGTGGTGACATATCGTTCAAATCCAATTTTTCTTGTTGATAGTGTTTAGCGATTGGTGTTTGGTGTTACGGGTCGGCATCTGTAATAAATGGCAGGTGGTGACATTTTGCATGTTGATGACTTGTCTTTTCTTATAATACTTTGAAATATTATGAAACATAATTTTTGATATTTATATTTCATTAGCTCCTACAATATGGAGTCACCTGAAAGGTCAAGGTCATACTGTGGATGCAGATGAGCTTGAAAGATTGTTTGGACGTAGCACAGACCTGAGACGTTCACTATCTTTGTATGATGAGTTGACTATAATACATGGAGTTCCCAGTACAGAGGTCAGTTTAACCAACAATTATATGCTGTTATAGTACTTCTACTTAATTTGGCAGTCATTTTAATGTGGCACATCTGCCAAATTGAGTAGCCGACAAATTCTCTGGTAATTTTAGTACCATGTAAATAAGTACCATTAGTGCATGTAATATTGCAAGTTCGCCAAATTAAGTAGCCACCAAAAGTTCACAACAGTGAATCTGCCAAAATAAGTAGCAAATTAAGAAGTACAGTATTGCATTAATAATGAGATAGATTCTATATTATTGAGACTGGTATAAAAAAAGCCATTTGGTACTTGTTAATCTGTTGTATAATGTACATGGTTGGACTATGGATGCCTTCAACAAATATTTAAATTAACTACTAGGTGCGTTCATATTAGTGGTGCAACTCGCAAGAAAAATGCTACTCGAGTAGAAAGTGTGAAAATGCCACTGTAATCGAGTACCACTCGCAAAAATGAGGGAAAAATTTAAAAAAAATAAAAAACTCACCTAGTCGACTGTTTGAAGACCAAATAGATACAATTTCTTCGTTTCTTCTATATGTTATTGATGTTATATATAGTTTGTATCAAGTTAGTGGGAATAAATGTAGTTATTCATGCCATAATTGTGTTTGTTTGTTTTTAAATATTTTCATTTTGTTTCCAGAATCGATACTTTGTTTCGTTCAGTGCATCCAAAAATGATCATTCCCGGGGTTTAAAACACTTCATAATAAAACATGCCTACTCGAGTTTGAAAAAACGTACTCGAGTAACTATCTTGGACAGGTTCAACGAGTGAGTGGCGAGTACTGGCATTCGAGTTGCACCACTAGTTCATATCCATTTACTCAGAGATGATGTTGATACAGGTTTTTGTCCATAGTAATAGTAATACATGTAGTCTTAAATTTTCCCCACTTTTCTCCTTCACTGTTGAAATTAACCAATACATTTGAAAATTTTAAATTCACTGATTTGATTGCATATCTTATAGGTAGTTCGGGTTCTTGACATAGAGAGGTCACGTGATATCACACTGAAGATGCGAAGTCTTTTCTGTAATATGGAGGAGATTAAGACTGCCATCTATACCATGGACTACAGCCAAGTCAGTCTAAACAGGTACAAAAGTACAAATATATACATATACCTATTTGTGGTGTGTCATGGTATCCGTTGACTTAAAATTGACATGTGGTGTACTTACAATTGTCTCATGGGCAGATGTTTTAAATGAGAAAGATTATATTTTAATTTTACATCTTTCAAGTGAATATATTTTTTCTTGAGGAATATCAATTGTTTGATTTCAGTCTAGAGGAGCTGTACAAAATACGGGGAACACCGAGGGAGATAAAAATGATATCTAGAGTGTTAACATCGGATAAAATTGGTTCAGTGGATTTACCAGAATTATTCCTGTTTGAGTTGTCCCAGATCTCATACTTTAGTGAGCGCATGGAGTGTATCCTATTTGAGAAGGTTGTTACTGATGAGCTCTTTAGTCTAGGTAGGTTGTCTTGATTATTGTTTACATCATTGGTTCCTTGTCAATTTAGAACCAGGTTAACTCCATCCTTGTAAGCAGGTATCCAGAATCCGCACCTCCTTCTTCCCCCTGCTATAACCAATTTGGGAGCGCCCGATTTAACTGAATCACATGATCTAATTATGCGCAATAACTAATACTTGATCTCTGGCGCAGTGTTGCGACAGCCAATCAGATTGCGAGTTCTTAATCGGGGAAATGCTAAATGTTTATCACGGGGGGGGGGGGGGAAATAAGAATATATTCTGGATTTTGAAGCCCTGTGATCGGAGGATGGGTTAACTCAGACCAGGTCTTGTAGTTAACCCAGATAGGAATTCGGAAAGACCAAGCAGATCGAATCTGTTTTGAATGTCAAATATTTAAATCATCATTTATGATCTATTTTCACTTAAAAAATGACATAATAAGAATCATGAATTTTTACTTTCCAGAATGGCTTTTTCACAATGTATCAAAAGGTTGCGTCGTAATTCAAAATAACACAACCTTGCAAAGCATTCTGGGATTGACATTGATGATTGGGAACTTCCTGAATGAAGGCACGTCACGTAACAAGGCAGATGGATTTGATATTACAGCCCTGTCTCAACTGAAAGAGATGAAAAATACGGTGAGTATTTTAGATGTACATTTATTGAAGAACACTTCAGAGTCCTAAGACAAACTGACTTAATGAACCAATGTAAGTGGAACACCTCCCAAGTGAATCACTTTTTACAGGTTCTTAAGGTGTTCCACTTAAACAGGTTTTACTTATCTCTTATGTAGAGTACCCAAAATATAATATAAGAGTGATTAGCTTGCCAGTTTTATATGTATCTGTTTTGTTATGTCAGAAGTAACATATTGTTAGTCTTGATTTTAGTAACGCTGGTAGTTGGTGTCTGTAACACTACATTTTTGTAACATTGTATATTTGAAATATTTTCTCTTGATTGGTTTGCTGGAATTGTTTTTTTGAGCTACTTTTGAAAAAGTCACTATTGAGATTAATTTTGATTTTGAAATTTTAGGCCAGTGACACCTGCCTTTTACAACATCTACTGAAAGAGGGCGCTAGTGTATGGGGCAATAACTTTAGTCTGCCAGACATTACAACCCTTAATGAGGCAAGCAAGGTAGGGTATTATAGACACTTCCTTGTCACCATTTACTACCATTTAAGGGCCATGCAGATTTTATATTTACAAAGTCCCAAATTGTCTACTTGATCCACACATTGGAAACTCAAAAGGTTGTGCCCAGTTTCTATAATAAATACATTTCACAGAGACATGACTGTCCTTCAAATAGAAAAACATTGTAAAATTACTAAGGATATTACTAATGGTAGCACTAGATGTTACTCTAGGGTCAAAGGGAAAATTTGAATGATCTCTTCAATAACAGAATACATTTACTTTGAAAAGATTTGATGCAAGCTGATGCATATAAGCATGGCCTCACATCATGTCACAAATAAACAAAAATTAAATGCACAATCTTACTTAAATATGTTCCAAGAGCAAAACACCTCAAGTATTATTTCAGATGGAATCTAAAGTTATCGAGAAGCGATTTGAAGATCTCCAGAAGCAGTTGAGTTTTCAGAGTGGACGTGTAAGTAAAGTACTCAATAGTAGCCCTGAGAGACTAAGGCAGCCCTTTAAGAACAACATGCAGCATTTACTCAAGACAGGTCAGTATGAATCATTGATTGAATACTTTCCGATTTTAATTGTTTATCCTGTACTTTTCTGTATGATAAACTTATATCCTCTTATTATGTCAAAGTGTTCGGTGTAACAAATGGCAGGTAGTGATATTTTGCATGTTAATGCCTTGTATTAGTCATGTCATTGTGATAGAATGTGGCTGTACTGTCAACATATGGCAACTCTGTCTGTCTGATATAATAAAGCATTATAGTTTCATGTAAATAAGATGACATGATGTAAAATTTTGCAACATGTAGTCTTGTCATACTTGTATTTTCACAAATCAGATGTCCAGCTTTGCCTTGAAGTTCTTTGGCATTCAGAAAAGGTTAAACTGTTAAATGCAAGATCTTCATCTTAAGTTTAAATTTTCTATTTCATTTTTGACAATGATAAAAATCACATTATCATATCTGTAATTTTTGGTTTGAGATTTTATTTATTTCCGGTAACCTCGTAAAAATGATATTTTCTAATTATAGCAGAGTCAGCTCTCCTAGAATGCAGAGAGAAGTTCAGATGCTGCAAAGAAAAGTTCCAAGAGTTGACACTCTACTTTGGCTACACTCCTAATCAACAGGTATGGACAATTTGATATGAAAAGTTTACTTTATTAGCACCATAACTGTTTGACTTAAGTTTGGAAACTGGATTTGGTACAAGTACTGACTTTGACAATACTTGAACCACATGCATGTTATACTACAAGGAAAATACCTCATTCTTGAAGATTCTTGAAAACACACAGGTGTATATTTCAAAGTCTTTATTACAAAAAAAATTCATAATAAGTTTAGTTCCAACTACCATGTATTCACTCAGGTTTACACTGAGCCCTCTGAAATCCTTTAGAACATAAAGGCAATTTGTCCATTTATTTATAATGTAAATTTTTCTAGCTTGTAAATTTCTTTATTGAGAGGCAATATGCTGTCTCTAAATATTATTGTTAATTTTTATTATATTTTTGCAGGTGTCTCCATATGAGTTCTTCACTCTATTGTCAAAGTTCTGCAAAGATTGTGAGATGTTATATGCGAAACAGCAGCAGAAGGCAATCAAAGACAGACTAGAGAGAGACTTTAAATATGTGGCTCAAACAACTGTCAATCAGTCTGGTTTCTATAGTGACCATGAAAATCATAGCCATGACACACCACACAAAACTAAAAATGAGCCACCACATGTGGATAACCTGGAATGCCAAAGTAGTACACTGGAAAGAAAGAAGAGCTACTCTACCAGTAGTATCCATAAGACTAGTCAGGGTAAGCTTAATTCAGCTATCCAGCCCCCTGGGCGTAATCGACCAGTATCTATGGTGGGCCCTGATTTTAAAAGTGTCCAGTTCCAACATCTGAAGCCAGGTGGCTCTGGATACAACAGTGATGATTCACTAAGACATAATCGCAGCCAGAGTGATATTCTGATTGGTCAAGAAAGTGGAATACCACGGTTTTCTGGACGGTCAAAGAAATACCAGAATGGTCCATCAAATCAGAAATTATCATCTAAAGAACGCGTAAGTACTGGATCCAAACATCAAGAACAACGCCATTATTCCCCACCCAGAGACACTCACTACAATCACAAGGATCATTCCCCACTGAGGGGTCAGTCCCGGGGTACCAGAGATGTTACACCCCCTAGGTATAAACCACAAGCCCAGAGCACCCCTTCCAAATCAGACAACAGAGGACTAGCATCCCCACCTCAGAGTCTTCCAACCAATGATTCTCCTCCCTTGAAACCACCTCGATCTAAACAAAATAACACTGAGAAACCTAGGGAGGTGATTCACCAAATAGAACAGCCTAATGGCTACCCCACTTCTCCAGTGAACTCCGATTTTCAGATGACACCTGATTCCACCATGGAAAGCAGCCCCAATGGTAAAATAACTAAAAGTGGCTCTTTTAGAGGGGCTAACGATGCGTTTACTCGTAGTACTCTCATGACAAAGTTTGCCCAAGGGAGGCAGTCTCTGACCCGTAAAGATATAGTCCCCTCTGCTATAAACCGCATGATACAGAAGGCTAAAGGTGGGCCATTCTCTCCTCGTAAGTCTGGAGAAACCTCTGAGAAAGAGAACATTGTTCCTATAGCAACAACCAATCACGACTCACCTGAATGTAATGAGCCACCTCCCTATGAGAGACCCCCACCTCCATATGAACACCACCCACCACCTTATTCAAAGTCTAGCTATGACAAGCCATTGAGTATAGACACTTCAAATAATGCTGCAAATTATTACACCATGCAGCATAGTGATGGGCTGTCCCAGCAAAGTGCCACACCCCCCTTACCAGAGAGACAACCATTGAAGCCTCAGGTGCCGAATTATATGAATATACCACATATGGAAGAGCCCCCTGGGCCTGGGGATGTGCCTCCACCCTTACCCCCTAGACCTCGCACCCTAAGTATCATATGTGAGGGTAGTACAATCAGTTCCGACCCCAACACCCCTGTAGCAAAGAACCCCACGGATATGTCTGATAGTATCATGGAGGTGGCATCTACCTTGAGGCCACGCGACCGAACCCCTATATCTCCAAATATGGCAATGAGAGATTATTACGATCTGGGTCAAAATCAAAGAGAGTTATCTCCAGATAAACCGGCAGGTTTCCAAACTACACCGAAAATTGAAGATGAGGAAATGATTCCAAATCCTAGATATAGGGGGCGTGGTGGGAGATACAGTAGTCTTGAAAATACATCAGATCAGGGGTCAATTGTAGGGTCAATAGGTCAAGGTCAAATTGTTCACAATTCATATAGCAATCATAGTTCAATGGATAGCCTCAGACCTGGCTCTACGAATGGAACTCCTGTGAAATTACAATCAAGTTATGCTCATGGATCTACTCCAAATATGCCCCTGAATTCAAATGGATCTACCCCAAATGTGTCCTTGAATTCAAAAGATTCAACCCCGAAAAAATCTGCTCCTTCAGAAACCACACCCTCACCATCCAAAAGTGGATTCTCAAAATCTAAACTTTTTTCTAAATTTCGTGGAAAAGATAAAGATAAATCCCCACCTAAAGAATCGCACAAAAAGTCATCCTCAATCCCAGTATCTAGCATCAGTCCAAATTCAACAAAATCTGGGTGGACTCGGTCTTCACTCAGGGAAACAAAAACTAATGGCTATGAGAGTAGTACGAGTAGTGGGCCAGTAGAGGAGACTAAATCTCAAAATAACTACAGGGATGCTATCAGGCGCATGGCACACAACACATTTGATAGGAAAAGCCGTAAACCAATGAAAGTTTAGATGGCGTAAGATGCAAAATTTAAACACTTGAGTGTCATGAAAATTATGGTTAGGAAATTGTACGCTTGTATGGCTAGAAAAAATGCAAAAATTCACAAGTAAGTTAAAGGAACATTCCTGGCCAGACCATTTCTCTCCTAATATGGTAGCTATAACCATATATATACTTTCCATATTTAGCAAAACAGGGGAAAATGTTTTAATATAGTCAATATTGATCACTTGAAAATGTAGTGCTGAATTCCAGTAGGCTGCCATCTTTTAGTATTTCACTCAGGAAGTGATGTCATCGACTCTCAACTTTGCAAATAACATTATAAGGAGCTATTAAGAATTACAAAAACCAGCTGTGCATTCTTTTTCAATTTTGTCTATGATTTAATCCTTCTATAAGTCTCTTCTATTATTCTAAGCTGACAAACTCTGAAAATATTTTTGCACATAAAGTAAGAACCACTTGTCTAGAAGTGATTTTGTGCTACTTCCCTATACTGTTATATGCAAGGTCATGGAAGTTGAGAGTCGATGACATCACTTCCTGAGTAAAATCTTAAAAGATGGCAGCTTACTGGAAATGAGCACTACATTTTTAAACTACCAATATTGACTATACAAAAACATTTCCTGGTGTTTTGCTAAATATGGAAAGTATATATATGATTATAGCTATCACATCAGGATAGAAAAGGTTTGGCCAGGAATGTTCCTTTAAGTTAAGGAGAATGTAATTAATAGATTTATTGCAATGAAATGAAATATGTAAATGAAATTCAAATCACATTAATAAGTAGATGTAGGGTGTAGTAATTTAGTTAGTAAAATGTGACATCCCAAACATGGGAGGATAATAATGCAATGTAAATGTACACCCCCTCCAAAGGTTTGTTATTTGGAAATCCACCTTAGATACAACCCCCTCCAAAAGTTTGGTATAGTGTAAGCATGTTAATGTTTGAATCTGGTTGGTTTCTTTACAACAGGTCAGGTTTATAAATGTGAATTTGTTTAAATTGCCAAACATAAGCAGGTTCTATTTAATACGAGACTTCCTGTTTCCAAACCTTTTGAGGGGAGTGTAGTTAATATTACATCAGGTACACTATCATCGTGATATTTTTTTTTCTGAGGTGTTGTGAAACAGGATTTATATTTTTGATTCAATAAAAATGTAAAATTAAGGTGGGTTTGGTGGAATTAAAAATGATGAGTGCAGGTCAAAAAGTCTTCCACTCTGCCTTCCTTAAGAGTTCAGTGTTCTTAGGATTTTTATCAAATTTTGGTGCTGCATGATTTATTGTCTGTTACCATGGTATTTTATTGTTTGTTACCATGATATTTCATTGTTTGTTACCATGGTATTTTATTCATCTTGCAATAAGATTTATGCTGTTCAACAAGACAGTTTTGTAGCAATCAGGAATCAGAATTTGTAATTTTTTATTACAAGTTGGTTTGTGTATACATGTCTGTCTCTCTATTCATTTGGTTTTATTGTTTTATATTGTATCACTTGTACTTGAATAGTGTTTGTTATTGTAAAATTATTTTGGATGTTTTATCTGTAATGTTATAAATCCTGCATATGGGTTGATGGTATTTGTACTTATGTATCATAGACGAATGATATGTTTAAATGAATGAGGTTGACTCATGCTAAGTACTG
The DNA here is from genome assembly GCA_903813345.2 of Owenia fusiformis. Lineage (NCBI taxonomy): Eukaryota > Metazoa > Annelida > Polychaeta > Sabellida > Oweniidae > Owenia > Owenia fusiformis. The sequence continues at coordinate 32,515,473 of CAIIXF020000003.1, read as the reverse complement.
ATTAGTGTTGATGCTAAATGCTGTCTATATTTACATGTTTCCAAAATTATCAGAGATGTTGAATTATTCATTATTTGAATTTTAATGTTTTTTGTGTATAAATTATTTTTTGATTTGAATGTTTCTTATATATATATTTGATATTATACAACAAAGCGTGGTAGATTTTTGATATATATTATACAACTTTATTGTTCTATACTTTTGAATATCCATTGTGTACTCTGTTTAGAGTACATTGCATATATGTATGATTACAGTAATTAAAAAAAGTGGAAGCAACTCCATTCTAGACACCGGTTCGATTGGATTGAATATTTAAGTTATCTGCAATACTTTGCATATAGCGTGATTTTATGATTAACAGCTGAAATACATTTTGGCATATCAATTTGCAAAATTCATTTATATTTCAGTTTTACAATTGTGTAATAATTTTTGCATGCAATGCATAAATCTTGTGTAAATGAACAGTGAATACCTTGAAATGTGAACTCCTTGAAATGTGAACACCTTGAAATATGAATACCTTGAAATATGAATACCTTGAAATGTGAATACCTTGAAATGTGAACACCTTGAAATGTGAACACTCCTGTTATTTTGACATTTTTAAACTTTACTCACTTTTTCTCCCATTTTCACTTTATATTTTAGAGATTATATGATAGGAGATTTCAGAATGGTTTATATTTTATCAGCTGTGTATTAATGTATATGATATAAAGACATGCATGACAAACATCATATGATGTAAAATATTTTATACCAATTTATAATAAATCATATAAAAACATGTACATTTTCTCCGTCTTGTCTAGTTAATAAGTCCGAATGACTTCTTAATACACATACTCTACTTCATTAAACAGATAAGGTAGATGAACATTATGTACTAACAGCCACATTTGTCAGATGATAAAAAAAATATCTAATTTTTCAACATATTAGCAGCAAAGATATGCCTTTGAGATTCTTGAATATGTCCCAATTGAAAATGTTAATAACATCTTTGGTGTAACTATTTTCATAGTTTTACATATAACTGATAACTGTATTATATACTATAGACAAAAAAATGTTAAAACTGTATAGTGACCCACATGTCGGAGAAACTGACATGTTTCAAAGTCAATAAAAAAGATATATAGTATATGTGATGAACCTCCATATGTACATGTCTACCTATATAGACCTATGATGTTTATAATTAAAGTTGCAGACTTACAAGTAAATCAAGAGACCTTCACCTTTTGATTTAACTCTAACCCAGAATATGCATGTACATCCTGTAAAACAGCAAGTCTTAAATTGTTTTCTTTGTCAAAGTTTGAATAACTTCTAATCAACCATGCTTCAGAATATGAAAACTATCAAATATTTTATCCTTCATATTTTCAAATTATCCAACCAGATAAAAACACAGTAGGAACTAATTATTTATCTGTTATCTTTGAACTGCATAAGAAAATACATTTCTGTTTTACATATACATGTAATATATATACATGTATATAAAAGTTGAAGATAAAATTCTTTCCCCAGTCGCCACTCTACTGCACATCGTTCAGTGTTTCCCCCTTTGGAAATGCAAAGGTCCTCATTGCGGCCTGACATTCGGGGGAATTCCATGCATCTTGAAATATTTCACTACTTGTTGGGGAACTTCAGCTAACACATGTCTTGCAAGTTCAGCTGGTGATGCCTGAAAATATAAAGACATAAGAAGATTATAAATATTGCAGCATGTTTGATTGTCTTCAGTGAATCTTGGCCTTCCATAGTCTACTTTATCAATCACTAAAAAAATAAAGTCGCATGCCCAATCTAAATCTTCAACGAACTATTCATCAAATATAAAAGCTAAAATGTATAAAAGAGAAAGTTAATATGAACTAATACTGAAATTACATCATTCTTAAATATCTGCCTGTAAGTACATAGTAAATAAAACATGTTTGTTTAAGAGGCCATAAACAGGAGCAGTCCTTGCCAGTCGCCAGGCCTGTTTAAAGTTAAAACCACTTTGGCGTGTATGTTTCAGTCTTTCCCAGTGGTATCAAATTAAAAATATTGCCATTTGTGAATTTTTTTCATTCCCAAATGTTGTTACGGTAACAGGGGGTTATTTAAGAAATGTTACTGCATATGAATATAGAAGTTATTTTTACAAAATCCCAACTGGTTGAATACATACATTTCTGAAGTCTCTGAAAGGCACAAACTGCACAATGTCACGCTTGACTGGGTCACCAGAAGGACCTCTTAGCACACCATTGTCACCATCAAGCACCTGGGGATAAAAATTCAATCAAATATTGTTCAATCAACACCCTCGTCCATCTTAAGGTACATTGTATATGGAACCGTTGTAGCATGGAACATTAAAGTACATCCAAAAATAAGTGGCTTTTTTATTGTTTTTGAGACAATATCAACAAAATCAGATAATGGGTCAAAACAAGTTTGAAAAATACAAAGCAGCAAATTATTTCAAAGTACATCCAAAATTAATGGATTAAAGCCAACTCTGGAAAATTCATTATAGCATTTTATATTTCAGGTATATCCAAAGTAGGTGGCTTTTTATTTATTTTACAGAAAATATCAACAAATTAGATTTAAAGGTTAAAACCTGTTATTATCTGAATTAACACCCTGCATTTTAGCAGGTTAAGGTTTTTATTGTATTCATGAATTCTTTTTTACTTACATTCATATCAGTGAAATCTGCGTTGCCGACACCCACTATGATGAGTGACATGGGAAGGTGGGAGGCATAAACTATTGCCTGGCGGGTCTCGTTCATATCTGTGATGACGCCATCTGTGATCAGCAAGAGCACACAATAAGACTGGAATAAAGAATAGCACACAATTGAAATGGAATAGCACACAATATTGGATTAAAGCAATAGCATACAATTAAAATGTAGGAATATCACGCAATATGACTGGAATAAAAGTATAACACACAATTTAAATGTAGGAATAGCACATAATATGACTGGAATAAAACAAAAGCACACATTTATTGAAATGTTTGAATAGCACAATTTAAATGTTGGAATAGCTTAATTTATAATATGACTGCAAAAGAGAAAACCACAATGCTCAACATACAAAGGTTCCAAATAATTGGGAAAATATTCAAGTTCTCTTATATTTAGCTTAAGATTCCATAAATGTGCATTTACCCAAATGATAAACACAAGTAAATCTACTTTTACCTTTGCACCAGGCTCCTTTTGGGCTGCAGCAGCAAACTGAGCAACATGGTATATAACAGGAGATGCATTGGTTGGTCCATATAGTTGTACTTGAGATATACATGCTGTATATGTCTGTACCACACCTTGGATACCTGTAACAAATGTCATATATTCAACATAAACAACATGGTATATAACAGGAGATGCATTGGTTGGTCCATATAGTTGTACTTGAGATATACATGATGTATATGTCTGTACCACACCTTGGATACCTGTAACAAATGTCATATATTCAACATAAACAACATGGTATATAACAGGAGATGCATTGGTTGGTCCATATAGTTGTACTTGAGATATACATGATGTATATGTCTGTACCACACCTTGGATACCTGTAACAAATGTCATATATTCAACATAAACAACATGGTATATAACAGGAGATGCATTGGTTGGTCCATATAGTTGTACTTGAGATATACATGCTGTATATGTCTGTACCACACCTTGGATACCTGTAACAAATGTCATATATTCAACATAAACAACATGGTATATAACAGGAGATGCATTGGTTGGTCCATATAGTTGTACTTGAGATATACATGCTGTATATGTCTGTACCACACATTGGATTCCTGTAACAAATGTCATATATTCAACATAAACAACATGGTATATAACAGGAGATGCATTGGTTGGTCCATATAGTTGTACTTGAGATATACATGATGTATATGTCTGTACCACACCTTGGACACCTGTAACAAATGTCATATATTCAACATAAACAACATGGTATATAACAGGAGATGCATTGGTTGGTCCATATAGTTGTACTTGAGATATACATGCTGTATATGTCTGTACAACACCTTGGATACCTGTAAAAAATGTCATATATTCAATATAAACAATTGGTACTACAGATAAATAACTTTGATACGTAGAAACATTCCTGAAAATTTCAGATGAATCTGTCAAATGGTTTGGCTGGAAACCTATAGACAAGTTGAAAAGTGAGACGCCGCCCGCCCGCCCCCGCCCGCTGCCTGTCCGTCAAGCTGACGACAATATCGTACCTTTATTAGGTACGATAAAAATGGCATTGATCTTACGTTTTCATCCAACACAAATTATATCATACAATATCTTCTTAGAAATTAAAAATCATAAAAGAACTGATTTTAAAAATTCTGCATACCCCAAGAATACGCCTTCAATTCCACTTGCAATTGTAAGGTTCCCTCACCATTATCAATATATTGTCATGATTTTGCGTAAGAGTCTATGCAATATTAAGGTGGACCATCATATGCAATCCAAAATGTAAAAAGGTCATTCATTGGTCAATTAACCAGGGAAGAATTTATAAAGCCATTGTTGTACAATGATATAATACTGTTGTTGTAAGGTAAAAGATTGAATTCTTAATTTTAAAAAGTTTCTGTTAATATCTCCAAGCTTTTCACTTCCACCCGCCTACCTTAATGGTAACTTACCAGCAAAGAAAGGATTTGAGAGGTTGAAGTTGCAGGCAAACTCATGTGAGACTCAACTCTGCCTACCTTAATGGTAACTTACCAGCACAGAAAGGATTTGAGAGGTTTAAATTGCAGGCAAACTCATGTGAGACTCAACTCTGCCTACCTTAATGGTAACTTACCAGCACAGAAAGGATTAGAGAGGTTGAAGTTGCAGGCAAACTCATGTGAGACTCAACTCTTCCTACCTTAATGGTAACTTACCAGCAAAGAAAGGATTTGAGAGGTTGAAGTTGCAGGCAAACTCATGTGAGACTCAACTCTGCCTACCTTAATGGTAACTTACCTGCACAGAAAGGATTAGAGAGGTTGAAGTTGCAGGCAAACTCATGTGAGACTCAACTCTGCCTACCTTAATGGTAACTTACCAGCACAGAAAGGATTTGAGAGGTTTAAATTGCAGGCAAACTCATGTGAGACTCAACTCTGCCTACCTTAATGGTAACTTACCTGCACAGAAAGGATCTGAGAGGTTGAAGTTGCAGGCAAACTCATGTGAGACTCAACTCTGCCAACCTTAATAGTAACTTACCTGCACAGAAAGGATCTGAGAGGTTGAAGTTACAGGCAAACTCATGTGAGACTCAACTCTGCCTACCTTAATGGTAACTTACCAGCACAGAAAGGATTAGAGAGGTTGAAGTTGCAGGCAAACTCATGTGAGACTCGACTCTGCCTACCTTAATAGTAACTTACCTGCACAGAAAGGATCTGAGAGGTTGAAGTTACAGGCAAACTCATGTGAGACTCAACTCTGCCTACCTTAATGGTAACTTACCAGCACAGAAAGGATTAGAGAGGTTGAAGTTGCAGGCAAACTCATGTGAGACTCAACTCTGCCTACCTTAATGGTAACTTACCAGCACAGAAAGGATTAGAGAGGTTGAAGTTGCAGGCAAACTCATGTGAGACTCAACTCTGCCTACCTTAATGGTAACTTACCAGCACAGAAAGGATTTGAGAGGTTGAAGTTGCAGGCAAACTCATGTGAGACTCAACTCTTCCAACCTTAATAGTAACTTACCTGCACAGAAAGGATTTGAGAGGTTGAAGTTACAGGCAAACTCATGTGAGACTCAACTCTGCCTACCTTAATGGTAACTAACCAGCACAGAAAGGATTAGAGAGGTTGAAGTTGCAGGCAAACTCATGTGAGACTCAACTCTGCCAACCTTAATAGTAACTTACCTGCACAGAAAGGATCTGAGAGGTTGAAGTTACAGGCAAACTCATGTGAGACTCAACTCTGCCAACCTTAATAGTAACTTACCTGCACAGAAAGGATCTGAGAGGTTGAAGTTACAGGCAAACTCATGTGAGACTCAACTCTGCCTACCTTAATGGTAACTTACCAGCACAGAAAGGATTAGAGAGGTTGAAGTTGCAGGCAAACTCATGTGAGACTCAACTCTGCCTACCTTAATGGTAACTTACCAGCACAGAAAGGATTAGAGAGGTTGAAGTTGCAGGCAAACTCATGTGAGACTCAACTCTGCCTACCTTAATGGTAACTTACCAGCACAGAAAGGATTTGAGAGGTTGAAGTTGCAGGCAAACTCATGTGAGACTCAACTCTGCCTACCTTAATGGTAACTTACCAGCACAGAAAGGATTTGAGAGGTTGAAGTTGCAGGCAAACTCATGTGAGACTCAACTCTGCCTACCTTAATGGTAACTTACCAGCACAGAAAGGATTTGAGAGGTTGAAGTTGCAGGCAAACTCATGTGAGACTCAACTCTGCCTACCTTAATGGTAACTTACCAGCACAGAAAGGATTTGAGAGGTTTAAATTGCAGGCAAACTCATGTGAGACTCAACTCTGCCTACCTTAATGGTAACTTACCAGCACAGAAAGGATTAGAGAGGTTGAAGTTGCAGGCAAACTCATGTGAGACTCAACTCTGCCTACCTTAATGGTAACTTACCAGCACAGAAAGGATTAGAGAGGTTGAAGTTGCAGGCAAACTCATGTGAGACTCAACTCTGCCTACCTTAATGGTAACTTACCAGCACAGAAAGGATTTGAGAGGTTGAAGTTGCAGGCAAACTCATGTGAGACTCAACTCTGCCAACCTTAATAGTAACTTACCTGCACAGAAAGGATTTGAGAGGTTGAAGTTACAGGCAAACTCATGTGAGACTCAACTCTGCCTACCTTAATGGTAACTTACCAGCACAGAAAGGATTAGAGAGGTTGAAGTTGCAGGCAAACTCATGTGAGACTCAACTCTTCCTACCTTAATGGTAACTTACCTGCACAGAAAGGATTAGAGAGGTTGAAGTTGCAGGCAAACTCATGTGAGACTTCCATCTTTGGGGGAACTCTTGCACCAAAGCCAAGACAGGGGAACATCTTATCACTGCAATGCAAAACAGACAAGTTTGTTATTCAGGTCTTGCAACATTTATACACTATATATGGCATTACAGGCAAAATGTCACCACCTGTTAATGGCTATGAAACCATTGGTGCCAAATGCCAGACAAAGAAAATGTGGCTAGAATGATGTTTCCAATTTTTGAGGTGATATAGAATGGAATCATTAATGTTAAGACTAATTTAGGTTATGTGTTTTTCTCTTAATAAGAAATAAAATTTTGGGGACTTTAGTTCAATATTGCAAAACAGTGACTGCCAAAACAACAATTTCCAAAACTTAAAGTTTCTCTTTGTGTCTCATTTTACTTGAAATTACCTGTCATAATCCTGTATTACATTCCCTACAGCTTGAATTGCTTTCATGTATTCATTTGGTTCATATGGGTTGATATAATGTAATGACTGGGGGGTAGCTGGGTTACCATTGGAAGCAGTAAAGTCAATGCCAAACTGAAACATATATTCAAAATATCAAGTTTATTGAGGCTGCAATAAATGAATTACGATCTTAAGCATATCCTCCCTTACTTTTTGTTAAAACTTGTTTAAAAATAAGGTACATGCTCAGTCTTGGTTGCACTCAATAACTGTAAGAAACCAAGTGAATGATGGTGGTCCATGTAAAATGGAAAATAAACTATGTGATTACACATTTCATCTAATTTGAGGCAATTACTGTATATGTTTTATAGTAGATAATAATCTTATATTGAGAATTTGAGAGAAAAAATAAAGTTTTGCCCTCTTGCTTTCTAATATGATACAAGACAATAAAATACAATACAATACAAAACAATACAATGCAAAACAATACAATTCAATACAATACAATGCAAAACAATACAACTTAATACAATATAATGCAATACAATAAAATAATACATTGCAATGGAATACAATATAATTCAGTATAATTCTAACTTACAGTTATGTTGATTTGGAGTCCACCAAATATGTAATCCAGGAATGAATGAACCTTCACCACCTGAAAAATTGAAACGATGAGGCTGTTATAGATGTTGAGACTAATATAACTGATTTTATAATATGAATGAAAAAAATTGAAATCATCCGAAGATTGCTCCTGTTGCTCAGTGGTAGTGCACTTGTCTGGGGAATGAGGGGTCATAACTTCGGTCAGAGGTGGACTGACTTTTTCACATCAGCCCTCAGCCCGTGATTTCATTCTCTGTTTTCAGAAATCTCATTAAGAAAGGTAGATATTGTCAAAATCTTGTAAATGTTATCCAATAATGTAGTCTGATTCTATAAGGCTTATAGCCTCAATTGTGCCGACACAAGAGACTGTGACCCGAGACCTTGAACTCTTAGTGACCTTGACCTTGTATGATGATGACACTCAACAAGTGTGACCTTGACCCTTTGTGTACATATGCAAAGCCTTTAGATAATAGCAACAGTTGAAAAGTAGCTCTCAAAAAGTTAAATTGAACTTCAGAATACTCTTACCTTACATGATGTACAATGGACCACCCCTGAGTTCTTGTAGCTTTTCTTCTTTGCCTTTTTCTTAGGGTTGATACAATCCCACTAGAAATACAGAGTTTTAATTATAAGTTGATTTCACACATACAAGGGCAGCCTATAAGTTTTGAATTCAAACTAGTTCTTTATCTTAGAGTTTTTATTATTCAAGGCTGAAATTACATTGGTATATTGATGAAAAAATTTCTGATTGACGGCCTTAAACAATAAATCTAAGACAATTAGTTCTGAACTTCTGGAACAATAATATATAAAGATCAAAATGAATATTATCATTTTAACATGTGCACCCATGTGCACCCATCTGCACCACCAGGGACTTTTTTATAAGAATTTCTGACAACAGTTACAAATAATGAAAACCACAGGCAAAATTATTGGAAATTATATTGATAAAACAGTCTAAGTACAAAACTCCTTAGAATACAACAGCCAATTTTGGTCAAAGCAATCAAAAATTTGACCCGTTTGCTTTATGTATCAGGATTTATGATAATCCCAATCCTCCGTTGAGTATACCTTGCATTAAGTTACTCCGAAAATATATTGATTAAAAATAAAAGTACACTAGAGTACAGTAGAATTGGTTCCACATGCAAATAATTCCTTACAATTTGATGTTTATCTTTTGTCCAGTTGTCAATAGTGATCAATACATTTGTAGAAAAAGAGTGATCCCTCCACCCAATAAAGTGATAAGTAAAACAGAATTCAATGGATTAGCTTAAAATATTTTAATCTACATGTATTGAGGAAAGAAAAGGAAGGATACCTTGCATCAATATATCTCTTGTGTTTCAGAGGTAAAGTAAGTCTATCACTATTATTTATAAAAGCAACAATATATGGAAAAGTTATTTTTACAAGCTTGATGTTTTACAAATACTTGTATACCTGTTTTTGGGTCTGGTTTCTTGTTTTAATCAGAGTAACAAAAACTAATACATGTACAACTTTTTTTCACTTTACTGTACTTAATTAATTAAAATTGTATTGCACATGAGTAATAATGCAATGCTGTATAATCCAAAGCAATGAATGTATGGATTTGTATTGTAATGTATATGTACCCTCTTGCTTATCAGCCCTCTAAAAATTGGGATTAATATGACAATTTTGAAAATATACAGTAAATCCTATTTCTATGAAATGCCTCTCTGTTCTTAAGGAAAGCCTCTCTATATATGAAATGTTTTCCAAAAATTTTCAACAGAACCTACCATAACTTCAATGACCTATATGAGATGAACATGTTAATGGACACTCTCTGCAAGACACACTGTCTACAAGAAACAATATTGGCAAATCTTCCGCATACAGGGCTTCTGACAACATCTACTGTATGAAGGAGAGAACAAAGTGGACGTCGTCTATAGCCCTGCATTTTGGGGAGGGTTTGGGCAAATAAGAAGGTGTAACACAGGCCCACCCTCTCCCCCACAGCCAAAGTCAAAGATTCTTTCAACATCATGCAGTTTTCAACATTTTGAGTTTGATTTTGGGTCAAAAGTGGAATATTTTTAGAAACTGAACCCCCTTGTCAAAAGATGCCTACAGACTTGTTACATACATACAGGTTTTATTTTATTCAATAAAATAAACACACTGGTAGCTACTGAATATCATTAATTTCATTCAACTTGATATTCAGAAATAACTTCCATGATTATATATTTAATACAATGATTACAGCAGTTAAAACTCTCCATTTTATAATTCAGAAATATATTTCAATGTTCTAAAACTATTATCCTGTATCCTTTTAATCATTCACTGACATCTATGAACATTAATCATGCAGTTAACCAAGTGGAAATTGAAAGCTGATTGTTATAAAATTCTAAAACAATGCAGCTTTTAACAAAAATAAAATAAAACACATTTCGCAAAACCATTTTGTCCATCATTGCTCAGCAACCTACTGACCCTTTGAAGAAGTTACATTAAAATCCAAGTAATAAGAAACAAGGCATTACCATGCAAAATCTCACCAGACCTGCCATTTGTCACAGACACTGAATGCCAAACACCAACTGCCAAACCCAATACACAAGAAAGTTGGAGGCAATACAGGGTGTCCGGAAAGTAAAGATACAAATGCTCTAATTTCAATAGATTTACCTGTTGTGAGATGAAATTGCTACATATTGTAGATTGATATTATGATAATATATCCTGCAACTGTCATGACAAATTGTTTCAAAATAAAAAGGTTATGGTTGTTATGGTAACAGGAGTCGCAGGTATGTGGAGCAGCGTCACAATTATGTTTTATAATTCTTTTCTCCTGTTCGTATCATGTTGACACTCCATCGTCTGTTGCTATTATACATCAGATTATGTAACACAACAGCAAGGGATTAGTACTGTAACATTATTTATTCATTTGACACTATTACTGTTATCCAGTATTATGTATTTCCATTATCTAAATATTCTTTGTGCATTTTGATCGGAGATTCAAAGACTTGACAAAACCACTGCTGTCAATCTCTAAGATTGCTGATAACATTGAGCCGAGTCTTATTTTTATGTTGAACTTTTAACAAATATTGCTTTAGTTATTCATTAATGTAGAAATCCAACGGGCCATTATCAGGGTAATATGGGCCATTGTGCAAAAAGGTATAATGTCAAGACATCCGATTGTAAAATTTGTTTTCTTTTGCTTTGTGAATTGGTGCATTGACTGAGGAGGTGGACTGTTGACTTTCCTATTAATCCAGGGACCCCTTTTCTAAGCACTCGTATTCTTTTTCTATGATTATACTGGTGACATGACATAGTTATGATATGTATCAATGATATCATTATACTAAAGAGAAAACTATGGCAGCAAGAATACAATATCGAACAAAATAAAACATTGATAAAAAATGCAATAATAAACACTGTTTCAAATGGTTATATTTTTGCAATTCATCACAATTTAGCGATATCCTGGAACTGCTCCGCATACCCCTCACCACCGTAACTATGACAACCGTAACTTAAACGAGTTTAGAATATTATGTTTTAAAAGTTGGTAGATGTATTGTAATATAGTTCCTCTACAATCTGTAGCAATTTCATTACAAAAAATCTAAATCTATTAAAATTAGAGTATCTGTATCTTTACTTTCCGGACACCCTGTATGTCACCACATAGAAATGTGCATCTCATATAATTCACACATAGCTCGAGGCATGCATTGTCACCTTTTTTCAAGACACAATAATGCAAAACAAGAGAGTGATATCATCTACTTATCGTATATATATATGCCTACACTCGTATATCTGGTGTTTAGAGATTCATGCAATGTAACTCATGCATGATGACACTTATCAATGATGGTCATGATACCAATCAGCCTTTAATCCAAAAATATATTTTATTGGTTAATAGCCTATTGTTCATTTGGATATGTTTTTCGAATATTGAATGTTTCAGTATTTCTAACATATTGCGAAGAGTTCTATTTCTAAAGCATGTGCTTATATATTAAATGTTCTACACAATTTTACACGAGTCAATAAATATTAAAAATAGAAAATTACTGCAAATCGGTAGATTTATCTTAGCAAATAGGAAAGATAATCCCTACACTCTATTCCATTGGAGAGTGTCCAAAAATTACATTTAAAAAAAATTGAGAGGCAAATCAACATTGTGTTTTAAAGGGGGGGGGGGGGGGGTCTTTTTTCCACAACTGGTAACAATTTGACACCATCCTTAAAGTAGGTTTTATAAACTAGCTCTGGTCAGAAGTCACTCAGAGCAACATTTGAAATACAAAAAACATTTAAGTCCCAATTAAGATACCAATATTCACTCATTATGACATTTCGCAACATTTTACCACTCTTTTGAAATGGTATTACATTTTACATGTTAACATACAATTCTAATTGTAATTCAAACTATTCAATGACATTTTGTAATTGTGCATATGGCAAATTAATATATATAGATCATGACTTTTGCATCATCATTTATAATTTTATCTACTGAAAACTGCATACTACATTGCATATTGAAATCATAATAATAACAGACTGTACAGGGTGAATTAAGCTTATCATTTCAGAGTTCTACATAAACAGATAAATCGTCCATGCATTAAAGAAAAACGTTGCATTAATTTCTTTGATTAAAGCGTATTTGCACAATGTTGTACAGCGCTGTATATGATATTGCATTTCAAAGAATATAAAGGATAAAGTTTACTTAGGCAGTTCTAATTGATCTTTCAAGTCCTTAACTTATTTCTGCATCTTTGAACATCTTATTAGAATAGTAGGACAGCATGGAACAAGAACAAGAAAAGGGAGAGGAAACATGTGAGATGTTACACTTTTATGATCATTTTAAAAAAAATGTAAAATTACCATGATAACGGGAAAGATAATAATTATTGCATCTTGGGAAATAGGAATCAAACTTCTTATGATGGGGTATAAACTAGTTGATTATTTTGTCAGTAATAATTTTAAATGTTGAATTTTTGTTCCAGGTCTGACAGAAAAGATGGGTCAAGGAGAAGGGTCAGGCAAAGGAGGACTCTGCCCAGGGATCCTGTGGGGAATACTATGGTTCCTAATACTATGGTTCCTCGCATGGCCATTTGCATTTTTTATTGCATGGTGGTATATATTATTTCTACCATTCTGTGCATGTATCGACCCCTGCAAGGGTGTTTGTGAGACCCTACTAAAGCTTGTACAGCTGCCATTGACTTGTGCTGAGAATATGATTGCCATGAAACCTCTATGTGGATGATCATGACTTTTATGTGGTTGCTCATGGATTAGCAGACGACAATTGGATTTACTCGAAAATAGTGCCTATTACATTTTAGACAATTAATAACATTTTTAACTTCAATTAGATAATTATAGAATTATATCAATACATCTGGTGCTTTAAAGATGCAGACCTAAAGTATCTCCAGTGTTTACATATAATAACTGGTGCAGCTAGAATTGGTCTGAATCTTTAATCAACTTACTTTTTTTGATAATGTTATGTCTTTAGTATTTCTATGTATTTATTTAGATAAGAATATGAAAATGTTTTTAGTATAATTATTATTTAATACACAACATGATACAAATATACAATATTTTGTTAAGATTCAAATCAGGATGACTGTACAAACCAATTTCTCTTTGATCTAAAGGACGATTCTCGGTTTGGAGAACAGTCTCCTGGGCTGATAATTTTTTTCATGAAAAATATAGAAATATTACCCAAATTAAACTATAAATATTCGAAAGAGGACATTTAAATCTACAAGATGTAAAAATAACAAATTGGTCTGAAGCAGGGATAATGCTCAAATAGACCGATTCAATAAAATACAAGTCTCGATTTTGTGGAAAGAAGTTCATCGGTGTACTGCGCTAATATTTTTTTGCGAAAAATCTAGAAATATTACCCAAATTAAATTATGACTATTCAAAAGAAGACATTCAAATCTATATTATGTAAAAAAATCAAATTTGTCCGAAGCAGGGATAATGCTCATTTAAATTGATGAACTTCGTTCTCCAAACCGAGAATCGTCCTTTGATTGTAGACATTGCTTTAGTCTCCAACCAACAAACTTGGCGAGAGAACACAACATTGAGTTTGCCATGTGCTCTTGAAAATCATTCATTTGCAAATAGTACCCATTTCAAATATTATTCAATGAAAATATTTGTGAGAATGGTAATTGTATTGAAATTAAAATTTCATTCTGCCATATATAATAGACTCCATGCTCAAAAACCTTGAAATGTGAACGTCCACGTATCTACACAATTTCGGCAGGTCCCATCAGACAAATTTTACTAATACAAGGCTTAAATTCAGTGCTAGCTTTAAAGGAAAATTCTGGATTTGAGAATGCATTGAACTCCAGCAATTTCCTATGCTAGTTCTTTCCTAGGGTTACATGCATGCATATTATCATGTTTGATCTGCATTGCCAATTCAATATTGCAAAATTAATCATGTAAAATGTTTATTAATCAATGCAGAATATTGATAGAAGTTAGTATTGAAAACGACATATGTTGCAAATCGCTAAATAAATACAGTGTATGCTGCAAAATACTAGATAATCTTTTAAAATAGTTCTCATATTATAATTGCAGAACATCCAATAAAAAATAATTGAATGAGTTAATCTGATAGTTGCTATGGTAACCTAATTATACAATAAATTAATGGTAATTATTGAAACTGTTCCACTCAAATAGGATTTGCATCCTTTAAAATATTACATGTTTGAAGGAGTGATTAACTACTAACAAAACTCTGCATACATTTGTTCTTCTAAGCTTATTTAGCTACAATTCAATTTTTAAAGGTCCAAGTTTGAAATGCTTATTTGTAGAGTTACTGTTAAACCTGTATATCTGAAGAGACTCTCAAATTGAATGTGTTTTCCTGTCCCATTTTTTATCTGTCAGGGACTTCCATTTCACAAACCATGACATGTGAACACCTGCTAATCTGAACACTTTTGGCTATTCCCAATAGTGTTTGAATTAGACAGGTTTTACTGTTCTAAAACTTGCCTCAATTTTCATAATGATCCAAACATTACAAAAAACATTTTAAAAAGCCTCTAATGTTTTCTACATTAACCTTAAATTACCATTAAAACTACTTTTAAGACCATACATCATTACAATCAAGACTTATGATGATTTACTCAAATGTTTGTCAAGTGCCTTTAACATTAAAGCGACACACCCACATTTTGTTACTTCTTACCTACTTCATGAATGTGTATTAAGAGAACTCAAGTAGCCAGAAGTAGCCAGTGAAAACACAGTCCTACATTGCATGAATTGTTACCCTTTATAAAAGCTCAACTACTTCACTCTTGAGATTAGAAATAATTCTTTGATCAAGATTTCCGCCCATAAAGAGCTAATATTCATGTAGCAATCAAACTATAACGAGGTATTTACATGCAAAATGGCACCACCTGCCATTAGTTACAGGAACAGAATGCCAAACAACAACCGCCAAACACCAAACAGAGACTATTGGACAGATTGAACTAATAAAATGCAATTAAAGCTAATAACATTTGAGACTATTAAGATCCCATCAGCATTAAAACAGTAAAATCTTATATTTAGTCAGAGTGTAGATTGGTAAGTTGTTGGAAAAACAGGGTAGTGAGTAATAAAAAACACATAGGATTCATGATGATGTTTATTTCAAACTTAAGGTTCAATTAAGTTACTGTATCTTCAAACAATCATTTGATTTTTTCTAAATACTGTTATTACTAATACTAACATGCTTTTTTCTAAATACTGTTAATAGGCACAAGACTACAACTAGTCAAAACTAATGGTTGGTCCTAGATATGATTACACTAAGATTACAACCATGTTTTACAGTTAGAAAAGTACTATACACAGAGTATCAATTACTTGTGCACCAGATTGCCTAGGGCTGATGTATATACTGACCAAACCATCTCTTAAAAACAAGGATACCTGTTACAAAGCAGGGGGAAATTGCTTGCAATGAAGCATGTTTAAACACCTCAAATTGCTTTGCTATGAAGCGTTCACTCAAAAATGCTTCATAACGAAAAAATTATCAAAGATAGGCTTAGATGATTTAACACTGTAAAAGATCCACATGTGAAAAATATTTAAGTCTTTTTATTAAGTACTGGTAATTATAATCATGAAATTATAATAAAACCAAACACCTCTCTAATCTGAACACCTTCCAACGCAAACACTTTTCCAAATTTTATCCCCCATAAGTGACTCACATATTAAGAAACTTTGAAATGTGCATGAACACTTTTAGGCAAGTCCAAATGGTGTTCAGATTAGAAAGATTTTGCTGTACATACAATCATGCGAAATCTACCTTTAGTTAAATGCCAACAAGAATATAATGCGTTGGGCTTATACCAAACTATCTATTGGAATTTTTCAATATTGTAAAATGTTTATTAAGAGTGTGATGACCTTAAATATTACCGTATGATTTATTCTAAAGGTAATCATAATAAAGTTCAGCATCAGTTGCTCACTGACTAACTAGGGATGGATCTAGGATGTACATTACTGTTAAAGGCACATATGTTACTTCCCTTGTTGTTCACCTTGATATTCCAAAAACTAAAAAACACTTAAAATTTTGTGCTATTTGATGAAAATCACAAAATTAAATAAGAAGCATATTATCTTATAGAATCGCCGTACTGGTACTACACATAGTTTTCTACTGTGTCATATCATTGATCATTTTGTTCATTACTAGACACCCGCTCATTTTGTTACATCTTCTGTTTTCATTTTGTAAAGAATTTTTTTAAAATCTGCTAAATTGCGAAAACAAATTGTGCCAAATTTTTGAAAATCCCAAAATTTACAAAATCCAATAATACACACATGTACTTTAATGAGTGCAAAAATGATACTTTAACCAGAAACCTGAACTTTCCTGAATCCATCACTGATTACTGCTGCCTTCTACAGCTCAACAGGTCATGGCAGTTACTTGTGAACTACCTACACTAGTAGTTCAAGTTATACCAGCATAGCACTGTATACTGGCTGTTTGAACATTCATATAGCTACATGCCATAGAACATAGACCAGGATATAAGTCACAATATAATAAGTTAAGACTGAAAACTGTTCAAGAATAAACAAGGAAATAGACTGTTTAATGTAACATAGGGTGTGTATATATCTTAGTGCATCAAACAAAGGGCGTATTCTAATAGAAGGGCATATTTCTTTACTACAAGGGCATATTCCAGAGTTTGTTTTGATACTAGAATAGCTGCTGGGCTCCAGTTGCTGCTGTATCTTCACAAAGTGAGTTAACAAGATTCAGGTCAACATTCCTCATCTAGTAACTGATAAACACAGGCAGATATAGGTTATAGAAAACTAGGCGAGGCAAAGGAAAACTAGGCGAGGTGAAGGAAAACTAGGCGAGGTGAAGGCTAAATACAATCCACATTCTAAAAGTTTAAAGGTAAGTTGTGATTAGCAATACAATGATTTGTTCTACTATCTACATGAAGGCTTTAAGGGAGTTTTGGGTGTGGCATAATCTAAGGGAGGTGTCAGAATGCCTTCCAGACCCAAAAGGCATACAGGGGGAGTATGTGTGTGTGTGTGTGTGTGGGGGGGGTTACTTAACGCCATGATAAATATTGTATCATAATGTTTTAGTTATATGGGGGTTAGTAGAGGATCTTCATCATACACCAAGTGACCTTTTAATGTTGAACTCCCAGCTTCAGGCAAAACAATCAAAACATCATGTTGCAAACACATAAACAACACATGGAAAGAGAACAAATTAAAGTTTGATTGCAACTGACAAATCCTCCATTCATGAAGTCCAGATGCAATCAAAAATGTGCAGTATCATGTTGAGTGAGGGGGATGATATCTCGCACATATCATTTTGAATATACAGTAAAACCTGTATTAACAAACACATCTGTTAATTAATAAATTATCTTTCAATGTGTGATATATAGACTTTTTGTTAGTTACAATTTTGTTTATCCCACTGATTCACATATTAATAAATCTTGACCTGTAAACACTGCTAATTTGATCATGTTTTAAAATATTATCAAAAAGGGGAGTATGGCACTGCTCATTTTGAAGTTCTCATGTTTATAACACAGAGTTGTAAACCCTTCTCTTGAAAGCCCATGGTTTAGTCCAGGGACGTTTGAATTAGTCGGATTTTACTTTAAATGTAAGTTATTTGACCAGTTTTACTTTATCACTACTTGGCATCACTATGTATCAATAGTTTGAGTATGTTAGGAATGTTTAGTTTTGGATTAATGTTCTGTTTATTTATTGAATGGCCATTATGTTTTCTTAGAAGGTCTCAGCAGATTTCATGTTTAATATTCAAATTCAAATTAAAAAAGTTGGCAACACATAGATGAATGGCATGCTGATTCCCAAAATATCAGCCGTAATGTTACATGTAAAAATCTTATTTACTGATAAACATTTTTTCATTCTTATGCTCCAATATCTAAAAACCAAACCCATCAAAACTCCAAGAGTGTGTACAGAATTTCTATATATCTGTTACAGAAAAAAACAAAATAATACAAGGCATTAACATGACAAAATGTCACCACCTAGTTAGGTCATTGAAGGTCAAATGTCAAATCTTAAGTCAAATCTAAAGTCAGATTTGAACTTCTGAGAACACGTAGATGATTTTGAAAAAAATCTTTAGTCAATTTGAAGCAAGTTGAAAAAAGACCTTTTTGACCTTGAAAAGGTCATTGAAGGTCAAATGTCAAATCTAAAGTCAGATTTGAACTTCTGAGAACTTGTAAAGTCAAATTTGAACTTCTGAAAAGATGTAGATGATTTTGAAAAAAAAAATTTGGTCAATTTGAAGCAAGTTGAAAACAGACCTTTTTGACCTTTTTTGACCTTGAGAAGGTCATTAAAGGTCAAATGTCAAATCTAAAGTCAGATTTGAATTTCTGAGAACATGTAGATGATTTTGAAAAAAAAAATTAGTCAATTTGAAGCAAGTTGAAAAAAGACCTTTTTGACCTTTTTTGACCTTGAGAAGGTCATTGAAGGTCAAATGTCAAATCTAAAGTCAAATCTTAAGTCATATTTGAATTTCTGAGAACATGTAGATGATTTTGAAAAAAAAATTTAGTCAATTTGAAGCAAGATGAAAAAATACCTTTTTGACCTTTTTTGACATTGAGAAGGTCATTGAAGGTCAAATGTCAAATCTAAAGTCAGATTTGAATTTCTGAGAACATGTAGATGATTTTGAAAAAAAAATTTAGTCAATTTGAAGCAAGTTGAAAAAAGACCTTTTTGACCTTTTTTGACCTTGAGAAGGTCATTGAAGGTCAAATGTCAAATCTTAAGTCAAATCTTAAGTCAGATTTGAATTTCTGAGAACACGTAGATGATTTTGAAAAAAAAATTTAGTCAATTTGAAGCAAGTTGAAAACAGACCTTTTTGACCTTTTTTTGACCTTGAGAAGGTCATTGAAGGTCAAATGTCAAATCTTAAGTCAAATCTTAAGTCAAATCTTAAGTCAGATTTGAATTTCTGAGAACACGTAGATGATTTTGAAAAAAAAATTTAGTCAATTTGAAGCAAGTTGAAAACAGACCTTTTTGACCTTTTTTGACCTTGAGAAGGTCATTGAAGGTCAAATGTCAAATCTAAAGTCAGATTTGAAGGTCAAATGTCAAATCTAAAGTCAGATTTGAATTTCTGAGAACATGTAGATGATTTTGAAAAAAATTTTAGTCAATGTGAAGCAAGTTGAAAAAGACCTTTTTGACCTTGAGAAGGTCATTGAAGGTCAAATGTCTAATGTAAAGTCAGATTTGAACTTCTGAGAACATGTAGATGATTTAGAAAAAAATTGAAGTCAGTCTAAACAGTATTTGTTAAGTTATAGGAAGTTGTAAGAAATTGTTACAGACGCCGGACGCCGGACGCCAACCTCCAACCACCAACCACCAACCGCCGTCGCAAAAAAACGGAGACCATAACAATATGTCACCACTTTTGGTGGTGACATAATTATGGACAATACTATGAACATGCATGTTCATAATACCCAAAAAGTTGCCAACTGGAAACGTTAAAATCATTAGAACTAACTAGTAACTCCATCTATTGACAGCTTTCACATGGTGCATCTTTCATTAAGCCAAAATCTACTTTGCTCAAATGGAGTAAAGTACTGTATGCTCCAGGAAGCATATCAATTTTATTATGTTAACATAGGCTTTTCATCAAAGACCAATCAAAGCACTTCTTGCTACAAATACAGTCTGTGCTCGGTTCTCATTTTAACTCGCTTCCATATATTTTCAGGTTGACAATGGCCAGCTGTAGCGGAACTTGCTTCTTATGGGGTATCGTTTGGTTCTTCATCTTCTGGCTGATCGGATGGCCAATTGGATTCTTCGTGGCATGGTTCTACGTATTCCTCCTCCCATTCGCTGCATGCATTGATGCTGTCAATGGCATTTGTGACAAACTCCTTGAAGTGGTCAGGTTTCCATATACCTGTATTAAGAACATGCTAGCTGGAAAAGCCCTGTGCTAAGTCATGACATTGTCTCAGAACTATTTACCCTTAGATATATCAGTGGGCACCGGAACTATTTTACCTAAATATATATATAAAAGAAACCTGTAACTAACCACAGTACTTGATGGCTACCTAAGATATATTGATGAGAGTCAGAGATATTTCATGCTGATATAACATCAGTCGGAACTATTCTACCCAAGATATTATATTATTACAAGCTGTAACTATTTCATCCATGTACATCAGTAGGATTTTACAAGAGCTTCACATATTCTAAGAGATATTACTTTGTATAACTGGCAGGGACGGATCTTCATTTGACATTGTTGCATTTATTTTGATACATTAGTGATATACTGTATAAACACTAGAGCTAGAATTAAACTAAGTCATATATACTGTAACCAAGAGATATTAGAGCTCCCTATATTTGAGCTTCACATTAAGATATTAGAGCTTTGTATTACAGATATTAGAGGTTCATATTAGAGCTAAGATGATATTATTTAGATTTAGATCTGAGGGTGGTTATTTTGGTTTTTTATATTTAGAAGGTTTAAAGGGCATGACTATCATTACCCTGAGTGCGTCATTGTCTAGTACATGAAGCCCTCTCAATACGAGCAAAATTGAACTATTGGAATGAGTAGACTATCATGTTGCAAGAATGTGAACTTTTTGGCTTTTCTTACCTGAGATTCGAGTTATATGTTGCATGTACATTGCATACCATATGCAAAAAACTAACTCTCCGATATTATTTGATGTTATATCTCATATATATGTTTTTTGTTAGATTTCGAAACTCTACCCATTGCATTTTTTAACATGTTACATGTACATTTATTTATGTACAAGTTTATGCATGCCATTCTTAATTCTTCATTGTAAAAACATCATGTCATTTAAATTGTAAATCAATCAAAACGATCAGAGCTTCTTTTCTTTGTAATTCGAATACTGGCAGCTTTTAAGATTTATAAATATACTGGCACAATCTGCCAACCTTCTTACATAAAACTTGTTTCTGATATCTGATCAAATGACGAGGTTAAATTAATGTTACAACATCTCAATATAGTTGTGAGGGGTTGGAGGTGAGGTGAGGTATATTGGTGAGGTTTGAGGCGAAGCAAGTTGAAGTTATGGATTAATGGCCCTGGGAGACAAGCTTTTATCCCTATTTCCATCCCCCTTGACTAGTTCTGTTGATATTTGAAAGATTCATACAAAAATAACTTAAAACAATTGGATTAGATAATTGGATAATATTAAAATATAGCAGTTTTTCAAAGTGCGATTAAAAGACATTGTATTGTCACTTTATTTATTTTGGCGGTTTTAATGTTGTGAATATGATTAGGTGGCATTGGTGAGGGCTGTATGATATAAACTCAGAGTGGATAAATAGATGTCACCTCTATCAAACAAATATAAATTTCCATTTTTATATAATGGCTATGTATTGTAACAGCTTCAGTATGAACAAATTGTCCCTGGTCTTGAGTTATTTGGGTTGTGATAGTTCCTGAAAGTGTTAGATTAAAGTATTAGACTGTTTTTTTTAATTTCATTTTGAACATGGGAATTTATTTTTTCCCTATCATTGGTATGTTATTATCTTTAAAATACCCTGTAAGTACTCTGCAACAGAAGAATAAATATTATTATTTGATTTCTACCTTTACTTTAATATCATACATCCATACATCTTATCACCTTTTGGATTTCATCTTGCATCAATAATCTCAAGTTTGTTTTCATAACTATCTGCATCATATTTTCACTCATTATTTCAACTATCAAGCCTTTAAATCTCCCCGCTTTAATAATATATGCCGTCTCTGGCCAATACACTCTCATTTTCACCCCCTACCCCTACTTTCACATCATTTACAGTACAAAAAGCTTTCAAAACCATTTAAAGCTGTATCTGAAATTTCATACCAGCAATTTCTAATATTATACATGTATTCAATAATATAACTTTACCTAGATAATTAAAGAAGCTCAGTGATGAATTATCAATGTCTTACAACTACAATGAATTACCAATGTCTTACAATGAATCACCAATGTCTTACAATTACAATGAATCACCAATGTCTTACAATTACAATGAATCACCAATGTCTTACAATTACAATGAATCACCAATGTCTTACAATTACAATGAATCACCAATGTCTTACAATTACAATGAATTACCAATGTCTTACAATTACAATGAATTTCTAATGGCTTACAACTACAATGAATTACCAATGTCTTACAATTACAACCAGAACAACGGCAACGCCAAAGCGTAGCGAATCCCATCGAACAGCCATGGATGGCATTTTTACAAACAAAGTATATAGCTCAATGAGTTATAGTAAAATGCGTTAAAATGGTGGCCATTTTGAAAAATGACCGCCTTCTACCAAAAGTGTCATTAGACAGTGTGCCATGCTTACAGTATTCACATACCAAATATGAACAAAATCGCTTCACTACTTTTCGAGTTATAGTAAAATACGTTAAAATGGCAGCCATTTTTCAAAAAAATTTTCAAAATGGCCGCCTTCTACCAAAAGTGTCATAGGACAGTGTGTCATGCTTATAGTATTCACATACCAAATATGAACAAAATCGCTCCACTACTTTTCGAGTTATAATAAAATACGTTAAAATGGCCGCCTTCTACCAAAAGTGTCATTAGACAGTGTGCCATGCTTATAGTATTCACATGTCATAGGACAGTGTGTCGGGCTTATAGTATTCACATACCAAATATGAACAAAATCGCTCCACTACTTTTCGAGTTACAGCAAAAATAGTAAAATAACGAGTAAAGGCCGCCATTTTTCAAGATGGCTGCCATGTGCTTCTTTAATATCTACATTTCTAGCTTTATTAATGTCCTATATAATTTTTTTACATCTAAAACATATTGCTATTACAGTTTTACATATTGCACCTAAATTACTGTAAATTCGGCACTAAAATGGCCGCCATTTTGAAATGAGCGGCCATTTTGAAAATCGGCTTTCGAGCAGAACTTCTACCCCCATAGGGTATATGTGTACAAAATATGAACAAAATCGGGCCCACGGTATTTGAGTTATTGCCCGGACGGACGGACGGACGGACGTACGTACGGACGGACGGACGGACGGACGGAGGCGTTCCCTATATCCCTCCGAACTTCGTTCGATGGGATAATGAATTACCAATGTCTTACAATTACAATGAATTTCTAATGGCTTACAACTACAATGAATTACCAATGTCTTACAAGTACAATGAATCACCAATGTCTTACAATTACAATGAATTACCAATGTCTTACAATAACAATGAATTACCAATGTCTTACAACTACAATGAATTACCAATGTCTTACAATGAATCACCAATGTCTTACAATTACAATGAATCACCAATGTCTTAAAATTACAATGAATCACCAATGTCTTACAATTACAATGAATTAACAATGTCTTACAATTACAATCAACAATTACCAATATCTTACCATTGCAATCAATTACCAATGTCTTACCCCTATTCTGCCATACCATCAATAATTCAAACAGTCTGGTTTAAATTTCGTTCATTCTCACTTGTTGATTGAAAGAATGTTAAATGTTTAAGAGCTATGGTGGACATTTTGAAGTATCTCCATTGAAAAACATGACGTGCATATGTAACACAAGTCACCATTTGTAAACTACTTAATATCCCGCTGCCCATACTCCACTGGCATATACAAACCTGCCAGCGTTTGGTCTATCTCAACTTGGCAAATCTAGATATATAATCTTACAGCACAGCTGAATGAGATCTGAAAACTCTTCCAAGAATTCACCAAGAAAGGCATTGAATGCAATATACTAGATATTGGCAAAGCAGACTACCACACGCTACAATATCATAAAGGTAAGTTTTGAAATTGTAAAATTTCCATCAGCTCATTTTGGGGTATTTTTCAAAACATGTGGTATCGTTTAAATTTTCAAAAATATTGGGGAAATGACAGATAACTCAAATCAATGTTCATTAGAAAAAAATGAAAGAATGAAACTAGTTCAATATGCTGAATAATTTCAGGATTTTGTCTGAGGAACAATAACCAGCATTCATTATAAAGGTTGTTTTTAATTTTAACAAACCTGTTAATAAATCTTGGTAAATCTTCTAAATTACTGGAACCTAAGCAAAAACATTGGGAAAGGAAAATCAAAATTATGATCCACATTTTGATATTTCATTAAATTTCCGCTAATCATAAAGAATCAAAATTTTTTTGAATTTTGGTTCAAAACTGCTTTATTTAACATCAACACCTTATTGGATGTACATTTAAGTACATGCTTGGAAAGTATAAAACATATCAAAGCAATAATCATTTAGATTTTATTACATCTCATTTATTTGCTTGTATAAAAAATAAAAATAATGAGACAATAGAAAATGGGCCTCAATATTTCAAACTTTGGGCCTACTTTTGAGTTTGAGGGGCCCAAAACTTTTTTCCACGCAAGCACAGAAAAAATGTGGACCTCCATTCAGCAAAACAGAAATATGAGCCTGTTTAAAACAAAACCATGCAGCTTATCATGAAATATTTAGCATAAATGTAGTTGGTTTATTTATTTATTCAATTGTTAGATTTGGTTTGATAAGTATTAACTAGGTAAAGTGTTTTTTGTAATTGGCACAAATTGACATTTAAGTAATTTGACACCACCTTCTTTATTTATTTCACTTACATTTTGTTTTCTTTTGGAAACAGCGTTAAAATATTGGAGATAAACTTATACATTATATCTTTGAATTTGACAAAAAGCTTTAATACGGTTTTAGTAATATGTCGTTCATTAAACATGTTTTAGAGGAGTATAACACTGGAAATAGTTGATATACTTTTCTTATACAGTAAGACCTGTGTACAGTGAACACCTATGGAGCCACAAAAATGTGTTCACTAAAGGTAGGTGTTCACTACAAAAAGGCAATTTTATACAGAAGTCAACAGACTATGTGCTGAGAAGATGTGTTCACTAAACAAAGGTGTTCACGAGAGAGATGTGTTCACAAAGACAGGTTTTATTGTAGTCTCAAATAACTGTAAGTGCCTCTCTTAGCATAACATATCAAAGAAATTATACAAATATTGTATATTTGGTAAAAACCTCTTGATTTGTTTATTTTCATTATTTGGTTTGTTGATTGATTTATTAATGGTTACCACGACAGGGGGATTACTATAATATTTACTACTGGGGTGTTCCCAGTCCCATCAATTATAAAATACACTTAAAAGTGCTAGCATTGTTTGTTTAATTGTTGTATAAGGCCAAAGAAGGCAAAAATGGTTATTATATAGCATTTTATTTAGTCTACAGTTATATCTTTAATGCATCTCCCTACAAAACGCTCCCTTCAAAGCTCTCCCTTCAAAACTCTCCCTTCAAAACTCTCTTGTGAGGACATATGACTCCCACCATCTCCTGGAAACCAATAGACTAAACACATTTGCATTCTGGGAGATAACATCCTCCTTCACACCTATTATTGGACAATCAATAAAAAACATGGCAATGAATAGAAACATAAAACAGAAAAAAGAAATAAAATTGATTTCCCAATATGGCGGACATCGCTATAGCAACTTCAAACTAAAACAATGGTATGAATATGTTATATGGCAACAAGCTCTAGGAACTCCATATACAACTTATAAATCTTATTAATCACATCACAAACACATGCTGCAGTTGTTAATTGAATATTTACAATTTTTCACTGTAGGATGATCATTAAAAAGTAATTAATTAACAATTTAGGACAGTAATTAGCAGAAGCAAAACACAGAACAGATTTTTTCAATCCAACAGTTCAAATTGGAATTAAAACAAAAATAAGATAAATTAGTTAACATATGTGGAAATACATGGAAAGGAGTAAACGAAGGTGAAAGAAGTAAACAAAGGTGAAAGGGGTAAACAACACTGAAAAATTTACAGATCAAGGTATGTACATGAAATTTATCATGGAAACTGAAAATTACAAAGAAACTGCTTATAAATAATAATAAAATAGCACTGTATAATTACTGTAATAATTGTATATAATATCCTGGGGTCACATAAATCAAACACTGTACAATGATATCATCTTGATTTATATCACTTTACACTTATAGGAGGGAACTTGGTTAGCTACAAAAATAATGATTCAAATTCTACTGTTGTCCCGGGACTGTTGTACATGTATAGATTAATTTAAATGTTCTTCATTATTATGTACAACCCCCCCCCGCCATGTCCCTTAAATATTCTATCAAATATTGCTTTTAATTTCTGAATGAGTACAATTTGTTAACAAGTTAACAAATATAACACCGCATAAAAACACATTATAAATTATTCCACAGCAACGTTGTAGGAACTAACAGCTAAGACAACTCGTTAAGAATCAATAAATTCATTGTTTATTATGGAGACTGAGAAAAGCACACAAATCCCATGAACGTTAACATTATTGAGATAATCGCGATAATCTTTTATCTTATTCTTTTCATTTTTTATTCATTAATCATTATTGATATTTTTTGAGGGGTCATTTCAAATATATTAAATAGGTTAGGCTTCACGTTTTTGAGTGAATGTGTTATATATGACCCTCATGGATTACTGTCCCCTTACAGTTTTTCCAGGGACCTTATTTAACAATTTTTCTCAAATTTCACATTATACCTTTACACTCAATTAGACAGGTAAATATTATGAACGGGAGAACTTTAATCCCTAGAGAACAATAATCTACACGTTCACATGCAAGTTCTCCTAATTCTCATTTAGCCTAACTTCCTTATTATATCATTTACTGATCAATATCTTAAAATTATATTGACCTGGCATAAAGACAAATAAATGTCAAACGTTTATGGTATACCAGAGAAAATTAGTTTTTATCAAGTTCAAAAGTCAAAATTTAGGTCAAATCAAAGTTTTTTAAATTTATCAAACCCTGACACTACACTTCTGTATTTTTTCTTAACATTTTTCAGTATATAATAATATAATATATATATAATACAGCTATACATTAGTTTCTTTTCGTGCTAGCCTTTTGCCATCTGGATTCTTTCAACTTGCTTCAAATTGTAAGACTTATTTCCAAAACCATCTATGCTTTTTAGGATATATATTTTTGAACCAGATGCATTTTTATGAAGAAAATAAGCTTCCAAGCATCCCTAAGTTGCAATCTTGATGTCTAGTATTCTTTATTCTAATTTCAGAACAAGTCAACTGACGAATCAGATCAAAGGTCATGGGTCAAGGAGAAGGCACAGGTGAAGGTCAAGGAGAGGGGTCAGGCAAAGGAGGACTCTGCCCAGGGATCCTTTGGGGAATACTATGGTTCTTTATTCTATGGTTCTTAGGATGGCCAATTGCATTTTTCGTTGCATGGTGGTATATATTCCTACTTCCATTTAGTGCATGTATCGAACCTTTAAAAGGAGTCTGTGAAGCACTACTGAAAGTTGTCAACCTACCATTGACCTGTGCAGAAAACATGATTGCAATGAAACCACTATGTGGTTGATCATGAAATAGTTTGGGTGTGTCATGACATTCACTAAAGACGGGACAATACACCTAAATGTTATATAATTAAGGGTGCTCAACTTTATATTAACAATTTTGAAAATAAACATGGAAATCCAAACTTCATAATACTCATGTGACGACAGAAACTAATCATTTAACAAAATAAAGAAAACAGAGACACAACTATATTTCTAATAGTAATGTCCTTCAAACCATCTCTCATTTCACAACAAACTAATGTATGACTCTTCAGATTTTCTTGGATTTAATGATGAGAAGCATCCCATGATGGTACAGAACATTTGAACGATGTACTAAACTCTTCAAATTCTGACGAATCAAATGGAATCCATCAGGATCTTGTCATTAATGCTGGACATCACCAATCAAACAAGAAGCCATTCATGATACTAACCCAGAGAGGCATCTACTTTGTAATGACCTAAATGTAACATTAAGCATATTTTTAAGTGACAGTATGGATATACTCGTATGTTATATGTGAAAACTGAACACAGTCACATGATCTCATTAAACAGACAAATCAATCAATATATCGTTAATCATGCATTTAATGCATCATATTGTTTACAATTCTAGGAATGTAATAAGAATAGTCATCTGTCTAGATTTTTATAGACTGGTCAAATATTAAACTTGCCTGTACAATGCATTGATACATGCTACAAAGATAAGTAAAACATGTATAAATGGAACACAATAAGTACAAAATATACTTCTAAATAATGTTATTCTTTAGGGTAGTGGTATTCTTGGTATTCTTTAGGTCCACTCATTTTATTCATTAAATTAACAGAACTTTGAAAAGTGCTCCACTTATGGAGGTGTTTCACTTAAAAGGTTTTTACTCTATATCATAGAACACAGATGTATGTACAGAGGCATAGTGAGGATCTAAGAATAAGTGAGGCAATTTAAAAAGTGAGCCAAATTAAAAGGGAAATTACTTCATAATTTGAATTTTAGTTTTTCAATTAAAAGTCTGAATATATATCTCTTAAGCAAAGCTATGCCACTGTATATGCATGGATTGGAACTAGAGTACACAAGTAGATATTTACATAATAGTCTACATTATTGCAAATCATAATTTAATTAAATAAGATTTAATTGTATGTACATATGCACTTACGAGTCCATGGAACCTGATATTCATTCAGTATTGATTCTTCTTTCACGAAAGTAGAAGGAATAGAAAAAAAACTGTTGCAAGCAATGTTTAACATCTTAATCTTATTTCTGAAAATGAAAAATTAATTGAGATATCTGATGAAATAACGAAGCCAGTGAAGATATCCAAGATGCAGAAATGGCCAAATTCATGAAAATTAAAAAAAGTGAACATTCTTTACCAAAAGTTTTACCAGATTATCTTGAAATGTTGTCATAACTGTTGGATTGTTTTTAGAAATATGAAATAGAAGGAATGAATAAACAAAAAATATCATAAAATTGAGACATTTTTTCAGAACTGTCTCCATCCCTTCTACTTTCTTTTGTTAGGATGTCTGGGTTGGGATTGTATGTATTGAATACTCAGGGGTTAGATCAGGGGTTAGATCTGATGAAGATGTTACGATTAACCTAAGACTGCAAGCAATTAAGGCTAACTTTTAGGAAAACTAGGCCTTTATCAGTTATTCGAACTATCAAAAATATCAGGGAAATAGGCCTCAGAGTCCTAGAAAAAATGCCTTAAAAACTTCAAAAATGCTAAATTTCAACATTTCTAAGTAACATTGTTAAACTTGCTAAATAAAACTAATGTATTGTGAAGTAAAACGAATCATATCGTGACTACAAGGGCCGATCAAAAAGTTTCTTACCGTTGATTATCAATACTATAGCTATTCTTGGCCAAATCTATTAGTTCTATCCTCTGATATCACAAAAAACAATCATTACATCGATTCAATAATTATTATTCACTTATAAAAAGGAACTGTTGTAATTTAATGTCAACGGAAGCTGAAAATCAATTTGCAAATCAATAATCTGGGGGAGGGGACGGGTGATTTATAGGTGTAAACAATTTCAAACAGCAACTGACAAAATACTACCTGTATCGATTTCTCGTGATGTGAACATGAATTGTATATTAATTTTAAAAAAATATATGATTTGTAAATAGATACATATATTAACTAAACACATGTAAACTATGTAGATTTAAATAAATAATATTTTATAAAGAAAGGATGGTTGTCTTGTTTATGTACATTTTCAAAACATTATTAATTAGGAAGAATATCATGAACTGGATGTGTATGAATCATGACCTATTAATATCAAATGTTTATCATTGATTCAGTTTGCTATTCTATGTTTATCCATTTAACTAATGTTCATCAGGCCCAAGGATTGTATTATCCTAAATTCAGCAGACCCTAAGTTTGTTTTTCAATGTTTATTAGGACACAGTTATCTTTCAGGCCCTTTATTCATTACCCCATGTTCATAATGCCCTCCTTTCAGGCCCTATATTAAAACTCGAAACACACTAAAAGACTTTCAAAATTAACTCACACACTGATCAGGTTATCTACCTACAACATTAGAGTATTTCTTAAAAAGTGCCTTTATTCCTTATCTATAAAGTACAGGTTGTCCCAAAAGATTGTACCAAGACAAATGTAGAATTATTTTGATGAAATTTGGTCATAAATTTGTTTTCCATTGATGAATATTTCAATTTTTTGACAAACTTTTTTTCTGGTTTATGGGGAACATGATGAATTGATGATATCGCAATTATAAACATCTGAAAGTGTCACTGTTAACTCTATAATAGAGAAAAGCTTGTTTCAGAACAGTCACTCATTTTCCCTGCTGCCCATTTTACTTTGCATTGATTTTGAGCCATGCCATCTAAAATGTCAAATTGCTCAGTAAATCATTACAAACTTCTATATATTTCTAACTGTCATGTTCATTAGAAAATTGAATTCTCTTCATCATGTGAAAAGTTCAGCTTTTTTCAAAAAAGGAAGAAAGATGTATTCTTGTTTATTTGGGTATAACCTTTTGGGACGTCCTGAACTTCTTAATTAATACCCGAAAAAAGGTCAATTTGCAAGTGCAATTATTTTTTTTGGGAGAAATACTGGAATTCATATCCTCAATTCTTAGCCCTAAGCAAGGTATATCAGTGTTCTATCCAAAAAGTGGTTTTATGGTGTTTTGAATTCATCTCTATGATTAAAGGGGATGATTAAATATCGAGAAGGCACATCTAATAGTAAAATACAAAGCATCCAAAAAAAATTTATCTTACCGATTTTGGGCAATCTATCATTTCACTAAGTTTTGTCGAAAATTCCCCGATTAAGTCATGTGACCCATCATCGTCATAATCATAGCAAATCACCTAGGATGGAATAAACAACGTTTAAATAACAAAAAATTAAATACCTGTTTGGCTTCGCAGTTTGCTAGCTCAGAAACAGGAAGTGAGATATCACCAATCAGATCATTTTCATCATCATCGTCATGGTCGTAACACGACACCTATAATAATGTAATAAATATGCAGCCTCGTTTTGATTCAACGTTAATTCCTTTAAGTCGAATTCTTATAGATCACAACCACAAAGAGGCAACCAAAACTATAATAAATATTTAATTGTTACGATAACAGTCTTTTTATTTGTCGGTTATAACAATACTATAGTGCGTATGTATGATTGATTTTCGCACATTTATAAGTATATTGTCAGTTCTCAACAATGGCAATTGAATATGAATTATTCATATCACATAGTCTAAGTTCACTGTCAATGTGGACATTCATTTAGTTCTGATTTATTAATGTCCTCCTCTACTGAATTGTATAGTGACTTAATAATAACTATTTTCTTTATAAGGTTATAATCAACCAGGGGTGGTTGGTTATATAAAAGGTGGACTATCATTTTTGGAGGACATTAATCTGCTTTGATTAATAACCATGACAATACTATGATGTCATGTTTCATTTCTAGCAATTAATATGCTCACACAGATGTTTTACTAAAACACAACCTGGTCTAAAAGATCACGGTATGCTGCACAATGACATTAAGCATCTTTTACTAACCTTTATTACTTTATCATAGTGGCCTCCACACAGCGTTCTGATTGGTAGTTCAAATGGCTTCCATTGGGGATTAAGGTTATTATCAACCACCTAAAAACAGAATTGAAACTTTTTCTAAAGATTAAAAACATAAAATAAATCCTGTCTAATCCTAATTCTGCTGGGACAAGCCAAAATTACTCAGATTGGTACAAGTGTTTACATTTCAAAGTTTTTAACTTTAAATGGCAATGGCAGATTAAAACAAAGCATTTACACACAAAACGTCACCACCAACGTTTGTTACAGACACCAAACACCGAACACCAACTGATGACGGCTGCCACAAAAAGTTGGAGACTTAAGTATGGTGCAGTAAAACCTGTATATCTGAACATTTCTCTACTCTGAACATTTCTCAATGTGAATGCTTTTTGATCACATTTGATCTCTGGCAGAGACTTCCATGCTCAATATCCTTGATATGTGAGCATCTGCCTATTCATACACTTTGGGTCTGTTCCAGATACATTCAGATAAAACAGGATTTACTATTTCCTACATCTCAACATTTTATATGGCATTATACCATAGCAACAAATAAACAAACAAATGGTACCTCAGTTCTGTGTACGACCACCCATTTCCCATTAGCAGCTTCACGGCAGAATTCTAGGTAAGGGTCAGATTTGCTGAGGAAGTCCTTCTTGTCAAGTTTTTCAGCCCGGAATGACAGCTGTACCACATCATTGCTCCCTTGTATCTCTTCAGCAAATATCTGGCGATAAACATGTAAAGTACTTATTCAAAGAGGTATGCTCCCCTCCATAAGTGTATATAGAAATTTTAGCAAGCATAAGCACAAATCAAGGCCAGATAGTACTCGATGTATCAGTAGCTCAAGAATAGCTCAAAGTTTCTTCCCACCTAGTTTTGAATCTCATATAAAGATGGCAGTCATGTAGTTCATAGGTTATTTTATGAAGAGGATTAAACAGGTGAACTGAACTGAAATCTTATTATACACAGGTTTATATCCCCAAAACCTATTATATGACCCACCCTATACTTTTGGCAGAAGTGTTTTTGGAAATAAATACATATATCATATTCCACAATTCACTGAGTAATAAATGTATTTTTGTAACTTATAGTACTATAAGTACTGTATTTCATATACCACAATTCACTAATAAATGTATTTTTGTAACTAATATCATAGCACTATAAGTACTGTACATATAAAAGGTTTGGAATTCGACATTGGAGTTGTGGAATTTAGACAGAGTAAATCGCCCTGGGAGTATAGACTTTTGAAATTGACTTTCTCAATATAATTTATTTTATGTGACCAGCTATTATTGCTCCCAGGGTGTGGAAATTTGATAGACTGATTTTTAATTTATCAAAATTGCTACCCCTTCTTACTCGTACATGTATGTGGTGGGACTTATATAAACCTTTGAATGGCTGATTACATTTTAGACACAAATGAAAAAATTCCCTTTTTATGTCACTTACTGTGATTGTACTTTTCTTATCAGATTTCTGTTTCACTTGTAGAGGTCTGGTAAATGGACTGTTGGAGACAACCTGAAATCGTGACAAAGTATTAAAGTTTATACGAAATATAGCATTTAGGTAGGCAGAGTAGAACAAATAACATGTATGTAGGCTTGCATATTGATCCCATGTGCTGTAAATGTAGTATACATTTAGAATATTAACATTCAATTAATAATCTATCATATATTCTGATATATTCATGCATACTTTGTACAAAACTGAAAGTTGTAGACCATGAATGGAATAAGCTGTTTGTACCTCAAAATGACATAGGACTATGAATAAGGAAGTTATTAGAAGTTCAGAACATGTGAATATATCTTAAAGAAGCATAATTTAACTATTAAAAGCGTATACCTGTCCCAGAGTGCAGTCCAGTTGCCCCAGGAAATCATCATCATCCAGCCGAGAAGTTTGGTTGTCAATATCATAAACTGCAATCCTTAATTTCTGCACTTCCTCAAAAAAGTAATCAACTTCAAACGTTTTAGTGAACTCAGGATCGTGGCAGTTTTTTATTTGTTCTGTTCTTCCTATCTGAAACATAAATTAGGTTGCACTTTATTGCAAGTCAATAACAAAGGTAGAACAAAAATATAAGATACCGTATTATCTCAATAAAATTTCAATCAACAATTATAGCTTTTTGAGAAAAATCTCCTCTATCCTACTAAAGTCCAACATAAACCAATGAGGAATATTCCACTTGCGACATGGAATATACTGTACATCAGGCAGGACATCAGGTTCCAATGGCATAAAGCTTTGAGCCATGGGGTTCCCAAAGAGTCCCAAAATATGGCTTTCTGGGACCTGATCACGGAACCTATTTACCAAAGTCCCATGGACATGATGGAGTCCCACTATGCCCAGAGTCCCATTTTAAGAAAAATCCCATCTAAATGTACATGATCATTATTGCTTCAAAAGGTCTTGATGCAAGACTATTATAAAGGCATATGATGAATGAATCGCTTTACCTCATGGTATTTCCCTTTTGTTTCCATCATCACCACAGCACAGGGGTCAGACTTACTGAGTACATCTTTGCCCACTAGGTGGCTACATGAGATTCTGATCTCTACACGGGAGAGACATTGGTTGGTGCCTGCTGGAACGGCCATTATTTTGTAATGACCCTCGGTGATGGCTTGAGTCACTTGTTTGAGTAAATGACTGCAGATGTCAATGGCAAACTGGAATTAACATCAGTAAATGACTGACAGCTTCTTAAGTTTTAAAGTTAACTAAAGTTAAACGTTTCATTTATTTACAATTAAATAAAGGAAATCCAGATCCAGTTCCATCTTGAAGGCTCATGGTTTTTCAGTGGCAAACGAATAATCAGTGCATAGGATCTACAGTACTTGTATAAACAGCAAACGCTGACCTAGAAGTAGAGTGGAAGTTAAAATCTATAATTAGATTACTTCACAGGAACCTGTATCAACACCTGACGATCGATTGGTGACCGAACCTTCCAGGTTTTGCCATCAATAAATACCAGATACCAGTTGATACAGGAGTCCGATTATGAACTTTTCCGTATAATAGTACATTCAATTTTTAATTCAAGGTTTGGATATTTCAATAGCTTCATGCTCATATATACATGTAACATCCTAGGCTCCTAGCATATATCTCCCAATATTCATGAAATAAGAAGTACAATTTTCTCAAGGGTGCTACAATTTTTTTCGAGAATCCAATGGAGCAATCCCGATAGGTGCGAGGGTATCCCTTCGTGGGCACACAGGTGTTCGAAAGATCATTATCCAAATCACTCTAGTTTGAAATGTTAAACACAGAAGAAGACATCTACATGTATGTTTTTACAAGTTTAGGGAATAATTCAGAATCAGTTCCGAATACTGTAGTTGAAATTTCCTGTGGATTATTTCACTGGGACATGGAGGGTGAGAAGTTCTCCATCATATTACCGGGGTTTTATTGAAATATATACAGTATTATGGGGAACTTCCCACTTGCGCTGGGATCATTTGAGAGAAGTTGATTACCAGAGTGATATTATAACTCGATAAAAGGCCTGACTTGAACTGTTTGTAGTCCAAGCCAGGATAAAGATACCAGTTCCTGTCAGAGTATACGGGGAGCTGTTTCTACCTTAGGATAACAAGTTACATAATCCTACCACACGTATATGCCCTATGTGTCTGTGTGAGATTTGTAACTCAAATGAAACACAGGCACCAGTATCGCCACCTTTTAGCAGTCGAATTAGAACGATTAAGCCCTTTAAGCCCTTTAAATACATAAGAAGATCTGCTTTGCTTTGCTTTCAGTGTGGGGATACTGGGGCCTGTGAAATGAAATGAAAAAATGAAACTTAAAAACCCCGGAAGTGGTTTTCCAAAACAGAAAAAAATAAATTGCTTACCCTTTTCCATGTAAATAGCGGCACAAATAGTTATGGCATTTATCCTGTAGAATCTATGAATAAGTAAGCTTGTCACTAAAATTATATAATATTATTACTTCAAAGGTAGTTTGTGAAACTAGAAATCGAATAGGATCTTGCAAAAAGTTAAAAAACAAATTATCAGTTTCATCAAAACACCGAACGACAAAATACTACAGAATTTTACCGAACGTGGTTCAGAGTGAAAAGTTTGTTATCTCAGTTTGATATGTTCTGGAATCCTTGTAGCTGACGCACACTGTCTTTATTTTTAAAGTACAAGATCTTTAAACATATGTATAGTATTTCAAGTCGGCAAATATTGTGGTAAAAGGTCATTGCATAAGAATTGCTTTAAAAAATTTCATAAGATCTCAAGCAATGGGGTCAGCAAGGGAAGCTGGAACTGACACTGTTGCTTCTCAACATCAATTGCAACATATATTATCTGATTTGGGAACACTATAAATTATACTGATTTGTATATTGTAAAAAATGTTTTGAGGGTAAAAACCTTATTTGTCTCAAAAGAGGTAAAAGAACATTGGACCAATGATGTATTATGTCAGTTAAATATGGATATTGAATTTAAATATCAAGGCCATTATATAATAGATGTACCAAATTGAGTCTTTAAAGCTCTAAAGGTCACATTTTAATGTCTGAAAGTTAAAGGTCACATAAACGGACAGTGCTATAATATATCGTTTTTATACAAAAATACAATTTTAAACCAAATATTTTCAACTCAGTTTTACTGATTGCCTGTTGTTTTTGAATCAGGTCACAATGCTTCTGTTGCAACCGTCTATCTCACCTACAATAATAGTCATACAAGGTCATTACGTCAAGTGCGGCCAGATATAGAAAGTCATATTGACTCCCATTGAATCTGAACAAGTGGGAACATTATAGATGTGAAGCATGCAGCACATTGGTATTCTCATATACAGTGAAACCTGTATATCCAAATACCTCTCTTATCCAAACACCTCTCAATGTGAACACTTTCTCAGTCCCAGAGATACTCATTGACTTACACATTTATAAAACCTTGAAACGTGAACCCCTGTAAAAGAAATTATGGTCCCCTGGGGATTATGGTCCCCTTTCCTTGCGGCCCTTACTGGCCCTGACTGTGTATGAATAATGAGGAAAATAATTGTAATTAGGTCACCATATAATTCAATAGAGAGTAGGACCAAAATTTGATAGAACCACCTACCCTTCTACACCTATCATAATCGGCACACTTTTGGCTGGTCCCATAAGCATTCAAGTTGGACAGGTTTTACTGCATATGCATTGAAATAAAAAATCAACAGAAATGCAATTTATTTAAGCTACAAAAACCTCTGTTTATTACAATAATCACCACATATACATATAATAAATTAACCTAAATGACCTACATGTATATGTACATATGTACATTATATACAGAAGTTGATGTTTTTTTAGCATGTTTCGTCCATAACTTTTACTACCAGGGCAAGCTTGAATTGTTTAGTTCTAAATAAAAGGGTTCCCACATTGTCCAATCAAAATTCCCTGACTTTTCCTTAGTTCAAGCGTGAAGTTCCCTAACAAAATATTTTTTTCTTGATTAAAAGAGGCAACATACATGTCCACTGATAACATTATTATGATTTCGCATTTCATAGTACTATACAACTTCAGCTTGTGGTTTAGTTTTAAACTTTTCAAAATGTCACTCAAATTTCCTCAACTCAAAAATTCAATGACCATTTAAACATTCAACAAGTGGCAACCCTGTCAAGTGAATCTGTTAAGCAAAATTTGGCAATCATCTGATAATGATACACCCACATGCCTCATTTATTTACTCACAAACTTGAAAGCTTATCAGCTAATTTAACCATCCTGTGGGATATGGCTAGAAATAGAATGTCAGAATGACTGATGGTTCTTGATTTATACTACATGATATAAATTGTCAATAGGTTGTACTAAAAATATACTTTTAAATACCCCAAAACAGACTTTACACCCAACATTTTTCTTCTACAGATTTGTATAAAGTCAAAGTAAATACACTACTACTGTACTAATTAACTAGAATCCAAATAGTCAATACCCGTATTTAGTAACTGGCTTCTATCTTAAAGTACACTATTTATAATAAATACAATCAGGAGCATATGTAATATGTCATTTCATTAGTTTTCAACCAATTTACTTGAAATCTTCAAGGTAAATAGGGAATGTAATTTTGGGTGGGATAAATCAGTCTCATTGTCATCTGATGTCACAATGGATAATTGTCGTTACTATAGCAACATGACAAATGGCGTAGCGGGTCAAGTAAAATAAAAATGAATTCAAATTTTGCTTGATCCAAAAATATGGTTTATAAATACCTATTTGGTGGACATATTTCTGTGATTTTTCATATTTTCAAATACTTCTTGCTTTAGTTTCTAAAGTAACACCTGTATTGTGATATATAATAGTGTACTTTGCTCTATTTTCTTATTATTCGTCAGACTCTCAAAGTCAAAATCATGACTCAAAATAGCGGGGAGTTATCTTCTTTTATGACCATACTCCTTCCCATTACTCAAGCTGCCCATAGTACTGTTGACGAATTAGGGTTCATACAAGCTTTTACTGCCCCATATTCACCAGACAATATTCACCAGATGAAGCACCTTTAGGCTTCGCTACATTTTGGGTGCTAAAGCATTATATGAGAGGTCATAAGTTTGATTCCGATA
Source organism: Owenia fusiformis (assembly GCA_903813345.2). NCBI lineage: Eukaryota > Metazoa > Annelida > Polychaeta > Sabellida > Oweniidae > Owenia > Owenia fusiformis. Next base: position 32,476,331 of record CAIIXF020000003.1, on the reverse strand, counting down.
AGGGACTGATTTCAACGGCTTCAGCAAATCTTCAAGGGATACCAAAGGGAGGAATGGAATACATCTTTATGGACTAAGTTTGTCATCAACGCATGTGCGTCCAGGCTAATGGAAACAATTATAAATGAAATGATCCTCTCAGCAATGAAGAATACTTCTGGATAAATGACTTCAAGAGTATTGTTCTGCCTCTAGTACAAGTAGTTTGAAGCAACCATCTAGGCAAGATGAATATGTTTTGGCAGGAAATTTTCAGATTAACATCAGTCACAATTTGCTGACCCGCGGACCACTTTTACTTTTTTTGTAATTACAATCTTTTTTTTTAAAATTTTTTATCATGCATAGTTTTGTACCAAACAAGCCATGTTTATAACTTTATTAAAACAGCGTTATGATCCACATATCAAAATGCTTCTAACAACTGTAAATATAATCATTCCTATTCCCCGATTGCATATAGTTCCTTACATACAGTATGGAAAAATACAAGCTCAAAATGACACAATATAAAAACATCTCTGGTGTAAACTGCAATACAACAAATACTAAAATGTGCAAGGAGAAAACCAAACTAAGATCCCTACATCCAAAGCTAGTAATAAAAATTATTTGCCTGTACTTTACGACTAGGATAACAGATAATGGCAAAAATAATTTCATCAAATAAACATCAGGTTGCAATTCAAAAATATTAGTATCATTTTTATGTCACATTTCATGTCATCGGTATTTATCATTTAAATGTAAAAGAAAATAAACCACTCATTTATGTGCTTCAGTATACAGTGCATATAGATGTCAGGAATGTTGTGAAAATGACTTCTGGTACATTAACGTTTTCAAATCAAATCAAATCGAACTCAGACCTACAGCCAGGGGTGGGGGTTCAAGTACTTTCAAAACCATGCTACTATTTCACCATTTTGAGTACTTTTCAAGTGTTTTTGGGCCAAATTGTCAACCCCCTTGGCAAAAGCTGGCTATGGGCCTGAAACCAAACACTCAACATTCAATGAGTGGACACTCCTCATGAACATCTCTCTTCTATACCAGTAGACATCTATACTCAGGTAGTGTAGGAGCAATCTCAGCTCATGAGTAACAAAATGTCCCATTGATGATTGTCTGCACATTCTACTGGAACACCATGCGGTGCAGCCTAACCTTGGGAATAACTGAAAACACCATCCTTAATTGTTTGTGTGATGTACTATTCTAGTTTAGTCAGTTTGATAAATATTTCTTCATTTTGTTGGCAAGTTGAATTGGAAATTTAAGCTCCAGTAGCGCTCTCTGTTGTCTGGTTAGACGACTCTTAAGCTGTGTCTAGAAATACATAAATACAAAACTTGAATAAACATATTTTTCAAATTGATATTTCAGATTGTAAAAATGCATAAACGAACAGAGAATTTATCAAAACTGGACAGGTAGTCTGAATTATTTCTATAGAGCAGTAGGAGTCTGTATCCACTATCAATCTTTCATTATTATCTCATGCAAATACGCACCTGCATTTCCTTTAAGTCGCTCCTATTGTCTGCCTTATGGTGTCTAGATGCTCTTGTTTCAGTAGGGTTTCTAGATTCTTTGATGAATCTACTTGATTCTTGAAGCTTCGAAATGTTTCTAGTTGTTCTGGTATTGGGTTCATTGTCAGAATCCGAGGATGAGTCAGCGATGCGATTTTTAGATGACCTTGTTCGAGTAGAGTGTATAGATTCTCTGATGGCACTATCCACGTTGGATTTGCAAGGTTTTCCAAGTTTTGAGACTGTTTCCCTGGACATTGTATTAGACTCAGAATCTGACATGTTCTCCATTCGGTTTCTAGATGCTCTCGTTTGGGTAAAGTCTCTAGATTCTTTAAAGGCAGTTTCGTTATTAGATTCACTAGGGTCTTGAAGTTTTGAGTTCTTTTGGTTTTTTCTTGTATTTGACCCTGTATCAGAATCAGAATCATTTTTGCAGTTATTTGATGTTCTTGTCTTGGTACAGTTTTTAGATTCTCTATAATGTTCTTGGAGTTTTGAGCAGTTTCTAGTTTTTCTTTTATTCAGTTCTTTATCAGAATCAGAGGAGTAGTTTCTAGATATCCTTGTTTGGGTGGGGTTTCTAGACTCTTTAATGACAAGGTCTTTATTGAATGTACTGGATGTATGGGTTTTTGAAACTTTTCTAAGTTTTCTGGTATTTGGCTCTTCAGAACTTGAGGAGTCTAAGAGGTTTCTAGATGCCCTTGTTTTGGTATTGTTTCTAGATATTCTATCCACACAATCTGTGTTAGGTTTACAAGATTCATTATGTTTTAAGATGTTACTAGAGTAAGGTTCTGTATCAGATTCAGAGGAATCATTAATGTAGTTTCTAGATGCCCTTGTTGATGTACAGTTTCTAGATTCTCTACTGCTTGTACCCATTTCAGTTTCATAATTATCAGAGGCTGAAATATCCTTACTGGTTCTAGATCCCCTTGTTTGAGTGTTCTTTTTCAGAATTTTTCTTGGTTTAGGCAAATCAGATAACGAGTTATCCAACTGGTTTCTTGATTGTGAACTGTTTTTAGTTTTTGTTTTTAATTCTGGTGTAGGAGGAGAGGAGTTTCGAGATTCCCTTGATTTTATTTTGTGACCACTTGAATCAACTAAGCTACTTGAAGATCTCATTGTTACGGCACTATTCTCCTTCTGTTCATTTGATGACTTTTCTTTAGAATCAGTAGATATATTCTTTTGTGGACTATTTCTAGATTGTTCTGATACATTGCCTGCAGTCAAGAAACTTTTCCCTCGACTGCTCCTTGTCAATCGAATATTCTCATTGAATGAGTTAACTGAAGAATCAGATGAATTTTGTGAATGCTGTTTATCTGGTTTGGATGCATGTTCTGTATTCTGGGGCTGATATGATTCCAGTGAGTGGATTGGCGTGGTTGTGCTTTTATACAGGAAGTTACCACTATTTACCAAAGAAACATCTTCAATGACACTTGATGTTTGAAGTGCATTGAAACTTTCCTCAGATTTGCTTGTACGTGGTTTCTTTCCTCTGTGATCCTGTTTGCTATGATCCATAGAGACAGATTTTTCTGAATTGTGTTTGATTTCTAAACATTTTGAAGATCTTGTTTTTCGGCTGTCTCCAATGACATCTTCTGTGTTAATCTTTGACATTTCACTTTGCTTCTGATCATCATTGTCATGTTCCTCATATTTCCCCCGATTCCTCAACCTCCGGGAAGTATTAACGCTAGTGATCGAAGTAGTTCCTGCATCATGAGCTTCAGATTCTTTAACAGTAGCTCTTCTGGTTCTTTTAACACAACCAGAATCTGATTCATTGTCTAACTCTTTAGCTTTACTTTGTTGTTGTTCATTTGTTTCATTTCTCATAGTTTCTTCACTATTATCTGTTTTCTTTCTTTTATTGGAACGATTGCTTTTTGAATTTGATTTTTTGCTGATTTCTGTTTTGGCAACTTTGTTTTCAACTTTGATAGGTTGAAATTTTGTATTTGTTGATTTAGAGTTAATCGCAGGATTTCCCCGAGATCTTGTCATCCTAGTACCAGTGGCTCCATCTTTCGTGGATTGAGATCTGGTAGATATTTTCAGCAAGGAATGTTGTGTGTTCTCGTCACTTGATGGAGAGATGATGTTATTGTCACAATCGTCAGATTCACTGAGAAAAGTTACCATGGAGATCTTCTTGGTTTTAGTAATCTTTTCGTTACTATGTTGTTGGTGCTTGCTGGATTTATTGTCACTTTGATGCTTTGTTGTATTGCGATGTGCTTGACTTGTGTTATCCTTCTCATCACTTGGAATTGAGTCATTATCAACATGCCCAGAATTTTGTTTACCAGGCTTATTCTTTACCATCTCACTGTCCATATGGCTGGTGTTTATATCATTTGTTTTTAGGGTATCAACCTTAGATGCAGAGACCATTTCATTGTTTGTGTCACTTATTGTATGTGAGTTATCTTTATCAGGACGACATGTTTTATCACCATGAAGGCCACTAGTCGACAACGAGTCATCCACTCTGTTTTGGGAAACTGAATGGACAATGCCATCAGAAATATTTATTTGTGAGGGTGTAATATCGAGATCATTGGCTTCACCAGATGATATCACAATTGTCTCAATATGTTTATTCTGTTTTTGGTCAGATTCAGCAGCAGTTTGTTCAATTGAGGTAGTATTTTGATCTATTTTGTTGGCATCTGATTTGACATCAATAGGTTTATCAGACTTTGAGATATCTCTTTTAATTTTTATTGAGATATCTGTTTTACAATCTGTTTTGTTGGATAAGTTTGAATCATCCACTCCAGAAATCTCAGACTTCTCATGTGATGAGTCACTAGATGTCACTATAAGATCATCAGATGCATTATATTGTTTTGAACTGGAAGGTTTAACTTGATCAATTTCAACTGGTACTTCATTAATAGTGACTCTCCGTTTGATTTTTGGAGAATTCATGGCAGGTTTATCAAAAACAGAATCCCCAAAGCTTCTTTCAGAAATATCTTCTGAAATGTCACTTCTTGATTTTTCACTATCTCGTTCAAAGCTCTCAGTTGATAAGCTGCGCGATGAATTACTTCTCGGGGAACTTCCACTTGAACAGCTTGAGATGCTCCTGGCTTTAGAGACACGTACAAAACCTTCGAGTTTCTTACATAGTTTTCCCTGTTCATCTTTATTCAGTGTTTTTTTAGCCTCAGATTGATGTCTATGTTTAACAGGAGGTTCAATACTGAGGGGAATATCGTCCTCCTTTGGCATTAACACACCACTTGCTTGACTGCTAAATAGTTTCTTTTTTGATCGTTGCGGTGTTCGCTGAAGCTCAGGAGCACTGGCACATTTCTCCATTGATTTTATGTCTGCTCTACTTATTTTCCGACCAAATAAGGCATCACTTGGACTAGCTTTTATTTTTGGACCATCAGTATCAGATGATAAGGCACTTTCATTTTCCAATTCATGGCGACGTTTTTCTTCTTTAAGTTTACGTTGCAACTCTTCCATACGTTCCCTGTTGTTATTCTCTTGGAGTTGCTCGGCTGTATATAGTGCAGTCGCATTCTTAAACGCTTTAGTCTTTGCTTGAATATCATCATCTTCATCTGGAGAGTCGGAGAGTACTCCTTGAATGTGTTTGTTAAATAATCTTCGTCTCTTCCTACTTGGAGTTGACCTGCCACTACCATATAAAGAGTCTGTCTCTAATGGGCGTTTATTTGGTTTCTTTAAATCGTCCAATCGGACACTCTCTGGAGAGTCTTTGTTTATGTTGCCCAAATCAGGGTATTTGATTTTATTTGATGGTGATCGACGTAACGTTCGAGGACTATTTGTTCTGGAAGTGTTACTCCTAGGGCTCTGTGCCCTTGGGCTTTTTAGAACTTTCATGTAAAGTTCAGCTTGTCCCGGAGACAGAGATCTACTGAGTAAATTCTTAAGCCGTTCTTCTTCAACACTATTATCTCTGTTACTATCAATATACCTGAGGTGAACAGATCTCATTTCTTCATCATTATAAAAGAGATCTCTATGATCAAAGTCTGAAGTTAGAGTTGGAGGAGGCGAGGTCGTGCCTATGAGTTTGACCTTGCATTTCAATGAGTCCAGGCTTATAGGGGTGGAAGGTTGCCTTTTAGAAGAACTTAAAGGGGTGGTAGGTTGTTCTAGAGAAGGGGTGGACAGATGGCCTGGAGTGTCTGTCTGTTGTGGGGATCCCCTAGTAGGAGTGTGGTAGTGAGAACTCTCAGAGCATTCTGAGGGACTGGACCTGATTGGTGAAATCTGGAAAAAATAAACATGACAAGTATAGATTAAAATCAATCAATTTCTTTTAGATTAACCCGTCATTAAATAGTAATGATTATACATGTACTATTTTTCAAGTATACTAGTATATCAAATGACTTCATAACATTTTCCATTGGTTCATCAAACAGACACCAAATCCAACAAGGTAGCAGTCACAAAAAAATGACAGAGTCTCGAGACAACATGTCACCATTTCTTTGCAGTGAAATAATAAGAATGAAACAAACCTGAAAGTGAGGTCTTGCAAAGCATTCCTCATCACCACATGGTATCTGAGTTGATTGTATAACATCCTTATTAGGACTGTCTCTATGGGAACAAGACATCTCCATTGGAGACAAGCTCTTATTCACTCTGTTTTTACACTCATAATTTCCTTCACTGTTTGATTTGGCTCCATTCTCTTGTGAATTCTCACATATTGTCTGAGGATTTGGCTTTGATATGTGATCTGAAGATGAGATTGGGTTAATACTGGACGGTGCTTTTAGGTTCTTGGTATCATTTTCTTGATTACAGACACTTGGGTGATCATCTTTTTCCTTTCCGATTGATTCAAGGTCTGAATCATTAATTTCTAGACGTATGTATTCATCAGTAGATTGAGAGGCAATGTTAATTTCAGCATGGTCGTTGTTACCTTGTTTACAATGTTTAATTAAACCACTTTGAGCATTTGCATAAGGGCTTTCAGGGTCCCCAGTTTGAGGGTTCCGGGATTGAGGGTCCTGAGAATGAGGGTCCTGAGACTGAGAGTCTTGTGTGTCTGGTATGGACCCACAACTCAGCTCCAAATCTTCATTTGGCACACTATGAGAATCACAAGAACTTGATGGTCCTGGTATAACTTTATTTTGGTTTTGATTTTTTGCAGCACATTTAGAGGTTATGTTAGAAGTGTGTTGATTTTTGTGGTCAGTGTTTCTTTTGTTATTCAGCTCTTGTAATCTGTCTCTGTTATATTGTGAACCCATCAATGATTCGCCAATCTCAGTGCTGACATTACATTGACCTTGTAGCCCAAGTTCAAGGTCATTATTCAATGAATCACCCACTTGGCACATGATAGTTTGTTTATGAACTGGTCGAGTATCAGACACTTTCGAATTTAATGGTTTTTCCACACCTGAGATCTCGGAATGAGATTTGCTCGATTGTTTTTTCAGTTTTTCAGCAGAGGACTTCAGGGTGGGTGTTAGTATCCCTTGAACGGAAGCCACAAAGGAATCTGGAAAATTCAAGAAATTTATACAAAATGCTGGAACAGTTATTTTAAAATACAGATATAATTGTTATGAAGATTTAATATCTGTTGGAATTTTACAGCTGCTTTTGGTGTAATATGTCAATTTCAGTCATGTGACTGTTCACGAAGTTGCCATCCCAGATGGGATGTATCCAATGTTTTTTATGATACTATGAAAATATATTTGAGAGAAAATGACTCCCTCATTTGCTATTGGGTTCAGATAAAAAATCACACTTGCACAATACCATCTCAAACCAAAACATACGCAAATGTACTTTTTCTGAACCATCAACTCTTCAGGGATTTACTTATTCTATGCAAAATTGCAAACCTTGGTTGTGTTGGGAGTCATTCTGTTGTGCTATATTCTCAACTGAAAGATCACCTTCAGGTGGGCTGTCACCATGCCACACTGAAACACAGAATAGCGAAGATATGTCTATAGTAAGAGAAATCGACTATGTATGTCACTAAGAATGTTGCTTACAGGATTGGTAAATTGCATGTAGTATACTAGATATAGTACAGATACTATAGTGTGTCATTCCAATCTGCACATTTTCCAAACCTGGACTAGTTAGTAGTTATCATTTTGTTTTGTAATATTTTAGTTTGTGGTTCATTTTCTTCTTTTCCTCTATTTTAAAATAATCCCCTGACTATTTTAGCCATTTCTGAGGAAATTCCAAAATTCAGAACTTTATCCCATTAAGGGCAAACCAAGAAAATATCTCCACTGTATTTGATCGAGTAACATATATGTAACATAACATATAACATATACATATAAGTCGATAATCTTTTTAAAACATGTATTATTGTAAAAACTTACCTTCTATTGCCTTCAAGGTGTTCTGATCTTGGGCACTAATGAAAATATCTTGTTTCGTGAAGATGTTATCTATAGTTGGAGCAGAAACACTAGAGAGGCCAATATTTGTTAGCCCTGACACCTCTCTGTCCAGGAGATTCTCAGCAGGGGCTAGAGATACAATTATACAGTTCATTATCGGACAACTAAACATATCAATTTTTCCAGGTTTTCTGAGTTTATTCATTTATAACTATGCTTCAAAGATAACATATATGGATACAATTTTTATAAATCTTGTTATCTAAACATTTTTTGGGAAACTAAAATATGGTAAATATAAAAGGCTGTTATGTTTCTAGCTTGTCAGTTTTAAACATTTGATCTACCCCCTTGGATATTAAAATATCAATATACCTATCACAATTACTTATGCAAATTCTTTACATCAAATTAGTTGCTGTGTTTTTTTAAACTATTTTTTTAAAAAAATTCACTTACCCAAATCATCTTGTGATTGGGCAGCCATTTCAGCAAGTAGGTCAGATATAGATGGCTCTGTACCACATGTTGACTCCTCTTGTTGTTCAGCCCTGAAATCATTGCATTTAGAGATCAATATAAACTGAAAACTAAGAAACTCAAATGATGTATTGTGAAAAAAATACAATATAAATACAATATGTATCACCATTATTGAGGCAATCTTGTAATTTATCATTAGATGTTTGCTAGAGTAGGGTCAAGATGATCCAGCAGGATGCTCATTTTTTGCCTTTCGGTTCGGTAGGTTTTTCGGGTCATATATTTAAAGTGGGCCCCATTATAAACTATAGTATCTTTCATACATTAGACTTTAAAGACACATGAGCATATTCTATTATTATTTTCACTATAAGAGGGGGAAACACCCCAGATTTCAAAAATGGCATACAGTTATCAAACTTGTAAAGTATACTGTACGCCCGGTATTATTCGCGTGCGATTTAGTTTCGCGCTTTTCGCGAGGGTGTTAAAATCGCGAAAAATTATCGTCGCGAAATTGCCAATTAAATCCCCGGGAATTTGTTTTTACCCGGGGCTCTGATGCATTTCGTTTTGTGTACTACTAGTACTCTTTGCTTTATACCAGGGGGCATTTCCCATAGATTTTTTGACCTTTGCTATTGGCACGTTCGATAACCAATTTTATAAACTGACCTCATTTGCCATTGAAATGGATACTAGTACTGTATCCCAATGTTCGCTGTTGCTTTATGAGTTTTCTCTACTAGTTTGGATCGAGTTATAGTACTTCAATAGTACTGTGCAACTCCATGACTTTACTATGCGCATGCGCAATTTGATTGGACATCATATACTGGGGAATCCCTGAATACGATAAAATACACTATGAAGTACGGTAAAGTTATTATGGGAGCCACGCACTTTTGCTTTAATATTAAAAATGACGATGCAATAGAGGTTGATATGCAGCTTGCCGATGATAAAGATCCCAGTTATTGTAAATCTCATCCAAATATAACATCAGGTAATTCCTGGAATAGTAATGAATTTCAAACTTGTGAAATTCGCGAAATTTAATAGCCGCGAAATCGTGTTTTCACAAAATTCGCGAAATTAAATCTCGCGAATAATACCGGGCGTACAGTATATTTTTACTATTCATGTAGATGTAATTTTGACTCTGGGAACTTCTAGATTTACATACGAAAGAAACAGGTTGCACCCACCAACACACCGACATCACACCTTTTCTTATAGGTATGATGTATTAAATAAATGTACTTTAACAATTAAACTTACTTCCACTTGGCCCAGACTTCTACAGCTTTGGATTTCACATCTTTATTCTCCATGCTGAAATATCAAAATATAATTTTCATTTAAAAAGTGCCACAGATAATTCATAGGGACACATTTTTGAAATATTTGTTAATGCATACACTCTCACTATAACGGTTTTTATTTCATTCATTAATAGGTTTTTAGATATAGCATTCGCTGATTGATCAGTCGAAGTAATTCACACATCTTTTTGAGAGTGTAAATACCAAAGGAGAAGTAATTTAAAATTTGCATGTCTATTAAATTACATAAGCGGTAAACAATATTCAAAGTCAACCAAAAACTGACCAATCGAAGGTGGATGTCGATCTCCGATGATTCTCCTGAAGAGCCCAGACTGTGAATGCTTTAACTGTCAGGAAAAACTCCACCTGATTCTGGAAAAATTCAACGTAGGTATTTTAACACATGCTACATTTTGCCAGGAGAAAATATCCTTTTTTCTAAATGTAACTTAATTAATATTAATATTCTTGATACACTTTATAATGTAAACAATTTTCAATTTAATTCAAATAATCTAAAGCATTGAAAGTTCCAGTCCCATTTTTAATATGCCATAGACTTTATATTAAACAAGGCATTAACATGACAAAATGTCACCATCCACAAATGGTTATTGGAAGTAATGAGATTATGTTACAGACTCCGACCACCAAATGTCGAACACTGTCCACAAAAATGTTGAAGACAATAATAACAATATGTCACCACTTTTGGCAGTGACATAAAAACTGAAGAAAGTGTTGCAAAAACACTTGCAAAAATGACCATGTACATGTATTGCCAGTCCCAGTGACATTTGGATGAGACAGGTTTACTTTAATATGTACCTGGTTAGCCAATGGCCTGTGATTCAACTCAAAATTCTTCAGTATGATGCGTGCACTGTCCCAATCAGGCTGACTCTCTTGGTCCCTAGAAATAAAAATTATATTCAATGTGAAAACAATGAAAATGAAAACATTTTCTGAATACATAAACATGATGTTTTGATATCACTGGACATCATAAGTAGAAAAATACTGTATTGACTAGATTGAAATTTTACAGTTTCTTAGTTTCCTTATTTGATGCATAAGTCGAAATATTTGCTTATTTCTGTTACATTTATGAAGAAGAAACAACAAATCAGAGAAAAGGGAAAACAAAGAAAGGTCAACAGGGGTCACTATGCATAAAAACTAAAGTAGCACAAATCACCAAATCTTCATAACTTACAAGATCTTCAGACATATCATTCTGCAAACCCAATCCCCAAAAAGTAAAGACAGATGATCTATTTTAATTCCTAGAATATGCCACTTACTGTGAAAATTCTTCCATGGCATCTGAAGTAAACACTGCCTTAATATAATGACTCGGCCTGCCATCTATCTCAGTTAATAACTTTGTAACTTCACCATTATCTGTTGGACCTGATAGATGCTGGAAAAGGTGATATTTATCAAAAAATTGGTAAGTTCTCTTAAATAAAGGTGAAAACAGTTTATACATAAAATCTGCGTCATTCATAAATTATTTGCATGAGTGTTCTGCCTTTGAGAAGAAGTCTTATAATTATGTAATAAAATCTATACAGTGCGTTAATTAACAGAACTGGAGCTGTCATATTGTTAATACTACAATAATCATGTTCAAATTATACTTTCATACAATGTGAAGAGATGTGTTCAATAATGACGAATTCCCATATTGGCCCGACAAACATATTTCCACATATTATTTTACAAGTACATGAACAAATCAAAGTTTTACAATACAATACAATATATTCTCAAGGCCACAGTAGATATAGGTGACACAGTCTAGCCATGCATGCCAATCCAAAACAAGGCTGTAACGCAATAAAGGCATTCGTGGCTGAACCGTATCACCTCTATCCACCATGAAGACCAAACTCAACCTACCTCAAGAACATCCAACTTCATCCCCGATCCATCTTTCTTGCCATCTTTAATTAGCTGTACCAGTGACTGCTCATTTTTCCACACATTCTTTTGTCGTCTTATGATGTGAGACATACTTGTAAATAGTCTATAGCGATATCTAAATCATGTCTTTTAAAAGGTAAATTGAATTTATACTTTTAATAATCTAATATGTTCATATACACAGTCACAATATGAATGTTGTCTTTTATTAACATTGTTTACATTCTTCTCCATTGTTTTTTCATCGAAATTTCTCTCTTTTTCCTCAAGGTTTCTTGTTTGATTTTCTCCTTTCTTTTCCTGTGACGCTCTTTTGTTAGTTCATCTGGCTCCTTTTCTTCTACGGCAGCATTTTTGATCATGTTCTCAATTTTGTTCAAACAATCCGTCTGATTTATATTTTGTTTTCTCGATATCTGTGACGTTACAATAATGAAACCATCTTTGGTTATACGACCCGATTCTTGCTTCATCAATTTCAATTTTAAGTCATCGGTTAACCAATCAGCTGATTGAATATGAAACCGTACTTCAACTTTAGAATTTGTTGTATTCACATGTTGTCCACCAGGTCCGCTACTCCTTGAGAATGATATCTTGACTTTATCAATGGGAACAGAACCTGAATATTTATCACTACTGTACAAGTTCCTTAGCAGGAAACTAGGTGGTTTATTAGGGGAGCAAGTTGTGGATATGATTCTGTTTGTAGCTCTTATTAGAAAACTCATCCTACTTTACAAATATTCCAAGTCTATCGTGAGTGCATCAATGTTGTCAGGTCTTGTATATGGTACAACCTGCAATCAGTAAACAAATATGATAGATCCATAAAAGATGCCCAAATAAGCATCCCTATTATTATATATATGGTTTTAAAAGAAGATTTTGAAATAACTGCAACCTGAACCAAATTTTTCCAAACCTGTCTCAAAAATATTCTAAATTAGACCATGGGCTTTCAAGAGAAGAGTATACAACTCTGTGTTATAAACATGAGAACTTCAAATGAGCAGTGCCATGCTTCCCTTTTTATGATAATATTTCAAAAAGTATTAGATAAATATATAAGTTTTGGTGTTATCTTGAATACGATACGTCAGCGTAACAAGATGGAAGAACTTCCGGGCTTCATATTCGGTAAGATATTTCTATTTCTAGATTCTTAGTAACACCACTTATAAGCAAGTAGTGGACAATACTTTGGCTCAAAGTTAGTTAGGAAGATAGTTTAGTTTGAAAATATGCAGGTGATTCTATGTTTGGTATATTAACGAAGGCGCAATTCACATATTTAAGCTTGGTCCCTCACTTTTGTTACGTTGACGATCTTCGTGAATATTGTCACATTGGCAATAGACTCTATGCGAATATTTGATTTCAAATTTTATGATTACGACATAACCTGTATACAGCAGTAAAATAACATACAGGGATTTATCTTTGGACGAAGGCCTTGGAAGAAGGTAAAGCTAAGCCTAACAAAACAAAACAGATGAATATTGAAAATTTCATTCATCTGTTTTGTTGCTAGAGTCAATACGTCCAAATCCAAACAGGGGGGTAAACACGAACGGGTTCCAAATAATGGCAAGTTGATCATTAAATTGAATAATAGTACCTCTACTACCTCTACATAATATTTATAGCCTGAAAGATACAATATAATGATGTATACCAACAATCTTACAATAAAATAATCAATTATGATGATTTAGGTGTTCGGAATTACCCCCATGCTAGTGTTTGGAATTACCCCCACAAACTCTGTGCGTTTAAATAAATAGATGTCAGTAATAAATGATTTAAATTTGGGTTTCTTGATATGCAGGGGTGACAGGATCAAGTATCATAAGTTAAGGGTATCATATAATGATATACCATCAATCTAATAATTAAAACAATTAAGTTTAAGTTAAGTGTTTGGAATTACCCCCATGCAAGTGTTCGGATTTACCCCCCAAAAAAACTCCTGTTCGGAATTACCCCCCTAAAATACCTTGTAGTAAAAATGGAATAACCCAGATATTTTTTACAATTTTTCGTAATTTTTTCTGCAAATGCATTCTACAGTGGATAATACACATAATATATATAGAGAATCATAGCATAGATGTGCAGTACATCCAAGCTAACTACATTTTTTGATGGGGGTGTTTGGAAATAGACGTACTGACTCTATTGGATTTTCGACGTGATCCGAAGGCCGTCTATTTTAGATTCTTGATTTCAAAGTACTTACGACATGAGGCTGTACCATCGGATAACAGTTGTATGAACAACATATATGAGTGCAATTATAGATGATTTAAGTTATATTTACCTGCACAGATGCAGAGGAATCTATATAAATATCAAGATTTTCAAAATTTAATACGACCGCCATTTTTGTACATACACATAAAACGATGACGTCACTGTACTTATCACGAAATTTGAATATTAAAGATGCAGTCTCTATAAAGACTGACAAGACAAGTTGAAATTAGACAGAACATTTATATCAATATATTGCAAAATATTTTGAAAATGCAATGATATCAGTGAATTCAATTTGACATAAACCTTACTATTTATTATATTTTTTTATAATAAATCTTCAAAATGATGTCTAACTCGATGGTTGGTTTGTAATTATCTAGATAACCCTACACCTTACCAGTGCTTACATGAGGCTCAGAAAAATGTGAAGGGGAAAAATTGACAAAAATTGTCACATCTTGCATTGAAATTGAATTGTAGCCTACTCTCTCAGTCCCAGTATAACTTTACATGCCAAGACATCAAAAGAAAATTCTAGCTAGCTTTAGAACTGGGTCCCTTATAACACTCCTTTATTGGAAAGGAAGTGTAAACTGTGTGACTCAAATGAAGTTGAAGATGAATTACATTTTCTTGTTAAATGTTCACATTATACAGAATTAAGAGACATGTTGTATCAGGAAGCCAAAGTTAAAGTACCTTATTTAAATACTTCAAGTGCCAATCCAACCTTAATTATGATCACATTACTACATTCAAAGAACATTCAAAGCTGCCTTGTTGCTACTCTTTACAAAATGTTCTCAAAACGTTTATTTAACCTGGAACGTTTGTGATATTAAATATGTGCAATATTATCAACCAGTCATAATTACTGTATTCTCATTTATTGCATTTTGAAATCACATGTTTATATTGTATGTTATTTAACTCTAGTCATTTTGTCTGTGTATTGTTCACACTCTGCAAACTTACTCTACATCCTCTGTGATATTATTCGACATACCGATGCTATATTTTTCTATTGACTATCTTTGTATATTTATATGGTGTCTCGTAAGCCGATGTCGGCTGTTGGGTTTTTTAATACATGTATTTTACTTGTAATATTTTAGTAAACCTGTGACACAGAAATAAACTATTATTAAACTAAACTGTGTAGTACTGTAGTACAGTCCAGCTGTAGTGGCTTAAGCCTTTATAGCTCAGTCGGTACTCGGTAGAGCATGAGACTTCGGATCCAAGGCTCCTAGCTTCGATTCTCACACAGGGCATTGAATTTAGCACATTTTCTTTCAATTTCTTTATCTGGCTTGTTACACAAAATCATGCAGTTTTTTACCATTTTGAGCACTTCTCGAGTGATTTTAGCCATATTTGGCCAAATTATTGTCAAATGTGAATCCCCCTGGAAATTTTTGAAAACTGACCCCCCCCCCCCCTTGGCAAATCCTGGCTACGGGCCTGCACTGGCCCACATTTGTACATATCATACGTGTCTCTGACTGATGGTCTTTTACACTATTTACACTACAGTCACCAAATGCTTATATCGACTCTTGACAAGAAAGTAGATGCTAATATTTTGAACAGCTTAAGAAAGAAACTGTTAAATAGAGTATGTACATCATGCATAATGTACGATAAGGAGAAATTCAAATCCATATGATGGAAATTAGGAGAAATGAATAACAATGCAATTTAGTTTCAATCCGGGGGTTCAGTTTTCAAAAAATCATGCTGTACCTTTATTCATTCAAATTTCGTGATTGCTATATGGCAGTCATTTTGAATTCCATTTTCCCACCTACACAGGTATATCTGACGTCATCGGTATTAGCCCTAATCACAAATCGGGAGAAGTTTTACTGAAGTAGAGTTATTATTTTAGGATTTATAACATCAAATGAAGTCGGATTTTAGAAACGATGTCAAAGAACGGTAAAGTAGCCATTCCGGCAGGGAGTGACGTCATTGAAATCAAAAGCAAGGTCAGTAATAAGACGGATAAATTGTTGAAAAGTGAGGACTTTCCACACCCTTTTTCAAAACAGTTCAATTTTATTCTTTTCATTTTTCCAGGCACATTTCTACTCTGATCCTTTTATTAACGGGTCATATCCGAAGAACTATAAATAATACAAATAAATAACATCATATCTAAAAGACTGTACATGATAGTTTTACACTTTTATTTGAAAATTTCAATTCAATGTCTTGAATGTGCTCTCAGTCGAACATTGCATTTTCAAGTTACAGTCTAGTTTTGTTCCACAGGTGTGCTTACCTTACCTTAAACCTTACCTGGTTTGGTAAAATAGAATTAATAATGGATTACGCTAAACATCAAAATTATGCATATCCCTAATCTGATCAGTATTTTGTGACTTCTAATAACTTTTGTATTGGAGGTACATGTATCGTTCACCTTTTATTGACACTTGGTATTCATCTCGATTTGACACCTGTACACTATTTTAAACTAATCAATGGTGTAACTCTAGTCCAGCTATTACAATTAGCAGCTTTTAGAATGAATGTTGAAATCACCAGTCCGTGATGTGATGTATTACGAAAATAGACTTGAACTGGGACATATAATTTATTTTTATATGAGATGGAAGCAGAATTTAGAATTTAAGATTATCAAAGATTGTCATTTCCAAAGAAACAAATTCCACGTTATTAATTGTTATTAATTACTTGCATTGTGGGACCATGATTCAAGTTCCAACATTCTAGTCAAGTAAATATGAATTCCTTGCTTCTGAATAATGCAACAGGTTCTGTTTACAATTCAAGAATATCATTCATAAATTTTCAATGAATGAGTCATGACTGTCACATTGGAGTGAATGATCGGCTATTCTCATTGAAATCTGCCATTGATTCAACAAACTACTTCCTCAAAGTTGACAATAGGGAGTTATTTAATGTCCCACCCACTCCTTCATGTATGGGTATTATTAGATTTTTTATTTTGTTTAAATTAGGTCAGGCTCATTTAGAATGCATCTCTTACTCTCCAGGGGATTGCAGTATTTACTGCTTTAGTACGTGAAGCTATCTTTTAAAGAAGTACATGAAGTCTAGAAGCAAAATCAAGCTTTTGAAAAGGGAATAGAATGATATTTTTAACTGTACTAAATGACACAAATTAATAATTAAAAACGACAAAATTATTTATGATTTATATTTTGCTACTTTTTAAAATTAAAGATAAGAAAATTACTATCGTTATCTACAGGAACTTAATTATAAACATGACAGAACATAATTTTTGTAAATAATTTGCGAATATAATCTATGTGCTTGTATCCAAAATATGATAAATCACAACTTTGACAATATAATTAAATGTTGATCTGATTTCATCTTTATTTCCTGTGAAAGCATACCTGAAATTTGAGATCAAAGGCATAATAGTACCATGGCACTGAATGAAATTGAGAACTAGTAGTGTCTTTACATTATTCATTGTAAATGTTATTCATTATAGAGTTAGTGGGAGAATGTTTGAATGTTCTCATTTGATTAGCATTGATTAAGAGTTGTTTACCTAAATTTTGTAAAAACAATATCTATCTTCTACTGGGTGTTTACCAAAACAATTAATCTGTAAATGCTGTATATAAAGATCCAGGGGCTCATAATTATTTATTAATCTCTTCAGTATGCATGCAAAAAGGGTGTAAAAGAAAATGTCAAATACATATTGCTCCTCTCACAAAAATATATGGACTAGTAACTAGTCTACTCTTTCGTATGCACAATTCAAGTTTCTGCCCCCCCCCCTCATACTCTTACTATATCTATTTTCCAATTTTGTTTCTGTTAAAGATTTGGACAAGAGGCTTATCTCAGGGCTTAATGTAAGACTATTATGATGTACATAAATTAATATAGCAAAGTATGCTATGTATATTTGGAACATGTATGAGTCATGTGATGTTGTTATTTATGTCATCATTACATCGCTAATAACAGTAATTAATGGATACCCTTACAAAAAATCTCATGTGTCAAATGTCAAACTGCAGAAATAAACAGTTTAAAAAAGTGAAGACTGGTATGAGGCAAATGCATTTTTATTTGGGAATTCTGTGAAATTTGTGGAATATATCAACTCATTTGAAACATTTTTTGTTTTTTTACGAGGGTAAGCAGCCATTATTAACATGTGCAAATAGCATACCTCAAGGTGTTAACTATGTACCTTGTAATAATACGAATACAGTATCTAGTTATTCAAATATATGTAACATTAATATTGAAATATGTAACTGGAGAATGAAAGTGGAATATTAGATTGACATAGCTTGTAATTATCTACCAAAAAAAATCATTTGAAATTTTACTTGAAAACCCAGCGAGTACCTTTTTGAGAGGTCAAATAACATTTTTGTCACTTTACTTATCTGGATGTTAACTATGACAATGCTAGTATACGATTGACAGCTCTATATTCTAAAGAAGTGTTTAAATGTTGTGAGTCATTGCATATTTATTTCAAAAATATGTGAAGTGGAATGTGTAGTTTTTTATTTTTGAACATGAAATTATATTTTATCTTAACACGTATCATTATACTTCGTGTATCTACTATTTAAGAACACTCAGAGGTCAGAGGTCAACTGCCAATCAAACTTCAACTTTTTGTATCAATGTGAATTTGTGACTTTACAATAATTCATACATGTTATAAGAAATTCCCAGCATATTTTTTTTTTTTTTTTTTTTTTTTTTTTTTTTATTAAGAAATATTTATTGCTTCATAAAAATATCATAATATAAATCCCAGCATATTCATTAGAAACTTTTAACAATTATGTTTATCAATGCCTCTTTCTATAACCCATCATGCTCTTTGTTAGTACCTCATGATCCTGATTGGTTGATCATTTTTGCATTTTAGATTGCAATGCATTGTAGGTGTTTTGGATGATGTCATAATGGTAAATCGATAGGAAATTTATGAATATGAGTATTTTAAATAAGCCTTATATTTGGGGTATGAAATAACAAATCATTTACTTCTTTCAGTTTGATGCAGAGTTCAGAAGATTCTCAATCGACAGAAAGAAGCATACGAAATGTGACGATTTCTTGAAATTAGTGGAGGGTTTGCACAACATCTCACACATTCCATTCACAGTAGCGTACACAGACGTCAGAGATGGCGACTTGTTACCGATCAACAATGACAATAACTACGAAAAAGCATTATCTATAGCAAAACCTATACTGAAAATACATGTGCAAAAGAAAGGTAAGTTGAGAACTTTTACACGAAAATTGACTTGTAGCTGTTGTTTGCCAATTTTGTTCAGACTTTGCCAGTTTTTCATATTTCTTACCTAAAAAAGCATGAATCTGAACATAAGAGTTAGATGACAGTTAAGTTGAAGATTGATACTTCAACCAAATCACCATGGTAATAGACATGCCTAAATAGCTGGTTTCAAGATTCTTTCCAAATATGGAATATGCGAAGATTCCAGGTTTCTGTGACATTGTTGCCTAAACTAAATTCCTACTGTTACTGCATTTGTCATTTTATGGTATTTTACCAAGGTGGATTGGCTCCCAGAGTGCAACATCGATATTCTGTTCCATATATGGGCATGTTGTGATACAAAATTTGAATTCAGACAGTTGCCATTTTGTTCACTTCAACATTTGAACGTGAATTTTGGTCTTATTTCTAAACGAAAAAATTTCAAAACTCTCAGAAATGATCGAGATATTGGTTCCAATCTTTTGGACTGTTTATTTTGAATTCATAGTCGGTTTAATTTCAGAAAATAGAAACATTTCGAGTTTCGATCCTGGGAGCCAAACCTCCTTGGTATTTAATTTTTCAATCTAATGGGAATACTTTGTAATTCAGTTACATAGTAGACTTGTTAATGGTTATAAATGGTCATTTAGAAAACAGCTCGTTTGTTGATTTATTTATTTACTGACTGGTATGTCAAACACTTCAGGTTAAAATGTCCCAGGTTAAAAAGTCCTAGATCGAAACACTTATGATTGTTAAGAAATGTAGTTCCTGAAATATTGTATTCTGCAAAGTTCAAAACAAACATTGCTCAAAAGCGAACATGATAGTGTGGCATTTATGTGACAAATTTTTATAATACATGAATAGTAACTCAAATATGCTATAGTCAAAACTGTCTTAGTGAACAACTCTCTCTAGTGCATATTTTTCTGTTGATGGATCTGGGACAATTTTGAATGGAATGCTTTAAGATTCGGTGCATTGGTTAAGGTGTTATCACGCAATGGAGAATAATTCTTGTCTCTAAAGCTGTCACGATTGAATCAACTCTTCACTTTTTTGAACACAGTTACTACCACAAATCACATATTAGCAAGCATGGTATGAGACCTCCAAACTCTAGGTCAAAAATTTGAAAATTGGTGCAGGTATATTTCCTCACCTGGTTGAAAATACATTGTGAGAAACCATCGAAGCATGTTGGACAAGTTTTGCTAGATTTGAACGTTCCATTCTTATGATTTTCATTCTATTGTTGGTTCTTCAGTATCTACTCTCTCACAGGAAGAGACCAGACAAGCACTAGATAAAGACTATTAAAGAGGCACTCTCACTGAAAAATCAAAATGATCTAATTCTGTAATTTTTAAAATTAGAAATAAGATTTTTCACAAATTGAGGGGGGGGGGGCATTATAAACACTTCAGCTTCTCTACAAAGAGAATGATACTTCAATTTGATGCCTTAATGTAAAGCATGGCCTCTTCAAATGTAGATCACTGGATAGGCCCTAGGGGTAGTCTAGCTACAAGCCCTTGTGCCCCCCCCCCCAGCCCCCTAAACACCTCCCTCTGTGTGAGAAGGTGTGTAGTCTCGTAGAGGAGGAGGTCACAGAGCTAGACTTCTTACAGGGCTAACCTTGCTAATATTTTGATTTTGCATTTTTAAAAGGAGCTTCGTCTACATATTGTACTTAAGCTCTGACCCTTGGGTTAAAGGGTTAGTCATGTCCTACCTGAAATCATATCCTTGTCAAACATCTGTATGTCCTTTTGGAATATGATCTTTTGCATATGAGCTTTGGGAAACATGTTATTCATATGAGTTTAAGGTAGCCATAGATGATGATTTTAAGACATTATTTCATGTTATAATTTATAATTGATTATGGTAAATATTACCCCAAGGGAACAGCCTAGTAAGATTAGGTTGAAGCTCTCTTTCAAAGAGGCAAAATCATCAAACTCTTGAAAAGAGTAGCTCTCAAGTGGCTACATTCAAGGGTTTTATATTTACATGCAAGTGAATGTGAAATGTTTCACAAAAGTATGACTTTTTCAATATAGCAGGTTAAACTATGAATGGAATCTTGATTTGAAAACTATATAGACCCTATACTGCATAGCTCCATATGTAAAAAAAACGTTCTTGTTTTGAATTTCTGAGAGCATGAGTAACTTTCAACATGGTCCTTAGGGTCTAATTACAAGATGTATGTTAGACAGGTGAAAATGACTAAAACAGAACTTCTAATGATTCCAGTAAGCTTTCCAGGTTAATGTCTTATCTTTGATGTTCTGGTGAGTAAATTATGAAACCCCACCTCTCGGGAAGCACCTGGCTGAACACTACTCAAATGTACACCCCCCCCCTTCTGATTACTTCCTCCCCACAGCATAATTGAGAGGGAAGCTGTGGGGGTCCATCGTCTTGAGCAAGACCATTGATAAATGAACATTTCGTGGCTCTTTTTTATTTCATTCCTTTAACATGGTATCATTTCTTTGACACTTCATAGTGTATTTAGTCAAGTTCTGACTATTGCATCCAACTTATGTTGACTGTTATTTTAACTGGAAACGATGGTGGAGCTGACAATGGATGGGGAAAGAGACATACTAATGTACTTCGTGAATCTGCCATTCCTTGAGGCAGTTTGCTTCGTACATAGTAGAAATAACTTAGTATTCAACATCACCAAGCAAATAAAAAGAATCTTTATGTGAACTCATTGAAGAATTCATAATCTCTATCATTCATGCATTTCATGGGTGAAAATGTTGGCAAATGTACAACTTCATATCATCCAACTTGAACTCTTTATCCAGTTTCTAGTCTCTAGTCTCTCAAAGCCCTTTGCAAACCTCTATTTCATCTCTGTCCCTCTAATTTTGGGTCATGTACAGAGTTTTGATGCAAGACTTCAGGTTCAGATCCTAACTCTGTCCCTTTTTCAGAATAAGAGGTTACTCCTTGTGCCAGATTTGCTTGGTCCTGCAGACCTTCACCCTGAGTATCAGAGGCTGTTGTAGTAAATGAAGGCCACTTTTAATAAAGCAATATCAAATATTTGGAAATGGTTTTTGTCTTAGGGAGATAGATACTTTTATGTACACGTAGTGTCCTATTCAGGATTTAACTGAAGATCGTGATAAGTTCTCATTTTTACAATTTTGACTGAAGTTAGTCAAAATATTCATGATTTCTCACATTTCAAGTAGGTGCAAATTTTAAAATCTCAAGTGGGTACTGCTTTGGTTAATGCATGCCTGTCAGATCACTGGCAGGATGATGGCAGAATATCTGCTCTAGAACTGGAGTGAGAGTGAGTCTTTGAAGTTAGGATACCTGTATCAAATAGCCAGATACCTTGGTATCTTTATTACTTCCATTAATCATTCTTGAGAAAGATGGCCCAACCTCATCAATGTCTTATCTGGGAGTTGAACATCTCAACCATCTAGCCGCATCACCTGTCAAGTCTGGTGTTCTGGTTGAGGTTGGTTCAGTATAGAGGGATGGTGGCCTCAAAAACTACATATAACATAAGAATCTTAAGACCTGCAAGTCTGTTGTTGGTGATGTGCCTATATCAGGGTGGGGTTTAATGTATTAGTTGATCATAGATGAAGCTCTCTTTTGAGAAGCAAGATCAAACAATTTGAAAGGAAAGTTATTGTTGAAATTAGTTTATATGGTTGTGAATGGAGGGGTCAGGGGTTTATACTATGAAATGAGACTAATATTGTTATGTCTATTGTCTACTGAATAGAGTATTTCAGTGCCTGATCAGGAAATTTGTTGACAACATTTTGCATCATGATATACCATGTCATCTCATTTCTTCTCAGCCCTGAGATGCCATGATATAATGAGCTTGATTTGGCGATCCAGGAGAGCCCAAAATTGAGGATTTTTGAGATCTTTCATCCCAGCTCATATTTCATTTAATTGGGGTCATTAAACTTGTGTACACGTACCTGTGCTAATATCTGCTGTTAAATACAATGCCTATTATGTAATGTATTGACATTAGGTAAATGATTACATGATAACTATCACACTTATTGACAGTTATAACTCTTCCCATCTGATGTGCTCAGATCACAGAATATGCTTCATAATATCAGAGCATGTTTCAAGTGAAACAGAAAGATGCTATGAGTATCAGAATGACATTTTGTGTCATTTTGACCTCTCAAATTCCAATTAAGGTTTTTAAAATACAGGTACGTGTAATTATAGTTGTTACATAGCACTATGCAATATTGATATCTGATGTTGTGCTCTATGATAACATTTATGCAAGGAAGATTGACTTCCAGCATTCTTTCCCAATCTTCTTTTGACTGGCATGGACCAATATAGAAATAATGTTACTGAAATGTTCATATCTTGACCAAGTTTTTAGTTGGAAGATGAACATCCTCACCATATTATAACCAAATTGGCCCAAACCAGTCAAAAGAAGAAACAAAAGTATGTTGGAAAGCAATTCTCCTTGCATTTATATTAGTACATGAATGTTTATCAGTTGTATCCTTGTGATGGGTATGTGGATGACATTGGTGTATATTAATCATGTCATCTGTTGTTGTTTGAGGTCTGTATGATCAGTGACTTATTGGTAAGGTCATATAGATAATTCAAGTGCTCTTCTTTAACTCTTATACACTGAAGGATTATCTGCTCTGGGATGGCCTGATCTGTCTCATCATCTTCACTGTTTTCTGGTCCACTTTGTAAACTTAGATATTCAATTCATCCTTGGGGGAGAGAAAGGGGGTAGGTGTCATAAATCAAACATATTGATTATGAAGTATATATGAACTAATTAACAACTCAAGTTGCAATTTTTATTATTAAATCCAAGGATTTTTTCCAGATTTGCCCCTTCTTATCCCTTTGGATTTTTATCTTGAGAGTTGAAACCAAGAATTTTTGATCTTATAAAGAAATGACCATTTAATCTTTATCATTCAAACTTATTGAAGAGTTTCAATTTCATTCCTCAATTTCTACATAATCTACTTGTCAAATCTATCTGATATTCCAACTTCAAAGATTTAGGATGCAAAACTGGTCTTTTAATGCTAAGAAGATCAAAGCTCTAACTCTTCTACTCTTAATAGATAGTAAGGTACATGTGTGGACTGTACAGATAAGAGATATACTCAAGCCATATCATAGATAGTTCAAATGATACATGATGATAATATTACTCAAATGACTTTTCTTAGTTGCTAGGAAGGTTTCAATTAAAGATGCATGTACTTAGAATTACCAGAGATGTGCAGATGAAGAATGTGAAATTCTTGGGAAAAAGTTCTACTGTACATGTTTGTATTCCTCCTAAACTGTGCTTGAAGAGAAGAGAACTGACAAGATACCAACAAGGGCTTATTTAATACCCGGGGCTTAGTTGTGTACCAAACGAAACGAGAAACGGCACAACATCCGGGGCTTTGTTTGGTCTTCATTAGAACGTTTCAGGTATTACGTTCGCCCTTGATACCACTGGTATTTCAACAATATTTGATCACACTATTTACTCACAAACCTTAGAAACAATGATCAAGAAACATCAAGAGGGTAGGGTAAAATTAAGTTAATCTTCCAAATGTAGCCAAATCTGAATCCCAGACCCAAATATCTGAAAATAATTAATGCATTGTCTAACATACAACAAATGAGCGGGGTAGTAGTGTAAAAACAGATCTGTGGCAAGGCTCACAGCATTCAAATTGTATTACACTGCTTTCGTGCAACAAGGTCTTTTCTGTAGGGAGGTCATAAAAGAAATTGTATTATAAATACGCCTGGTGTGCCAGATATCTTTTAATTACTTTCAACAGCTAAAATATCAAC
Source organism: Owenia fusiformis (assembly GCA_903813345.2). NCBI lineage: Eukaryota > Metazoa > Annelida > Polychaeta > Sabellida > Oweniidae > Owenia > Owenia fusiformis. The sequence goes on along the minus strand of CAIIXF020000003.1, from coordinate 32,451,226 downwards.
CAACATTGTAATTTTACTGCAGGAGATTAGTGTATATCATAAACATTGTCCAGACAGGGTGCTTGGATTTCACCTCAAAGAATAAGTCAGTAATTTTTCAACAGTCTGGTATGCCAGGCGACCAGGAACTAAGGAAACAAGCAATTTGCAACATGTAGTACCTTAGATACCACCCAAAATTATTCACAAATCGTTTTCTGTGGTATTATGTCCTATTTGGAAGATACATTGTGATTGTTCCACAGCCTTGACTATCTCTAGAAGAGGACAGAAAGTTAAAAAAGGAGTGGGAGATTGGGAATATCTCTAATAAACAGGCCCATCGCCAGGTTTTGCCAAAAGGGGCTCATTTTTATAAAAATTACAGGGGTGGTTCAGATTTGACAATTCTGGCCCAGAATCACTGGAAAAGTGCTCATCAAGGCAAAAACCTATACCCCCCCCCCCCCATTAGGGCCCTGATAAAGGAGCAGTGATCTCCCCAGCATTAAAGCAAGTGGGCGCAGCACCCACCTGGGATTTTGAAAATAGGCTTGCACCCACCTGAAAGTCCATTTGCACCCACTTGAAAATGAGAAAAATCATGAAAAATGGGCATATTTTTTATCAATTTTGGTCTGCATTGTGAAAGTGAGAAATGTGCACCCACTTGAGAAAAAATCCTGAGGAGGGAACAACAAGGGTTTGGAGCAAGACTATAAAGAGCCTACTATAAAGGACTTAGTATATATGAATGGAGGAATACAGTGGTTTAACAGTATGTTGTTTTGCATGCCAGTTGTTACAATGTAAGTAGTTGTCACATGTTGTAACATCTTATGTAATATGAGATTGATTTACCAAGTACATGTTCTATACATGTCATTTGAAAATTCTCAAGAATTAATAAGGGGATGCTCAGAATGACAGGTGTTCATGTTAAGGTTTTCGAAATTGTGAGTCAATTAGATTATTCATTTGAAACTTAAGTAAATCTGCTTGACAATCATTTTTTTTATTTTCCTACCACAATTACCTATAATTATAAAATAGGTGATGGAAATGTAATTAGCAGATTAAAAAGAATTTAGACTGGAAAATGTATTCAAATTGAGAGGTGTTCAAATATACATGTTTTACTGTACTTGTGAGAGGATCAAATGTAAATGCTCACATTTTGATATGTACTTTGCATTAAACATATATTTCCCCTTTCATATGCATAAATGACCACCTTCATGTTAAGTTCAATTTAACAGCTGAATGCATTTATATTTGGCAATATATGTACAAATGTATGGAAATGACATAACCTCTAAATATGTTGGACTTCATACCATGATTAAGGTCAAATATAGTCCTACAAATTCTACTTCCACTTTTTGTGGACAGTGTTGTGGTGGTCAGCATTTGGTGGATGGCAGTTTGGTGGCTGTACTAAATGGCAGGTGGTGATATTTTGCATGTTAATGCCTAGTCTTATATACCCTGAAACACCAAGTAATAACTAAAACTTAGAAGAAACTCTTAGAAACACATTTTAGAATATTGAAAAGGGTAATCTTAATTCAAAACATGAAGACAAGTTTTTCAATTCTGAAGTACTTGGCACTATGCCTTGGAGGAGATTCAAGTACTTCTGCTATAAGTGGATAAAGTAGGAGATAGTATCTTGTTAATATATTTTGCGGAAATCATAAGAATGTTTGTTTAATTTGTCTACAGAAGTTAAAGTAGCTCAAGTTATTTATAACACTCTAGCATCAATTCAGTTTTTGGATTATGATTTTTCATTTTGCACTTGCTCTCAACAGAATTTTAAGAACTGTTAAAAATGGGAACACATAAGAACAGCTTTATTTTCCAGTTTCTCAAATTGGTGCAAGTAAATTTTCAAATGGGTGCAAGGTGATTTTGAAATTCTCAACAGGGTGCCTCACCAATTGGTATTAAAAGTAGTGATATTTGGGAGAGTATACTAGAAGTTAAAGTAATGTTCCCAAATCAAAGATACCAAAGGTACCTTGCTCCATATATCTTATAAACTTGCAATTTCACTTACAGATATCCATTTCAACACTGTCAAAATCTAATTAACGCTGTTTGTGACACAAATTAATGAGAGTAACTTAAAACTTAGATGCTGATGTGTTCAAGGGTGTTGGACAGTGCTGAAATTTATAGCAATGTAATGAAAAACTTGTGGCTTCATGTCAAAATATTATTTCTCTGGTTCTCAGTTGGGTTATGCTAGCTGTAGCCCTTGCTTGCTGTTACTCTATACATAGTATAGTTCTTTATAATGTATAGTTCTAAGTAAGAAAACCATTGGGATTTTGTCAAGCATGTGCCCTCTAAATAAGCTCAGTACTCTCTGGGTCAATATATAGAGGTTATTTAATAGGAGGTTTTTGATACAGGGTATATCCGAGCAAAATACATAGAGATTATCCTATACGAGGTTCAGGATATTGGGATTATCCCGAGGCCAATATAATATATCTGCCCGAGGGCCGTAGGTCCCGAGGGTAGATATATTATATTGGCCAAGGCCAAGTACAATGGTCTTGCAGTAATATGTCTACGTTCATAGAAATAACAGAACTGAGAGTAACAGATTAGACTTGGTTTATTATTTCTTCGACTGTGGTAAGAATCAAGTGCATACCCTCAAGCTTATATAAGCAATTCACCCTTACATTGGAACCCCTGTGCTTGTATAAGCATTTACCCTTGTATTAAATACACCATTCGCCTAGATGACAAAATGAGCGTTTTGGAATTTAGTGAATTTTGGTGAAAATATGAAACCTTAAGAAGGAGTTTTGCTAGTTAATGCCAAGTGTCTGTAAAATTTAATGATACAGTAGAATACTTAGGGTGATATATGATGCTATTGAGGTTTACTAACTGGGTGTTTCTAGTACTTGTGGGCTGTGGTTGCCTTGGATTTGATTGTTGTTTGAGTTGCATGGTTGTTTGGCTTCACCAGACATGTTGAGGGAAAGTGCAAGGTCTCGTGGAAATACTTTCAATGCTCTTGGAAATGCTTGGCTTTGTCTTGGACTCTATTGCCATACCCTTTCCAATAACTTTATTTACTTGGCTCTGATAAAGGGTACATCTTCCCTTTCTGTTCTTTATGATTTGGTTGGGTAGTGGCTTAATATGCATTATAGGATGATAGTAGGGTCAGGCTATGCCCCCTCCCATGTGTTAACTTAAGATCACCGAACTGTTAGAGAATATGTGGACGATCGATCGGAGGAAGAATCATTAACTGGTCTTATACTTGAGTTAATGTTTGCTGTTCAGAGTGAAAGATTTATATTTCCATGTTCTGATATGACCTTATTTTATCCTTCATGTCCATAGTGATCTAGATTCAGACATTCTGCCCAAAGGGGTTATCAAATTCCCATAATCCACCTGTGGATGGTCCCAGATAGATATTGTAGCAAGAGATGTTGGTTCTGCCCTTAGGTCCATGATGAACTTTTCACTTTTCACCTCAATTTGTATCTTAATTTCTCAAAGTACTCCAGTGAAAATAAATACATTCATACCTACTTACTAGCCAGATACTTAAAACAACTGGTGTCATCTATAGGATCATAGTATTCACTTGTGACCTCTCTCTTCCTCATACCTCTAGTAGATCTACGAGTAGAGGGCTCCTGAGACCTGATGAAGGCAGGGTTTTAGCCGAGGGCTGGTCTACTGGTCATTTCTAGGTTACTTTTGAAGGTTTTTCACTAGGTATAGGAGAATAACATGGCAACTGGTCCATAATGCCATTTTGACAAGCTGCTCTCAAAACCTTAGCACAATCCCTGTATGTAGGACTAATTTTGATGATTTCATATTTTGTGATTGCTGTTATGCATTATTGGCAATCGCATCTGACATTTTTGTCACATTAATTAATGCTTTATTTTTCTTGTAACTTGTACTTGTGTTTTGTGGAGAGACTTTGTGATTGTGGAATATTCAGCTTCATATTATCAATGGATGATGAAACACAACAACCTGTTACCATAGCAATGCCTGGTATGTGGGATAGGCAAAAATATATGTTACTGCCAAGTTTATATTGACATTATAATATATAAGCTGACCTTTCTATAAATGATGTAGGAGATTGCAATACAGGAGTAATTATATTCTACTTTTAATATTTTACTTTTTGTTTTGTTTCATGAGTCATTGTGGCAATCAACTTTCTTGACATTTTTTATAATTTTCATAACAGGTGATATTTTGCCTTAACATTAAACATGTGGATGTGAAATATGTAAGCTGGTTAGAACATACACTGTATTACCATATAAGAACTGAATTATTAGCATTCTTATTTGCTCAAATATCTCTATAGTTATTCACATCTGTAACAGTTTTCATCAAATATTTCCCTTAATATGTAAAAAATTGCTTTTTTCACATCGCTTATTGCAGTAACTATGAAAAATAAATATCTTGTATGGTTATGTGATTGTTACATATAACTAGATTTTGGAAATTGAACGAGTTCAATTTCAGACTCCAGATCTAGACTTTTTTTTAGCCGAGTCATCCAGAATAAGCCAAGTCATCCAAAATAAGCTAAATCATCCAGCAAAAGATGGATGGATGGATGAAAAAGGAAGGAAGGATAGGATAGAATAGGAAGGAACGATAGGATAGAATAGAAAAGAAGGATAGAATAGAATAGGAAGAAGGGATAGAATAGGAAGGATAGGAAGGAGAGGATACGAAGCAAGGGTAGATAGGAAGGATAGGATAGGATCAGAAAGAAAGGATGGATGCATTTTTCAATATTTTCTTCTCTACTCTTGACTTTCTATCAGGATACCATCAGATCGATTTTCTTGAAATTTCAAAACGCCATCGGATCGAAATTTGATTTGCAAATTCGGATTCCTGACAAAATTCTACCCCTAATTCATAACTCATACGTTAAATTTGGTGAATTTTTATTTTGACCTACTTTTCGGACACGCCATAACTTCGCAACTGGAAGTCGAATCGAAATTTGGTTTGCAGATTCGGATTTCTGAGAAAATTCTATTCTTAATTCATAACTCAAACGTTAAATTTGGAGAACTTTCTATTTTGACCTACTTTTCGGACACCATATCTCAAAAGTGGGTCAAAAGACTTTCTGACGGCAAAAGGCTAACGCTATAAGCACACTCTTGGCTACATGTATACACAATTGCGAGGAATATAATTAAAGTGTAGTGTCAGAATCGCAAAAATAAGGATAAACTATGAATTTGACCTAGATTTTGACCTAGGGATTTTGGTGTCCAAATTTTGAAGTTAGGTAGCCTTCGAGGTTCCCTTCTTTCATAGGCTTTCATTATTTTAAGCTATACTTAGTCTATATCTCGTATTTTACACTTCAAAAAAATCTTTTTTTCCCATTGACATAACATGGGGCACCAAATTTATACTTAGTTCATAACTCACACTTTAAATTTGGAGAATTTTTTATTTTGACCTACTTTTCGGACACCATATCTCAAAAGTGGGGCAAAATACTTTGTGACGGCAAAAGGCTAACACTATTAGCGCACTCTTGGCTACATGTATACAAAATTTCGAAGAATATAATTAATCTGTAGTGTCAGAATAGCAAAAATAAGGAAAAACTTTGAATTTGACCTAGATTTTGACCTAGGCATTTTGGTGTCCAAATTTTGAAGCTAGATGGCTTTTGAGGTCCCATTCTTTTAAAAGCTTTCATTATATTTAGCTGAACTCAGTCTATATTTCGTATTTTTCACTTCAAAAAAATCTTTTTTCCCATTGACTTAACATGGGCACCAAATTTAGCGATTTTTGAGCTTTCAAAACGCCATAACTTCCGAACCGGAAGTCCGATCCAAATTTGGTTTTCAGATTCGGAATCCTGAGAAAATATTCTATAAGACTAATATCCTAGACATTTGATTCGGAGAACTTTTTTTTGGACCTCGTTTTCGGACACTGATATCTCGAAATCGGTTTGAGATATCAAAAAACTAAATCGACCCTAGATTTCCTACTTTTTTATGAGGAACACAATGAAAAAAAACCGGATCGAAAATATTGAAGGACGACCGAGAAAATCGAAAAAAGTGACAAAGTACTGGATTTGACCTAGTTCTTGACCTTTGACCTAGATAAAAATTTGACCCAATTTCCGAGGAACTAGATACTGGACCTAAATTGACCAAATGATTGACTTTACTGAAGACCTTATGGTTATTGAGAAAACTGGTTTAGAAAAAGAAGAAGAAGAAGAATAAGAAAACTGACGAAAACAATAGACTCCAGATTTTCAATCTGGAGTCTAATAATTCATTCTAATGAAACAACATATTAATATGGATGCATTTTCAAGTGAATCCAAGCATATATAAAACAGGTATGATTGTTTGTAGTCATGTATCGGGTCTTTGTCCTCCCCCCTTCTATATCTGTACCTATATTACCTGAAACTAGTCTTGTATCAACATTAATGTTTGGAAGGGTATATGGGACCAATCATAATAAGACTCAATTAAAATTATATTTATTTAAATGTTTGCTTGAAGAACTGGGTGAAGGACCTTAATATTTACAGTCAGGCATCTCATTATACCCCCATAACCTTCCCTCAGAGAATATTCAGAATGGGGGCAGGATATGATACAAAACTATATGCAGAATATATGAAAGTCATACACTTCATGTCACATAAAAGTACACTTGAAATTCACTAGTTTTTGAATCCACCTTTTTGAATGGCCATGAAACCTAATTTATTTCTTTACCTAGCCAAAGGTGAAAACATGAACTAAAAGTATGTATAATTTGTTCTTCTATTTAAGCGTAGGCACTTTAAACTTTCTGTTTTGTAATTTAGTGTGGTCTATCAGGCAGGTTGATGATTAAGTATTTTTTAAGTGTTAAGTCTGACTTCATATTTGATATTTCTGTGTATTATCATATGGGAAGGAGGGGGGGGGCAGGTATGAATTAGTCACAGATAACAAGATATAGTTTTACTTGTGATGTGGACTTCATGTATGACACATCTAAAATCTTATTTTCACATCTATACTTTTCAAACTCACCCATGGTTTTTCATCTTGTATGAAACTCTTCCCCCCTCCCACAATACATATTTGAAATATTTATCTGCAAAAAATATAAAGTAGGGGATTGACGACAATTTTGGTCAATTCTGAACAAAATTTTGTCAAAATTTTTACTCAAAATTATTTTTCAAAACTTTATTCCATTTTCACAACTTTGCCTCAGAGATCACTGGTGAACCTTATATCAGACACTGACCTGCAGTAATGGGAAATGCCCTCTCTATTGCACTGGTGATCCACTCGATTACGCTGGTTACCAAAACGTTACCAAACGTTAACAAAATGTTGGAACATCCGGAAGGTACAATTTTCCCGTTTCCTTATTTTACACGTTGTAGGCATAATTCCCACGATATTTTTTAACACAAACGTGTATCAGTATCATATGTTTAAGAAAGTGTACATATTTGCGAACAAATAGTTCAGAAGACAACAGAATCGTCGATTTACTTCCTCACTTAAGTTACATAAACGGTTTGGTTTAAAAGTGCAGATCTTAACTGTTTTTCGAAAAACCGTTTATGTAACTTAAGTGAGGAAGTAAATCGACGATTCTGTTGTCCTCTGAGCTATTTTATCGCAAACATGTACATTTTCTAAAACATATGATACTGATGCACGTTGTGAGAAAAAACGTCGTGGGGATTCTGCCTACAACGCGTGAAATAAGGAAAAAAGAAAAATCGTGCCTTCGACGTTCCGACATTTTGTTACCAAAACGGTTCGTTTTGGTAACCAGCGTAATCGAGTGGATCACCAGTGTATTGGTAGGATAAATGGAGAATGACCCTCTATATACAACAGTAAATACCATACTACATTTCATGTAAGAGCTGTCATGTCTAGAATGTCTAGCCATTTCCATGTCATTCTAACAAAATATTTGTGAAACAGGATACCTCCATTAACAGGAGGAACAGAAACAACAAGCAACATAGGAATTAATCTTCAGCAAGTCAAGTGCTGTGATATTGCTAGATTAGATTAGAAAATATTTTTCATGTTTAATCTACAGGAAAACAACATTCTATGTTTCATCACCCTTAGCAATGTTAAATGTTTTTATTGTAATAAACACACTGTGCTTCTGTTCTCAGTTTAAGACCTCGTGTAGTGTTCTCCCTGGGATTTTCTCTCGTGCACAGCCATTAAATCTATAACTATGTGGTTTTCTGAAATCTAGATTGGGATTTTAAACTGTGTTTTTTTTAAAATTCTCACTAGGCTACAACACTGATATGATCAGTAATTCTACTCATGATCGCTGGGCTACCCCAGATATATTTGTTGTAACATTTTCTGAGAACTATGCACATTATATGTCGTAATGTATTTTGTAATGTGTATGCACCGATCTGTAGCTAGAATGTACCGACATGGCTGCGTATTTGACTGTTTTATGTAAAAAAATATTTCTGTTTCTTCTTACCTTTAAAACTTTGCTACTTTAGCTTATTTGGCTGTCACTCATTCTGCTCTTTTTTGCTTCACTGACTGTCTGTCTAACATTCTCTCACATGCTATATTTTACAGTGGCTGAAATTCAGCAAAAACCCAGCAAAAAACGATCAAGCAAAAAAGAGCCCCGTCCTATCAAAGTTCGTGTCAAATACTTGTAAAGGTATTTGTGATGATATTGCAACATAGAGGTCCAATAGGTATGGCCATGTTCACACTGTCAAAGAACTCTGATTGGTTGTTAGTGACAAGAAACTTAACTCTTTAAAATCATGACATGTCATGTCATGACAGACAAAATTATTCAAAATATTTGATGTGCAAACCTGAATAGAAAGTAAAAATTAATTTGTTGCTTTATAAGAAAAATTAAACCAAACTTCATTACAAGCTTTTTAACAAACAGCCATCCAAGAGTTGGAAGACAGTTGTAGTTCACCTAGGAGTTATCCCCTGTTATTCCCTACCTTCAGCCTACCATGATGTAACATAAGGGGCAGGATATCATATCTTTCCTCTTCACTTAATCTCCCAGAATTATGTTTATTTCCAGTTAGATTGTTGCTGCTTTTTGTTGATGTTTTTACTTAAATAATGTTTGCTTATGAATGCTTTATATGATAGTTATGTAAGCATGATAATTATGAGCTTTAACATGTACAGTCTGCATGTTTTGTGTGATGATCACGGGGCTTTAACATGTACAGTCAGGATGCTGTGCCTGATGAACATGAGGCTTTAACATGTACAGTCAGGATGCTGTGCCTGATGAACATGAGGCTTTAACATGTACAGTCAGCATGTTGTGCGTAATGAACATGAGGCTTTAACATTCACAGTCAGCATGTTGTGCATGATAAATATGAGGCTTTTACATGTACAGTCAGCATGTTATGGATGATGAACATGAGGCCTTAACATGTACAGTCATCAGCATGTTGTGCATGATAAACATGAGGCTTTAACATTCACAGTCAACATGTTGTGCATGATAAATATGAGGCTTTTACATGTGCAGTCAGCATGTTATGGATGATAAACATGAGGCTTTAACATGCACAGTCAGCATGTTATTGTATCGGTTTGGGATTGCTATGTTATCACAAATAATAGATTTTATATCCCTCATAAATGCTTAAATGAATATGCCATACAATTAAACCTGTTCAATCAGAATGTCACTGAGTTAATCAAAAGTGTTAAGATTGGCAAGTGTTCACTTTTTAAGGATTTATAACATGGGAGTCAATGGCAAATTAAAATATGGGATTAAAAAGCCTTCGTATGGAGAAATGATTAGATGGTTTAACTGTATTTCTATGTACTCAGTGCCGCTTATTACCTGATGTTGCTGTGAAATATCATCTTGTGCATTATCATGTAACTCATATCAAACATGAGATAATAGTGTTCAACTTTCCTGGTTATTTCTATCATGTGATGTCTAAAATGACAAGGTATTTGTTAAAATATGTTTTGTTCAATGGGGTTTGCTACTACGTGAAGTTGCTCTTTTCTAGTATTGGCCTTAGGATAATTGCAACATCCTGAACCGCATTGAGGATACTCTACAAATACTTTTCAACCAGGGTGTAGTATTGTCATGTTTTGTCTACTTTCATTGTTATGAATAGATCTATAAAATCAAATGATAACGAACAGGAGATAAATCACAATAAAAAACAATTCTTTGCCTAATTCTTTATCTTTTATTTATTTGGGAATTTATTCAGTATATAACATTGAAGTTATGGATCACATATACATTTTGTTCTATTGTCCTTGAATCCACATGCAGTTCTTGCAGCCTTTGACATAGATCCCAAAGGCATAATTTCATATGAGAATGGATCTTCAAAAAACATCCAACAGCGACAGCATAAATCCACGGGCGGGTCAGGGTCCTTTTGACCATAACCACACACAGTGTGTTCTTCTAAAGCATTTAAAAAGAAGGGTTACCTTCAATAAAAGAAATGGTCATTTTGAATTTTGCAAAACTCTTGGTAAGATCATTCTGATTTAGATAGCTAGTCGGTTATCTCAGAGATTTATTGAGATCTGAAAAAGTGAAGATGAAGCTCTCTTTTGAGAAGTGAAGTCAAACGAATGCCAAGGTTAAAGAAAGATTTAGCCATAACTTTTAAATTAGTAAAGTATAAAATACTATATATATAATTACTGTTGCGATCGGGATGAATGCGACGACAAGGCCCAAACCTGTCATCAACAGCAGAATTGCTTTTATTACATTGTATTCTTTGATGTTTAATATCTGACCAGTAATTTCCTCCCTTCTTATCTCTTATTTTACAATCATGTACATGTTTTGCTATTGGACTGCATTTCAAATCCCAATGCTCAGGGTTAGCAAAAACAGATATCTCATTTCTCTGTAAACCAAGGCTTAATGAGAGTTTATCGCATGCAATTTGTCTTGTTACTTCTTCTATTGGGTCACCATGAGCTGTTGCGATTCCCCAAGTATATCCTCTCCGCCACGGATGACCGAGCCACTAAAAATGAGAAATTGTAACTTATATGTCTACACTGAGTATTTTGTTTCCAATGTCACTATTAATGTATTACTCTAAGAGTGAAGGGACATTTCTTATAAATTATGTATACTTACTAAAGCAGTATTTTTTATTGTGTTTTGGAGGTGTTAGACCACATAAATAACTGTAATTATCTAACTAAATCGCATAAATCCTAAATATTACGAAAAGGGTCATCAAATTGTTCTTTTGTGTGCATACTTTGGCTAACTCACATTTCTGAAGGCTTATCAGCATCAATTGTAAACGATTATTGGGAGAGGGGTCGAGCCGCCCAAGAATGAAGTTTGTAGTATTCTTTGAAGTCATTGATTAAGGGCATTGTTTTTCCAATTCATTCCTCTTATTGTAAATGCTGCATATACTGAGTAAACATCATTTATTTGTTTGAAATTACCCTCAATTAAATGACAGAAGTCTCCAAATCTAAATATGAATCAGAAAAATCTACCTGAAAAAATATATGCATTTTTCCAACTGCTTGAAAGCCGTAAAAGTCCACAGTTTGTGTCCACTTTGTACTAGGCAAGGGGACACAGTCATACGTGATGAGGCGTGCTAGTGGCTCAGTTTCATTACACGGTTTGTATGCTAGGCCATAATTAAAAATATAACATTTTCTACCATTACATGGTGTGTATGAGTTACCTTCCCTAATATTACATTTTCTACGTACTGACTTTCTCTCACATGTACTATTGAGTTTATCTAAAGAATCATTATCAAAGCAGTACTTGTTGTAACTATCCGAACAAACATGTGAAAATCCAAATATTTCTTTATCTGTACCATGCTTTACTGCAATATTTTCTATTTTGTATTTAAGTAGACAGGTTAAGTGCATCTCTCGGAATATTTGGAATATGTTATCTTTTTTCATCATGACGCATTGTTTGAGCTCTTTTTGGATTATTCTTCCTGGAGTTTTTCTATCACATTCTAATTTCACAGTTGTTCTATAGTTTGGAATTTTGAAACGCGGCCTCTTTGAAATACTAATAGAACAGTCTTTATTTTCCACTATTTTGAATTGATCAGAACAAATGTAATCTGGCCAATTTTGAGGAAAGTCACTTGGTTCATGTGCTACAGCATATATTTGGTTTTCATTATCCATGCTCCTCGCATCATCTGTTTCAGGCCAAAATGTCTTACATGTTACCCGGAGGTTTAGGTAATTGGTGAATATTTCTCCCAATATATCCCACTTTGGTTCCTTTGGTGGGACACATGTGAAACTAAGATCGCGACTGTGAGAGCACCCCAAATTGTTTGTTTGATTACTACATTTTTCCAACCAAAGCTTAAAGAATCCATTTCTCCTGCCATATCCTTGCATGCTATATATAGGACCCCTGTCAGCACCATGCACATTCATTTGGAAACTTGCGTTTGCTGAGGCTGAAAATCCCAACTTCCTACATATGTAATCATTTATCTGTTGATCAGAAGGCAAATGTGATCCCCTTATATCGCCCAAATTAACCGAGCCCAAGGTGCCGCACACTTCCACTTCTAATCTGCCCTCTCTCTTAGAAGCACCACCTACCAGTCTCATCCGTCTTGTTGAGAATGGACTCGTTGAGTTACTCTTACGCTCAAAACTTTCCTTGATGATATTCAGTAGGATTAATATTAGACTAAGCTTGAAAAGCATGGTTCTTTAGTTGGGTCTTTTACATATGCTCTTACTTATCTGAAGTGTTTTAATGTATGAACATGTATTGTTTTGTGTTATTTATCCCTGCAGCTTTATCAAGCATTCATCATGCATGCATTTAACATTTCATGAATTCACAATCACACATCATGAATTGACATTTTGGATGATTCATGCAATAACTTTTATTCCTGTATCATGTTTTTGTTTCCCACTGAATGAAGTTGAAAGGGATATGATATATTGATCATGTTATATTGAAAATGATGGGTGATTTGATCAAATATGTTTTGTATATTGGGATTTCCTTGTCAATTTTTTGAAGAATATAATGCTTGACAACTTTTTTTCCAAGTCATGCACTTTCCCATGCTTTGATAATTATGTTGCTGTACTATGTAAGCTAACACCAACATGCAAATAAGTAGATAATGAAACTTTTACATTTGATCCAATTTCACCTGGTCATGGTTGTGGTATCAAATAATTCCTCTCAGACTGATTTACTGCTTTCACCTGTTAAAAGCTACAATCTAAAATGTGTGTAGGTTTACACTAAATGTTATCCTCTTGATAGTGATTTCCAGTATTTTGCCAGCTATGCCCATCTTGTGGCTAATTAACTTTTGATTAACCAAACCTGGGCTGTATACATTAGCATGTATTGGCGAGATCTTGTTAGAATTGTAGTCTCATTAATTAATTAATTATATCTTGTTTGAATTATAGTCGCATTAATTAATAATTAGAGCACACTCATATTTGCTTATCAATATTAGTGTTTGCTCATATATATCTAGGTCATATTGATGAGAGATAATAAAAATATGAAAATTATCTTTGAGATATGAGATTCCTTTTTTATGTGATCCATATTTGCAATTGCTTTTTATTGAATTTTTCAGTTTTCCACTTGGGTTCATTCTGATCCCCATTTATCTAATAAACTATAAAGCTTGTGAGAGATGGTAGAGACTCATCGTGAGATATCACAGCCTTCTCTCAGTTTCCTTCTAGAATTCTTGTGCATTGCAGAGATGGTATTAATATCAGAATGGTAGAGACTGTGCAGTCCATAATGATTTGAGCCATGATAATAAACTAGTCTTGCATACAAACCTGAAAAACCAAAGTCACATTCTTGCTTCAAGACTCTAACCCCCCTCCCCCTCCCACTATGTACTTCACCGACATAACACATTAGTTGGGGAGGTCACGAGTGCTTGAAGCTAGACTAGAAATGCCATTATATTTATTACTCTCTTAACATTGTTGTTCGCATGCTTCATCACTATATTCTAGAGGTAAGAAGCCTGAGCCTCTTTAAGGCTTGTACATTGTATGTATGACTAAATTCAAAGAAATCTGGTCTAGTTGCAAAACTCTTGCTAAGTGTGAACATCAGCAGTTCATAAATCATATATGTGTAGCTCTACATTGAAATGTTGTCACAGTGGTTGATTTAAATGTCATCATGGGCTATCTCTTATTTATATGTTGATAACATGTGATGACATATACTTGACTTGTGGAATCCACATCAAGTCATCAATGTCATTTCTCATTAAGTCAACCATTTAGATATACATGTATGTGTGACTATGTGAATGTACTTGGTGCACTACCATAGGGGTGACACTTATATGAAAGGATGGGAGTTGTGATACTGTTTTCAGCGTTAGTCCACTATCAGCAGATATCCCTTCCGATTGGTTTTATTTTACTTCTTTAAAAGACAGCTTCACCTACCTAAAGTACGAGGCTCCTATACTCAGGGTAACCGTTTGACAGTGATCTCTTAAACATTTATTTGTGAAATTTATTTATGATGCCAATTTGGGAAAGTATTTCAAAAAACATTGCTGCAAATAATTCAGGAAAATAGTTGACTTTTGGAAGCTGAAATCATTTTAAAGACACTGGGTGATAATATGGAGCTGAAAGTATGAATCACATTGCAACACCAGTGTAATATCTTCATGAGTACAAGTACCATATTTGAAACAATGGAACAACATTGAAATCAAATAATGTACTGTATATTACATAAAACCAGTAAATCAACAATATTTTGTTGTAGTAGTTTTTGGCAGGAAAGCAAAGATGTACAGTTTTGAGCAACTGTGTTTTGACATGTTTACATCAATTTACGCAGGTTGTAGCATCATTTACATTTTTAACTTCATTGTTTTGGAATTTGAGATATCTTATTCTATGGCATCCTGGCCCTCAGGTTATATGTCACACTTACACTATCGTTCACAAGAACTTTCCCATAATCTGCATAAATTACCTTGATCTAGACTATAGCCTGAAATCAGAAAAAGTATTCAGTCAGAAAATCATTATACCCAGCATATAGCACCCAGCATCTAGCATATAGCACCCAACATGTAGCACCCAGCATAGCACCAAAGATGTAGCACCCACCATAAAGTACCCAGCATTAAGTACCCAGTATGTAGCATCCAGCTTATAGCACCCAGCATAAATCACCCAGTATGTAACATCCAGCATAAATCCCCCAGTATGTAGCAGCATATATCACCACTATACTAACAATCATTACAGTATTTGGATATTTTGTTATCATAACTCAAATGAGAATTTTTAACCTAGTATAAACATACTTGTGTAAGAGAATGTTTTATGAACAATGTAGATTTACTTGTATCTAGAATACCTACTGTTGAACCAAACATAATGTTTCTATGATATACTACAAAAACATATTTTCACAAAGTTCACTGAAACATGTGTATAATAGTATTTCTTCTATGGAGTCTTGTTAAGTAGCATTGAAATCTTACTCTGGTATTTTTACGACTTGCTTCTTAAATTGCAGAATCCAATATATACCATGTACTAAGTTCCTTACTGTGCAATAATCTGAACGTTTTTATTAAAGCTAACATTTTTTCATTCTCGATTGCACAGGCTTAAGCCTGGTAAGCTATAGTTCTGTATTAAGTCCCTACCTGTTTACCTTCTTGTAGAGATTATGTGTATTATGGGAGGGAAGGGGTCATAAATGCTTAAAGTGAGACTAAAAATATATTGAATGCTCATAAAATACGAAAAAGCTGCTGTGTTTAATCTAGTAGTCAAGCAAATGAATTGAAATGGTTTCCATTTCCAACTCTCATCTGCTACATTCCTCAGCCTCCTCATTTTCTTTATAGTACATCTTGGCAATGGGTGGAGTATGATGTGCATTATACCAGACCCATATTAAAACACTACCCATTAGCCGTTATGAGGTAAACATAATCAAGCAATAAACTCAACCCATATATCAGTCATAACAAAAGAATATAATTTGTGTGAGAGATGTTTTTTTCTCCAAGGTTAACTCATTTCATCCAGTTCAAAGTACCAAAGAGCCAAAGACCTCCAGTTTATAAAACAATGTTTTTTATGTCTTTAACATCATCAGCCAAACAAGTATATATATAGGTACATGT
The DNA here is from genome assembly GCA_903813345.2 of Owenia fusiformis. Classification (NCBI taxonomy): domain Eukaryota; kingdom Metazoa; phylum Annelida; class Polychaeta; order Sabellida; family Oweniidae; genus Owenia; species Owenia fusiformis. Next base: position 32,434,980 of record CAIIXF020000003.1, on the reverse strand, counting down.
ATTCATTAGAAATGGCATTGAACAATGAGGAAATACAAATGGTGGAGTTCAGATTTTGAAACTGAACACTTCTGTTAACTATGAGGAGTTTTAGAGTCCTAGCCATACATTGTCTGGAAATAAAAATTATTTCCCATTCCTGATAAATTTGATAATTGACCTACATTACATTATAATTGCTTATGATAAAAGCTCCTGATGTTTCATTGCTTATTTTTCATTGCTCTTAATAACGACCACTCCTGTAACCATAAAGTAAAGAGAAGATGCATCTTTTTTGATGTTACCATATTAGTTAGAGGATGTAAAATAATTTTTCCCATGAATAACAAGCCTGTTTTTTCTTCTGATATCCGTTCACTTTTTCATAAAAGATAATCTTGGTATTTTGTTTAAGTATCATGTTAGCATAAAGGTCATCTCTGAAGATGCCACAGGTCTTGAGAAGTTGCAGATAAAACCTTAAGTTAATTGCATTCTTGAAGTTTGGATTACAAGAAATCATTCATATACCCATGATTCTCTGGACTCCTGCTTCATCTCTATGTAAAAAGCTTAATGCTGATTGGTCATCTATGTGTGTTTGATTTCTGGGTGCTGACCTCCTTTACTTTCTGTACTGTTTTACCTTGCCAAGTTCTAATATATCAAAATAAAGCACAAATTACCTTGAACTTTATACCTGTGGGTGGATATATGATATCTAACATATTTTAGTGTTAATTATTAATTCAATATTTGGTAATACCCTAGATTTCTAGTATTATCTTTACCCACTGAATATACTTTGTTGATGCCATTTCCCCAAAAAATGATTTTTCTTTTCTAAAAAAGAGCTTCATCTACCTTATGTACTAGGCTCTGATATTCAAAGTGTTAACGTGTTCACCACATTTCAGTTTTAGGAATCCATGAATTTGAAAATTATCAGAAAGAACTAGGTACATAGAGTATATACATGTATTGGTATATTATTATTAAGTCAAAGTGGTTTAAATAATTAGCAGCAGGCGATTTTCTCTAATTTTCTCAATTGCCCATTGTTTTGAAGAATTTTGCAATTGTTTTCATGTTGAAAAGTTAGAATTTTCAATTGCTTGTTGTTTACAACCATTTTGCCTGTTAAAAAATATTCTAATTTAATCCGTGTAAGTGTAAGCCCATCCATTAACCTTCTTAATTAAATCCGCCCAAACTCCCCCTCCCTCTATTTACATAGCTGAATCCATAAAGGGATGATCTATAGTAGCCCACAAGGAACAAGGAAGTGCTTTTCTGAGATCAGGAAAACCTCAAAAATATAACTAGACAAATGACATTGATTGTTTCAACTTTTTACATATTACCTGGAGGCGATTGGTTATAAGAAACAATGAAATGTCCTTGGGAATTGTATCAGCTCTAGTTTTAAGTGTTACTTCTCCACCCACATCCTACATGGTGGTCAATTCACTGTTTATTTGACCAAATATCAATATTTACTTTATGTTTTACCACCTGATTTTGTGTGTTTATCATGATTGCCTGCATAAATTGATGTTAGTCATAGAGCAAAGTTTACAAGTTTCAACCTTTGAAATACATTCACAGTATAATCTTTATGCTGTATGTATCTGCTATGTAAATTAAACTATCATGGAGTTGTGCTGTTCAACTGACAGAGTCCTTTAAATGCATGTAAATGACAAAATAGTTGTTGAAATCATAGAAGTATTTCAATCACAAGTGTTTTGATTCTTACAGTGATGATTCAGTTAACAAGATGTTTGCCAGAAAAAATATATTTCATGTAAATGATGTATAGATTTCGTCAACACATATCAGTTTCCATCATCTCATATCTAATATGGAACCCACATTATAGTGATTTTCCTGTGTTTTTTTCTTAACAAGGTATGAACTTTGAGAGGTGTTCATATTGAGAGGTGTTCATACAGGTTTTACTGTTATCACAATGTGTTTCTTATTCCATGGTCAACAGTATTCTAGGTGTTTACTATTCAAGGACAGGAAGAGGTCATATGAGGATGTTGCCAATCCTTTTGTGGTTTAATAGTATCCCATAAGTTGAAATAAGGATGGTTTGCCAATTAGATTATGGTATCCTCACCCAATATATTAACTTGATTAAAGATGTTCTTCTAAGTCAAGTGTTGTTATTTACTATACATGTATTTTGCATTCCAGTTGAATTCCTATTATAAAAATTCCGTATATGGTCTCTTCCATATGGTAGATGCATTTATAGAAGTCAAGGACAACATTATGTTTGTTCATATTTTCATGCAAAGGCTAAGGTAGAAAATGTGTATGTTATGGTAGGTGTATGTTGCATTAGTAAAGAAAATGTATGTGTTAAAGGTGGTATCATGGTGTGTGCCACATACATTTAGAAAATATGTATGTTAAGAACCAGGCCTCAATATAATAACATTTATGCAAACTAATTTGAATGAACCTAAACTATTTATTAATGTATTTCCAGGTGACTATGTTGACCTAAACAATGTTATACTGCGCAAGAAGCCCCGCCCCCTCACCAAACTATTCAGTGGCGACCAACCCCTAAAGCCTCATTTTAACATAAGTTTACCGGAGGATTTCCGGAGAGTTTCGGCAATTATTGATGTTGATCTTATTCCCGAGACTCATAGACGTGTTAAACTTATGAAAAATGGCACAGATAAGCCATTGGGATTTTACATCCGTGACGGTACTAGTGTACGTGTCACGCCTGAAGGATTAGAAAAAGTACCAGGGATTTTTATATCACGGTTAGTGCCGGGAGGATTGGCGGAAAGTACGGGATTGTTGGCTGTTAATGATGAAGTGTTAGAGGTGAATGGGATTGAAGTGAATGGTAAAACACTAGATCAGGTGACTGACATGATGGTTGCTAATTCCTCGAATTTGATCATTACAGTAAAGCCAGTTAATCAAAGGAACCAGCCACACAGGGGTGGGGTTGGTCGCACGTCTAATACCTCTTTAAGTTCATATCAGTCCGCACGTTCTGGAAAATCTATGGATTCAGATGAAGTGAAAGCTTATCACACGACCAATGAGGGAGAGGAAGAGGAAGATGAAGTAAAAGACTTGATAAAAACAGGGGAGGGGTCTACTAACACTTCACCCCCACCCTCTTCAAAGTCACCCAGTTCACAAAGTTCACCTTCACTAAATTCACCAACCAAATCAGAGACCAGTGATGTTGTCATTGTGACATCATCATCACCTAACAATACAGTTGTCAAGACAACTGAGACAACAGTAACAACAACAACAACAAAGAACACTGACAATGATACAAAAATTATCACTAAAACTGAAATTATAAAAAGTGATAAAAATGACAATGTGGAAGTCGAAGATAAAAAAGCATTGATTGCATTGGAAACGCCAGAAGTAAAGGAAGATAAAGAGCTGGTAACACTTTAGAACGGAATTCAAAATAATTTTCATAGATCAATATTTTAGAGACATTGTACTGTTATTTTAAGCATCAAAGAAAATTTGGCATCATTGAATAAGTTGATATTATATTTTAAATATCGGAATTCGAATTTTATGATATCATAAAATTATTGAATATATTAAAGCACAAGAAGAGAAGTACATGTATTATAAAAAATTGAATTTATGAATAATTTTATACATTTGATATTTTATCAGAAATGATTGAACGTCCTCCAATATATGAGGATTGTAAACTATTTTGTATATAAAGTAAATGTATGTATTATAATGTATTGAGGCCAATAGAATGTGGGTGTCCCCTGCACATAAGTGCATGTCAGATTAACATTGTACATGATGTAATACTAGCACCTTCATTTATTTATTAACCCTTTGTTGACCGTCTATTGAAATATGGATACACATTAATTGATGATGTCATAGAGTAAAGGCATTTATTGATGACATCATAGAATTATGGCTTTTATTGCTGACATCGCATAGTAATGGCATTTATTAATGACATTATGTAATAATAACATTATTCTGATGTTGTCGAATAATGGCATACATCTATAAGCGCATTTTAGAGAAAGACAAACAAAAACAAAAAAGTTGTTCATCAATATTAAGATATGTCAGCATTTTAGTAGATTTTGATTGTTAAAGATTTGTCCATGATAATTTTTACAAATATAATAAAAATTATAAATGAAAGTTCAAAAATAGATGGTCAATAAATGGTTAATTTACTTTCTCCTAAGAGATTGATCATTTAATTGAATGTTGAACTTGTACAAAATATGACGACAGACATTTATCAAAAACTGAATTTAACATATGTAACGAGCAATATATTTGATAGCAATACAGATAATAATATGTACATGCATATATCCATCCATACATAATGCTTGTGTAATGCACATGTACACGTGCATATGTTCATACACAATGCATTAAATGTACATGTGTAGATTCATAACAATGTGTGGATTATGTACATGCATATATTCATACAAAATGCATGAATTATATACATCCATATACATACACAGTGCATTGATTATGTACATGTATATATTCATAAAGAATGCATGAATTATATACATCCATATACATACACAGTGCATTGATTATGTACATGTATATATTCATAAAAAATGCATGAATTATATACATGCATATACATACACAGTGCATTGATTATGTACATGCATATATTCATACAAAATGCATGAATTATATACATGCATATACATACACAGTGCATTGATTATGTACCTGTATATATTCATACAAAATGCATGAGATTAACTCCAAATGCTTAACCCCTCCCTAGCCAAGAAATGTCTGCCTGGATTTTTGGCTAGTCCATTTCTAATGTCAATTTAATTCAAATGGAAATGTTTTAGTAAAATGTAAAAATTATTTTACATTCAAGATTTTATTGATATAGAATATCCATTTGAATTTATGTGTTGTACGCACTGGTTTAACAATTATGTGGATCTGTATTTTTGGGCAAGGTTTCAGTTTAGATCTTAATATAACAATTTGATCAAGGTGATTGTTTACAATAATGTTATTGAACTGTACAATTATTTTTTACAAAAGTTATATAAATATAGGCGATGTAATTGTTTTATAAATACTGTAAACCTCCTATCTTATAAGAGTCTTGAGGCCTTTCAAAAAGTGTTGTTCATCTCATATTTTCTGCTAAACATTAAGATACAGTTTCATTGTATTTTGTGTACAAGAAATAAATGCTTTATTTTGACAAGACGTCCATATTTCTTGGTACTTTTAGCAGACATTGTGACCATCTTTCTACCTCTTTGAATTTAACTACATTGAAAATTAAAACGTGGTATCATACACAGAATTTTGGAGCCTGTAAATAACAATTTTATGTTCGTAATGTTATGGGGTAGGCCAATTCAAAATTATTGTAGATTTTAATGTTTGTAAATAAAAATTCTACTTGGCTATAGACAGTCAGAACTTGCCATATTTAAATGTACCCACCCTACTTTAAATTAATTTCCAGTTTAATTGCAAAATAGGAAATAGTTTTGGAGCGGGGATTAATCGGAACTTGAAGCAAAACTATAAGATGTTGTTTGGATTCAAATCACCCCTGATTTTAAAGCATTTTTAATTACATGTACATATACTTGTATCAAGTAAAGGATAAGGAAAAATTGATGCCTGGATTTTTACAAATAGTGATACCTTTTTTTACATTAATGTTGTTCTCAATTAGGTGACTTGATAGCTGATGACTGTTGGCTGTGTTAGCAAAATGGGATATGGGGTGGGGGTAGATAGAGAGTAAATTATAGGGTAGATTGGTGTAAAATGATGGATACTAGTAACCTTATCAATGGCGATGTTCCTATATTTTTAGAATAATAAAGTTAAGCTCATGTAACAAATCTGTCCAAATATTTGCTCACATTTCAAGTAACTAGTGTCTCTAATGTTGTACAGTAAAACCTCAATGTGAACATTTTATATGTGAAAAATAAATTGTTCACAAATTCAAGGTTTACTGTATACAACCCACATAAGGTGCGCATCGCTGAATGTGAAATGATGAAATAATTTGCGTCTCTGACTTGGTATGTTAAGTAAAAAATGTTCATTCTTATTCTGATAGACAAAAGTTTCTTGCCATGTTAAGACACTTATAACACAACATATCAATGCTGTATGCTCATCTTAAAGGGTCTTGGTGGTGTAAAACTGAACTATTTTTATGCTTTTTGCATGACTTTACATGTATGAAAAACAGGCCCCTTTAAAGCAATTATGACCAATATTATTGTAAAACACAAAAACGTTTTTAACATAATGATGGAAAGATGTTCAGGAGTTTGGGATGTTTAAGTAACTTGTAGCACATCATAGCTCAAAATCACATCTATCCATTGTTATTTTCACTTTATCACTATTGTGTATCGTAAAACAGTATAAAAACAGTATAAAACAGTATAATATATCACAGTTGGAATACATGTATGTGTATTAAAGGCCCCATGCAAAGTTTGAAAAAAATATTGGAAAAAATATGCATCCAGTTTGAAATACATGCAAACCAGTATTCTGGTATTAAAGGCCTCATGCAAAGTTTGAAAATAATGCAAATAATATTTGTCACAGTTTGAAAACATGTGTGTGTATTAACAAATGTGATCTATTGATATATAACATGTACGTATTATAAATGACATACTGAATAAAGTTTAAAATGAATTATTTGACTAAAACAGAGTTTTGTTTCAAATGACTTGTACATGTACAATTAGGCTACAGATGTATTTGTTGTTTTTATTGGTTAAAGAATTTCAAGGATTATCATATGGCAAACATACGTCATTATTTGTTTTACTATGCTAAAAAGGAAATTGTGTTACAAGCAGGGAAGAAAAAAGATCACCAAAGAATTTCAAAGATGCTGAATATTTAGAACACATCAAGTCACAATCTACATTATGCTAACAGTAGACAGTAAACATAGAATCAAAGTCCATTGGCTTTTTTGTAGATTAAGAAAAAACAAAATAAAACCAAACTCGAGATAAATGAGTGTTGAATTACAATAGTGCAAATAGTTTTACAGATGAAGGAGAATCTGAATGCCCTGATTTTATGAAAATAAATGTGAACATTTTATGATTAACAGCATTTTCATATTTTTGAGATCTGCATCCTCCGAAGACAGGTCTCCAGAACTTGTACCTCATTCTTTTTGGAAAAAGGAAGGAACTGAATTTAAAGGATGGAGATCTGGAGCTGAACAGTAAAATTAGTCCACCACTAGCATACTAGATGCTGCACACAAATTCACAGATATCAGCAACTGTGAAATACATGAAGGTGGAAATTATTACTAATAAAGAGTTTCTGATGAGAAAATAATTTTTAACCAATTTGTCACTTTGATTGTCTTTCCATTAGATGCACCTTATTGTTACTGTTAAAGGTGTATGTCTAAATAAATAAATTAATTAAATGATGGAACTTTATTGGATGGTTGATATTAAATTTTACCATATATCATGCCTATTTTCTAAAAAGCCTACCATGTTCTGGCTTTATTTCAAAATAATTCCCTTATTCAATTCTGCAATAATGTCAATTCAATAATCAAATGGACATAATAAAAATGTAATGTTTTTTTTTTATCATTTATTTTTTATTATTTTTACACAAAAAAATATATATTAAATTTTATTACTACTTTTAGTAGCATTGTAAATATAGAAGAATAAATACATATTAATTTTTAGAATAATATAAATAAGAACAACAAATTTATTCTTTTTTGTAAAAATCTCACTACTAAAATCTCATCAGGAAGTCATAATTCTTCAATTACATTTAATACTCTATTCCATAATCTCATTGGTATATAATTTAAGAGAACATTTTGGATTGGAAAATCAACCAATCATGCTTAAATACACCACATCATATCATTTCTTCTTCATGTAATGTTTTTCCAGTGAAACAGAAAGATATGATGAGTATCAAAATGACAAGAACCAGGAACCTGTAGCATGACAGCACATACAGCACACATAAGGTCTGCTTTCTTACAATAGTGTATCCCATGATATTGCATGATCTAGGCATGCTCTTGGTGGTTGGGTTCTCTATGGGTTTTCTATCCCTGCAACATGTTTCTTAATTTTGGATATATCCATTCAGTTCCCCTGACTACAATTTGAGTACAATGTGAAAGGCGCAAGAACTTGCAAATCGATTGCTATCCATTTATGATTATACATGATTTTCTTTCTAAAACTCTCATTTTTATAAAAGTTCACATATTTTGTATATTTTATTCAAAAATTAACACACTTCCTCCAATGTGTGAACCCATAAGCACACCATCATAAGCGTACAATGGCTTAAGGTGAATTAAACGCCATGATTGGTATTCATAATAAGCAATAATACCCCAGTGAAGGGAATGAATCATCTGGTCTGTTTTACTCCATTGCAAGCACACAATGTAGGCACAGTGGACTCGTTACCATGGTGAACAAAACATCATCATACAACACCAATGATAAACAGCAAGTGATTGGATGGATCCATTTTACCTCCCATCTTTGTTCACTCGGCTCCCGTCGGTCAAAGTGACAACCAATTGTGCAAAGATGTATAACTCCTTCAATCTCAGACAAACAGCAAATCAATTGGATGTCTTCCTTTGATTGTTCCCTGATCAACTCGCCACTATCTCAGGTTTTCTAATTCTACCACCCTTCTTGATTTGTTCTACCGCCAATGGCACAACCTTTGCCTCTTCAACATCTTTACTCCTTTTTGCCCAATTTTTTATTGCGGTTTTAGTATTCTCGCTAATTCGGTCCACCTTTTGACTTTCAAATTTTATTTTGGCTCTGGTTTCTTGACGAGATAATTTTCGTTCTTGTTTTTTGGTTTCTTTCAACCATGTTTCGTATGATAGCTCATTCTCTTCAGCCTCTCTGGATCTGAAATCAAGCAAGAGCAATTGAAACTAAAGCTAATTATTCATAAAATATATTCAAGTTACATCATTTATTGTTTTTCATCATATTTCACATTCATAATTTGTGGCTATAAAAATAAATAACTAAAATATCAAACATATCAACATTTGTTGAAATAAAATCTCTCATAAATTGATGTTTGGTTGATTCATCTTTGATGTAGGACCCAATCAAAATTACATCTCAACAATGTCAATTTCGATTATATTAATAGATATACATTTTATGATCAAATTCAGATTTTGTTTTTTCAAAATAAATGATACTGTAAATCAAGACATTTTTGGGTGTAACTATAATTTGTTGAAAATCAGAAAAAATCTATTACCACAGAAATCTATAATGGAAGAATTCTTATTTTACAGTAATTTTTGCTTCAAATCACATTCATTTTTTTATTTATCATGTTTTATTTAATATTCAAAAAAATCACTTTCACTCATCACATCCACCTGGTTCTACTCTAACAAAGGCATGAATAAAATTACACAAAACTTTTTTGTATTAGATTTTCTCGTAATAAGGCCCTGGGCATTTAATTTAAAGTAAGGTCTAATTTTTGTTAAATTTCTCTCTTTCCCTTAATTATAAGCCCACTGGGCATTTATTTGAAAACTGAATTCTAATAGTTCAGAGATTAAATTCAGATTACATTTGCTACTTTTAAGAACTTCATATAGCAGACTAAATAGTGGTTTTGTTATAAGTGTTTTTCTCAAGCTATCTTGTTGCATACCCATAATTTCCCTCAAAATATAAAACTTATATTATGGTCATTACAAAATTACTTCAATGAGGATTTTCAATATTTAGCCCATGGGCCATATACTGAAGGAGCCTTATTATGAGAAAATCTTATATATTTTATTCATAAACCTTCCATATGAAACAGCCTATACAGGGTGGGCCAAAAAAAACCAATACCCAACTTTAAATCAGACTGAAAATAGCTATGTTCAATATGATACACTGATTTATATATCATTTTAAAGGTTATCCAATTTCGAACAATTTGGTATATAACACTATGTCATGAAATCAATATTAAAGTTTTATTATGCTTATTTGGGAGGCCGGGTCAGTATTTAAGGTATCCAAATTTTAGGGAGAAAATAGTAAATCTGCGGAATAATGTTAATTTTTTATTTATAGAATATCATTTTGTTAGGTGAATAAATGCTTGTATATTTGCATATTGTGTGACTAAACTTATTGTTTATGAATTTTAGTGTTGTTTATTATCAATAAGTACTCAAAGGGGGTCTGTTAAAAGACAATAAACGTATATGTGACGAGGATTTTATTTTCCAAAAAGACATTGCCCCGTACCATAGATCTCAAGAGACATTGGCATTCCTTTGCAAACAAGGTGTCAATTTGATTGATCTCGATGCTTGGCCACCCAACAGCCCCTATGCTACATGTAATTTGTTTGATTACGATACATGGAGCCATCTTGAGGAAATGGTACAATCAAAAGCATCCAATAAACAGCTTTGATGTGCTGAAACAGAATCCTAAAGTGCTGAAATGAATTGCAAAAGAAATCTCTCAATAATGTTATTGATAGATTGCGCTACCACTTGAAGCTTATTGTTGATGCATAGGGGAGGGGGTGGGGGTATATTGAGCAATTGTGAAAATTGTTTAAATAAATAAAGTGTAAAATGTTATTAAACAACACTGAAATTCATAAACAATAAATTTAGTCAAACAATGATGAAAATATCAGTATCCAAGCATGTATTCACCTAACAAAAGAATGATATTCATAAATAAAACATTAACATAATTCCGCAGATTTACTATTTTCTCCCTTAAATCTGGAGACCTTAAATAGTGACCCGGCCTCCCAAATAAGTATAATAAACGTTTACTATTGATTTCATGACATAGTGTTATATACCAAATTGTTTGAAATTGTATAACCTTTAAAATGGTATGTAAGTCAATGTACCATATTGAATGTAACTATTTTTATCCTGATTTGAAGTTGGGTATTGGTTTTTTTTGGCCCACCCTGTATATACATATGAACAGCCTATATATGCAAATGAAACAGCCTATATATGCATATGAAACAACCTATATAGGTATATGAAGCACTATTTGTACAATAACGTCATTTCAAAGGCCCCTTGGTCCAATATTTCACTGTTTTGCCTGCAGAAATGACGTTATTAGTATTACTACCACTGTTTATACCCAGGGCTGAAATAGCAAGACAGGCCATTAAGCGAAATTATACGCACTGAATGATATCTCATTTCCCGGGACACTCTGGGATAGTTGAGCAGTGATATGATCATGAGCGGTTTATTTGTTTTTTAGATATAGCACAATTAAACATCAGGATATGACAATGGTTGGGGTAAAAATATGTGGTTACAACGATGGAGTACAACATGCATACAAGCTCATGTCCTGATGTACACATTATTCTAAAATTTCCATTACATTATTTTGAAGCAGATGACATCACTTACATGTACAGTATAATAACTGCTTATATCCAAACTACTCTCTGGTGCCTCTTTTGAACACTTTTTTCGTCTCATATTTTATTTCTAGCTTTTTATTGAAATGCCAACCCGAGACCCTTTTGGATCGTCCAAGTGGCATTTGGATTATAAATGTTTCACTGCATTTTATTGTGATGTCATTGCGTTTAAATCAATGTAATGAAATGCTTACAGAAACGCCATTCCTGGGAAACTACAATTATGGACATGAAGACTTCTTCAAGTCCATGCTACAATGTATTCTGACTATGCATACAAGGCGTGAAATCAAAAATCGAAGTACGCTTTGATTTTTGAACTGTTCGGGTAAAAGCTGTCCAGTACATGAATAACTGGACTACAATGAACTAATCATGCTACTGATATACTGTACCTGGTCTCAGCTGTTTGGAAGGAAAAAAGCAATTAATAACAATTAGTTAATTGATAATATTTCAAAAATCAGTAAGGAACGAGGTATATTCAAAAAAATTGATTAAGGTGACATCTGGTTACATCATTCGTGTGTGCCATCTTTAACAATCAAACTTGAATGAAGCATTGAAAAGATATTTCTTCAGAAATAAATTACTTAAATCAAATTGAATATTACTTTAACCAAAAGAGTGTACAGTACATGCATTCTGAAACAAACATTGAAATCACCTTTTCTCTTTCTCCCATTTTTCATCTGCTTCTTTTTCACGCCTTTCTTTCAATTTGATGGCATCTTCTTTCTTCTTTTCTTCCAGCCAACTTTCAAACTCTTTCGTCTTTTTCTCCTCTTTTGACACAGGACTGTAAGAAATGTTAAATTCTAAATAGGCCTAAATGTCTAATTTTCTTATCAACAAGCCTTTGAAGAAAAAGTTATTAAATGTCCAAGATAACTTTACACAGGGCCTTTAAGCTCAGCTTGCTGATCAATATTATTGTCACGCCCTGTCAATGTGTCTTTCAAATGGGGGAAATTACACTGATCTTTTACCATTCAAAAGAGGATATTATATACCCCATGAAGTGACATGAAGTCTGTATACAGTAAAACTTGTATATCTGAAAACGTCTGAAATTTGAAAACCTTTCAATATGAACACTTCCTTCAAGTTCCAATTTTGTTATCTCACACTGACTTCCTTGTTAAAGAAAATGTGAACACTAAAATGTGAACACCTGCTATTCCAAACACCTTTACCAGCATCAGTGGTGTTCATATCAGATAAGTTTTAGTGTAAATGTAATATGCAATTACAAATGGAAAAAACGCATTTAAATTAAAATGAGATCGCACTTACTCTAAGAAAGTTAAACTTTTTCGGGGAGATTTTCCTGCAGCTGTAGAATCTTTGCTGGCTTTGCTCAAGTCTGTAGCTTCCCTTGAGAGCAAAAGTTCGCTACCTCGTCTTGTGTCCCGTGTCTTACCTTAAATAAACCAAGAGTTGCATCAACTCTACCATATCATACAGTTTGGTACCAAATAGTAGAATACAATGAATTCAATACAATAAAACACAATACAATGTAATGATTAAGATTGATGCAACACAATATGATACAATACAAAACAACAAAATACAGTTACATTTCAATAAAATGTAAAGTGATACAATAAAATACTATAAGTTATTGAATGATTTGAAGTGCAATATATTGTGCACAAGAAATTCTGTATTGGCATCAGACAAAGTCGACACTTTTATTTCATGAATGAAATACAATCTCTGTAGCAATACAGAAACTATTGGTACGGAGGGGACAATCTTAGTACCAATACAGATAGGTACAGCACAAGAACTAACCAATCAGAGGGCTTCATTTTACAGATCATACAATAAAACTTGATATTTACAATATGTATTATATGTTTTTGTGTGTTATGTCTACATATGCAAAAAATGCCAGTGGGGTAATTATTTCAAGAGGATAAGGACAAACAAAGTTTTGATGGCTGTTTTCAACAAGTACCATACATTATTATACATAAATGATAAAAGTCCAAATATATTGGTGGGGAGGGAGGGTTGGTGTGTAGCATTTTAGAATAAAGGGGGAGGTTTTTTGAATAAATCATCACAGAGAAAATTGGAGATATGGTTGAATTAATAGGTAAATGGGGCACTCAGATGGGACCAATTCAGATAATTAATATTCATAATTGAGGATTTTTGGCACATTACGGGTAAATGTTTGGATTAGTGGAGGGGGGGGGGGTTAATACCAATGTACCTGTCTCATATTCTGAGAACATAAATGTAGGTTTTATATTCTGATGATTTAAACCTAGAAAATATTTTTAGAAATAATTTTTCAAAAATATATGAACATGTGAGTCATGAATGATCTTCTAAGCATGGAAAATAATAACATGATGAAATAAAAAAATTAGAACAAAAGTATAAAAATTGAATAATCAAATTGAGAGAGAGTATTTTTCCAATGTTGTAAATACAATGTATATCTTTAATACATGTAATATATATGTTAAAGTCTTTCATTATTGCAAATTTCAATGGACTATATTACTAAAAACAAAAATATAGAGAGATATGAGAACTTTATGTTCATCACTTGCATTTTGTTATTTTTCAATTTCAACTTTGTGCAATGTAATTTATGCAACTGTATCAAAACTACATGCAAGGTTTTACTACCTCTGGAGTCTGTATTTGTCCCTCCTCCAACAGTGGCATTTTCTGACTCTGTTATTGTAGGCATCTTAAGGGCAGATGCCAGTGTGGTTGACCCTAAAATTACAACATAATGTGATAGACACTAGCATTACAACATAATGTGATAGACACTAGCATTAAAACATAATGTGATAGACACTAGCATTACAACATAATATACAGCATAATGTGATAGACCTGAGAATAACAAAATCTAGAATTCAGCATAATGTGGTAAACACTAGCATTACAACATAATGTGATAGAAACTAACATTACAACATAATGTGATAGACCCTAGAATTAAAACACAATGTGATAGACACTAGAATTACAACATAATGTTGTAGACCCTAGAATTACAACATAATGTGGTAGATCCTAAAATTACAACATACTGGGATAGACCTAAGAATTATAGCACGGTGTGGGAGACTCTAGAATTATGACATCTAGAATTACAACATAATGTGCCAGACTCTAGAATTACAACATAATGTGGTAGACCCTAGAATTACAATATGTAACATCATAGATCCTAGAACTACAACATAATGTGATAGCCCCTAGAACTACAACATAATGAGGTTCACCCTGGAATGACAACATAATGTTGTGGATCCTAAAATTACAACATAATGAGGTACATTCCTAAAATTACAACATAATGTGATAGACCTTAGAATTTTATTGTAATCCTAGAGTCTATCATTCTAGTCATTCTGATTTTTCAGGTATTTCTTAATTGCAAATAAGAATGAGCTCCTTTGGATAGATACGTCCATATCATTATATCATATATTTTCACCTAAGGCCTCTTTAAAGATGCTAATGACAGCATGATACCACGAGGCATTGGACAGTATCCACTAATCACCCCCCCTCTCCCTCCCACATGTTCACATACCTCTGCTCTTCTCCCGAGACAGCTGTCTTGTGGATTGTCTCTCCAGGTCTTTCACCCATTCTTCATTTTCAGCATCCAGACTATCAAATGTGGATGCTGCTGAAATGGTTCTTTCCTGTCTCTGTGGTGGCCCATGGTGAACATGCTTAGGAGCATCAAACCCAGTTCCTTGGAACTCCTGTGGCCCCATAATCTGTCAAATAAAAGTGTCATACATGATATGGTTATGGGTGAAGGATATGAGTGACTGACAAGGTTTGGAGATGGTAGTAGGGTCTTTGGGTTCTCAGAAAGGGCTCATTAGTAGTAGATAACAGACTATTTTTTCCTAGTTGTTTTTACTTAAATCCCCTCTTGGACATTTTGAAACTGTTGCCATGTTTCAATAATTTTGCAAGTTGTTTTGATTTGTGTTGCCTGTTTTGAGTAACTGCATGAAATAATTCCAACACTTTAAATATGTATATGCCCACATGTGCTCACCTGAGTTTCAAATCAATCTGATCACTTGTTTTTGAGTTATTGCTATATTTTAAAATTAATGATTACAGATGGCTGTCAACACAGACCTCCAGCATCAAGAACTAGTGGCCATAACATCACGTTTTGAGTGTGATGATATCAAAATCCAGTAGGTTTAAAACATACCTCTGACATATAAATCTGACCATGTTTGCCAGACAACCACACAGGAAATGCGGAATCAAAGTGCATGTGCGCCATCTTTGGACGCCCAATTTTCTTTCTTGACTGTTTTGCGCGTTCTTGCCATCGGAACAAGAAAAGATGGCGCTCACATCCCTTGTGACCAAAGAAATTTGAAATGTCCAAAGCTGTGTCACCGTTGATGTCCACTTCATTTATATTAGCACCTGAAAAATTAAGAAAATGTAATAATTTAATCTCTTTTCATGATAAAATACCATTTGAACACATAATGGGTTTTACAAGAAAGAACATCATCAAAAATGTCTTCTTGATTTTTTCAAATAAGTTGACTGTCACGATAGGTGCTTTTTTGAAATAGTGACCTCTGCCTTAGTTTTTATCTTTACCTTTCTCCAGCAGGAGGTCTATGATTGGTCCACTGTCTGTTGCTGCGGCAACATGTAGAGGTGTCCTACCTAAAGCTGTCTTGGCATTCACATCGGCACCTGAAACATTCATTCAAACATCACTGATATGACAGCCCATTACAGCATAGTGTAGGTAGTATGACATACTGACATCATTGGCATATTACAGTACATTTCAGTCAATGATAGGCATTTTATCCTAACATCATTCATCTTTCAAGCTGACATACTATTTGTATCAGCTTAATATGTCAAATAATACATGATTAGACATCATATATTACACATTATTCAACTTCTCCTGACAGTTTAAAGTATAATAAGTTCATTTCATTTCATTTACTTCTACAATAAATTTCAAATGACACATCTTTGTAGAGCAGCAAACCATGAAAATTCAGGAAATGTCAAATTTAAAAACTAAAAAAGTTCCCACCTGCTTCGATAAGCTTCCGGCACATCTGAACATTTCCTCTGTGTGCGGCAACAAACAATGCTACAGCAGCTCTAGTCTCGATATATGGTCCTTTATGTTTCTTGTTCATGTAGTTATAATTAGGGGTCTCATAATCTGAGTCCTTTATTACTCCTAATTTGAAAAGCTGAAAAAGTCAGATTCATTTATTGTTTTGGGTTTCATGGTGTACAATCAAAGTGTCTACATTATGGTTTTATGGAGACATTACATGCCTTTACATTTACATGTATGTCAATGTAACTTGTAAACTACATATGTCCATCAATTAATCACATGAATAAAATTATTGTATTTTGTATATTTATAATATGTTGATGAACTAACATGTCAAAGTGTCAATTATATATGGATTTGCCAACATGTCAAAGTGTCAATTATATATTGATGTACCAACATGTCAAAGTGTCAATTGTATATTGATGTACCAACATGTCAAAGTGTCAATACATATGGATGTACTAACATGTCAAAGTATCAATCATATATGGATGTACCAACATGTCAAAGTGTCAATTATATATTGATGTACCAACATGTCAAAGTGTCAATACATATGGATGTACTAACATGTCAAAGTATCAATCATATATGGATGTACCAACATGTCAAAGTGTCAATTATATATGGATGTACCAACATGTCAAAGTGTCAATCATATATGAATGTACCAACATGTCAAAGTGTCAATACATACCCAGTCAATATCATTTTGAGCCACAGCATCAACTAGTGTCGTCCACATGTGCCAGACTTTCATGTTAATAGTGGCACCGGGAACAATATCATTCTGTCTTACTTCAGTATGATCTTGTAGGTCTCCCTCATCTAAATAGTTCAAACGCTGCATATCAAAAGGTATTCCAGTGGAAAACTCAGCAAAGCCCTTCAGTTCTGATATTTTCATCTCGGAATATATCTTTTTCATTTTGAAGTTTTCTCCTGTCGTTCTCATATGGATGGTGATAGAGAATAACCTATCCTTGCTTACAATGTTGGCGTTATTGTTTAAGCCTTTGGTATTGCGCTTTGTAGCAATCATTGCTAAGCTGTTAGATGCGCAGTCTAATAAGAAACAGTGTACTGTTGAATTTATACAACGTGTATACTAGCCTAACTCTCCTAGGCTAGCATATGGTGATAAACCACTGTGATGCCAAATGCCCAGTTGATAAAATAAAAACTAAAAGTTATGGTTGCTTCAAATGGCATTTTGATATTCTATTGCCAAAATATGGTCCTCAAGTCTACATATTTATCCAAACTTTTTTTCTGTAATATTTGCTTATATTTCCATCAAATCATAATTGAAATCTGGTTGACTGACAGAAACAAGCACCTGTTATCACACTCCTCAACGTTGCGTATCTAGGCCTGCAACTGAACGAATTTTCTGAAGTTGTATAACAGTTAATCACATTATAAACGTAAATACGACAATCGTTTGTCTGTTTGTTGCACTCATTTATCTTTATTCTATAAATTTGTAAAATCTATGCATTTACTTTAACTTTTTCCTGTCAGCCATGTTGTTTACACATTCACTAGGGTAACAAAAGGGGTGTAAGGCTTCAAAAGGTACATAAAACTGACAATCTTTGCTAAATTTCGATATTAGATGATAAAGAAGTAAGTCAGTAAACTACTAAAATAAATATTTTGAAAGTTTTGAATATTTTTAAAGTGGATCTTTCTCTATTTTGAGACTTCAAAAACTATCTTTCCACCACTTCTTGATTCTTGGACTATTCCATTAACGTGAGAATGACGTCATTTCAACGTGATCTTAAGAGACTTCCGGTTGCAAAAATGGCTACTGAAATATCTGATAAGTTTTCATATTTAGGGCCACAAGACGATAATGTGATAAACTTTGGAGGGTATGTATATGTATTTTTATAGGTACAATTAGTGTGCATCGATCATATACCAAAAGGCTATCGTTAAACTTATATTTGATGCCATATTTCTGGTTTAGTTCGTATAATTGAAAATCCACGATTTTTTCTATCGTTATTGTGACGTTTTCCAAGTCAGACAATAGCTTGTATATATATTCTACGTATGGATTAATTTGTTGAATACCTAATCCAGTTATCTAGTCTTGCATATGTATTAGTCCTAATTTAATTTCTTTATCTGATTATCATGATCATGAACATCACTTGGCTAGTATGTATCCAACAGACCGAATATAATATTCGGTCTGTTATGATTGATACCCTTGGCATGGAAATCTCAGCGATATTTTGTGCACATAAATTTCTCACAAGAATGTTCACCTTGAAAATTGGTGAATATATTGAAGAGATGTTCATCTTAAACTAGAAGCAAAAATATTTGTATAAGGCGGGTACAAGTTGATATTAAATAATGAAATGTTCAGACTCACCAAAACTTCAGGATGTGTTCATAAGTAGATCGCGAAATCAATGTCAAGGACGTTTGAGTTCACGAGATCCAAACGAGATATGCAAATTTTTGAACTTTGACTTTTAACTTCAAACACATGACCACTTGATTACTACCCTTTGCATCCGTTTGACTTCACTTCTTAAAAGAGAGCTTCGTCTTCACTCTTTCAAACTAAAATAAACCTTTGAACTCACCGCGCCAATCAGTGTTCGTCGGCCAAATTTGACCGACGTTCTATATATGGTCATTCCTTCTGACGTCATCGTTGAGCCCGGAATTGACCAGTGGCATGCGCATGTTTAATTAGAACGCATTTGGCGTATGTTTGCTTAAGCTCGATGATTGGTGGAAGAAAGGTCAGTGGGTAGGTCAAAAGTGATTTATTACCCAAACTGTCAACGGTACCCGTCGTGGGGACGGGGCTACTAAACTGTAATATGGTCTCTGCTCGGCAGAGTGTAGTTTAACTACACTCTGCACGCAGGGTACTTGATTACCTCGGCCTTCTTCATGAATATTTCCGCTCTATTTACTATAAATGACGAAAATTAATCGGGATAATGATAATAAATGACTAGATCTAATAAATTCCCGCACAAATGGAATTTATCAATACGCTTCCGTAAGGTTTTTTCGTCCGCTCCACGTGTTATTTGTTTACAAATAGACTGACGTCACTGGCTAAATCTCGTTTATCGTGAGAATTGGCATTGCCAAAATGGCTTGACCTAATCAATGGCTTAATGCTACGATCCCTTTATTGTTTATCTGGCGAAGCACGTGGCTAGGGGGTGAATCAAAAATGCAACAAAACAAAACTCAGTTCGAACAAGACATAAGGTCATACTGCATTCTAATAGCATTAGCGATCTTTTTTTTATCTTAAATTAACTCCTAAAACCCTGCCCTGATTGCTCAACCACTGGGTTTATCAAGATTAGTTCCCGGATTAGTTATCTCTCTCCGTATTACTAGAAAGAGTTCACACGGAGCTTACATTGAGACGGCCCCTAATTTCTTTTGAGATGCGTAGACGCACTGCGCAGTAGGTCTATCAATGCCGGTCACAGTGACCTCGTCTATCAGAGTTCTCGCTGGGTATTTTTAATTACTCCATCAAGTAGAGAGATTAAATACACTAGATTTGAAGTTGATCCTATGAAGATAGATACCGGGCACATTAAGAACCAGTCCATCGCATATTTAAAGGTGGTTACAATGATAAACTGGATATGGAAACAAATCCACTTTCACTTTCAGTTTAATCTGATCGATAGATTACCATATTCACTTTCAATAGCGCCCAGTAATGCCCTATGGCGGATCCGGGGGGAGGGGGGGGGGGGGGGCCCGGGCCCCCCCCCCCCCCCCCCCAAGGTTGGCCCAGAAAAAAAAAGTTGGGCTCAAAAAAATTTTAGGCCAAAAAAAGTGGGCCTTTTGGTCATTATTGGGCCTTCTAAGGCCTTATTTCTTTAAATTTAGGCCAAATTTTGAAGAAAATAGGCATCAAATTTTCAAAATTTGAGCCCACTTTTCGGTTTTAGGGGCCCCAAATTTTTTTTAGTTTCTCTGACCTCAAATTTGCCCCCCCCCCCTGTTGGTTCCTGGATCCGCCACTGATGCCGTATCGTTGTCAGTCTTATTTTGAAATTCAACGTCTTCCTGTTTCGACTTTCCATACCCCATCAAATGTTAGGTTAATCAAATCACACCACCTTCGCAACTACATGTACTTGTGTACATTGAAATCTCAGGACGATTGAAAATAAGATTTATAGTGGTTATTTAGATAAAATTCAGAAGAATAATGAATATTCTTTCCTTTATTATCCCAACAAACGAAGTTCGGTAGGGATATAGTGAAGCCCTCCGTCCGTCTGTCTGTCAGTCCGTCAGCCAGTCAGTCCGTCCGTCCGTCTGTCCGGAAGATAACTCAAATACTAGTCGATGGATTTTCTTCATATTTAGTGGAAAGATGTATATTGGTGAATAGTTTTACGCAAAAAATTTTTTTTCAAGATGGCCGCCGCTATAAAAATGACGGGACTTTTTCGCAAAAATCATAAATTTTTCATTCTAAACCAAAGTAATTAATATTATTGTTTGAAATTTTGGTAGTATATTCACAACATTTATCTATTTCACATATATTCTGTGTTTTTCATCCTGACCCCCAGGGGCTGTGTATGGGGGGACAGGAAACAGAAATTTTCGCTAATTTTTAGATCTTTCTGAAGTATAGCTTTATTATACTCAAATGAAAGGCAATTAAGAGTAGATTGCAGATATTGTATTTTTTTTCTGATTCGAGCCTCGTAAAATTCAAAATGGCCGTCTTGTGTACGATTTCGCAATAATTTTTCGATCCCTTCAAAGTATGGCTATATTATACTCAAATTGAAGGAATTTTGGAGTAGATCCCAATTATGGTATTATTTTTCAGATTTGTATCTCCGAAAATTCAAAATGGCTGCCTTGCAGGAATTCGCAATTCTAAAATCTAATTTTTTCAATTTTAACCAAAGTAATGAGTATAATTGATTGGAATTCGGTAATTGATATTTTGTTCGTTGGGATTTGCTACTCCGCGGAGTTGCCGTTATCTAGTTTTTACAGTCAAAATTATGTGAACACAAAATTAACTCGACAAAATAATGGCGGGACAGAAATTTTTTTGGCCAGAGTGTTTTTAATGTCTCTGGATAAATTTGGCTACAGCGAAAAAATCCTTATTTGCCAGACTGTATACGAAAAAATAATATTGTAAATTCTTTATAAGGTAATCATTTTATCATTAAACAAACTTATTTGTAACATTTATACAACACCACATTTTACAATAGGTGGCTTACAGTCTGGATTTATTCAGACGAAGGATACAGTCTAATCACTTGGCACTAGATCTTCGGCAAAGGAGGTGTAACGTTGATGTGTGGGATCCCCGTTGGGGGGGTTTCCTCCCATATATTGGCTATATGGGGACGTGCCGCTAAAGTGGGTCACTTTTTTGCTGAAAAATCCCTTGATGTAGATCCCATTTTGAAGAAAAAAAACTACATAAGCCTACAAGCCGTTTTTTTTGTTATCTTATCTAGATATGGGTCCCATTTTGATGATAAAATACCTAGAACTGGGTCTACTTTTTGAAAAATCCAAAAACTGGGTACTGTTTTTGAAAAAAAAACCCTAGATGTGGGTCCACCTTTAGAGAAAAAAATCCCTAGATGTCGATAGATATTTTGAGTCTCAGCGCTACCCTTCTGTACAAAAATTTGAACAGTGAAAATGAGCAGTGCCATGCTTCCCTTTTTTGATAATATTTCAAAGAGTTTTAGAAAAACATATATGCAGGGATTTCACTAGAATTTCTCACAGGCCAAATAAATTAAAACAATGGGCAAAATTAATGGAAATCATAAATTTAACATTGAAAAGTCCCTAAAAACAACATTCGATTTTGTGAAAACAACCAGTGAAAATCGCCTGTTGCCTGCTGCTAATGAAACCCCTGATATGTTTTACGTATAATTTTGAAGAAAAATCAATTTTGAACATGATTAAATCATAAATATGTTTAATCTCATTTAAAAGTAAACAAAAAAGACAGATAAGAAAAAGAGGTATCAAATTGTTCTCTTCGCATGTTGCATTGTGGGTAATTATTCAAGAACACACTCCAACAAAAATATAATTTGTGGGAGAATGTTCACTTTCATTATTGACAACTATGATGAATTCCATTTTATAATATCAACATGTATGCATGTATAATCATGTTTTTATTTTGAATTACTTCTTAAATCATACATGAGGGAGAAGTACAAAATAAGATTTTTCATGGAATGTGTACAGGATGCATTTTTTCTCCAATTTTGAAAACCAAAGGGAATACTTATGTATGAAATATGGGAAGTTGCATACCCTTCTGTTGAAAGCCCATGATCCATGCGAGAAAAAAAACCATGGCTTCTCCCTAGATCAGAAATTAGAGCAAATAAACTACTCCATATATGTCGAAGTTACCCAAAAATGGTGTCATTACACCCCTTCGCCCTACAGTCTTATGCTGCCTTTGGTCACTTGGTGCAGTATTTTAACTTTGTACTTATTATCACTTTATGCTTATCACTTTTACTGAGATGATAATTCATTGAGATCTAATTTTTTAAAATTCATATCTCATTTTTAAAATCTCATTTTTGTTTTTCTGGGTTTTTGAATTATGGACATTGTTCTATTTATAGGCATGTGTCCAGCAGCAGTGAGGCAGAAACAGCATTATCCATTCCAACCCCGTCATCTTCCCAACGATCTCATAAAGACAAGAAAAAACACAAATCTCATAAAGAACACAAGCATAAGAAGCATAAACATAGCGAGCGTAAGAAATCCGAAAATGCTGAATCAAATGAGATTAAAAGAAGTGAGCGCAAAAGGCGTCATGAGAAACGCTCAAGTTCTAGCTCAAAACACAAAAGTGATAGCCATAAGAAACATAAAAAGCACAAGCATAAACATAAAGGCCACAAGAGTCGTACAAAGGATCAAGTGAATGCCAATGGAGGATCAGATGAACAGGACATTGTGAATGTTGAAGATGAAGCAGAAGGTACTCCTAATTCAACTAAACGTAGAAAATTAGATGAGTCTGATATGGCTGCTCTCGAGACAGCCAAGGCAATACTTAAGGCCCAGCTTGAAGGCAAACAAGTCCAAGGAGACGCTGAAGTCATCAATGCAATGTCTATCATAGCTCAAGGGTACAAAAGTGAGTCTGAAGAAGAAGGAGAAATTGAACACGATAGCTTACGTGATAAATTCTTGGAGGAAGGGATCAACAGTTTTGCTACTAAACGGAAAGAGGACTCAAAATCGCAATCGGAGGGTGAGATAGTTGATATCAGTGAAGACATTGAAATCATTGATTTCAAACAAGGGACTAAAAAACCAGATGAAGATATTTGTATTGTTGATTCCCCAATGAGAGGGTCTTCATTATATTATGATAAGGCTAAATCAAGATCACCAAATCGCAGCTCATCTAAGCAAAAGCGAAGCAGTAGAAGTCCACAAAGAAGGCGAAGTCATTCTCCTAGGAGAGACAGACATTCAGACAATCGTTCTAGAAATAAGGAAAATAGATCACCAATTAGAAGATCAGGTATTTCTAGATCACCAAGTAAACTTAGAGGTAGAAGTCGAAGTCCAAGATCAAGGATTTCTAGATCTCCACGACCAGACCGCCTAAGTAGACGTTCTCCATCTCCAAGGTAAAGCACTCTCAAATAAATGATCATGTGTTTCCATCGAGTACTTTTAGAGAATTCTGTTTCCGAAAATTCATGAATTGGAATACATCTTGTTGGGAAAATATTGCACTTATTTATATTACATGTAGTTAAATGTCTGCTTTTTTGACTTGTATTATATCTTATGTCATGTTATATGTTACTTAACCACTTATCATTTTTGCAGACGGAGGGATGATAAAAGACCTGAAGAAAACAGACGTGATGAGCGGGATCGTCGTCCAGATTTTGATTGGCGTCGTGATGATCGTTCAAGAAGTTTACAGGATCGTTCTCGCGATGATAGACGACATGACTTTGATCGTCGTAGAGATGATAGATCCAGACGTGATAGGTCACCCAGGAGAGATCGACGGAGAAGTCGATCGAGGGATAGAAATAGGAAACCTGAAGACATATTCAAAGGGAGCCTTTCAGAAGGCCTCAAACTGCATGAATCAGATTCAGATGACAAGTAACCAGACCTTTCAATTTCAGTTTTCATTACTTTATAACTTTATGGGGAATCTCCCTAGTCCTTGACCAGGATTTCACATTTTCAAAGAATATTAAAATTTCTAAGTTGATACACTGTATATGATTTTTAAAACTTCACATGTAGATGTCATTTTGCATGCATATATATCAAACTTTTTTTCAAATATTGAATGATTGAAATGGAAGTTATTTCTACTCAAATCTTGTCCATTGCTTTTGACCAAGCCCTTTAAATGAATGTTATTCTTTATTGCAGCCTAGAGGATATAGAGTTGCCACTTGACGAAGAGGATGAAGAGGCCTTGATTGAACAACGTAGGAAGCAGAGGGAAGAACTATTAATGGTAATGTTCTTAATAGAGCTTTCTGATCATCTTTTTGCTATTTACCAAAGAAGCTGGAATATGTTGGCGTATTATCTCAACAAACAAAATGATATAGGGATATAGTTGATTACGATGTCATGGCCCATACAATGTCAATGTTTGCAAACAAAAATTTGTTAAGTTACATACATATAACCTATAATTCATCAGACTTGTGAACTAAAAATAATAAGTCAAAAGTTCATTAAGAGAGCCATGTGCAACATTGAATGCCATTTTGAAAAAATATTGTAAAAGGAGGAAAAAAGTTAATTAAATGAAGAGTGCTTATTCCCTTATGCCTCCATCACCTTGCCCCTTCATTGTACACCTTTTTTCTGCTGCTTTTTCTGTTGTCACTATTTTAATTGGCTTTGACAAAATACATATTACATTTTGCCACTGACTTGAAGAAATGACTGAAACATAGCCAGTTTAATTAGGCACCAATATTACGAAAAATGCCCCAAAATTAAATACACCAAATTAATGACAAATGGAAAATTCAGTAATTTTTATTTTTTCAGAAATTAGCTCCCAAGGAACCTACGCCTCCTTCCACTCCTCCACCAGTTGATCCTGGACTCGACATTTTCGATAAGTCTGAAGATGCTGACAAAGCCACAGACAATGTGAAAGAAAATCAGGAGCAGGATACAAGTGAACAGGAGCAAGAATATGACAATGAGGATAACCTAAAAGAACCTGAGATCCCAGAAACAGAAAAAGAAGAGGAAGAGCCAGAAATGGATGAATCAAGTGAAGATTCAAGTGATTCATCAGAAGATTCGGCAAGTGACTCGAGCAACAGTTCTGATGACTCAGATGATAGTGAAGAAGAATCAGACTCAGATAGCGATAACGAGTTAACAAAACTAGCCAAGAGATCTGATAAAAAGATCAGCAAAGTGGAGCAAAAAGCTTACAACGATGAAGACTTAATTAATTATGCTAAAGCATTATATAAAGATGATAAACAAGGAAAGTATGAGGATGAGATAACAAGAGATAAGAGAAGTTCATCTAGAGACAAATATAGTAGAGAGAAATCTGAAGGTTCCAACAAGGCTAAATATGAAAAGGATGACAATAGAAGAGATAGAAATAAAAGAGACTCCAGTCATGAATATGAATCATTGAGAAGTAAAGATGAATCAAGCAACAAAAGGAATAAAGACAAGCGTGACTCAAGTAGAGATAGAGATAGGAACAGTAGAGATAAGTATAGAGATTCAAGGCGGGATAGACGGAATTCATCAAGGGATCGATATGATTCAAAAAGGGATCGACGAGATTCATCAAGAGATCGATATGATTCAAAAAGGGATAGATCAAGAGATCGATATGATTCAAAAAGGGATCGACGAGATTCATCGAGGGACAGATATGAATCAAACAGGGACAGACGAGATTCATCAAGGGACCGATATGATTCAAAAAGGGATAGATCAAGGGATCGATATGATTCAAAAAGGGATAGACGAGATTCAAGAGACAGATATGATTCAAAAAGGGACAAACGAGATTCATCAAGGGAAAAACATAGCTCAAGTAAGGATAGAGACTCCTCTAAACGTAAATCAAAATGGGACAATGATTCTAAAGATAGAAGTCTTTCAGTTGATAAAACACAAGAAGATCAGTCTAACGATACTGATGAGGATAAAGAACCCACAGAAAGCGAGATGAGTGTTTCTCCTGCCCCTAATTCAGATCTGAAAGCAGATGGTGCTACAAATGACATTTCTTTGGATGGATCTGATTTTGAGAAAGCAGTTCAGGAAAAGCTAGCTCAGATTCCAGATCAGAAGAGTAAGTTTTTTGTTTTATATGAATTGTTACTGCATGTAGCAACTTAAAACAATTGCTTGAAATTATTGATATTTCAGGAATTGTGTTCATTCCTCAGAATTTTTTATTACTTTTTGACATGGTGTTTTTTTAATTCTTGAGTTTTGTCAAGTTTCAGAGAATATTCACAGACCCCTCGTTGAATGGTTTTTAATATGATTTTATCTTGAATCTGATGATTGGTTGATGGACTGTAAAAGAATAGTGAATCTAATTGGCTGATGACTGTAATTTTTGAATCTGATAAGTAAAAGTAACTCTGTTTATCTAGACTGTTAAGCACAATCCAATTTTCTGACAATTTTTACAGATACGCAGCAGAAGAAAGAGAAAACAGCCACCGGAGGTTTTGATATGTTCGCTGAGGTTGATACCTTTGATGAAAATACAAATGTAAGTAAATCCTTATTGATCAATCATATTTAATTTGAAGGAAACAATTAAATTCATATAGATTAAGAGAATGTTGACTGGGAGTTTTGGAATGGCCCAACAGAGAATGTTTAACAGACAATCAATTAGTAAGGGATCATTCTTGTGTCATACTGTTGTAAAATTATTTTATTTAATATATTACGAATCAATTCATTTTGTCCTTGTGGATCTATATCTTAAAGTATTGTAACCATGGAAACCAAGATGATTTAACTCTAGAAATTAAGATGTAGGAATTGCATAAATAAAAACAAAATTGCTATGATGTTCTCCAAATTAAGGATCTTGTTTTCTAGAGTCCCAATGCATTCACTAAGTACAGAGGAGGTGCTGTGGAGAATCCTGCCTTAACTGACAATTGGGATGATTCTGACGGCTATTACAGTAAGTCTACACCCTCCCTCTCCATCATTAGCTTAATATAAGAATCCATGCATTCCACTGATTTTAGTAAATTTCATCAATGTAGATCTATCTTTGTTACTTTTACTTAATAATCTGACACCACATTTGATTGAATTGCAATTTAGTAAAACACTCCCTTTCCACTCCTTCATAAGGCCTGAATAAAGGTAACTATTACACTTGAATATCCATGGATTGGCATATCCAAGATATTCAATATTTTTCAAGTATTTGCACACTAATTTATCAGAAATTAAATGCAAAATGATGAACAAAACAACTCATTTATTTCAGGGGTTCGTATTGGAGAGGTTTTGGATAAACGCTACACTGTATTTGGTTTTACTGGTCAAGGGGTCTTCAGTAACGTTGTACGTGTCAGAGATCAAGCGAGAGGCAACTTGGACTGTGCCATTAAGATCATCAGGAATAATGAAATGATGTAAGTATACCGTTTACATTTGTTTGACTTACCTTCTTAAAGATGCACCATCTCCTAGGTTACTCCCCCAGACAATCAGTGAAGTCCCATTATAATTGCTCATATAACATCTTACATACTGTAGATATATTTTGAGACCAACTTATGGTCACAGTAACAACTATCTGCCAGGGTTGAACGCAGTGAGCTTTCTGTCATATTTGGTTACATGATTTGAACCCAGACAGTTTTTTATCCTACCCTGTGCTATATTGTGATCAGTTTGCCGGGTGGGCACTGGGCAGTCTGCTGGGTGGGTGGCCATCATGATAAATCTTGTCTACAGGTTTCCAGCCAAACCATTTGAGGGATTCATTGAATAGTTTATTGGGTTGGTTATATAATACAAAACTCAGAACTTTTATTCGACTTTCAGTTCTTGAACATGGGCTCCAAACAGTTGTCAAGTTGGAAATTTTCTTGGTCCTTGTTCATATTTTCAGTTTCTTTGATATAGACTGCTTCTTAATCTACCTATCTTGTCCTGTCTATTACTGACATTATCTAGCACTGTTACATTGTCCCAATCTATAGTACAGTTGCTGAAGCACACATGTGTTTTGAAGGCTGAGCTGTACCATTTGGATTTGGATGCGGACTTTGTATTGGTATTCTTTTCAGCATCTGACTAATGTTCTTTGATTCTAACTTCAAGTTTTCTAGCAGTTTCCCCTACATATGACTTTGGGCAACTCTTATGTGGTATCTTATAAATAACTTGTGACTTTTGTAAGTTTTCAATGTTATCATTGGGGTGTACTAAAATTAAAGTTTGAATGTTATATGTTATTTCAGGCAGAAGACTGGCATGAAGGAGCTAGAATACTTCAAGATTGAATGTTATGTTATTTCAGGCAGAAGACTGGCATGAAGGAGCTAGAATACTTCAAGATTGAATGTTATGTTATTTCAGGCAGAAGACTGGCATGAAGGAGCTAGAATACTTAAAGATTGAATGTTCTCTTATTTCAGGCAGAAGACTGACATGAAGGAGCTAGAATACTTCAAGATTGAATGTTATGTTATTTCAGGCAGAAGACTGGCATGAAGGAGCTAGAATACTTCAAGATTGAATGTTCTGTTATTTCAGGCAGAAGACTGACATGAAGGAGCTAGAATACTTCAAGATTGAATGTTCTGTTATTGCAGGCAGAAGACTGGCATGAAGGAGCTAGAATACTTAAATACTGTAAAAGATTGAATGTTATGTTATTTCAGGCAGAAGACTGGCATGAAGCAGCTAGAATACTTCAAGATTGAATGTTATGTTATTTCAGGCAGAAGACTGGCATGAAGGAGCTAGAATACTTCAAGATTGAATGTTATGTTATTTCAGGCAGAAGACTGGCATGAAGGAGCTAGAATACTTAAATACTGTAAAAGATTGAATGTTATGTTATTTCAGGCAGAAGACTGGCATGAAGGAGCTAGAATACTTAAAGATTGAATGTTCTGTTATTTCAGGCAGAAGACTGGCATGAAGGAGCTAGAATTCTTAAAGATTGAATGTTATGTTATTTCAGGCAAAAGACTGGCATGAAGGAGCTAGAATACTTAAAGATTGAATGTTATGTTATTTCAGGCAGAAGACTGGCATGTAGGAGCTAGAATACTTAAATACTGTAAAAGATTGAATGTTATGTTATTTCAGGCAGAAGACTGGCATAAAGGAGCTAGAATACTTAAAGATTGAATGTTATGTTATTTCAGGCAGAAGACTGGCATGAAGGAGCTAGAATACTTAAAGATTGAATGTTATGTTATTTCAGGCAGAAGACTGGCATGAAGGAGCTAGAATACTTAAAGATTGAATGTTATGTTATTTCAGGTAGAAGACTGGCATGAAGGAGCTAGAATACTTAAAGATTGAATGTTCTGTTATTTCAGGCAGAAGACTAAAGAGCTTGAACACTTAAAGATTGAATGTTATATGTTATTTCAGGCAGAAGACTGGCATGAAGGAGCTAGAATACCTAAGGAAGCTTAATGATGCCGACCCTGATGACAAGTTCCACTGTGTTAGACTCTACAGACATTTCTACCATAAAAACCATCTCTGTCTCGTCTTTGAAACACTCAGGTAACAAATTGTTAAATGATATATTTTAATCTTTACTGGTATTGTGGGTACAAAGGTACAAAATATGATATATAACTGCTTTCTGGTCTCTTTCCTCAAGAACAAAGATTGTAAATCAAAGTATTACTTACTTTTTTTGAATTTCTTTTAAAACTCTGTTTTACTCTTATTTTCATGTAAAAATTATGTATTTTGATTAGAACTGATTTTTGAATTGTAGTATGAACCTCCGGGAAGTGTTAAAGAAGTATGGTCGTAATATAGGACTCCATGTAAAAGCAGTGAGGTCATACACCCAACAACTATTGCTGTCTCTGAAGCTGATGAAGCGTTGTAGTATTTTACATGCAGATATAAAGCCTGATAATGTATTGGTAAGTTCTCTTGTTTAGTTACATCTGGTTAATTTCCAGAGCTTAGGGCTGGTGTAAAATTAATCACTCAAATCCAGTGGAATATTTCTTGATAGTTATATTTTGAAACATTAAATTATAAATTTAGTTACAAAATTAAAAA
Organism: Owenia fusiformis; assembly: GCA_903813345.2. Classification (NCBI taxonomy): domain Eukaryota; kingdom Metazoa; phylum Annelida; class Polychaeta; order Sabellida; family Oweniidae; genus Owenia; species Owenia fusiformis. Next base: position 32,404,010 of record CAIIXF020000003.1, on the reverse strand, counting down.
GCACAATTTTAGAGCGACATCTACTTAGTGACTAGAATCATTATGTTGGAAAGTTTAATTTGCCAAATTCAAAAATGCTCATTTCCACATTGATTTCAACTTTCATACTTTGGCAAAAAAATAAAAGTGCATGTCTTTGTTTCAGATTGATAACACAAAGCTCATGATGAAGATGTGTGATTTTGGTTCAGCATCACATGTTTCTGAAAATGACATCACGCCATACCTTTGCAGTCGTTTCTACAGGGCTCCTGAGATTAGTAAGTTGTTCCATAAGTTTCAGGCAACTGGAGTTTTTATTGGATAGCACATCAAAGCCTGACAATGTTTGAATCTTAATTTTTTCATAATTTATTATTAAAATAGTTCAGAAATATACAACAAATTTGATGATTTTTCAAATTGTCAAACATACTTTGATAAGTGATCCAAAAAAAGACTTCCATATGCCAAACTTATGAAGGGAAGTGTATCTCAATTAATGAGCTCTTTAACACGTAATAGGCATAGGTAGTAATAGCCTCACAAAAACAGGTGGAAAACGTGTTAAGAGAGGCATGCAAATTTTTCATCAACGGTGTTCAAATTCGCCAAATTATATTGTTTGATATGAAAAATAAACAAAATCATACTGATTAAGTTCATTTGTAATATATTTAGACAAATAGACAGCACACATATTATGATTCTTTATTTAAACACACAACACAACACATGTTGAATTTTAGTCCTAGGTATGGGATATGAGCACAGTGCAGATCTGTGGTCAGTTGGAGTAACCATTTATGAGCTCTACACAGGCAAGATTATGTTCCCAGGCAAAACTAACAATGAGATGCTGAAATTAATGATGGACGTCAAAGGCCGTTTCCCAAATAAGATGATACGTAAAGGCGCCTTTCGGGAAAATCATTTTGACAATAACTATAATTTCTTGTATCACGAAGTGGATAAAGTTACACAGAGGGTAAGGTTTTTTTTCATCTTACTTACATATAGAAAAATAGAGGGTATGGGTTATTGTATTCTGGTGATATTACAAAGGTCACCTCTGCATGACATGTGTGGTTATTTGTTGCAAGAGCAGACTCGCGCCAAGATCTTTGCTCTTCAAAGTGCGACACTTAACACTGTGTGTCTTATTCTAGTTAATTTCTGGTTAAGTCATGTCAACATAATATCTAATAAGGATATGATTGCGGCAGCAAGTCATGATGTTGATATTTGAATTATAGATATTTATTTTAATTTATCTAGGACAAAATTACTTTGATGACAAACATTGCACCAACAAAGGACCTTCTAGCGGACTTAATCGGCAACCAGCGACTCCCTGACGATCAACTTCGTAAAGTTCAACAGCTGCGTGATCTCCTCGACAAAATCCTCATGCTGGATCCTGCAAAACGGATGTCTATTAACGATGCCCTAAAACATCCTTTCATACAGGAGAAAATCTGAATTTATAACAACTAGGGAATTTCTCTTGAATTGTGACATCACACAGACGCTGCAATTTGATTGGTCCATTAAGGAACCAGGTTTGAGTAGAACTCAATGGTACTGTGTTGACAATATACAATGCTTTATGATCAATTCTAGAGTTAAAGTAGCCAGTAATCTTAATTTTAATCTTGATACTTAAACATGCATATTATTTTAACTTTAGTAGTTTAATAGTAACGATATATTTGTACAAGCACTTGTTTAATTTGAAATGATTGCTACACTTAGCTTCTGAATTGATGATTTGGCATGTAATACATACAAACATAAATGCTTAGAGCATATAGGAAAAACAAAAACAAAACTATATAAGAACAGTAAAACCTTAAAAATAAAAAGACACTTAATGGTAAGGTAAGTGCATAACAGACAACAAGAAAAGACAATATTTGTAAAATACAACTGGAATTTTTTGTGAAAATTATGAAACATTTATTCCAATGTGCTTCAAATGTACATAACACATTTGTACTTCAATTTACAATTTGGTATTTAATATAAGTATCCTAGCTTAATTGTTTATTCTGATATTTCAGCACATTCTTAAGACTATCTTCTTTGAGCAGACTGAGCTGTTTTATTGCTGGCATACGATGAGAACAAATGACATATTTGGTTGGGTAACATGTATCGAAAAAAGTTCAATGAAATATGTTTTTGATTGTCAACATTAGAAGCACATTGAGAATACAGACATTGTAAATTAGAAGGAAATTGCGAATAAGAGAATCCTATATTCAGAAAATATGTGTTTTGAACACATGCATATGAAAATGTGCAACAATTATGTAATTTGAAACTATTTTCTTGAAGTTGAAAGTAATTTTGAAATGCCAATGTGTAACATAAGAGCTGTGTAAATATTCTGTATTCTTTCTATTTAGGTGTGACTAAGAGGTCCGTTTTAGGATTCTAAGAGGTCCAAAACTCCTTTAGACCTAGGCTATGTATGCTTACTATGGACACTACAAATAAAACGCAGCTATATATGTGGTAAATGAGTTGTTATGATTTGTATTATTCATTTGTAAAATCTGAATGATCGCAACAATATGGTTGCTAGTCAATTGCATTTGTTAAAACGATTGGGTGTAGTGGTGATAACTTACGCCCTTTAACGGGACACCGAAGCTTATTTGGATTGTTTTGAATTATGTCAAAAGACTACATCATCTGTTTTCTTCATGCATTGCATAAAAAACGAAAGGTAAGGTATGAGTAATACAGTGTCACTTTGAATGTACTCACTTGTTTACATTCAGCATTCTAACTTTAATTTTTTATTTCATCAAACAACAAACTGCCACGAGAGTTGTTTGCTGTTCCCACGACAACCTGGAGCCACTAGCTACTGTTGCCATGGTAATGATACAGCCATAGCAACGAGTGATGAAGACCTTGGATTCCAGATATCATGTAAAGTGTTATGGGTATACAACTATACATGTTCTCAATTAGCTTTCCTTTTTGAATAGTATACTTTAGCTTCAATGATTTGTGTTATCTAATGTCTCTTTCACTGGTGATCCACTCGATTACGCTGGTTACCGAAACGGTTCGTTTTCAACAAAATGTTGGAACATCGAAGGTACGATTTTTCTTTTTCCTTATTTCACACGTTGTAGGCAGAATTCCCACTACAGTAACAGTTTTTCGAAAAACAGTTAAGATCTGCACTTTTAACCCAAACCGTTTATGTAACTTAAGTGAGGAATTAAATCGACGATTCTGTTGTCTTCTGAGCTATTTTTTTCGCAAACTTGTACATTTTCTAAAACATATGATGCTGATACATGTTTGTGAGAAAAAACGTCATGGGGATTCTGCCTACAACGCGTGAAATAAGGAAAAAAGAAAAATCGTACCTTTGACGTTCCGACATTCTGTTACCAAAACGAACCGTTTCGGTAACCAGCGTAATCGAGCGGATCACCAGTGTCTTTGATTTGAATATTTTTTTTCACAGCAGTTTGGCTTTTAATCGAGATAATTGAATCAAGGTTCTGGTCACCTGGTGAGCCCAAAATTTTGCACAATAAGAGTTGATCTTGTGTAATTTTGGGACCCTGGTGACCAAAACCAAAACATTTTTTCTAGAAATCACACATTGAATACAGATATTTAAAGAAAACGATTTGGTGAATTTAACTGTCTGGAACCCAGCATGACATCAACTTACCCAATCATCTTTGGAACACATCCTTAGTCTCTAGCTTTGTCATGTATCCTTTCTTGTTTTGCGTATTTTGAGAGTAAAAAATGACTCATGGCTTAGTCTGTGTAAGCCCTTATAAGCCTAACATTGTCATATCTAATGCAAGTGACCACTCTATGTAAAGAGGGAAACATGACACAATGGGATTGTGATTACTTCCAACATGCTTGGACCAACAGTTTTGCTTGGACCATTGGTGACCACAAAATATGAGATATACCCTGTTTGAGTTTTAAAAAATGAATTAATATAATGATACCGCTGCTTTCAGTCCGCAACTAATTCTGTAGTGAAGTTATATTCCTCACAATGTCAACTTGAGGGGAAGCATGACTCGTAAGAGACATAATACAAAACCAGTGCATCGTTTACATTGTTGAAAAAACAGTAATATTTTTTCAAAACTTGGCACAGATGTTTGAACGCAAAACATGCACACAAAGAGCAAGATTGACAATGATACAAATAGACGTCGGCATAAAGAAGAAATCTTATTCATACCACGTTCATTGCACAAAGTGGACATCATTTCTGTATTTAAATACATGACATATGTATTGAAGGGTGATAAACTTAGAACTGGACTAGTACACATATATTGATAGTGATACCATTGAACCCCTTGTGCCTAATATATCTATGGTGATATAGCCCCCTTGTACTGTACTGACCCCCCTTTTACTTATAGAATTGATGCTGATAAATGAGTCCCTTGTGTCTAATATATGGTGATAAATCTTGTATTTATTGTTAAGAAGCCTTTAGACCCATTTTGATTAAAATATTGATGATTATAAACTTAGATCCTCTTGTATTTAGAACACTTGTCTTTAGACCCATTTTGCTTATGATATTAATGCAGACTTCTTGCAGTTAGTACATATACCGGGCGTCCATAAATTCTCTTTACATTTTACATTGACAATTGTAATTGTATACAGATTTTATAGACACCCTGTATATTACTAATGATGATCAATTAGAGCTTCTCTGCTCCTTTTACCTAAAATATTGATGGTCACAATGAATTAAGCCCTCGGTGCAAAACTTGAGCAAATTCTAGATGATTTTCCTTTTGTTCTAGGTGCAGCTTTGTGGAGGATAGGAGAGACAGAGCAACAGAATATAAGGTTATAAAGCAGAACAGTATTTAACCTTGTTTGTTATGAGTTTAGTAATTACTAGGTGCAGGTCTTTTGTACCATTCTGGTGTTCTTTTGAGAGTGAAGAACTCATTGTTGATAGATTGAAAAGAATACAAGGTGTTAAGGCAGGCTAGAGTAAATACATTAAATGTTTAGCATATACAAGGGGCGATCCATATATTCTGATAAAAATGCTCTCATTTTGTGATTTTTTCACATATCCCTCTTATTTTTTCAGAAAATGTAGATTATGTAATTACACATACAATGCTAAAATATTATAGCTATATCTTAAATTATCATTGAGATAAGGTTGCCATGGTAACCTGTATTAAGGGTAGGCAGGTCAATTAAATTATAACATATAAATATCATAATAACTTGTTATTTTAATTATTTTAAAGCATGCAGAATTCATGCATTTTTTCTAAAAAGGTTTGGTATTGTTACTCATTGTTTGTTGCTAAACAAATGTTGTATATGTGCTCACTATAACATCACAAATAATCACAATACCATTGTAGGACAGAATGGGCCAATTGACATTACATGTTATGAGACACACCAAAAATAAAATTGTCAGATGAAGTTAATGTGGCTGATGCAGAGAGTGACATTAATGGATACATTAGGGAATACCATTAGATTTGATTTTCTTTCAAGAATGAGTAAGAGGACACTGTCAGAGACATACCTGGACTCATTAAGTGCATGGGCAAGGTGTTATATCTGCATAAAGAATCTATAGGTAGTATCGTAAAGAGGAAGGCATGGTCACTGTTGAAGATCATCCACAATCTGGTTGCAAGAGGAGCTTGCGGACAGAGAATAACACTACCATAAATTGAGATGTTACTTATGAAAAGATAGCTATCCCACTGTATAAATTAGCAAACAAGGGCAACAGGGGTATGGAACACATCAATGATAGTTGGCAATGACTGGAAGATCTGCTTAAAATAGGTACCGAGGAATGATTAAATTAACATATTTATCTATTTTAGACGTTATTATTTAACTGACCTGCCTACCCTAAATACAGGTTACCATGGCAACCTTATTTCATAATTATTTTCAGATATAGCTAAAATATTTTAGCATCGTATGTGTAATTACATAATCTACATGTTCTGAAAAAATGAAAGGGATATGTGAAAAAATCACAAAATGAGAGCATTTTTATCAGAATATATGGATCGCCCCTTGTATGTTATCTCAGTTATGAGAATGACAAAATAATTATCCATTTATCCCTAAGATGGATTAAAGAATATGTTTAACATAGAATATGGTCTAGCCTTGTCAATAAAATATGATAATATTCTGACATAGGCTGATTTTTCCAAAATGGTAGAGTGGTAAGTGCATATGTACAAGGTGGAGATTTAGTATCGTGAATACGTAGTGATGGAAATCTAGGATGTAAGGATCACACATGTGATTTAATTATATAAAGTTCCAATGAAAACCTGGCAAAGATCTGTATTAAAGTTCTCATATTGTGAACGTTACTCTTGAAAAATGGAGCTATACTACTATCTGATAAGTGAGGCCATCATTATTTGAATATTTCATATTGTTAGTGGTATTACATAAACACTGAAAATGAATATTCTGTATGCCAATTGAATTGTATTCCTCACTTTAGAAAACTGGGTCATCTAGAATGTTAACAGGCCAGTCATGACTCCTTGTTTATGAAGTTCTCCAAAAGGGATTCAGGATTTATTGGAAATGTCTTTTGTTATTTCTTGTTTTTGCATCTGAGTTTATTTTTTATGTTCTTATTGCAGGTAGGGAAACGCTTCTATGTGATAGTGAGTCCAATTGTTCAATGTAGCAAGAGAATTTCTAGTATAAACCAGATGCACCTACCAAAGTCTGGCGAGGAAATACAATGAAAACATATATGAAACAGTGGCTTTGAGGAACAAGTTCGTGTGAAGAAAAGAAACAGTGAAATTGTGCATTTAAGTATATTAAAATGCGAATGATTACTCAAGAATAAGGGACATAGACAGTATTCTGTGTTCATGTGTTAATACCTATTTGGATTGTTCACTGGAGTAAGAGTACTTATAGAACCCAGAATAACTCACAAAAATTTGGATTTGATTTTTCTTAAAAACTAAGTTTTGGCCTAGTTCATGTTTTTGGCGTTTAATCACAAGTTTTTTAAATTGGCAATTTTTGGCATCTTAGAGTTATTTTGGGGTCATCAGACAATTTAATAATTTAATGTAAATTATTTGAATATTTGTTAAATAGTAAGAAAACTCAAACTAATCCTATATAAATAGTTCTCTGGCAATGATCAGTAAAAATGTAACTTTTTGCAAACAATATACTGTCCATGTCAGTTATTATATTCAGAAATTTCTCTAGTTTGTGAAAGAGGGTTTAATTGATCTTATTGTGACCGGCATGGACCATTTTGGTAATAATATTACTGTAATGGTCATCTCCCAGTTTGTGAACATTGTGAGTAATATTACTACCTGATTGGTCCCTGCCAGTCTAAATATGATTGCAAAAGTATACTGGGAGCCAATCATTCTTTGCAGATTTTTGAGAAAAAATGTTGGTAACATGGCGTTACAATTACCAATGGCACTGAATTAGAAAAAGAAGCATTATAAAAATGAGTCCATTAAACCTAAAAAATGAGGAATCACAGGTCCTAAATATATGGAAAATTCATTCATATTTTATATGCAAAACTTGAATATTTCAGATTAATAGATCTATGTGCAGTAAACTTGTGGTTTCTTATAATTTGGATGATTCTAAAATCATTCAAAAATAACATGCCTGAGATGCATCGAAATAGCGCCACATATTTGGTAGCCAAATTTTCATTTTCTCTGCCTCAGACAGTACCTTTTCAATAGACCGAAATATTGTACACAAATGTTACCAAGTGGCGGGATTTTGTCATGTAAATACCTGTATCTGTAGTACAGTATATACACTCTATATTTGTAATACATATATTTATAAACACATTGAATAGTTTTTAGTGTTGATTTGTGTGAATCCTGGAACTGAACAAAACACTGTTTATCCTTCCATTAACAATGTACTGTATGATAGCCTTAAAATTCAACATTAGTTCGGATATCACTTGATATACGTATGTTGATCAGAGAGAAACTTCCTCCACTTTGTTGAATGGGTTATATGGATATGTTAAAGTGACTGTCTTGGAGAATGGCCCTCTATGGTGGAGTTCCTTAGGGATATCTGCTGGCAGTGGTCTGAAAGTAGAGGTAATAAGATCATAAGAAGCTTTGAGAACACTGCAGAGGACCGGTTTCTAATTTGGTTGCCAAACTTTTGGAAGGGGTGTAACCATACGTTTTTGTCCGATATAAAGATGGCACAATGGTAGAATTCTATAAACATCTAAACACAGATTGATATATCTTATTTAGAAATGAAAGTATTCCATTGCCCTATACCCTATGGGTGTAATTGTACTAACTTGATGATGAAAGATTTTGATTTATTTTATAAATTGTTCACTTATGCAATTTTTTGATATGCTGTTCAACATTAAAAAATGGCAGCAATCGGGAGAAAGCGCAACATTTTGGAATCACTAACAATCTTTGATAAAAAAGGCAATTTGTTCATTATCATCTCAAATATAATACCTACCATCTTTTAAAAAATGTGAGAATGGCTTCTCGAATATGGAAGTTAATGAACATTTAAAATGTAGAAATTCATTGGCTGTATAGTTCTAAACGAAATGCTCATTAAAGATAAGGTTACTGTAAAATGTTGTAAAATGGCATCCAAAAAAGCTACCCTCAAATCATCTCTCCCCAAAGATGCAATGAAAATCTCTTACCTGTATGAAGCTTTCATGACACTACATCTCCTTGGATCTTCATTCTTTTCTATGGGACCATCTACTGGTGCACGTGGCTTGAACCCTGCATAGCCGGGGGTTGGCCTTACGCTGTAACGTTATTAAAGCTACACGGCATTAACATGGAAAATGTCACCACAGGTGCCGAACACTATCCAGAAAAAGTTGGAGACTACAACAATATGAGTCATGACACCACTTCTTGTGTGTAAATTGAGCTGTATGCAGCATGGTCGTGAGGGGTCTCGCTACTCACTTCAATATTCTAAATATGAGTAATAGAAGTGGTGATGATACAAAATGTTACAGCTCGGGACGTTTGTATATTTGTGAAAACTTTGTACCGATCTTTGTTACATGCTAAATTTCGACAGGACTTTGAATACCACATCAATTTTTATCCATTACAAATATGTTACTTTCATGAGAGAATACCGTTTGAATATGTATACTCACTATGTCCCTTTAACCTGCTTGCTTTCCACCAACTGTTTCAGCTTGTCCGATATCGGCATGAGTTTCTCCTCGGCCTGTCTAACCATAAATTATTAACAATGTATATCTAAATGGTTTAAATATTTTAAGATAAAACAAAATAGCTTGATCTGACGACCTTTGAAATCAAGTGAACACCGCATCTGATCACCGGTCGTTACATTACTACCCTTTTAAAACGGGTTCGACCCAAACTTAAATAATGTGTCATAAACAGAGGTTTTGATGTCTTAACATTGGTTCTTTATTTAAAGAGACAACAAGTCAAAGGATATATGGTAGATGACATCGTTGCCATTTGTGGTTGTAACATTCCTTATATACCGGTACCTTGATGATTTTGTTATTTGAACGACAAAAATTGAATTCTATTATGAGGATTGACAGTGTTGGGTGTCAGAGTCAAGATTGCCATGATCTGTCACGAATGCCATTATGATTCTTCGAAGTTGTCTATTTAACGATTAAAATGTTTTGCCATGTGTGAAAAGGATTTCGCACAAGAATGAATCATTCCATGGTATTGTACACGTACAAGTAAGCTTTCCGTTTCCAAATAGTTTGGTTTTATATCTTTAAAAGAGACCCTCTTCTATTCTATTTAATTTACTGTCTCTGACATGAGCTAGAGAGAAATTTAAAATTGGCGAAATCTCAGGTGTTTCTCACCTTTTCCTGAGGAGTTTAGGTTTGGATATATCTATGACGTAGCAGTTACTGGTTCTGTGCCTCGGCTGAACTCGGTCCCACTGCCAGCCAACCGTTTGCCACGTTTCTGCTTCGCGTTCATACTTCTGTGGTCGGTATTTCACCATGTCTGCGTTCTCTTCCAGCGTCGTATTTGCCGGCTCTGTCTAGAAATTAGATATTTTGATCTAAATTTACAAGAGTAAGAATGAAGTGAAATGTTGGGAAATGTCGACGAAATAGGTAACAGAGTTGGTCATTAAAAACTGCAAGAGCGACTTCACTTATAATTGGACTTTATGCTCTTCGTCTCATTCTTCTTGTTGTTGATGTACAACTAAACTTCAACGGAAGACTGAATTTGATAATAATATTATGGATGGAGGTGTTTGAAAACATCTTCCCATGAGTTTGCTTTGGTTCTAAAATCCTTCCCGTAACCGAGGGTTGTGCATATTTTTCAGATATCCCGTTTACTGATACTGGTTGATAGCAGTTGGAGACATTCGACGGTTCAAATGTCTAAAGTAAGAACGGGAACTCAGGACTCACTTATTGATCGTGTCAATACTCTAAAGCCAACTGTTCCCAAAAAACTTTCGCCATGATCGGAAGACCTGACCGTCACACTCAAGCGTCGCGAGTTTAATGTTACTGAATTCCAACTACTGTGTCGTCAGCGTTACTTTCACAGACTCTAGTTCCGAAAATAAGAGAGTCTAAAAGTCTAAAGAAATTCCAAAATTTCGGCATATACCTCTATTACTGGGAGGCATGCTTCCTCCGATGCAATCGTTGTGGTGGAGGTGTGTTCCAGCGCGTTCACCAGTGCATCGACCACGTCATTTGTCACTCTTCGTCCCTTGGAACGTCTGCTTGGTGGCCTTGGTTTCATACCCTCTGCTTTCTCGGTAAGGTCGATGGTACTCTCGACTCGGTGGGGAGGAATTGAACGAGAGATAGACTCGGAGACATCTAGAAGTCTATAAAATGATAAAACCCACATTCTCCTATGTATTGTATCATTATGCTAAAGTGTCAGTGAGTCTTTTGACAAGTGATATGGGCTTAATGATTGATGGACAAAACAATTACTTGAGAAAGGAAAGGTTTGTGAATTGTGATCCCGTGTAATTTTTAGTAACACCCATGCCAACTTTTCTCAAAGTAGTCAAAACGTTTTTAAGAATGATAGGTCTTCAACTTAGTATTACATCAAACGAGAATAAATTGGATACTTATCCGAGGGAAAGCAGAACATAAAGACAAGTAAAAGAAGCCATAGCTTTTACTCAAGTAGCGTCCTAATTAATTACGATTGCAATAAAGCCTTTGATGGGCCCTGGATTTAAGATATTTATAGCAACGTTGATAGGATTATGTGCTTTGAGTGTTTGCCGTGCCATGACCGATTATTCTACCTGGACAGTAACTACCTACTTTTCAGTTTGGATTGTATTTGTCCCCAAACCAAGGCCAGGGGCTCGCTCTATCTCGATTATTCGCTGAGGTCCTGTTGGTTCAAGTGGAAACTGGCGTGGCTGTAACCTGTTCTTGTCTTTTACGGACAGACATGGGGTCTGGTGGAACCTTCCTCTGATTGGTGGTAATCTTGATGGTTCAAACGGTTGGAAGACATCTCTGTACGTTGTCTGGTAACCAGGGTGATCGCCATACATCGGGCATATTTCTGCCCTGTCCATTTTACTTGCACACTGTAATTAACTTAAAACTGTTAACAACAACATCATCTCCGTCTAGTCCCCATGGTTACTGTTGCTGTTTTAGAAATGCCTTTATATGTGACGTAATCTATGATGTCATACGTTTATTTGGAAATAGGTCAGTCCTATTATGACGTCAGAGCACGTTGTCTTGGTTAAAAGTTTGTTTTCACAATCAAATACAAGACAGTTCATTCAAGTGATATGAACTCATTACAAAATGAATGAAGATGAACATCATATTATAACTCTTTCAATTCGAATTTTCCACATTTTTGCAATCGCTTATGAAATGAGGGCATCTTGGACTTTGAAATAGGAAGTTGCAAGCTAAAACTTTTACATATCATGCGTTAGATTAACCTCAATCCGGTGTAAAAGGGTAGGAGGTCCTATCAAATTATGGTCCTACTCTCCATTGATTTATATGGTGACCTAAACACAACTCTTTCCCCCATTATCTTATACGCAAGAAAGGGGACCATAATCCCTGGGGGACCATCATTTCTTTCACACCGGTGTTCGAATTCCTGAATCGGAAAAACGTTCCTCCGACTGACCAGAAAATACATGTAATGTAAATACAATGATATATTTTTGATATATGCTACACCCTGAAGCACACAAAATAAAATGATAAAAATGATATCACTCAAAATCATAAGATATCCTGTACATATATTATGAAATTGCATATTACGTTTGCGTTTGCCTATATATCTAAATTGTTACACACTAACAAACAATGATATTATGAATTATTTTTATTTTATTTCCTTTCACCTCATTATAAAGGTAGGCTATTATATATAAATTACATTTGTTATTACAACCTACAAATTATATTTTGATTGATATGTATAAAAAGTCCTCTATTTTACAATATTTACACGTAGTGGTGGTTATCATTGAAAATATATTCGACATACAAAATATTTACATGAAATGAATTTCGTAAATCCAGTTTTCATAACCTGTATTGCTTTAGGATTTATTATTATAGGAATATAGTTGAGTTCACGCTTTTCGTGACAAATTATAAATTCTAGCTCTAAATACACGTAAAATAAAACATTTCTCTCATTCGATACACTCATCTATTTTACATGAAATCAATTACTGTATATGCGTAAATTTATGATGACGCACGATGAGTTAACGGTTACATTAGTATACAGTTTCCCAAAATGGCGGTCGGCTTGAATAGCAGCCCCGTTTCTCCACCGTTTTTAATTTGATTTTTATCTAAGCTATTCTAGAGTGTGATGTTTTGATTTTTCAACCCGTTTTTCCACCAGGCACCACAACGTAGTAGTACCAGCTATGTGAAGCACGTGATTCCTGTAGTCCCACCGTGCTTTGACTAAGATTACATTAAACTAGTTATGTATTTACAATATCTTGCATATTTATATTTCAGGCAAGTTATTCAATATTTGCACCATTAGCCAAGTAATATATAATATAACCATATATGCTGTTTATATTTGAGCAGAGACATAATAACATGTTAAGATGTCTCTGGTTTGAGAGTTTATACGTTTAATGACGCTTTAAACACAACGTCTCCATCGAACGAGATTTTGTGAGTCCTCGAGATTTAAATACTCGTTTGATTAGTCCTTTTGCTGCATCGCCTATTGTTCGACGACTTTGCTTAGCAAGTGTCTTGTAGACATGTCTAATGTTGGATAATGTTTCCACTAAAAGTTCGTCAATGTTATGGTTCAACACGGCTGACGTTTCAATGAACTTGCACCCGTACGATTTGGCGAATTCCATTCCATCTAAAAATACAAATAAGCAATACAAATTAATTATCTTTTTATAATATTTATTTAATTTCAGATAAAATCTTTGTAAATATTATATAAATAACGACCTTCATCCTTTGTACCCCTTCGAACCAAGCAATCATAGCTTTTCCTATTTTTCTTTCACATATCGCATTCAGAAACTCACATTTTGATGAATGTCAAGTAGGCCTAATCATTTTTTTAATTTGATGTAAGTTTGTTAATCAGACATTTTGAGATAGAAGTGATTGAAAATAAAACAGTGGTTGGTGGTCCAAAATTAGTTTATAATTCATTAATTGTTTAAATTCTCTATTTGTTTAGTCTTTGTGATTTTCCTGTAAAGTGAATCTTATTTTCTCATTTTGACAATAGAAACATCAGGGACGTACCTGTATCGCTTATCTGTCTCTGTCGGACGATGTCACTTTTGTTACCCACGAGGGTAATAGCAGATTGTTTCTGAAGTACTTCTCTTAGATCTTTTACCAGGTCACAAGCTGTTGTAAAGCTCCTCCTATCGGTCACTGAATACACTACGATGTAACCATCAACGTCACAATAGTCTGCGTGATCCTGCAAAACACATAATTGTAAATTATTAAAATTGTAAATTGTAAGAAATTGTACGTTATGAAAATATGAGTCGACATAAATTACGTATATCACTTATGGACATATTCTTTAACAGTTCTTTATTTATTATCATGATCCCTATATAAAAATAAAATTATTATTAAAGACGTAGACATGATGTGTTGAAGACGTCGCCTGCTCAATCAAAACGCACATTTAGTTTTGACTATGGTTATGAAAGATAAATACTGAAAGAAATATGAATAAATGAAAGAAACAACATGGAGACAAGAGTATATCTACCACGGAATGAAACAAAGCCACTGTTACTCTTAAGTATACCACTTATCACAAGAACAACTACGGCGACTCTACTTATACTTGTCTATATTCCCTTGACACTTGAGATGACTATTTATATCATATGATTGAGTACCGCACGTTTAGAGTGACGTAAAAGCTGGTTTTAGAACTACGCCTGATTGACAAGCAAATACGACCGACAACCGTATTGTAACAAACTAGACACACGTAGGACCGGTGATTAAGAGCATGATAAGGTACAATTTAGTGAACCCGATTGAAATTAAAAATACAATGTTATACTAATTGTGTTTATAAACAAACCGATATTTGATCACTCTTAAGAATGAATTTGTAATTTTCACATTGCATTTGTGTTCTTTACTCGATATGCACTATTTGTAGATGGGAAACTTACTAAAGATAGTAGTTAGTTATAGAAATGCTATAAATGGTTCATGGTGTTATCAATCGTATATATACAGATCTAGGATGAATCCTAGATGCAGATCAACCACACGTCATAATCCTATTGAAGACGATAGCATCAATCCAAAAAGATGAATATTGGTTATCTTTGATTATTGCAATGACGTATTTGAACTCAATGTAGCCCTTCCAGGGGCCAATATACATACACTCCCCTCCACAAGATTGGCAACGGGAAATCCTTTTTGGATCGTTTATAATGTTTGGCAATTTAAAAACAAATCATCAAATTTGTCATGAATCTCGAAATATTGTAATTAAAGAACAAAATAAGTTCCAAGCATCGTCATGCATTGATATGCTAACCAATGGAAGCTTTCAGGTTCTGAACTTATGGAAGAGAAACACGTTGGTGGTGGTTATTTTTAACCTTTTTGTAGATCTCCAGATGTCTTTTACATCTTCACTTAAAATCAAACAGATGTTTCAATATTGAAAAGGTAAATTTACTTTCATAGCTGTTCGTTATTTCGCTATCTATTTTTATAACGTAATTGGGTACACTTCATGTGGTATGTCAAAATTAGTCTTTTTTGAAGAACACTTTCTGGAGCAATTGAAATAATGCTAATCAAATGAAGTGAGGTTTAAGGGAGATCTTTTCAGTTTTATATTATAGTTAGATGGATTGGCTTTCTCTAAGCTTGTTTATAATTCGGTGCAATGGGAGTATTCCGACAAATTACTATGTATACTTTGACGTAATACCATTAGCAATTACGTATAATGATTAGGTTTGTTGTAGATTCTTGTCATATTATTGCAAGATTTATCCCTGTTCGGTTATTAGGTACAAGTCAAGCTTATGATTTCACCTGCTATTGATAAAGATATTAATCATGGTACATTATGGCGTTATAATGATAATTAAAAATAAATATTATGACGTACCTCTTCTGTTTCAAGTTCGAAGAATTGCATGGACGATTCTTCTCCATTGAGTAAAACAGACACCGTCCTTACGCTAGTCTCACCTGAAAATACATAGGTAAAATAGGGTTAGAAAAATATATTGTAAGTATTCAAGTAAAACAGCGTAACAAAATATAAGGTAATATACTAATAGTAGAACTATGACATCATTATAAACTATGACATCTCGATTTCTTCTGACGCCGTGTTAATATGGGTTAGATATCATTGTCCAAGAGGGGTCGGATTTGAGGTATTTTAAGATCTTTCACTTCACCTTATATTTCATCTAATAAGGGGTCATTTAACTTGTGGAGAATATATCAGCTTTTCCTGTGTTAATTAATATAATGTGAATGCCAGCAGTGACAGAATACAATGCCTATGGTGTAACGTATGGACACTAAGGGCAATGATTACATAATAACCATAACACCTAATGACAGTTGCAACTCTTCCCATCAGTTGAGCTGATATCAAAGAATACACTATATGAATATGTCTCATAATATTAGAGCACGTTTCTAGTGAAACAGAGAGATTTGATGAGTACCAGAGTGGAACAAATAATGTAAAGTTTATTATGCAAATGTGTTCTCCAAGTCTCCCACACATTTAGTGTAGAATCTTTACAATTATCACACGATTCACTGAGCATAAGAGGATTAATGAAGATCGAGTAACATCGTATAAAACTCTCATATAAAACATGTTGATGAGTAAATATGAAGCAGTTAATAAAAACGTGCCTCATACATGGATGTACAGTACAGACTGTGGGGGCGTTTTATGAGCCACTCATCATTACAATTTTTGCAAATTATCTAATAAATCTTTTAGACAATGATTAGTAAATACGACCTTAGGATGATTTATTGTCTCGATTCATAGCTTAGTCATGTAATTGTTTCTATTCATGGGTGGTTTGGTGATTAAAAATCAATATCGAATTTTTTCCTTTGTGACCAAAATGGAGTTCGTGGCCCTGGGTCAATTATACAGTATCACTACTGAAGAGGTTCATGACTTCCCACATATTTGGCAATTGCATTTAGAAAAAGTGAAAGAGTGGTCGATACTATTTGGTTGGAAGTCAATCATGATAATCGATGTTCTCATCATCTATCACCAAGGCAGTCATGTGCTCCTGTTGTGATCCCGTCTCAACCACACACGCAATTGTTTTTAATCAAAGGGATTAATTCTGTAAGAAGCTGATGCTTGAGGATTTGGTCCAGGACCAATATTGCTGTTTATATGTATTTTGCAGAGGTGGGCGCCCTTGTAGCGCCTTTGTTTGTAATTAATTGATAAACCTTTCTCCAATTACTGTATCCAATTACTCGCATTACTGTATTCAAAATAAGCCAGATAAGTATGATATATTCAGAGTAAGCCTTATAAGTAAGATATATTGAACATTATCGGCCTCTTGTGAGGTAATAGAGGTTTGATTATGATAGAGGTTTCCAACGTCGAACTGTGCAGTTTCTTATAATATCAGGACATGTTCACTATATGGAATATGGGCAGCCTCTGTAATCAAATGTGCAATCTGACAATGCACCTCTGATGTATTTTCTGAATCAACATTGTGACCTCATGACAGATCATGTATACAAAAATCAGAACTGTCAGCTTTTTAATGGTACCAAGTTTGCCCATTGCTATGATGTGTACATATCAAACTCATTTTGAGGTCTACATTTTCCTTGTCCAATTCTTTGCAAAGCAGAGTGTCTTACAATGCTCTATGAATTATTATGACAATCTTTAGACTATGCAAGCATCACACACAATCAAATCACAATCAAACATAGACTGACTCTCATATATTCCGACTCTGGGGCCTAGTAGTATACAAAACTCTATTTCGGAGACATGAATTCAAACTCTCGCGAAGGGAGGCTCTTTAAAGTCTCAATTCTTTTTAGTCATGATATTGCACCATCATGATATACCATGACATCTCATTTCTTCTCAGCCCTGAGGTAAAACAGAAAGATGCTATGAGTATCAGAATGATATTGCACTATTGCTGCAATCAATGAAGTCAAAATAAAGATAAAAATGTCCGAGATTCAGGCAGAATCATAGGAGAGCTGTCCAAAGAGTATCATGCGAAATGCTAAATACAGATCATGAATTACTTTTCCGATAATAATTCCATTTAGAAATGCATTTACATGTATTAGTAGAGCTCTATCTTTATCATTTTATAGTGTAGCAAAGCAATTAAATAATCGATGATACATGAAAGGATGGTATATATGGTTTATGTTTGCAAAGTGGTGTCATGTGTTTGAGAATATTATATTTAGCAATTCTGACCGAGTATTCCGGACTTGGCTAACAACTTTGTCAAAGATCAATGTACAATAGGGAATATAATTTTATGTGATTAGTTCTTACCACATGTCATCCATGATTGTGTGTTTTTTCAATCATACGAAGATGACAAGGAAGCACACATTTTATAAATAATTAATCTGCCATTTATTCCAATGAAGTCAAGCCATATTTGTAACAGTTGCCATGAAAATTCTTGTCCAAATGATTTATTCGAACCACTACTCTGACATTTAGACACAAGTATTCTTTCATTCGGCACTTTTGTTCTTTCTATAAGAGAGGGATGACGTCACGTAAGAACGCTATGGGTTTCCCTCTAGGCACATTGCTTATAATGTGACTCATCCACCCAGTGTCATGGGTTGCAATATGTCCAATAATCTGTCATCTAACCTACGTCATACGAATCCCTTTGTGTTAACACATTTGGAATAAATGGGTATTGGAAGTAGGAATTATTTAACCCCAATCCTTAGAGCAATAAGGATGCTAATTGCAAAGCCTATATTTATCTGGATATAACTGATTGAAAAATTAAATGAAGTGGATAGAATTAGTTTTATTAGCACATATGTAATTCATTAGGATATATCTATCTGATAGAATAGGGATTTCTATTCTTCAAAGCATTATGCTATTTCTAGCTATTAATAATTTCTTCACTTCCAGTGCGAAATACTTATCTAACCCTGTTTACAAATATGTACCAATTATAGTTATATACTGTTAACTATATAGCATGCTTCATATATTTTTCAGAATATCGAAGAAAGCTAGGTGAATAAATAATACGGGTGATCAATATTAGCAGGGACTTGTTTATGGTCTGATCCAGTTTATTTTAATCGATAACCAAGGAAGATTGTATCCCAGAATGCAATCTCGACTTTTTCCAACAATGAAACTGTCAGAATGTTGTTATTGTCTGACATTAATCTGGATGTAAAATCATAATCAGCAAACCAAAAGATTCGAGCTTATATCTTGATCACTTGTTATGTTTTGATTATTTTGTTAAGCAATAAGGCAAAAAAACAATTCAAAGTGAACATGAAGTGAACATCACGACATCCTTCAAGATCGGATTCATATTTGGAAAATATCAAGTTGCGTCCCTGGGACCCAATCCTCCTTCATCGCTAGCAATGTTACAGGTCAATGGCAGAACCATGAATATCAGTTAATTTTGGAGTGACACGATTCAAATGTATTATCCCCATATGATAGAAATTATTCGAGCGAATCACATTTCCAATAAGTCGCTTTAGTCCTCTAGCGTATTTCAAATGATAAATCTGACCGGGAATTCTTTGATAACAGAGATGACCTTTATGGAGTATACTCATGGGACTAAAAAACAATTTGATAGACCCTGAAATAGCATGCTCCTGTACAATGATAACATAGCCATTTTATCAAATGTCACAATATACGTGTGTATGAACGAATCCAACAGATTGAATTAATTGGAAGATCATTAAGCCGATACGTTTTTTATTTATGGATAATGAATTAATAGCATTTCATCGATTCGTTATTATTTGATTAAGAACGAGTGAATATGCGGATTTATTATAGGTTTATTTTTGGAAATGTTGTAAATCAAATCCAAAGTACAAAACGTTTGTTATTGGTTTAACATTATCATCCGCATGAGATTATTGAAATTGTGGTGAATGCAAAAATCTATTTTCTATTGACTTGAGCTTCATTTAGTTTATTGTATTGTTACTTCCTAAACAACAACTCTGTGGGGGAGGTAACTGGTACAATGATCGATCAGGTCAATGTCGTAGTTAATACGCTCTTCAACCAGGTGATTTCTTCTTATAGATTCTAGTGTGTTTTCAACGTAGAGGTAAATGTTTTGATCCTGAATCTACTGGGTTAATCTGACACCTTTGCCTCTTTAAGCCGCTGACATCTCAGAGCTAATCTGACACACAGGCTTAGTCTGGCACACACGTATTTTCAATTTGACATTTCAGCAAATAGCTATAATGTCAAGAATTTAAGATAATAATTTTAGAGGGTACTACATGGGACCACGGGGTATGACGATTCTGATTCTTTTATCACTTATACACCAAATAATTGGATCGGAGAGATCAGAAATTAGAAACCCTAAGTCAGTACATCCGTTACTCGAAATGAAAACATTGTATGAGATAACCTTTACAATATCTCATTAGCTCAGTTTAATCTTTTGACTCTTAGAGACTACTGACTATATCATAGACATGTTGAAGGAGATATATCGTGATTTATCCTCCCTTCTAGCCACACAAGCGGAGTACTTGAGCATAAAAGCTGTATAGGATATCTTGACTATCTCTCTGCTCAGTGATATACGACGCTGTTGAGTTAATTTTACGACAAAACATAACAATTCCCCTTACTATGAGCGTCACTGTCAACCACGAACACTACATCATAAACCCAAACGTATTCATGACTGATCACAAAGACTACCTATTTCAGAATCATTCTTTGATTGTTCCCAGAATTATTCTTTGATTGTTCGAAGTGCTGGCTCACTGAGTTCTTGATGGTTTATTAAGACCAGTTTAGAATCTTCAATAGGTGGAACTTTTGTCATAATATTCTCACCTTTATAGAGTGGAAATGCCAAAACCTCAGACTTACAAACCGAACAGCAAAGTTTATGTATTCGTTTATATTTGGTATCTGGGGCTGTTAGTAGCCTTCAAGGAGCTATTAATACAAAAACTGTTCCATAAACCACACAGAGTGTCTTAAAATAGACATTTTGGGTATAAATAAACGCATCATCATTGAGATTTCCCCGTTAACAGACACTGACGAATCGTTAAGGCCTTTTTAAACTTCTTTGTTGAGAGCTTTTGTTGAGAGTACTTTAGAACCCTCCTATTCATACAATCAAAATCAGGTTATGCTTTTATAATATGCCATTTTGATAATACGATAGTGGCCACATCTAGAACCATGTTATTATATGACATCACTTGTGAGAAATTCAGGTGATACTTATTCCTTTTCTCAAACAATTAGGAAGTGTACTTTGACTTAAAGCTTTTCGTTTTACAAAGGGTAGCAGATTCAAAACAAACTTAACCTGCTTCTTGTTCCAGGGATGGCTAAACTTGTGCGTTAGATTTCGTTATTTATAGAGCTTATACCTGGATTTAATTTGTTGTAATATCTGTAAACCAGATTTCCAGGCCTTGAACCATGCATTGGAACACGTCCGTGACATTGATACAGGAAATTCCAACGCAGGGCCATGTTGAGCCCTCATTTGTGAGAAATTACAACCTTCTTTGAATTCCTTTCGAAAAATATGTAACAGAATTAGTTCCAACTTTGAAAATATGCACTTCAGTCAACATAACGTCTGAGACGTAAGACCGAGTTTAACACATAAACTACAGATTGCCACGTGCGGCTCTAACTGGTGGATCCTATAAAATGAACATTTATTAAAATCAGGTGTATAGCAATTGAAGAGATGCGGAGTAATTTGTAATTAGCTCCCAATTATACTTTACGTCAAGTGACCACTGTCATGCAGTAGTAATTAAGTGGTACGCTTTACGTTTTCTATAATCTCCAAACCTACTCTGCCTCAGGTATGCTCCAGGTAATTGGAGGAATAATGTAATAAAATTATACCTAGATAATCCCTGGATTATCGTAAATTCTCAATGAAAACACCTACCTGAATACCTTAACTAAATAAAACCAATGATTCACGTTGTGATTAAACTTTAGAGTGACACATTTTCAGTAATCATTTAAGAAATATCTCCGTCCAGTGAAAGTAATTATTAGTATTACACATCAACCATGACACAATGCTATTTACGGTTCGCAGACAATAGAATATAGAAAAATTGTTCATGACATGCCAATGGTGAATCAGCCTGCCAATCTTTTACATTGTGCGTCTTTAACTTATTAATAGCACGTCGACTGAGGCATCTGTAACCAAGGTCTAGTTTTTGTTATTGTATTCAGGTAAAATAAATGAAAGGTATTATTGATCTTAGTTGTATGAAGCACAAAGGTAAATAGATATTTTTACGCCTGGAGATGGAATTCAGCGGTTTCATCTATTGAACTCATTCTTTTGTTCTTCTTGTATTGTATTGCATTCCAAGGAAAAAATCGACAAGAATAGAATTCAATGGTTAATAAAGACACGATTGTTCATTAATTTGTTAATAAGTCATAAATCAATTTAGGTGGCACTCATGAATTATTTTTAACCACCCTTCCAATCTGCAACGCCTTCCCCTACCTCAGCTCTCACATAGACCCTAGCCGGCTTTTTCAAATCGAGTTAGAAGTGTCACTTTTTCAACTACTTATTGGGTTTAGCGTTTCCGCATAGCGTAATGAACTGCCCGGCCAACTGGAAGATTCGAAGAGAGGATAAATCTCAACGATGAGTCACTGCGTTTTTTATGATGAAGCCAAGTGATGCTAAATTTACCCAATTACTCAATGAAATGACATCAACGGATGAAAATTGATCTTGATGTGTTTATCTTTGTTCTTGTAATTTCAAACCGAGAGCGATAAAAAATAAGATTCTTGGATGAGTCACGAATTATCCTCGAATCCTTTACGCATCTTTTGGGGGCACTGGTCGTGTTTGACATTCTTGGGATTCTAAGATCGAGTTGCACCTGAGAAATGTTTTCCTTTACGTAACAATCGTAACAAAATCATATCAAAGCATAAATTCAAACCCTTGAAATGTGAAACTGAATAAAACTTTCTGGAAGAATTAAAAAACCGAGCTCATTTTACAGAAGCAAAATCAAACGATTTATTTTTTAATTATTTAATTTATTTTGGAAAGGGTATATAAAATCAATATTTTTACAACTTATTTGAAGGCAGAATACCAATCAAATGACTCGACTAGTATAAACACATTCAGCCAAAAAATGATCAACATCGATCAACCATCCAAAGTTTTGTACTTTACCATCAGCGCCAGTCTTCTCGCTTGCGTGTAGTTCATCATTATGGCTGTATTAACCCCAAATCTAATACATCAAAAATGACTCAAAGCATCAATTTATCCGAAATATCTTATCTTCCGTGAGTAATTATGCGTGGGCGTCATACACAAAATTTCAACCGTCTTGTAATCTCTTTAAATTAGACGTTTTCCGAGCAGTTTCGTTCAGTAGCCTACGTCTCTTCTTCAAGGGGGACGGTCGCATTGAACGAAATGCTTGGACAATGCATGGTTCTAAGTGATGTTCTTTGCCGAACCACATCGAAATACCAGAGAAAATAGGTAAATTATGAAATTAAGCGTCAAGTAATCCGTCGACAAAGTTTACGCAATTCGACTTTCGTAATCAGATGGAGTGTCGCTTTGGTTACCAATCATCCCAATGTGACGTCATTCATGCTTGTCATTTCTTTAATCACCTCGAAGCAGATTAGACGTACCATTTGTATTAGATGTCATTTGACAGGCACGTCTCTTAGTTTATGTTTGTTGGAATAGTAGATGATTCAGTATCTAGGTTTTGGATTCCACAAATTATATTTTCACTTTTTAAATAAAGTACATAAACAAAGATTTCTTCATGGAGAATTTGACAAGATACAGCGAATAGAAGTGTTGTCGTAGTGGATGTTCAATTGTGAATTTGATACATGAAACTGAATGCCTACGAAATCGAATACACGATTATGAATGTGTAAATCAAAGTTCTAAGAGACAAAAGTATATAAATGAATAATATTCTGATTCGCTTAGATTTTTTTATCAAGTGGCATTTTGGGCATTCAACTAGAATGTCGAATGCCCATGGTGGCATGTACAAGAAAATATAAAATCCCCGCATGTATGGCATCTTGACACTGGTTTAACAGTATGCATGCATGGAGTATTGCCAATAGATCGGCTAACAAGATAAACTTTGATTAGTTTGATCAAATCTCTAATTACTCACGGTTCAGAGTCAAAGAACTGCTCAATTAATTAATAACTTCAAGCTCCTCCGCGTGTCAAGCTACTTTTCGTTTCCATTAACATATTGTTCGCCCTATGATCTAGATTGGCATATTATGACATCACGAATGTCGTGTCAATATGACACTACACCAACCACATAGTCAACTCACTCATGTAAATGTGGAGCGTGCACAAGTGGTAACATTTGGAAACAAGCACTTAAAAAGATATGCTCTGTTCTGTCCTTGTATTAACTGAAAACAATGTTGTACCCTCAAATACCACGTAAAGGATATATCCACATTTAACGAGATGATGAGACAATAAGTAGACAAATAAATTGCAATTCGTGATGTCGACGAACTCAGTCTATACACGATAATAGAATGGAGCCCATTAAGCATGTTGAGCTAACAGAGATCGATGAAATAAAATGGGTGGTTAGAGATACTTCAATGTTTAGTAAATTACAAGCGGAATGAAGGAAAGGGCATTGGCATTTTGAACTAATAAAACAAACCAATGTCGATTTACACACACGATTTACTCCTTCGGCTAAATTTAAGTTCAATGAAGTTTGAGCGTCAACTTTCGATTTCATCTTCCTCATGCCAGAAACAAACAATGGGACAGTTTCTCAGGAATCCTAAAAATATAGCTATACAGATATGTCTTTTTTCTATTGCAAATGGATTTCTGTAATTGTTGATTTAAGTAGATTGTACTTTGTTTTATTATAATATATATGTTTATATTCATCCTATCCCCAATAGCCATCGTTGCATATTGCATGCAACGGTGAAACAATACACTTATTAAGGCGACACCTGTGAATACGTGAAGCCGAGATGTCATTATATTATTATAAACCGCCTGATCTCCACCTGGTTTATAATCCATAGAAGATCAAATTGTATCATCATAACTCACAACCCAGCTTCAGCAGCTTATCGTACTACTCTGAAAGTTCATGTCGAAGCGTTCGATGTTTTATTGAACACCTCAATGTAGGTTTTATGAAACAGCTATTTTAATTGGATGATTGACATTTGGATGATACAAATTATTCATTGTTAATGCGAACATTGTGTGCGTGAAGTTGATAAAATTGAATTTGCCGTTATCATTAATCATAAAGTCAGGTTAGGTAAGTTCGCCACCGTGTCAACGCATCACTCATGCCCTCACCCTCTAGCCTCACAGGGTGCTGAATCCAGCAAAATTATCCCATCAGATACGTCACTACTTATGCCCCCCACCCTACAACCCCACAGGCTGCTGAATCCTGCAAATTATCACATCAGATACGTCACTACTTATGCCCCCCACCCTACAACCCCACAGGCTGCTGAATCCTGCAAATTATCACATCAGATACGTCACTACTTATGCCCCCCACCCTACAACCCCACAGGCTGCTGAATCCTGCAAATTATCACATCAGATACGTCACTACTTATGCCCCCACCCTACAACCCCACAGGCTGCTGAATCCTGCAAATTATCACATCAGATACGTCACTACTTATGCCCCCTATCTACAACCCCACAGGCTGCTGAATCCTGCAATTAACTACAACAGATACGTCACTAAGTTAGATTTCTCTTGAAAAATGTATTGTAAAATTAACATTAAAATCATAATTTACTCGTAAATTCAAAAGAAGAAAAGGAGCAGTGACGTACATTCGCATTCACAGCCATCCGCTATTAAACGTCACTAAAGTTCCCTATAATTTGACTTTAAACGCATCCAACATTATCTAGTCAAGTAATAAAAGATGAATCAAGATGTACCTTTACAAGGGGTGTAGTTAGGTTATAAAAAAAGACGAAGTAAATTTAGGCTAAATCTGGTATATCACCTGTATTGGATTACTGACTTCATTTTCAAAGTTTTAGGTTGAAACGTCCGAACCGAATATCGATCAATTCACATCATCTTTGTTCAGTGTAACCAATCTATAAATAAATGTCTCTTACTTCTTACGTCAAACCAACATATTTCTTTGACGGATGACTTGAAATGGAATATAAAGGAGTCCTTAATTTATATCTACGTCAATACCTAATCGAAAAAAACATCTGGTAGATACAGCATGGTAATCGAATCGACCATCCATGTGCATCCACTATCACACATTTGATATAAAAACGTGAATCTGGCTGATGTGTAGTATGAGGCATATGACATTCTTCTTCATATGTATGTGGATAATTAAAAATGTTGAGGTTTTGAACGTGAACCTTTCGTATTGCGTGGTGTCTTTACAAAGAATAATGAAAAGTGACTTTGATATCGATATCTTTGAATTCACATGAGACGACGAGTCGGTTGTGAAATCGAGACGGGAAGGTAAATTAGAACCATTTTGATGACAAGGCAGATGATCGTATATATTGAATCAGGCAAAACTATAGTAGTAAAAAGACAGAATCGAACTAGGGTCATCCTAAAATACGTCATCATGCACTTCAGCGGCATTTCTCACCCATGCCCAAAAGAAATGTTCACTCATAGTACAGTTTCCTGGTTCAGAATTACTTCTGAATGCATGGGATAAACGAATTCTTCATGAATGGATGAGATAAGCGAATTCCTGAGTGATGTTACCTTATGTCGAATTGATACCTCGTGTATTTATACATAGGTAATGCAAAACCAATTACCCGATTACCATTTGCCTTGCTTTCACCTCAATTGTTCGGAGGACAGCGTTTCATCATATTTAGCGTTCCTACGTAATTCTATACAAATGATGCTTCTGCAATCTAATTTTGTCATATGATGCGATTGAACGGTTGATATCCGTAGGCTAGTATAGGTCTTGCAAACACTACATAGAAAACAAGTCTTGAAACAACTGAAGTGAATGAAACGGCTTCAACTTTGACTTCTAAGATCTACAAACAAGAATTTGGAGCAACTGAATCCCTGTGAAACAAGATGAGTTTATTCGGTAGAGCGTCTGTAACATTAATTTTGTTGTCAAGATAATTGTGTCTTTCTATACGTCATAGAGCCAGGGCGAAGACCATTTTGATACTCATAGCATCTTTTCTGTTTTACTAGAAACAAGGTTGGAAAGAAATGAGATGTCATGGTTTATCATCATGGTAGATATCCTATTTATTCCCATCACACACTATTGTCTATAATGTCAGAGTTTGGGTATATTTAATTTGAAATCCAAACAACGCATCCACAGGATTATATTTCTTGATGAATGGATACTATTTATCATAAAAATAATTGACATATGAATCATATGTTGAGCTAGGGATATTGGATATTCATTTTGTCACCTCATAAAATGACATATAATTAAGATAATGGGACTTACCTAGTAAGGAATCACAGTCCCCCATGTACTCTGACGTCATGAATTGTTGAGCAAGTGCTGATTTGCCTGTTTCTTGTGTTCCCAATAATAGCACCTTATATGGACTGTCTAAATCGTTCTCCAAGTCTAAACCGTCGGAATTACTGCTGTTTTTGCGTGAAATATCTTCATGGTGGCCGGAATCTAAAGATGCCACGCTTATATTACTGGTCGACTTCACTTTGAAACTGTCTCCTCTGTTTTTTATACCCCGTGATGTCTTTTTGAAACTTCGCACCCTATATAGGGTAAGTTCTGATTCGGAATATGCATTGGTGTGTAATGATCCAGATGGAATTGTAAGAGTGTTTGTGTCATAGTCATAATTCTGTTGGATTTGTTTTGCCTCTTCCCCAACAATAACAGTATGACGTCGATCTGATCGTCTTGCTCTTGAAGCGGCATAACGTCCTCCTTTACGCGATCCTTTTTTGTAGGTGAACGAAGCACTGCGCTCCATATCCTTTGGTAGTCCCAATAGTCTATTTTGTATCCTTTCAAAATCTTCGTATGTCTTTTTCTCCAAGACGTGTACGGTTTCTTCACTTTTACGAACGGACAGATTCGCAAACTGTTCGGTTATATCAATGTCTTGTTTCATATTTTTAGTTACTGTTAGGGTAATTCAGATATGTTCAAACTAACCTTAAAATGACTGCAGTCCGGTGAACATATGCTTCAGATATTCATATCAAACGCTTCTGTTTTTAGTTTGTACGTGTGTTTGTATCGTCCTTCGCCCTAAATACTACCGACGGATGTTTATGCGAGTAGTTGTTAGAAGTGAAGTTTCGCACCACTCGCCGCCTTATCTCCCGTTTGTGTGAGACCCTTGACTTGAGCAGTAACTGTAGTGCTGTAGTATCGGCTCTTGTTGTATCTGACGCTAGCTTCCCGAGCTCTAGGTTTTATCTGAAATTAACGTAGCAGATAGTCTATTTTATTGGCAATTTATTAGACTATTTCATTGGACAGAATGGCGAGATGAGTAACACCAACGTCTGCTTGCTGTCGATGATGAAATCAATCTATTAAATTACAAAATATAAATCAATGTTAAAGTATGACATATTGAATTTTGTTAAATCACATATAGAAAAATATGTATTTGCTTTTGAGCCTACGCTATTTTAACTGCATACTCGTACAAATGTTGCACTTGATTTATACTTGTATTTTTACAAATATCGAGGATGCTATTACATTTTGTTATATTTTATAATCGTATTAATCCATGTTTGATGCATTTTTAAATGAAGCTAGAATGTTGCGCGTTTCCTTCAAAATAGACGATTAAAAACAACATGTCATTGTCAAGCAATCTGTTTCGCCTAAGTCAACAAATTGTGTAGACGACATTTAAAGGAATATGTTGAATTCATCAATGATGTAATAAAGCACGCGGAAACTTAACAGTCAGGTTATCAGTTGCGATTTGGATTTTGGAACCCTGGATGTCATTGCCTACAAATACCTTTTTTAGGTTCCATTTTGACAGGGCGCATTTTTATATAGCGTGGGCCAATATGATTTTAACATAACCCACGTTGAGCAAATAATCCCACATTGAAAGTATTGAAAGTCGTCATGACTTTAAACTTGTTGATAGTCATTGATATTTGCATATGAATAATTATATTGAATATGAATAGATTCAATCCACATAAAACACAATGATACAGTGCTACAATATTACCACAAACCGCATATTTATTAATGCGCACCGGAACTAGGTAGTGACAGGTCAAAGGAAAATAGTTTGATCACAAAATATTCAATGCCTAATAATTCAAAAATCTGAAACATCTTTGATTAGAAATTATTTTGTGATTTGAAAGAAGAGACAGACGATATCGAAGTTTTGTTGTTTGAGAAATAAATTCTGTTTGAATTTAGAAGGTACTATGAGGGTTGAAAATGTCAGACTGTGACTAAAAGAATCTAAGCAAAATTAAAATAATTCCCAACATAGTTCAATACGTTAGGTCTTCCCGAGAGTCTACAACAAGTATAATAACCTAAATTAATTTTTTAGACTATTCCTGGTGGGCACTTTTCACAAATAACTCAACTGAAGCTTTTGGTGAAAAATACATCCGCGTGTTAATCTATTTTAAGTGACTCGTTATTCCAATTAGTACGGACCACCAAAAGGATATTTTTGTAGGAGCATAAACAGTATGTCAACAATAGCGTGTTCACATTGTATTTGTAAGTAAAAATCAATCTGTTCAAACTATTTTAGAATAATAGGATTGTCCGCCAACGCACTATCATTTCAATAAACACTGAAGCTACAGGGTGGCCCCAAAATGCTCCAAACTGTTCATGTTAAGACGAAAACGACATTTAGGGAAAATGCATTTTCTCGAGACGTATTTTCGCGATGGCATCATGAAAATTCAAGGCGAGGGTTAATTCATTGAGACACTCTAGACGTGTAAGGACCATGTGTGTTCCACTTACAGAGGTTTATTAACAAGTCGCACTTTTCTCGGCTCACCTTGCATAGGAAGACATCAGCGTTCGTAGGATCGATGTATGGCGTGAAATATAAAATGGCGTAAAAATGAAATTATAGTACTATTTTGTTACTCTTTAACTATTCTTACTTAACACGATTTAATCTTATCTTTAATAAACGTGGCCGAAAACGTGTTCAGCTATTATCGTACGGAAAGAACTTATCCAGAAACATATGTTTCTTTACAATGAAAACATATTCCTTAATTAGTGTAATCAAAGTTAAATCAATCTCAATATTATTTCAAAAGCCTGACAGAAAGCAAGCTCATGCGCAGATTATCGTCCAGTCATAGCAGAAGGGGAAGCGCTATCCCGTCATGCCTATGATTGTTATGTAAAGAGTAATATGTGCTAATTATAGAGCATTAGACTCGGGCCTCCTAGACTTCCACCAACGGGAACATCAGTTATGACCTCGCGAACTACGTTCCATGCACTCTAACCACGATTCTCACATCGCGAACGTGAAATCTTTAGTCGCGCACCACCATTTCCTCGATCCCGAACATTTTCGCGTTGGTTGATATCAAGGAGGCTTGAGACTGGAACTCAAAGTCATCCTTCATTCAAGAGACTTCATTTATTACTCAATTCAGAAAGAAGTGAAACATCCTTGGACCAGAGATGCTCAAACCATATTACGCCCTGTATGGTATTAATCTATTCAAAACTTCAAAGGTAAAAAACATGAACTAATACTGTATCTAGACCACGTAGATATAATATTGTCTAGAGCAGAACATCACATCTAGGTCCTTCAACATGACATCAAGATACCTTTCTTTATTTAGGCTTGTGTAATATTACGGTTTTGGTATTTTCCAGTCGTTTGGTGACTGATTGACCGTTACAGTACTTGATTAGTTGACTGACTGAAAGCTGACAATTGCGAGCATTTTACATTTTCCAGCATTTGTTTTCTTTTAAGAGTATACCAAATGAAACTTTTGCATGTACTATGATGACGTAAAATGTTCTTTTATTGAAAGCCGACCAAGTTTCAAATTTAGCAAAAAAGTAAAAACGTGCCATTTGAACCCTTCTGGTAAATTGCATGTGCAAGTTTTACAAAGTAACAGGTTGCTAAGGTTATAAGTCGTCATGGCAACATTTACCTCACTGAGTGGTGAGAGTTCGTGCCTTGAAAAATTGATTCAGTCAACAGCCTTAATCATTAAACTTTGCAAGCTGTGTGACCCAATATAAGCTTACCATATATTCCTTCGATTTTGTGAGCTTCAAATAGAAGAAAAAGCTCCCGGCCAGAAGGCGAGGCGATAGATATGTTATGTACGTCACATAACGGCAGCCAATCAATTGTTGAATATCAAGGAGGATTGGCAAAACCAGGGACAATTTGAAAAGGGACAGCATCTTTTCCAATCAATCGAGGTTGGCCATGCAGCCGAAGGTAAGCCATACAACCGAAGGTAAGCCATACAACCGAATTTTGCCGATTCAATCTTACGGAGAATGCCGAGCCCCTATTTTGACCAATTAGTGTCGTCCTCTTCATATTCGTGGTACCCTCGGCCAACTTCGTTTGCAAAGAAAAGCTTCGGCAATCTTCGGCAATCTCCGGCTTTTCTTGACATCTTCGGTTGATTGCCAAAAGTCGACACCCAATTTGAAAAAGGGAAAGCACCAATGCCACATAACCGGAGATGGCTGAGCGAAATTCCGATTCTTCCGAGGATGGGGGTTGAAGTATCTTCGGCCATTTTCGGCCATCTTCGGGTGAAAGAGCCAAAAACCGCTACCCCTTTGAAATAGGCTAATACATTCCGACCCTGTGATTCAGACCAAATATTTAGTCGAGATTACTATATATTATTTCCAAAATGGTAAAAGGTCATTTTAAAAACGACTTCATAGTTAAAAGATTAGTTAAAAGGGCAACCCTTTCAATTGAGGAAAATTTAATAATTTTTTTTACCTTTTCTGAAAGTTGTGTTAACTTCAAAGCAAAATAATTTTAAAGCATGTTTTGCTCATACGATTTAGATTATCAATTTATTCACAAAAAAATAAAACCTGACTATATACGCCGAACGCCGCTGACTGGAGATTACAAAAGTGAGACTAATAAAAATTGTTCAGATTGAGAGGTGGTCGGATACAAAAGTGTTTAAAGATCGATGTTATTGTATCATATATGAAATATTATATATTTTCTGATTAAGACTTTTACGTAATTCAAATAGTTGATACTTCATCAAATATTGATATTTTCTTTTCAGAGACAGATGGTTAGTTATTTAAAAAAATCTTATTCAGAAGCATGCGCCACTACACGTCAAATATAGATTGGGTAGCCCTCATATATAAATAGATGGCACATCTGGCAGTTTTGAGAAAAAAACAAAGATCGATTATATCATCACCTTGACTCAGGGGGGGAGATTTCCCAAAGATGCCCTATCATATTAGCACGTTTGAAAACAAATTTTATAAACAGGCCTCAATTTGCCGTTAAAATGGATCTCCAAATGTTCGCTGTAGTTTTATGAGTATTCTCTACAAGTATGGATCGAGTAACTTCAATAGTATTACCGTAGCTTTGAAATGATGATGTTGAACTGATGTTAACGCCATTCCCACGATTTCAAATTTAACTTTGCGCATGCGCAGCACTGAGAGAGCACGTGCTAAGGTTTGTTCACGTGATCGAATCCTGCAATTTGATTGGTGATGATGCAAGAGATGATGTAAT
The DNA here is from genome assembly GCA_903813345.2 of Owenia fusiformis. Classification (NCBI taxonomy): domain Eukaryota; kingdom Metazoa; phylum Annelida; class Polychaeta; order Sabellida; family Oweniidae; genus Owenia; species Owenia fusiformis. Next base: position 32,371,346 of record CAIIXF020000003.1, on the reverse strand, counting down.
GGGGAATCCCCGAATACGATAGAATATGAAAGAATTATGGGAGCTACTCACTCCTCCTGACCTTGACTTACAAGGTTTCAGTTGCTCGAAGACCTTGGCAGTCGAAGACGTTATATCATTGAACTGGGCCTAACTCCTTCCCGGTGTGAAAGAAATTACGGTCCCCTTGGGATTATGGTCCCCTTTCTTAAAGGCCCTTACTGGCACTGATTGTGGATACGATAATAAGGGGAAGAGTTGTATTTAGGTCACCATATAAATCAATGGAAAGTAGGACCATAATTTGATAGGACTTCCTACCCTTTTACACCGTACCAGTCACTGCCAGTTATTGCCCTACAAGCTGTTGACGGTGAACGACCCATCGATTTACTTTCTGTATTAGATATTAAAAATATACCTAGATCCAAACTAAATACTGCAAACATATATCTCATCATCAGTTATTGTTCGGCAGTCTAAGGGTAGTATTGGCTACATAGGTGCCTGACCCCTTGTGTATATATAGACAGAATTATAAAATTGAAATGAATGATTTGTGTGAATGTAAGAAAATGTTTTGTAAATTTTATTACATGTATACGACGTTAAAAATACGACACAATGTCACTGACCTCACTAATGCAATACTTCATTCGTGAAAACCAAACCTCGAAAAACGCTCGGCTGGCATAAGGGGCGAGAAGGGAACGTGCTAGCACCTCTTATATTCTTTGACCCTCAATGATTTTGTGATATTGTATCATTTGCAACATTTTGCTCTAATATATTTAAAGTGAATATTGTTAATCCATCTTTATATATTTACTTTACTTTTACTCAAGTACGATAACTGGAATAAAGCCCCACGCTAATTTTCGATCTTTATTTGTCAGGATTGTTGGCCTGCCATGTGTACTTTACTTTGGCGCATTCAGATGCAATTAATGAGATTTATGAAATTGTATGTGTGGATATCCACTTGAAAAGTCAATGACTTAGACATCGATCATACAGAGATCTGGGGGTTTGATATGTAAAACACTTGCATAGGAAGTCTGGGATAAGTCCAGAGGAAACGTAGGTGTTGCTCTAATTGACTTAAACATGGATGGAGATATTTCATTTTTGCACTTTGCCTGACTTTCAGTGGCTCATTTACTCCAAACCTCAGCCACCAGAATCATAAGTTTTGTATGCTATATATGCTAGTTATGCAAGTATAGTATGTTTGTATATACATTATACACTCCCCTCCATAAGTTTGGCAACCGGATATTGGATATCATATCAAAGCTTGCCAATTTGAATCTTAATTTTTTCTTAATTAATTTTAATTTTTTCTTAATCTTAATTATAATATTTCAGAAATTTATGATTAAGATGATTATTATTTTAATCGCCAAACATAAACAGGGAACCTCCAGTTGCCAAACTCCGAGGGGAGTAAACATACTACTGAGACTGTGAAATAGACTTATTTTTCAATCTCTCCAGAGTATTTTTCGTTTTAGTCACAGCAACAATTTTTACAAAATATTTGTATGTCGATCATTGCTTCTATCAGTTCGATCCTTTCCAGAATTATTGCTACTTTAAAAACATAGAGATGTGATGAGTGTCAGAAAGCTGTTGCTAATGGATTACAACCGTCCCGGATGAATTTGTGATTTAATAATTGTTTTTCGCTAATAGCAAAGATGAATAAGGCTAGAAAGCAAGCATCCTAAGGGAATTAATACAATAATTTTTTGGATTGTGAATATGTTTTGGCAAATTTGTAATAAACATACTTCATCCTTTTCAAAACCAAATATTCATCTGGGACAGAAGCAATCCACGTTGAGGTACGTTATAGTGGGGGAAGTCGCAGGTGGACTTGAGGTTAAGTAGTCCACATTTTCAAGAACGTATATGTGAAACGTGTACAATTATGGTCCCCGTCGACGTTTTCCTCTGAGTGGCCCTTATTAACGCGATCGAGCAGGATGAACGTATTTAAGGAAAATTGTAAACCAATTCATAAGTGGAAATAATCCTTTGGGCAATGATGTTATTTTAAATTCTATTCGAGAAGGCAAGTTGATATCGATGCAAACAATGTCAAAATATGATTTAGTTTAGAAACAAAATGTTGTATTTTTATGAAAATAAGTGGCCGCCTACATTTTGTATCATTTGAGATATTGGTCGATTAATATCAGTTTTATCAGCGGTTCTAAAAGTGGGCTCTCGTGGTGCCTCTCATTTCTAATTACAATCGCACCAATTAACCCAATGTTAACTGATAAGAACATGCAAACTATCTTCCGAACATTCAATTCATGTAGTCTTCTCCTGTTTTTTCCTGGCAGAACTTGAGGAAATTATCTTACATCTTCAATATCAGGCTTCCTGGCCCTTCCTGGTCTAATCGCGTTAAATTATGACAGCTACATGGACATCCTTATCTTTTTCTCACACCTACAAGCTCATGCCCTCAAACATATCATACACCTACAGTTACTCCAGTTTACATGAACCAGACCCAGGCCAGAATATACGTTTTTACAAAATGTATATAACTCCGTAAAGTACGCAATGTCTCAATACAAAGTATGAGTACAAATATGTCCATCCACCATTGCAAAAAGCAAAACGAAAAGTAAAAGTTCGTAGACATAAAATGTTAAACCAACCAGTGATTTTACATACCTTTTCTTGGATTTGGTTTTAAATGTTAATCAAATCATTCTCCATCTGGTTAGCTTTCTTCTTTCTTGTATTATGAGGTGACGACTGAAGGGGAACCGTATTTATAGACTAGGAGTGTTTTTGATAACCCCTAGGCACTGAATCTGGCATGTATACCATGAACATCGGACGTTGCTAACTCTGTTTTACTTCCGTAATCAATTTGCACAGGTAAATGTATCATAATTGGAATTGTTTATAGTTTTGGTAGGTGAACGACTGAACATGTGTCTGCAGTATGTTGAAATATTGATACATCCGGGTACACTACCCTGCAAATCAATTACCCGTATGTCTATCAGAGGACACATGACTTCCCATTGACCAATGAGACAACATAAATGAACCATGTGATGCGTTTTGAGAGAATACCTTCAGCTTCGTTTGGTAGGGATTTCCGCACAACTGTTAAGTAATAAAGGGGCACTTTGTTTTATGAATCAGTTCATTTATGCAAGCAACGCGCAGGTAATTTGTCTTATTTACTATCAAAACTTCGGAAACAGCAGGTAAAGTTAAACTGCCAAAATATTAATTATGGTATACTAGAGATGATAAAAAACAGATAACTAGCCACGTCTGTGCGGTACAATATAGCGTCTGTACTGAATGTACTTCGCAACCCACAACTTCTCCCTGGCATAATGTGTTACTGATATGAAACCTCATATAATCTCTACTTCCAAAATCATCACATTTGTTACCTCTTGAGTAACTGAAAGAAACGCTTTAGATCTTCAAGTTCACATGCTTTATGAAGCACTTGCAAAACAACAACAATCGAAAGTTTCAAAAATCCAAAAGATGAACTTTAAGAAGCCAACTTTATAGCTTATGATTATAAAATCCAAATACAAAATAATAGCAGAAAGTAATATATTTTTCAAAGAAAAAGTTTCTAATATATTTCCATAAGTTACACTCCCCTACATAAGTTCGGTAACAGGAAGTATTCCGTTGATACCGTTATTTAAAGCCTGTTTTTATGTGTTTGAATCTTTAATTGTTTATTTTATTTTTTATTTATTTATTTGCTAAAACACTTTTAGAAGAGTGGCACATACAACATTGTAGTGCAGCATTTATACAGTTACATCTATGTAGTAAAACATACATATTAGAAATATACATGCATATTAAAAGGTGATTAAAAAGTGATTACATGTCATACAGTCTTACTTTAATGGCAGTATATAATTTGACTAAAAATCGCTTTAGATAACTGTTAATTTGTTCCTTTAAATCAATAAATCAAAAATTTATGACTTTGATGATTTTTTAAACGGCCAAACATAAACAGACTTTAACCTGAGAATCAGAAGAATATTTCCGGTTGCCAAAATTCAAGATTGGGCTGTATATCATAATAAACGAGTTTGCTAAACCTCTCTAAAATGACTCAATAATTTTATTGATGATGAGAACTTCAGAATTATGAGAATTTAACGCATCGCAATGATAAACCATGATAAACCACTTTCGAATCAGCGTTTGCATCTGACACCACGTCGTCTCATAATCTAACATCTTTTTCATGTTGAAACAAGAAACATAAAAATACAATTGAAACAATTCAAAGAAATTCTCGTTGCAAAAGAACACGAGTCATGGTATACTGCATTGTGGAACGATAACCGTAACCCTGTAAATGGTAATAAGCTACGAGTATACCGGTGTGAAAGAAATAATGGTCCCTCAGGGATTATGGTCCCCTTTCTTAACGGCCCTTACTGGCCCTGATTGCGTATAAGATAATGAGGGAAAGTGTTGTATTTAGGTCACCATATAAATCAATGGAGAGTAGGACCATAATTTGAAAGGACCTCCTACCCTTTTACACCGGCTTCATAAAATCCATGCTTCACACCCAGAACACTATGTAACTATTTCCATGCATAAACACGAGCGCAGCAACTTAGCAAGATTACGCTCAGGAACTTTACCGCTGAAGGTTGAAACAGGCAGGTTTCAAGGTATTCCCCTTCAAGAAAGATTATGCATGTGTCAACAAGGGGTCGAAGATGAAATGCATATCCTCATTGACTGTGATCTTCATACTTGTGCACGAAGGGATTTTATTCAACTTTGCAAAAAAGAAATAACTGACTTTAATACATTATCTAGTCTAGCTAAATACTGCTCAATTATGAACAATTCTATTTTACAAAGACCATTGGCAAAAACTATACATAAAATAATGTGCAATAGAAGAGAATATGATATTTAAAACTTTTACATCTGAGCATATTTTTGATATATTTTTACATTGCTTTCTTGAGTCTCTCATACGCCGAAGCCGGCGGGACTGTTAATTATTGCTATTTTAGTATGTATATTGTTAAGAGTGTGAGACTTTAATAAATATTTTACTAACTAACTAACTAACATAATTTTACTAAGAAATTAAGGCCTCAGCTGCATTTGCTCTACGGCGGGCGTACGGCGGCCGTAGCCTCACAAAATCGATATGGAAAGTCTACATTGTACTGCTGATCTTATGCTGCATATTTCTCTGGGAAGCTGCGGCCGTCGTTCGATTGCCGTGGAGGTAATGTGACTGAGGTATAACACGCTATTCAATGGGGATATCAGGATACAGTGGAGGGTCATTAAAGTTTCTTTGACATGATGATATTGCATCTGAATGCATCCGAACGTATAACAAAGTTACAGTGTCATCTTTGACACTCTTCATATTAAAGTCAATACAATTTTGATCGCCATCTTTCTTGCGGCCGATTATTTCGGCGCAAAGTAAAATTAGTAAAATAAGAAATACCATACGACAACGCCATCTATCAATACCAGGGGAACTACATATCTAAATTACAAATGTAAACTCTGGATAAACATAATGATGAAAAAACAGTTGAACAGTTTTCAAAAGTAATTGAAATTTAAAAAAATAGTAAGTTGTGTTTTTATAAATATTTGAATTTTCCGCCATTTTATTAACAAATGTTAAGATTATATGTGTATAACTTCACTTGATTTAATCATGAAATTAATTATTTTCTCAACACTAGAAGGATTGAAAACGAAACTGGATAAACTAAAGCACCCTATGCTTAGTGAGCTGAGCTATTTTCAAGGGTGATGGTAAAGACGAGGCATGGCGCCCAAACCCGGCCTGTAACTAGGTGCACTGATGCTTTTTCGCAAATTACATCGCCATTGCTCGTCATCGAAATTCTGATCGCCGAATAGACACTCTAGTAAACATTCATTTTGTATTGGATGTACATAACTAGAGACCGCCTTATTTCGCATATATGAAAAAATAAAACATATCTAGGTACATATATCTTTATATGTGACATCGATCAGGAATTATTGACATATTGACAATATTAGGTTGTAATTTCTTGCGGTAAATTCAAATTGTATCTTTAAACGACTGTTTCATCTTAACTATTCGTTTTATTGGATGTAAAACAAACGGTATGCATAGTTTAACATCTTTCACTTCTAAAACAGCATAAAATATCACAATATCATCACCTTATGCTGCAATAATACGACTTAAAAGATGATGGTACTAATATTCTTTGGTTTTTGGGCGCCATGCCTCGTCTTACCATCACCCTTGAAATTAGCTCCGCTCACTAAGCATAGGGTGTAAAGTGATGCCTGGGATTGTCCAACATCGGGGATCGGGTTTTAACTCAACCTGTTTAAAATGATTAATTTGTATTGCCATACGAGATTTGCTCATAAATAGCTTAGCCTTTATCTCACCATTCATACATGGGCCATCGTACTTGATTTAATGTGAACCTTTGGACAGTCCTGATCTTCTCAAAGTACGTATTTGTGTCTACTAAATGCAAGAAGATAAGTTGAATTACAAAGTTATACTTACGAGTCAATCATTTGAATTCATTAAACACCATTGGCATAGATGTCCAAGGCCCCGGTCAGAGCTGGGGGGTTGAGCGGCAAAGTTGCCGTTATAACAGCGGGAAGTACGGGGTAAGTGATTTGATATGTGCATATGGCTTCCATAATATCAAATTCTACAATGTCACTGCGAATGTAGCTCAATAGTAAGGATTTTAATCGCATTTGGTTATTGGTTTGATTGGCTATGTCTAGATATACGGATGCCTTTTGATGCATTTGTTTACTTCAAGAGTCAGCAAAAGCTTAAAAGAAGAGTTAAGACAGAATTGCCACAAGCAATAAATATTGTCATACAACAATTCTAAAGGTCATATCAATGTTTTCATTTTCAAGGTTATGTTGCAATACTTTTGAGAAAGTCCCCTTTTATTTCCAAAAACATTTGAAACTTCCGCATCTTGAATTTTAGGAAACATTTTAATAATGTACAGTTATTGCTTGCAAGGGTTTATTGTTTGTCTCCGTTGGTTATTCAATAATGGAAAGGCAGAGATGCAAAGCATGTACACTTGCTTTCATAATTTCGATCTCCTTATTACTGGTGTGGTCTGAGATGTTTTCTTTGGCTTGTTGTGTTCTGTAACCATTTTTTGGTGTTTTCCCGTTGGCACTTGCACTAACAGATTGACATCATAGGAATAATCTACTTTCAGCATTGGGTTCGCAATAGCGAGGCGTCTTGCCCAAGATGGCGCACACGTTGTCATTAGCAGCAGGAATCAGAAGCACGTGGATGATGCCGTGAAAGCATTGAAGGAAGAAGGTCTACGTGCCAGTGGAATTGTGTGTCATGTCGGCAAGGCTGAAGACAGACTGAAGCTCATAAACGAGGTTGGTTGTCACTGGTTGGTTTGTACGCACTGTTTTAAAATATATCTGCTGTTTTTGTCCGATTCAACAGATCGAAGGATTCATCCTTCAGTTCTTATTGAGTATGATTATAATAACAACCCAGGCAATTCTATTCTGCTACCCCACTCCACCAAATTAAACTTTAAACAGCAAGGCCTCCTCGGATGTGATTGGCAGTTCTTCATTTATAAGTGGTACTTACTTGTAGACTGTCAGGACACTGGGTGGGTTGGACATTTTGGTATCTAATGCAGCTGTCAACCCAACATTTGGACCTGTGCTTCAGACTACAGAGACTGTTTGGGATAAGGTATGTACATAATATAAATAATGTAGTTCAAGGTATAGAAGGTAGAAAATATGAAATACAGATTTTCTGACAATCAACTCTTCAGTGGGTCTACCTTAAGAGTCTAGACGTCATTTTGTTTAAAAATGTAAAATTATATGTCACAGCAAAAAAAGAACTATGCAACAATGTTGTCCCAATTATTAAGTGTTTTGAACATGACTCACAAGTGTTGTGACATGAATAATATGGGAGCATAACAAACTAAAACTACAGGAAGAATATGATTATTTTCAGATATTCGATGTGAATTTAAAAGGAACGTTTTTTCTTATCAAAGAAGCGGCCCCACATATTGAAAACAGGGGGTAAGTTCCCAGAATTCTTCTTATGTATTAATTGTATGAATAAATATTAAACTTTGCACTGAGTAAAGCTTTCTGTAAATATGTGAAAAATATTAATGGTTTTTACAGGGGAGGTTCCGTGATTTTGGTGTCATCTCAAGGCGGATATATTCCCTCCGAGGTAGAAAACTGAACTGCGCAAGCGTGCATTATTGTCCCATTTTAATAGGGAAATCCGGGGCAAGACTATAGTCTACTGGAAGTAATGGGATTGAGTATTCGTCTTGTTCTTGGTTTTCCTACTGCACATTGACTGTCGATGTGGGCCGACAAAGCTCTTCACTCTTGCTCCATGGGAATCCACCTCCTCTAATACGTTCTACATCATATCTCAGTTTGTGGCTTACTTATGTATTAATGGGTTTTATATATTTTCAATAGAGGTGGGTCGGTGATTCTGACTGCGTCATATACGGGTTATCTTCCAGAAGAGGTACTCTTATCCCACCATTCTTTAGTGAATCTTTCCTCTCTTGCTAGCTAGCATTATAGTTATCATCGGTGGTGGTCGGTGAGGAAAATCAGATATTGCGCCTAATGTAGAACCCAACCACGTGACCTAACTTCTAGTGTAGTAACCGCATATTCAAAGTGCTTATAATAAGGTGTTTGCAAGTTGAGAATTGCTTAAATACCCAAATCTGTTTTTGTTCGCATGATATGCAAAATCTTAACAAATTGTTTGGTGTCATTATGATTTCGAGCTTCGACAAAGCATGGGCTCTACCACCAGAGCCCATGGACAAAGCGAACTTACTGTAACTATGTAGATGTGTAGATAAATGCTTAAATGCTTCCTTGTCCACCCCGAGAGGAAGTGAACACATTTTTATTGGGTAGTTACCACACGCCTAAACATCGCGTAAGCAGGCGTCACCGTACAGCGTCAAAAATACAGTAGTACAGTTTTCTGTACGGTGACGAAAATTAACTGAGTTGAAGCAAAAACTATAATGAGGGTTTTAAAAAGATTAATTAGATATAAATAAATACGATTTCGGGTGTAATAAAAACAGCGTTCTCTTAGGAATGTTTTTAACTTTCTAATTATGATAAAAGTTTTTCGAGCACTGCTCGGATTTTTTCTGACTGGATCGGCCCACACATTCGACTCGAGAGAAAAATGTTGTTTTTTCACTTTTCGTTTGGTTATTACTTTCCCTGTCGTCTGAGAGTATGGATTATTTTTATGAGAATATGTATTTGTTATCTACACATTTTAGGACAGATGAATATTCGGCAAAAAATCATTCACTGTATTTATTCAAAAAAGATCAGAACTATACGGTGACGCATCAGCTGTACGGTGACGCTTCCTTAGATTTTATGAAGTGCTCTAAGCTTACTGTTCGAACAAGAGGTAAAGAAGCGTCAGATCTACATGTACATTATCACTGGTAAGTATCAAGCGAAGGTTACAGCCGTCACCTTCGCATTTAAGATGGCGGACAGGAAGTATTAATTTCGATATTTTTAGTTTTCATGGAATTAACTATTTGAAAGTTGACGTAATGCTTTGGTATCATTTAAACTAAACCAGACTTTTCTCATATGACTAACAAAGATAGCCTACACAGCCATCTTTACCCCATGCAAGATATTGCATCTTTCATTCTAAAAAGTCACACGTGCAAGATGAGATTTACTTGTGACATCCCTTGTTTTAAAACATCAATAACATAGCAACAAGAGAGTTTTTGGTTTCATGATCTTTACCGTATCATACATTTCCAGTAACCTTCCATTAACCGGTGGAAGATATCGTTGAACTGTAGCGTCCATGCGCTATATATGAACAAATGATCATACTCCAGAGTTTCCATTTCATACAATCTCAGTCTCATTTAGTTCATCAAAGCATAGCGTCACCGTACAGCTGGTGCGTCACCGTACAAATTTGATCTTTTTTAAATATACATAATGCATGGTTGTTTGCTGAATCTTCGCCCGTTCTAAAATAAGTAGTCAACAAATACATATTCTCATAAAAATAATCCATACTCTCAGAAGGCAGGGAAAATAATAACCAAACGAAATGTGAAAAAACAACCTTTTTTCACTTGGGTCGATTATGTGGGCCGATTCACTCAGAAAAAATCCGAACAGTGCTCGTAAAACGTTTATCATAATCAGTAAGTTAAAACCATTTCTAAGAGAATGCTGTTTTTATTTCACATGAAATCGTATTAGTTTTCATCAAATTAATTTTTTTTAAACCCGTGTCATAGTTTTTGCTTCAAAGCAGTTAATTTGCGTTACCGTACAGAAAACTGTACTCCGCTATTTTTTGACGCTGTACGGTGACGCCTGCTTACGCGATGGTAAGGCGTGTACCAGTACCTTTATCAAAGTTATTTGCTCATAGACCAATGAAGTCATGAGATTTTGCATCCACCATTTTAAAATATTTGATCTAAATCAATCAAATAGCAATGAACATAGACCATTGAGGTTATTGTTTAAAAATATGAATCGATAAACCATGACATCTCATTTCTTCTCAGCCTTGAGGTAAAACAGAAAGATACTGTGAGTATCAGAATGATTAATATGCATTCATAAAGGAAACCCCGATAAATAAATAAATAAATAAATGAACTTTCTGAAGCCATTTTCTGTACTTCAATATAACTTAAGTAGTCAGGTCAAATATCTCATACATCTTGTCTTTCTATTCAGTTCCTTGCCGCATATTCGGTTAGTAAGACTGCCATGCTCGGGTTGACTAAGGCTCTCGTACCACAACTCTCTCAGATGAACATTCGTGTTAATGCGATCGCCCCTGGTGTCATCAAGACTAACTTCAGCGGAGCTGTAAGTCACCATCATATTTATTTTTACAGGGTGGACCAAAATGTCGCCATTGCTTAATTATTCTTTAGGCCCCTCCAGTAAGATCATATTTGTATAGAAGAGAATTGAGTTTTTGATGTTTTACAGTACATGCATGTTATTCATCAAGACGATGTCAGTCAGAAAAACTGTAATTGCGATTGGTACATTTGTAATACTCTGCGGCTACCCCTGAAACATGCAGCATAAAGCTTACACACTAACTGAATATTTTTCAGCTGTGGAAAGATCCATCGGTGTCCGATGAAATCGCCGCACGAATCCCAATGAAAAGGTATGGGAACCGGAACTCGTCTCATTAAATGTATGTCAGTAAAAAGGATTACTTGCGAATTGAACATTATGATGCGATCTTAATTTGAATATGATCTACATATACGAGTACATATGCGAGTACCATGTATACATATACTAACTAGTACTTGTCCATCTTAATATTCTGTTCAAAAGTATATATTGTTCACTTTGTGTCTTTTTGTATTCCGAGGAGCTTTTTAAAGAACACAATTATTTTAACATTGTAAGCAGTGGTAGCTAACACTTACTTTGTATTTGAAGGCTTGGTGTACCCGATGAGTGCGCAGGAGCTGTATCATTCCTAGTGTCCAGTGATGCCTCATACATAACTGGAGAAACTATAGTGATGAATGGTGGTTCACAGTCAAGACTTTAACATTTCTAGTGTCCAGTGATGCTTCATACATAACTGGAGAAACTATAGTGATGAATGGTGGTTCACAGTCAAGACTTTAACATTTCTAGTGTCCAGTGATGCCTCGTACATAACTGGAGAAACTATAGTGATGAATGGTGGTTCACAGTCAAGACGTTAACATTTCTAGTGTCCAGTGATGCTTCATACATAACTGGAGAAACTATAGTGATGAATGGTGGTTCACAGTCAAGACTTTAACATTTCTAGTGTCCAGTGATGCTTCATACATAACTGGAGAAACTATAGTGATGAATGGTGGTTCACAGTCAAGACTTTAACATTTCTAGTGTCCAGTGATGCCTCGTACATAACTGGAGAAACTATAGTGATGAATGGTGGTTCACAGTCAAGACTTTAACATTTCTAGTGTCCAGTGATGCCTCGTACATAACTGGAGAAACTATAGTGATGAATGGTGGTTCACAGTCAAGACGTTAACATTTCTAGTGTCCAGTGATGCTTCATACATAACTGGAGAAACTATAGTGATGAATGGTGGTTCACAGTCAAGACTTTAACATTTCTAGTGTCCAGTGATGCCTCGTACATAACTGGAGAAACTATAGTGATGAATGGTGGTTCACAGTCAAGACGTTAACATTTCTAGTGTCCAGTGATGCTTCATACATAACTGGAGAAACTATAGTGATGAATGGTGGTTCACAGTCGAGACTTTAACATTTCTAGTGTCCAGTGATGCTTCATATATAACTGGAAAAACTATGCTGATGATGAATGATGGTTCACAGTCAAGACGTTAACATTTCTCGTGTTTAGTGATGGCGCGTATACATAACTGAAGAAACTATAACAACGAACGGTAGTTCGAGTGTGACTTCTATTCTGTAACAACATTTATCCAATCCATTTTTAAATAAGTTTTGCTAAAATAACTGACATCAGTGTCGTTTATTTCGTCTCCAATCATTTTACGTTACTTTACTCCTGATAAAATATACAGGGGGTACTATAAGGCACCCTCATATCTCAGACACTAATAAATATATTAACTTGAAATTTTGGGGAATTAGTTTTAGTATGATGCTTGACACGTGTGACAAAGATCAAGAAAAAATCTTAATCCGTTGCTATAGCAACAGTAACAGAACACAGATTTTCATAATTTCTTCATATTCTTGATTCTTAAAGCATCTGAAGTATATACTTATCTATTATATACATGATTAGAAGTAAAGATAATAATTCATCATTTGGTTTATGTAATACATCTAACATTTCAGTTGCTATGGTAACATCATCAGGTTTTTACATTTCACTTTCTTTAAAAAGGTGGTCCAAAATAACACTTCTTGAAAAGGTTATGCCCATTGGGTAAAAGAAAGTGCTGCTTTAGAGATAAATAGTCATATGAATTTGTTAAAAAAATTATAACTTAATTTTACCCCATCTCGACAGCCACCAAAGATGATTATGGTCTGGCAAAATACATTAATTTTCTAGGTTCAAATAAAAAATGCCCCAAGAAGCTATACCATGGATCCTAGTGGCCCCCAGAAGTTAAACAGGGCCCCCAGTGGCGCCGGCCTCCAGAAGCTAAATGGTGGCTAAAAAACTAAAATATCCATAGCAGACAAGTGAATTCGGTCCAAAAAATCACGCTCTTACAAAGTTTTGACAACTGTTTTAACGTTTTGATGAATGTAAACAAAGGAAGTTAGTTCGCTAAAGCCTAACATACACCAATACGACATTGAAGCCCACGAAGCCCCATTGAGAATGAACCTGTTCATTCTTTCCATTGGGCATCGTGGAACTTTTGATCATGGGATGTGTCAGCTAACTTGGGATCAAAATGACCGCGACAAAACCTTGGAGAGGATGTAAAGCACTAATATTTCTTTTGGCTTCAGGTTTTATGCACTTTCAGATTATTTCCCTCCTTGAACATTGCTCAACTAGAGGCAATTTTTACATAAACATAAGAGACACATGTTATTATGTTCTACAACTAAACAATTTATGACACATATAATACAAAGCAACTGCAAGTTTTCTTATGATAACATATCAAGGTCTGTCAATGTTTGAACCTTGATTTTGTTCCCTATTGCTTTATTTCAAAAACTTGATGACTTGTTTAAAATTGCCAAACAGCATGACAAGCTTTGATAAGTGATTCAAAGGGGGACTTCCAGTTACAAAACTTATGATGGGGAGTGTAATATAACATATTATCATCATAATTCATTCTTAACATACCATAACTACATGAACAACATTAGGATAAAATGGCATCTGAAATACAATTTTGAAAAATGTTATAAGTACACATACATGTATTTCCTATTGCTGACCACACATACCCTAAACGGTTTTATGGGGTATGGCAATGATAAGCTGTAAAAAATATAAAATGGTAGATAATGAATATGTTTAGCATATCATGATGTCACATATAGTGTTAAGATTTATTTAGAATAACACATTTTGCTATAATCTATTTGACCCTAGCAATAAGTTCAACAACTGAAGTGTAAGGTGCCACGCCCCCTTTCTTGAATTTTTAGGGGAAGGCAAAGAGAAAAATCAGAAAAATAGATGCATGTACTTTTTATTGAAACTTATGCAATGGATATTTGCTAACATCATCAGTGAAGTTTTTAATCAAGTTTTATACACCATAGGCCCTTACTGTTTTTTAAATGACTGATTAAATGAGAGATTAAATAGTTTCAAGCATATGGTCAAACTCCGACTCGAAAATGATAACATTTGCTGACTCAGCACTTTTGAGCCTGCTTTGCAAGGGTTCACAATTTTTTTTACATGCCTTGGGGTCCCCTACAAGAATCTAAAGTCAAATCTTAAGTCAAATTGAATCTAGGTGTTTTGGACACAATGGCCTTGGCCGTAGTACTAGCTAGTGACTGGAGATGTCAAATCAAAATGCTGCTGTTCTAGAACTTGTCAAATTCTGGAAACTAAGATATCAGCAAGAGTGCAGACTTGAGCTGGCAAATAGTATAACACTAATCATCAATTTGACAGCTATCAACGGGAACCGAATAATTGCTGAACTGGACATTGGTAGACAGTTAGGCATCACTGATTGGACATTCACATATAAGTATTGAACTTCTTCTATATTATTTCTTTTTCGTAAAACAGTTGCATGTATCGCCTAATATCGACCTATCTTATGTATTATGTCCTCAGTCGACCCCGCCATTTTATCGATCACTCTATTTACAATTCAGCACAAAACTCAATAATGAATAGAGATTTCACTCACATGTAAACAGATAGATTGCGCTGCTAACTAGCTCAAACTGGCAAGCAGTGGTATTGATTAGCATTATTTAAAAGGCAATTCGTCCTTCAGTTAACCTTCAAGCACATGGTGTGTACTTTATTATGAGCCGAATACTGAATGATCTCCCTAATATGGTGAAAAAGGCGGAGCTATCGGGAGCAATCTGGTACAGCATAAATACTAACAGTAACGAGTCGTTCGAAATCATGGTTGTTATTAAAAAACAATGTTAATCTGTTGAATCAATCAGTCACAGTGCATAAAGAGCAACACTCTATACAGTCGACATGACCTTAAATTGCATTGAGGTGTTGCTGTGTATAATTATCTTTTACAAACATTGTAATGGTATCGATGGTTTGGCATATGAGTTGAGCATTTAGATCATACCTTGGATACGTGCACCCTTTATGCTAATGTAACATTTGTTTTTTCCAATGTCAAAATATCGAGAACATTCATTATGCCTGATTTTTGTGAATATAAACAGAATGAGTTGTGCTGGATTTAGATGTTGTGATATGGATTTTAGTAGAGTCTAATGTGGAGATTACAGATGGATAGATGCAGGATCCTGTAGTAAATCAAGTGCTGAGATGTCTTCATAGGAACCTCAGCTATTCTGATTATCACGAAGAACATCATGGCTGGATTTTCAATGACACTGAACGAATATGCAAACTAAAAACACGGAAGTATAGATCAGGCCGCCGACGGAATATGGAATCCATTTTGACCCCTACGACTGAAGAGGGCATTCTAAAGGGCAATAACGATTTCAGTGGAGAATCACAGTTACCTGAGGGTGTTACGTCACCAAGATTCTACTCGGACGATTCTGATATGTACTCGGATTCAGATAGAACAATAACTGATGTTGATTCGGACGTCTGCTCCCCAGGAAGATCTTTAAGCGTCTGCTCTGATGACCTTGAATCTTTTGTTTCAGAGGACGCTGATACTGAACTTGACTTCAGCCACTTAAATGACGATTTGGACTTAATAACCAAAGAACTTTCGAATACTGGGCTCAAGAATGATGATGTTTCTGAATTCGTTAATCATTTAAAAGACGAAGACAACACTATCCCAATGATTCGTGTGGACAACCGGCCGGTGACTGATGCCACTAAAATGCCAGCTTTCAAGTTTGCTCACAGGTCACAGTCACCTATGCTTTTTGAAGACCGCGAGTTTAATTTCGAGAAACAAGAACTGAGAAGGAGTACATCTCTTAAAACTTCAAAAACTCCACCGGGGACCCCCGGACGGAAAAAGGTCGTGCGCTTCGCGGATGCACTAGGCCTTGACCTGGAATCGGTCAGACACATATTAAACATGGAAGCGCCCCCTTTAATACCCATCTCAGCAATCAAAGATCTTAAAGATACATTAGACGAAGAACAAAAGACACAAGGATCTAAAATACTATCCCCCATGTTTGAACAACCAGGGTCAAGGCCTGACTTTATCAAAAGAGTCCACGAGAAAAAGGTGTGCTTAGAAAATGCCTTAATCTCAGGTATGACCGTCATGGGGACGGTACGGGTTTCTAACATAAACTTTGATAAAACAGTACGTGTAAGATACACTTTTGATAACTGGAACTCCTTTTTGGAAGCTGCTTGTACATATGTCCAAGATTCGTGTGACGGAAGCACAGATAGATTCTCATTTACAATCAGTGTTCCCCCAGAGTTCAACGTCGGGCATAGGATGGAGGTGGCCCTGTGTTTTCGCCTTCCAAGTGGCCAAGCCTTCTGGGACAACAATGACGACAGTAATTATGGGTTCACGTGTTTTGCAAAAGCTTCACCCACAGTGGAGTCAGATTCAAGTTGGATGCATTTTGTGTGATGCCATGCATCATGGCTTGTAAATAGGTATGTATACTATATTCTTGTTAACTGTGAAACTGATGTCAAATGGTCTTTCGATATCTTCCTTGTGATTTCTGGACGGGTCACTCTTCAGGCATATCATCCCCAGTGTATTTTCCCAAGACCTTTTATCCCTTAATATTTCGGCACAAGACATGCCATCCCTAGGTCCTTCACCCCAAACTACCCCATCCCATTTCACCCCTAGATCGTACACCCCTAGAGACTTCATCCTCAAATATTTCACCTTTAAATCTTTGATCCCCAGATCGTTCACCCATAGACATCTTCCCTCGTAGATACTTCCCTCATACATACTTCCCCACTAGATCCTCCATCCCTAAGATCTATCACCCCAAGTCACTCCATCCCCAGATATTTCATGGGTCGTCCATCCCTAGAGACTTAATTCCTAGAAATTCTATATTCGATAACTAGAGAGTTGGGTAACACATACAAAAATGAGTGTTTTGTAATGTTCATGTACAAGAGAGATAGACAATGCATCATATAAAAGAGGAATGTCTCTACTGATTCAAGTACTAGAGAGTTAAGTAATTCTCCACACAAGAGTAGTGTTTGATTGTATTGTATTCTATATTTACCTGAAGTATATAAGAGAGTTACAATAGTACATTAATTGTGAATAAACACATAAATAAGACAGACAGATCTTCAACACTAGTTGTATCGTTGTATACATAGATTTCGTTTAGTGCTAGCCTTTCTTGATCGTACATCTCGCATTGACAAAGAAAATGTTCGATTGATTCTATTTTATTTAAGTTGCAGACATCACACAATCGACCGTTTTCTTTTGCTCTATCCCACTTTTTGTGACCGTTTAGACCTTACAACTGACCAGTCATTAACTTCACAACAGTTGTTTTTTCAATCGTGGCATCCTTTGACACAGATCATATCAGCTATTTGGAATTAGACATGAGTGACCATTGATAAAATAAGTTAAACCTTGATATAACATGCATCTTATTCGAAACATAGATTCTTGTAGGTCTTTCTTTGATGCTTCTGGTAAAATAACTTGTTTATCATGGTTTTTGTTCAACAGAAGTCACGCTTCGTGTAATGTAGAAGGTCTGCCGGTTATATTTCATGCAACAGAGACGTGTTTGGTAATATCATTACGTTTTAGAGTGATACCTCTCGATCAAATGTCTTTTGTGATAGACAACGATTCTCATTCATTATTTCAGGCTTTAAATTCTCAATCGTTTAACTAATTATGTTTCGAAGAAAGAACTTTAAACCCATAGACTTATAAATATCTAAACAACAAGTGTTTCAATTTCACACTCATTTAAGCTATTGGACCCTTTTAATTCATCAACAAAATTGTAATACATATTGGTTTCCAAAATTCACTTTTTGATTAAATAATTAATTCCAAATTTCATTCCAGGCGTTGAATTGTGCAATTATGATTAGGAGTCGTGTAAACAAACAAAGTATTTCGTGAAGACTGAAGGAAAACGATAAACAGCCACAGTTATTGCCTTTATGTGGCTTATAGCTGCAATTCTCATCAAAATAAAAAAAACTTAGATTTTAATAATTCATAATCATACGTAGCTTGCAAAATCAATAGACATGGAGATAAATTTTCTTTTCTGTAATCATCCAAGCTTGGAATAATTGTTTATGTCATAATAGAAAATGTGTAAATAGTGGTGATTGTATTCCTTATTACAGTAAAATTTCAAATGTTAGGAACTACTTTGAATTTGAAAAATAAGCAATCAAATATGTATAACTACTTGAAATATGTATAATAATGTATAATAATTTTAGTTTTACATATTCTGTTTCAATATGGTCCTTTAATTGCTTATTTTTAGATTCAAATAATTCCAAACATTTAAAATTTTACTGTACGTAAAGACGTTTTGTCAAACATATATGGTATTTTCAGAAAAATAAAGTTTTTATCCACGTCTATTAATTGTGTAAGTTACATATTATGATGAATCAATAGATATTGGAAGGATATTTAAGGATAAGAACAACAGCTATTGGCCCCTTAAGACGAGTAATCACGTGTCGTATAATATCACCCTATGCAGACAGAGCCTGTGGGAAATATTGGGTGCGGCGCAAATGAGCGGAGGGTGCGGAGCTAACGGTCATTTTTGAATTTAAAATTGGGATATTTCTGAAACTAAGCCGTTTTGGGACTTCAAATATACCAAGATATGTGTATTTGACACCAAATATGAATAAAATTGTGAAAATAGTAGTGCAATTCATTTTATAGCGACGCAGTATGCCTTAAACATTTCCCAGACCTATATATTTTGAGACTATCCTTTTAATACTGCGTCCCCAGCATTCATAAAAAATGGTGTTCAAGATACACTACCCATGCAAATTATTTTTGCATCTTGGAAGCCAGGCAGTATCTGTGTGATTTTATAAAAATTCGGAAATGTTCTTCAGATATGAGCCCCTCTAAATATTGGGTGCGGAGCTACGTTTATGGAGCTGCTCCGCACCCAATATTTAGAGGGGGCTCATATCTGAAAAATTTCCGAATTTTTATAAAATCACACAGATACTGCCTGGCTTCCAAGATGCAAAAATAATTTGTATAGATAGTGCACCTTGAACACCATTTTTTATGAATGCTGGGGACTCAGTATTAAAAGGATAATTTCAAAATATATAGGTCTGGGAAAGGTTTAAGGCACACTGCGTCGCTATAGAATGAATTGCGCTACTATTTTCACAATTGTATTGATATTTGGTGTCAAATACACATATCTTGGTATATTTGAAGTCCCAAAACGGCTTAGTTTCAGAAATATCCCAAATTTAAATTCAAAAATAACCGTTAGCTCCGCACCCTCCGCTCATTTGCTCCGCACCCAATATTTCCCACAGGCTCTGTCTGCATAGGGTGAATATGCTGTGTGGATATTAAGAATCTTAACTCATGTACGAGGAACGACCAGAATGTTGTGGGAGTATGAACCATATGATGCCATATAAAATTAAGGATAGTTGCAGTAGTGTTATCAATTAAATTGAACACACCTCTGAAATTGCAAATTGATGGATGTAAATCTGTTGCAGCCGTTTGAATGTTATATTTGTAGAACAATAGAGTGGTCAGAAATGTAGATTTTTTATTAGAGGCCACTCTGCAGTAACTGTGTTGATATATAGACGAGAATTATATTAAATGTTAAATATGGATATGAAAAGTCATTGAAGCATCGCTGAACAAAGCCATTTAAAGAGAAACCAACTTAGATGCCATAATCATTCCATATCGTCACTACAAGTACCAAACAAAAATTTCAAAAAGGCCTTAGTCAAGCTTTAGTGTCCTGTTTATGAACCCCTATTGATTGAAAATGAATTGTAATACTCAGCCAACATGAATCTACTCGTTGAGACTCGATAAAATTGAGTTCTTCTGAGAAAATGATGATTTCAGCAAGGGTGCCATTGACTTATTATTGGGATGCAATTGATTTCATCCTGTATCTCCACAGTACATATGCAGGATGAAATCACTATTGAATATCCCCATGTTAATTCAGTTACACCCTTGCTGATCAAAATCCTCATTTTCTCAGAAGAACTCAAGTTGATTGAGTCTCAACAAGTAGATTCATGTTTGTGGGTATTGCTAGAATCCATTTTCAATAGTTAGAAAAGGAGTTCTCAAACAGGACAGGTTGTTACTATATACTGTTAACTGCTAATGTACAGTCAGTCAGATATGTTATTCAATAATATATCTCTCTAAAATGCAACTTTGAACAACTGAAACGAAATCTTGTGGTCAAGATAAAATTTTGACACAGGACATTGTTTGCATTTGCTCTAGTCGTTGTATCTATGAAAGCACAAATGATCAGCTTAAGAGGTTGAATGTGATTTGGATCTCCATTTCTCATTTCATTATCATGTCTCGTTAACCTTTTAGCTTTTATATCACCAACATATATTTTATACCTCGTCATAAAAGACGAACTAACCATGTCATTTAAGCAATCCATGTCTCATGTTGAGTAAAACCAGTGGTGTCAAATGGATGACCAAAATGTTTAAAACGTTTGGAAACCTTTTCCCTCTTTGTTATTTAAAAACTCGTAAAAGGGTTGGCTTATTTTATTGATGATTCTATAAATTGACCTCATTTTCAGTTCCTCTGATTTGTCTGACTTTTTCCCTCACTTACAGAATGTCGTACCGTGATGAGACATTTGATTAATATTTAGAAATCGCCATGATCTACATGTTATTTCAAAACGAAACGATGGGTTTGCCACAATCATGATAACATGCTGCTTTTGCTTCGTGAAATAAAAAGTTACGGAGTTTCGAAGTCGATTATGAAAATCATTCTCGCCTCCAATGTTATGACATAAAACGGATTTTTGAAATCATATTTGACTTTGAGGAACTATAACTTTTTGGCTTCTTAAAACTTATTACTTTTTTGTCAAATGAAGTTTGCAAAATCATTTTTTTATTTATGGAATGCTGACATAAATGGATAGCCCGCATATATGAGATATCAGCAAGCCCAACAGCGTCAATTGGATTACACACAAATGGCGACTCTTAAATGTTCATCACTTATGTTATCAAAGTTTGACGTTTTGTGAGTGGAGAAAAAATTCAGACAAAAAATGAGGCGATGGAAATGGAGTCAATTTATATAAGCATTACTAAAATAAGCCCAATACTTACTGGTTTTTGAAGTAAAAAGTTTCCAAACTTTGGACAGGAGTGTACATATACACTTTTGCCATTCATTTGCAAATATATTTATTGTAGTCATAGACGCCTTGTATTTGTTTATATTATTCATAATTATATAGCAGTATAAGATTGTTAAATATTAAAATATATATAATACATTTTAAATTGGACACTGTTGATGTTGACTTACTTTATACACATATATGCACAGGCTGGTATCGAAATATCTGTCCGCTGTGACGGAGCATACTATTTTTCATAAAAACACTAAGAATACTTCACGATTTATTTTTTAACTCATATGTTTCGTTATACCATACAAAATTACTTACTCCATGCAATGGATATATCATTTACGGGTAACTTTCACTTCTGTTTGAAGTCCAATTACGCTGGGAAGAAAAGCTATTGAAAATGGCGCCGGAGTATCATACTTCAAAATGTACCATTTCTTGTTTAACTTTCTAATGGCACGATATAGTGACACGATAATATTTACACATGGTTTCAGCATAACTATGAAGGTATAAATGAGATGTTGATGTATTTGATATTTTTAATTCTTTTATAAAAAATAATGCTTAATTTTTTTGTCCGCTGTGACGGAGCAGTTGCAAATGTTAACTGTGAAAATGCTCCGTCACAGCGGACAAAAAATATTAATTTTATTTTTTATAAAAAAATTAAAAAGACCCAATGCATTAATATCTCATTAATAAATTCAGAGTTATGCTGAAAACATATGTTAATATTATCGTGTCACTATATCATGCTATTAAAAAGTTAAAAAAGAAATGGTACATTTTAGAGTTTGATACTCTGGCGCCGTTTTCAATAGATTTTACTCCTAGCGTTATTGGACTTCAAACAGAAGTGAAGGTTACACACAAATGATATATCCATTGCATGGAGTAAGTAATTATCTTTGATATAACGAAACATATGAGTTAAAAAATAAATCGTGAAGCATTCTTAGTGTTTTTATGAAAAATAGCATGCTCCGTCACAGCGGACAAATCTTTCGATACCAGCCTGTGATATGGGACCATTAAAAGATACAAATTGATTTTAATCGAAAGTTTTAAAAACACTTTAAACATTTTAATGTGGCTGTAAAGGATAAAGAGTGTCAAGTTTGAAAGTTGTAATTTACCTGGACGAAGAGTTGATATCAGAATGAGATCAAATAAAGGGAAATAGATAGAGATGCAGAAATATTCATTACAACTAAAAAAGAAACGTCCGATCTTTAAGTATAACTGACTGACCGAACGCAGGAAATATATGTATAATTGATAATGATAATTAATTCATGCTTTTATTACAAATGTTTTAGAAAAAGTTGTTAACACTATAGTAAAACATTACAATTTTTAAAAAGGTTACCCATAGGATCAACATTATTTTTCAAGTTACTCGAATGAAACAATTTAAACAACTATTAAAACACTGCAGGCTCCCAAGAGCGTGTTTTAAGGTGAAAAACCACAAGGTTATGTGTGCCAGAGATTAATATGAACATCCTTTGCTTTTAATTTTTAACTGACAGAATTATGAGGTGAAATTGACCTTCAACTCGTTAACCAAGTTGAAGTACGAACTGTATGTGGTGTGAAGTAGGTGAACTCATGATTGTTGTTTATATGCAGACCGACTACAGTTTACTACGTTCGTTGCCCTATGAGTGTTTAGAGATCGGTAAGATTACTAATTTAAAGAGCACTACTACAACACGGTGGGGATAGTTATCACGTGACCTTCGTAATTGATGGTGTCTGAATTGAACGATTTTCTCGATTAAGCCAGAAAAATGAATATTCTTCATATTTATACTTTGTTAACAGCATCAACTTTCTCCCCACTTAGGCCTATGTATACTATCTCAGTCTTTTCAACGAGTCTAAATTGTCAAGCGAGTCTCATACTACACCGTTTTTTTCAAACTTGTTCCATTCAAAGCAAAACAAAATTGCCTTTCTGTTGGTACATTGCTTTATTGTAAAGAGTCCCTCGTCTTAGCAGCGTTTTGGTCCCCAGTTGTGAGAAGCCCTTGCCCTTCTCACAGCTGGGGACCCAAATGCCGCTGAAAGTAGGGACTCTGTATAGCAGAATAGTGTACCAACAGAAGGGCATTTTTGTTATGCTTTGAATGAAACAAGTTTGAAGAAAAACGGTGAAGTATGAGACTCGCAATCCTTGATTTTCAAACATCTGGTAGGTCAAAAATTCAAATTAACGGTCGAAGTTAGTACCGCGTGGGAATCGGAATTTCAAATAATTAACAATTAAAGACAACGGCATATGGGGAAATGTGACAACGGACTATGGTGGATGTATTGCATTGAAACATAGGAAAATGACAACGGTATATAGACACTTTAACGTTGTCTTTACTTATACCGTTGTCACATCAATTTTATATCGCATTTGACCTACTATATGATGGTAGAACATATTTAACTATATGATCAATAGAAAAATACTGAGTGATTGCTGTATCAAAGGAATTTAATTTAGTCGCTCAATTAAAGAGGCTCTATGTCATGGGATAGCACAATCAAGACCCCTCTGGACTTCTTTACATATTGAGTTTCACCACATATATACCTATCTACTCCCACTCTTTCATTGTTAATTTTGCGATTGTGTTGGCCGATCTAATTATTTTCGAAGAAATTAATTCAATCTGAAGTTTGAATATACCGGGAAAGTCCTCCTGTTATCTGATTGGTCGCTGAATTTGTTTATCATAAACCTGATTGGCTGCCTGGTTCAAGGCGCTTGTGGGCGTTTGTGTGTCTCAATGGGGATTCCCCTCGCTAGACGAGGAATCGATTGTGTTTAATTCTGGAGTTTGGTTGTTCTGTTGATTATTTCCGATATTTCGGCAATAATCGACGATTGCTTGAAGCGACGGTTATGTCCGCCATAATGCCCCGATTAGTTAAAACAGTGTCTATGCTAATTTGCACTAATTTGGAATCATCCATTACTATACAGGGTGACCACTTTTCTAGATGTAATTTTACATGTAGATTCCAAATATGAAATCATTTTGACAGAATTTTTAATGAAGTAAATCAAGCTTATTTTTACTCGCATCTGGTGTATTTCAGAAAGAGATTGTTGAAGAACTGTAAACTTACTTTTGGGTCACCAAGTATATGCACCATTAAAAAATTCGCCTTGGAAAACCATTAAATCTAACTGAATGCTCTTTTAAGAATTTATACAATTTTCTTAAAATTTTCATTACCACTTTGGCTTATATCGTAGTCTTTACCCAATGTTATCAAAATGATATGTGCATTAATTTCAAAAATTGTTTTTTGAATGACTTTTTATTCGAAAAATCGTGAATTTATTTAAAACTAACTTTTAGAGGTCATCCTCGCGTGTGTTTTTTTGCCGAAAAATTAAGAAAATTGGTTTATCAATAAGCGAGAAATGAATTCATCCATGCACGAAAATTGTTCACTCAGAGAAAAATGCCATTCTAAATTTTAGTAGAATCCAATGGTACGATAATATTCAAAATATTTTCTTCTTATTCCTTTCAAAATGTTTTACGACCTGAGTGATGTCACGATGATGTCACTTAGGTTGCAAAATATTGTTGATATGCTAAAACATTGAAGTTGCACATTAGATACGACATTATTTAATTGAAATAGTGCGTCCTTTGTTCAATCTTTCCATTGGTGTAAAAAAAGCTATAATGGAATATTTGATGATTAAAAAATTTCAACTTTTATTTGAGAAATGGCGGGGAATTTGAACATTTGATAAATGAAAAGCTGAAAACCTTTTTTCAAAATCCTCTGAAATACAGGGTGTCCAAAAAAAAAAACAGGACCGTAAGAAAATTGAATAACTCGGTCAATTTTGCATATTTTGCCTTGAAATTTCAGAATTACTTAGTTCATTCAATGTGAATTTTGTTGTGAAAGTTTGGTAATAATCTACCAATTGAGTCAAAAACTACAGCTCCTTACAAAACATGCCCCAAATGTGCAAATCTCATCTCTATGCACGATTCAATCCGGCGAACAAAGCTGTTGATGATCCTCCTACACACATGTCTATCTGAATGGACAAGTTTGTTCCAAGAACAATTGCTACTGGGGCTTACATCCTCCTGATGAAGTGTTACAGCACCCATTGCATTTTGAACAATATACTCCCTGAATGGCAATGAGGGAAACATGGAATCATCAGTCCCTTTTGGTTCGAAGGTGACTGGGGACTTGCTATCACCATGAACAAGGACCAGTAAGTTCTCACCAAGTTTTGGAGGTCAGTAAGCACCAGAAGGGACATCTAAGGAGATAATTAAGCAGTGGTTTCAACAAGCCAATACCACCCCAACACTGCAAATGATATGCTGAAATGTTTTAGGCAATGCTTTGGTGGTCAGCTCATCAGTTGCAGAACGCAAACCAAATGGGCAGCTCATTCGCCTGATCTAAATCCCCCAAATTTTTATCTTTGAGGATTTCTCAAAGCCAGTGTGTATACTGACAGGCCCCTAACAATCTTTAGAGGGCAATAACTACCCCAATATTTACCATCCACATTAATGTGTATAGGTAAGGGTCATCAACAACTTTGTTCGCAGGATTCGTTTGTGCATAGAGAGGAGAAGTGCCCACTTTGAGCATGTTTTGTAAAGGACTGTAGTTTCTGACACAATAAACAGATTATCATCAAACTTTCAGAACAAAATTCACATTGAATGAACTAAATAATTCTAAAATTGACCGAGTTATTCAACTTTCTTACGGTCCTGTTTTTTTTGGACACCCTGTATATAATAATGGATTTTCGTCAATGTAACAAAAGAGGAACTAAATAATATATGGATTTCAACTTTATTTATAAACCAAATTCTAAAATCGAAGGCATTTTTAAAGCTTGACCATACGTTCAAGTATAGCTTTGTGCAAAATTGAGCTATATGCAGTTTAATTTGTCCTTATTTCATGTTATCTACCGCTTTCCTGTCACCTATTTCTGTGTACACGTGAATCCTCTAGACGTTTCTATTAAATGGGGATTACATATATCTTGATAAAACACAGATTTACAGCTTTTTTTGTGTGCTGTTTGCAACAGGACACTCCTTGTAAGCCATTATTAATACCTTCATGTTAATTTTGATTATTGTGACCAGAGAGTATACCATGTCTCTCTGTAACCACGGGCCTTCAAGAGATAGCTTGATAGTCCATGCTGTAACCCAGTGTTCCTCTTTATCCTGGGAGAAAATGTGAGAAAAGCTTTGGTAAGGTTAGAACTGAGTATTTATACAAATATAACACTCAGATATTTCCTATGGGCTGCCATCTTTCAAGTTTTCTGAAACGTTAACTTTTATTTGGAAAATGACCGGAAAGAATATTTAAGAAAGTAAGTCATCTGAAACTACTATATCTAGTAATTTATTTGGTTTTAGACAAAATTCATTAGGAGCGTCGATGTCTTTAAAGGCTCTATGCTAACTTTGATAATATGTTTTTTATCATTTACTATTTTTCATGTTTTTAATAGTCATTTTAGATATTTTTGAAAAATATATATTCGAAAATTAAGTTGTAAGATTTTATTTCTCAAATATTCAAATTTGAACTTTTTTAATTATCAAATATTCCAATATGCAGTGGAAAACACATCTGTTTAACACTATTAACGATGATTGAACACAGGCAGGACACACTATGTGTCACACGCCCGGTGATCGGAAAATGAGACGGAGGGGGGGGGGGGGCAGACAATTTCTGCTAGAAAATTCAACAAATCTGGAACGGATTTATTTTTTCAAGAGAATGGATAATTTAGATTTTTTATTCTTTTAATTGATTGATTTCAACTAGGGCATATTTCATTTCATGACGTCATTCGCCTCCGCGACGGGTCAAAATGACCTCACAATGGGCACAACTAAGGATCCATTGTAAACATGTTTTAGGAGAACCGGTTATGTGCTTGCATAGAAAAACACAAAAGTTATTTATTGTATTCTGAAGGATGGGGTGACCCTGGTTAGACAGAGATATCACGCGTCCAGAGTGAGCATCGGCAGTTTATATATGCCTGGCTGTGGCTAAATGCGTGAAACCTTCATGTTATTTATAGAGATTTTGCTTTTCAAAAAGTGTATCAAGGTGCTTCAATGGTGTAAATATCTACTATAGTACATTCTCGCAGTCGAAAATACAGGGTGACGCATTAAAAATTACGTGCTTTTTGTTGTATTGGAAATCGATAAGAAGCATGCATTGGAAAGACAAGACCCAAATGATAACTAGGTGTTACTAATTTGTAGTTGCTGGTGATTCAATCGAGCTCCTTGTGCTAAGTTTTATTCCCATAGGCTTAAGCTTGCATTAACATGCATTTAAAAGCACTATTAGCATTGTATATGCGTGATAAACAAAAACGGTGGTCATGGTAACCGCAATAGGAAAACAAGTTGTTTTATTTATAGAAGTTCTTGGAGCGCTGAATCACTGTGTAGGTCGCTATCTTTTGCAGTTGTTCGCATATCTTGCAGTACACAAATCAAAGTGGTTAATGTATAAGGTCATCACCTTGAGTATAATGAAATATAGTTTTGAAGAATTACTAAGTCTAGTGCATACAGAGTGGGCCATAAAATCCAATACAAAAATCAAATTCAATTGAAATAAACATTTAATTACTTCATGGCACATAATTGTGAAGTTTTTGAAAGAAAACACAGCATGTTAACATATACGAGAAATTTACACCGAATGGAACGTTCTTAAAATGTCCACTCATTGCAAGCCCTATTGACCAGATCCTCAATCGTTTTAGGCTAAAGGTGGATATATAGGCGCCCGATCAAAAATTATTTTTCATATGTAGCTCAAGCTAGATCTAAATATGACAAAGAATTAAAATTAGCATACATTGTTGAAAGGTAAGCCAAAACAAAATTTGTTATTTAACGTTAATTGCGGTCCATATTTTCCGGCGACCACCATGATCAAAATGAGATGTTCAGATAATGCATACATACAATGGTATACTGTTTTTTCTTTAGGGCTACCCTGTACATGCATTTAATTCGACTTACAATCAAAGGCCATTGATATGTTCGATATTCAAATTGACAATGGCTATTGAGTGATAGACATTAATTAGCCAATGTATAGAGGCATGCATCAGGTTTATCTCATATAATTGTCCCATCCTCATGTCTCACAGCTTGCCCAAACGCCCAATGCCTCCATTGTAGAATCATATGAACTATCCCATTTATCCCCTATCTGTTATCTCATGTCCCTTTCTTCAGGTTCATACGATAGTTATTCGATATCTCTCCCCATAACTATTGTTATCAGTTATTATCTAAAACCAAAGTCATAGGTCCAATCGATAATTATCGCATGTCCCTTTCCGTGTCCCCTTTTAATTGCTTATTGTCTCAGAACCCTCTAATAGATTTATTTTGATCCCATTCCCCTGGCAACAGAGGTTAGGTATAAAGTAGGGAAGCTATCTTTTAAGAAGCTGTAGTCAAACAAATGCGAACTCATGCTCCTCTCCCGAAGGTTAAAAGAGCATGATCACGTTATTCTATTTACGCTTTACTCATAAAAACAAAACATGTACTTTCAGGTTGCGATGTACAAACAAGAATGATCAGAAGTATTTTATAGTTTTATGCCTGAGGCAAAGCCCGGTGCAAAGCTTTAAGAAATACAGGAAGTTAGATGCTTCTGTCGTGCTTTCTTTGATATGTGCGCTGGATTGTAGGTAATAGATATGTTTTAGCCAATAATATAAGAGTACATACACATTAAAAACATCTAAATCACAAAAGTCTAAAGTCAACGTAACATCTTTCACTTGTACATGATTGTTGACTGATTGGATTTTAGGCAATGCATTAGGCTTATATTGGATTGAATGGTTGTCTTGACACGAAAATTACATTGAAGCCCCCTCTCTACCTATAGAGCAATCTCCGATTTCAAAAATGAGTTCGAAGACTTATTACAAGGACGGACATATTAAACGCTATTCTACCTATTGTTACCATCAAGTTACCAACAACTAAGGCGAATTGAGAAACTTTTTTATTTCCGAGTTAATATCTAGGACTCTTGCAAAAATTGCATCATCCTAGCCAAGAACTCTCATGAAATCGAGAGTCGATGCATGTACGTGTAACCTATGCTGGCAGTTTTAACTTGAATGCGCCTGTTTTGAATATTGGATGGGGCTTTTTTATCAAACGAACTCCATGACCTAGTATCTGATTTCAATGGTTTTGATGGATCTGTTACCGTCTGCGCTTATACTGTAAAACGAGTCATCAAGGAGAGATGAGGTTTTGAAAATATTAGTAATCAAAAATATGTCTTGCCCAAGAAGTGAGTTGTTTCATGCATATACACAGTGTAAATAAAAATGTACAGACCGAATATTCGAAAAGTTTAGTCTACTCGCCACTTAATTTCATTCTCATTGCACTGGTGATCCACTCGATAAACGGTTCGTTTCGGTAAAAAAATGTCGGAACGATTTTTCCTTTTTCCTAATTTAACGTTGTCGGCAGAATTCCCACGACATTTTTATCACTAAACGTGTGTCAGTATCATATGTTTGAGAAATGTATATGTTTGCGAACAAATACTCCAGAAGACAACAAAATCGTCGATTTAATTCGTCACTATTGTTACCGAAACGGAACGGGTTAAAAGCGCAGACCTTAACCGTTTTTGAAGTTCCGTTTAGGTAACAAAAGTGAGGTATCAAATTGACGATTCTGTTGTCTTCTGTACTATTTGTTCGTAAACATACATGCATTTTCATAGGCATGTGAAACTGATACACGTTTGTGATAAAAATAGGGAGTAAAAGCTTGCAATGTTTTTTCACAACCTAAACGTGAACGGA
This sequence comes from Owenia fusiformis, assembly GCA_903813345.2. Classification (NCBI taxonomy): domain Eukaryota; kingdom Metazoa; phylum Annelida; class Polychaeta; order Sabellida; family Oweniidae; genus Owenia; species Owenia fusiformis. Next base: position 32,340,796 of record CAIIXF020000003.1, on the reverse strand, counting down.
AAATAATAAGCGATGCATTTGTATGGGCGATTGGTCATACGTATAGGTTGGCGTTTCGATTTTTTCGATTTTATATGCAAGCTCAAACTCCCTTATGTCGTTGGAATTCAGCCGACAACGCATGAAATAAGAAAAAAGACAAATCGTACCTTCGAGGTCCGACATTTTGTTACCGAAACGGTTCGTATCGGTAGCCAGCGTAATCGAATTTATCACAGCAGAGAAAAATGTTCACGAGAGCTTTGTTATATAAAACTATATTTCAAGAATAATCATACCATACAATTACAAACAATTACAATGTCTTATTTCTGATCAGATTTTCATTTTCAATGTATGTATATTACCAGTTTTGCTTTGGTTAAGAATTTGACTTCTCTTGGATATTGAAACTTCTTTTTATCTTTTATATTTATATATCCCTATTATTTGGTCAAAAATAATTCTATCAAAAAGTTCTCACATTACTTCTTATTTTTCTACATTCATAAAAATGGTGTTCAATGTAGTCAATTGTATTACAATTTTCACAAAATGAACAATCTTTAATTCTAAATCAATTTAATATCTCATGAGAGTTCATGAGAGTTCATGAGAGCTAGTATCGTCGTGAATACCTTACTAGAAATTATTTACACATTTAAAATTGATTTATTGTTTACGATACCACGGCAAACATGAAGGCGATCAGATATGATTGTGTCAGTGCCGCCATGACTCCGTCTAGGAAGGGCAAAATGATCTGTTTTATATTTACACTAAACAGTTTTTAGCCATTGTAATCATAATATATTTTTTATCTAAAGTGTGAGCTATCATTTGTAAATCAATATGATGTCAAAAATGTCTTTGAATGCGTAATTTATTTTCATCATTAAATATACACGTTCGTTTATATTTGTACATGTATGTCATGATAACTCAACAGTACAATTTGACAATATCATGAATAACATGACTTTTCGTTTTTAATAAATATACTTATATATTTAATGTTTATGATACATACGTATACACAAAGTCAGGTTAAAATATAAGTCCACACATCAGAATCGAACATGTATTTGTTCATGTTCGATTCTGATGTGTGGACTTATATTTTAACCTGACTTTGTGTATACGTATGTATCATAAACATTAAATATATAAGTATATTTATTAAAAACGAAAAGTCATGTTATTCATGATATTGTCAAATTGTACTGTTGAGTTATCATGACATACATGTACAAATATATTTTACGAAATGATTGCAGAGGCAAATCGTGCTGAACCATTGTATCCTCCGATTGGAAAATGTAGAAATTATCAATCAAAGGAGACAGCTTTTGGGTAGCTTTGGGGTAGGATGGACGCTGCGTAGTCGATGATTAATTTAAAGTTAAAATCTATGTAAATTGCAGATCAGATTAACTCTTGATATCTTTTTTGGTTTCATTTGTCCATGTGGTTGTATTTGACGACATGTACTTTTACCTTTGAAGGTTGAACAATGTTAAGGTTGGAGTTATTTTTACATACACTGTTGCTCATATGTATGGATTCCATAAGAGCAATTATTTCTGAAATGCAACTCAATAATATTACCGTATTTTATGAACAAGTAATTTAAAAAATCAATTCTTTGATATTTCAGAACGCATTAAAATCGGTAATGGTATTTATGAATTATGAACAACGTATATTTTTTTTATCATATTATCGTATTCTGTTGTGCCTGAAACGTTTTATGATACATGAGAGTACCAATTTGTTTACAATTAACACAAGCCATGGACCGATGTCCTAATTTGGATTGTTGATTCATCTAAACAATCAGGAAAACATTCGAGAGGTCTGCTTCCAACGCACAACGCTAAACGACAATAGGGAGTTTAAGCTTGCATATAAAATCGAAACGCCAACCTATATGTATATACAAATGCATCGCTTAAATATTTTCCGTTCACGTTTAGGTCCCGGGGGTTTAGGTTGTGAAAAAAGGCTAGCTTAAACTCCCTATTACGAATATGACACAGTCTATGAAACATCCCTCTAAAAATGAAAGTGTGTAACTTGGAAATAAAACCTTTTTATGTCAGGAATGTTGTGTCAAAATCTCATAAAAAATACCTAAACAGAAAATCGAGAACAGTGACCCAGAACTTGTTCTGTCGCAGTTTCTAAGTTATAACTACTGGAGGCGTATGGCGTGTATTGTGTCATTGTACGATGGGGTTTACCGTTATGAACTTAGGTCTCTTTGCCATTTCTCATCCCGATTCCTCCTTGCTTTTATTTGGGAATTATGAATTACCTAAAACACTTGTCAATGTACCCTTTCTCACGTATGAAGTTTAAAGAACTAGAGGGAGTTACATTTTACAAAAGTGACAGGGCAATGGGTCAAACTAAACATCTATTTTGTGTTTTTACGTTTTTCAACCACCAGTGAAGATGAGAAGATGAGCATTACCTTTTGGATATTAATGGCCTTAATACATGCACGTAATCATGGAAGACAATGACCCAGAAACCCCTCTTTGAATGAGCCATGCATGTGTTCTTCCATGTACGTGCATACATCCCCGATCGGAACTTCTCATTGGATAGCACATCAAATCCTGCCAATGTGTGGATCTTGATTTTGTTTTTTAATTATAGTTCGGAATTGTATGCTAATTTTGATGATTTTTTAAATCGCCAAACACAAACAGGCAAAATGGGACTTCCGGTTCCAAAACTTAAGGAGGGAAATGTACATAGACGTACGTACTTGTAAGTACAAGTGCCCGGAAACAAGTTACCAAGTTTACACAATTCTATCCTATGAGATGTAGACATATTGGTCAAAACTCCTGATAATTTCTTAAGAGTAGTCCTGCTTGATACGGGGGTCGATCCAGGGCCATTGTGTTTGACTACAAATGAACTACTCGGTTGGGTGGAAAAATACATAACTCTTGCAGAAAATAAGTCCATCAAAACAATTTTGAATAATTATTTTATTATTTGTATTTTAAATGCTAGATATGACCAGCAATCAATGTACGTATATGAATGCGATGGGACTGTACAATGTCAAATATGAACACTTCATCTTTAATCATGAACTCAAAACGGAAGTGTTATAGTTCAATTCTTCATTGGCATGCCATACGCGTTTATGAAATATAACAGCAGTATAAGCGATCTTAGTGAAAACAACTACTTCCAATTACACAATAACTGCACTGTACTATTATATAATTGTCTAGTAATCTCAGCGTTTCCCATCTGAATAATTCTATAATACTTCAATTGTTGATTACAAAAAAGGGTTGAATGATGAAGTCTGTGAGGTAATTCAGTATTACCACAGGCTGGTATCGAAAGATTTGTCCGCTGTGACGGAGCATGCTATTTTTCATAAAAACACTAAGAATGCTTCACGATTTATTTTTTAACTCATATGTTTCGTTATATCAAAGATAATTACTTACTCCATGCAATGGATATATCATTTGCGTGTAACCTTCACTTCTGTTTGAAGTCCAATAACGCTAGGAGTAAAATCTATTGAAAACGGCGCCAGAGTATCAAACTCTAAAATGTACCATTTCTTTTTTAACTTTTTAATGGCATGATATAGTGACACGATAATATTAACATATGTTTTCACCATAAGTCTGAATGTATTAATGAGATATTAATGCATTGGGTCTTTTTAATGTTTTTATAAAAAATAATATTAATATTTTTTGTCCGCTGTGACGGAGCATTTTCACAGTTCACATTTGCAACTGCTCCGTCACAGCGGACAAAAAAATTAAACATTATTTTTTATAAAAGAATTAAAAAGACCAAATACATCAACATCTCATTTATACCTTCAAAGTTATGCTGAAACCATGTGTAAATATTATCGTGTCACTATATCGTGCCATTAGAAAGTTAAACAAGAAATGGTACATTTTGAAGTATGATACTCCGGCGCCATTTTCAATACCTTTTCTTCCCAGCGTAATTGGACTTCAAACAGGAGTGAAAGTTACCCGCAAATGATATATCCATTGCATGGAGTAGGTAATTTTGTATGGTATAACGAAACATATGAGTTAAAAAATAAATCGTGAATTATTCTTAGTGTTTTTATGAAAAATAGCATGCTCCGTCACAGCGGACAAATATTTCGATACTAGCCTGTGATTACGCTGAAATAGTCGTAGGTTTATCACCGGTTCCTGTCTCTGTCAAGGAAATGAGATATACAGGGTTACTCATTTCATTTGTACCGCTCTTATTGTTTTGGTCTAGCTGTTGCTGATTTACGCTGTATTTTTCAGCGCCATCTATATCATCATTATTCCCAGGAAAATATTTGTTAAATGTGAAAACACGAAGTTTGTACAAACCGAAGACCCCAGTGTGCAGTAGAGGTAGGACAATTATTCCTAGGATGAAAACAACTAGGATTGCTCTCCCTGGATTCCGCCAGTCCAATACACTGTAGATGTACTCTAAATCATAAGCGTTGGTGCCACCCGCAGCTTGATAGATGGCGCTGAATAGTGCGTAGATTATGACGTAAATGAGCGGATAGATGAAGTGGAGAAGTCGCACGGGGATGGCGGTGAATAGTAAGTCAATTATTACATAGACACTGTTGACCGCATGAGTTGCAGCGTCTACTGGATAAACAATCCCACCTAATAAAATATAATATTACTATGGTGATCATAAAACTCTTGTAATCATACAATAAATAAAATCAATAAAAGTAAAGCATCTGCAATAAGGCATGTGCCGCCCATGACTCATGAGCATGCAAATTACAAATAATGTCCAGGGGTTTTGCTCTTGATATCATCAGCTAACGGCAATGTACGGAGAATGCAGAGACATAAAAGTTAGTTTATGTCTGGTCTGGTAACTGTAAAGTCTGCCACCTATAAGTTATTGACGTTTTTTATTTTATATTAATAGTATTTCAAACAAGATTTATGTCGACGCCTTCGCCATCTATTCTGTGGTGTCCCTTGCTATTTGAATACATATACGTTGGGATAAACCCTATATCCCGAACTTCCCATTACATAATCATAACAAACGTCCTCACCTGAATATATGAGAAGCCAGTAGCCAAGGGTGACAAGTATCGCTACTGATGTTGAAATGTTGTAGAGACACCATAGTAACCCTACTGGTCTCCTTAGTGCACCCACGTGGAGCTGGCAGCGTTCAGACATTCCTAAAAGTGAACCATTCTACCCTCAATGACCATTATTCAAATTGTAACTTATTTTGATGCATTCTGTTATAACATGGCGTTCATTAAATACTGACAAAAAGCATGCAACTTTTTTCTGTCTTAAAACTCAATTTTTATGTCGCGATGTTCAGTTACATTCTCGTATAGAGTGTTAAAGTTTCAGATTGCTAAATCACGGGAATGTGTTTACGGGAAAACAAAAAATATCTCTTTTTCTTTCAGAGTCGCAGAACTGTGAAGTAGATGCATGGAGAACGCTCGACTCCTTGCATCTATGAAGAACTTGTCAAATATTTATTATAGGAATAAATATGACATAATATGAAGATGTAAACCCCTCCAAGAGTTTGAAAACACAAAGTCCTAGAGTAAGCGCTTTCAAAGCTCTTTTCAAAACTTTTTGTCTGAATTAGAATTTTCCGTCAATTATAATCACAATAGGCCAGGACTTGAAGACTTTACTTGAGGAAATGAGGAAATTGCCAACAACAAAAGCATTTAACGCACTTTCCAATGTGTCAGGGTTGGGGTTTGCATCATCTAAGCTTCTCATGGTGTCTTTGCTACAATAACATGGTCGGCAGACCCGTAGCCAGCTTTTGCCAAGGGGCGGGGCGTCACTTTTTAAAAATGTCCAGGGGGGTTCACTTTTGACAACTTTGGCCCAAACATTGCCCAAATCACTTTGAAAAGTGCTCAGAATGTTGAAAAACTACATGATTTTGAAAGAATTTTTGGCCAAAGGGGGTTTACTCGACCCCCTGGCTATGGGGCTGGTCGGGATGGGTGTCCTTATTGTTACTGAGTCCCGATCCGCTTGGCATTGTCCATAGTCTTTTAAAGATCTCTGAATTTCTGCAATGGCGGACGAAGACTAAATAAAATTTAAAACTCACCTTCGATTTTGGTCATGTAATAAATACAACATGGCACCTGGACCAATGAGGTGAGAGTCAGCAAGAGGTAAGACCAATTGGTAAGATAGATGAACCACGTGACCCTATTGGCCTCCTTAGAGTACCATGGGTAGACCAGAACTCCGCTAAGGATCGTCCAGGTCACGTGCCATAGCGCCCAGAAACATCTGTACCCGATGTACAATTTTAAAGGAATAGGCCACTGTAATATGCAAAATCATTAATGAATTTATGGAATTTTAAGCTTTAACATACGACTTCTTATCTATACTTTGCATGGGACCTTTAAATGCTTCCCACGTTTCAGAGTTCCACATTTACCTGAGGAGTGACGAAAAGCCAAGTCCTGTTGTCATGTAATCCGAAATTTTTCAATCGAAATTCTTCTTGAAATGTTTTCGCACAGCACGATCGACACGAGCAGCCCATTATACCGTCAACCTGTTTGGTAGTTTTTACGAGGACTATACGTGTATATGAATTGATCACTGAGGATTACGTACCATAAATACCACCACTTGCAACTATCAATGGTCGTATTTCAACGAGAAAGTGAAATTTGGTAAATTATGAGTTCGAATTCGAACTTGTAGTGTCAAACGTTACCCATTAACAACAATTCGGTTTGAGAAATATCGGTAAGTGTGACATTGAGAAAGAGCGCAACTTGCCAATGATACACACTGATGAACAAGGCAGACCACAATGATGAACAAGGCAGACAACACTGATGAACAAGGCAGACCACACTGGTGAACAAGGCAGACCACACTGATGAACAAGGCAGACCACACTGGTGAACAAGGCAGACCACACTGATGAACAAGGCAGACCACACTGATGAACAAGGCAGGCCATATGTTTTTGAGGCTGTTCGGACAGCGCGTGGTAGCGCATGCACTTTTTCTCCAAACAAGCTCCTAAAATTCACTGAAATTGCCGTTTTTCGATCTTGGTGCGGAATGTCACTTTTACTTGCTAATAATTTTCAGTTTCCATGTTATTGCAATGGAATGGTTTTACAAAATTGATAAAAGAGTCGCTTATTCTGCTAAAGTCTAAATCCGAAAACCCCGTTTTTGGTCTTAGGCATATAACTCTAAGAGCAGGGCACACTTGAAATTAGTATTCTAATAGCGATAACATTGCTTTTTTGTCTTGGGCATAATTTTTCTAATTTTTCATATATCGAACTTTTCTTTAAACGAGCTTTTTATCAAATACGAATACTGCCAGTCAGACATTCAATCCCAATATCAAATTATTGCTAATAGCGGTATAGTAGTGATGTTTCTGCTTATTTCAGGTCTGCCCTATTGGCAGTTTTCTTTAAAAAATAAAAATTTAAAAATTGTCTCTTAATAAGCCCAACTTCCGAATTGCAACAGATGGTCTAAAATTATTTCTTGTATTCAACCCCCCCCCCCTCCTCCTCTAAACGATACCCTTAAAAGATCTATACTTGAAAACGATCCCTTCTTTTGTTTGAAATCAGATATCATGTTTACATTTTGAATAATAATTAATCAACACGTAAATCATTATCAAACATTGTCTTAAGTAGTGGAGTAGTAGCTTAGGGGGAAGTTAGTAAAGGTCCATAGGTACATACTTGCATACAGTAACGGGAATTAGGTCAGGTCATCACCACTCAAGTCACATGATGAAACATACAACATGGTGGATGGAATATCTATAAAGAAATGAACTTATAAGAACTTTATGTATCAACTATGAGTTTTACTAACTACCTGGACGTTTTATGACCTTATAAGGAGATCTAACGTAATAAGTATACAACAGCATATAAAATGGCATTGAGGGAAGTGAAAGTGTGCCTCTTAGGGGTAGGTATAGTACTTCCTCTATTTGATTCAGTCATGATTAACGCCCATCATTGCTTTTTCAATCGGATTCTCCTCGTACCGTAAATACTGGGGTTCTGGTGGTCTGGACGAACCTTCCTCGCCTCAATGTTCAAAGAGTAATCGATTCCTTACTATCTTAAGATGAATGTGTACGTTTGGAATTTTTATGCAGTCTTCTTTGAAATCACATATCATTTTCAAGAATGCATAACTAAACTCATTGCATATGATCTACATCTTTACACACTTATCTTAACTGCAAATATGAAAATTGGAATTCTCGGGTCATTTTTAAAAAAGTGCGAGTATGGGGAGAATGGGACTGAACTTTTTGAATCAAATGGTCCAAAATTTCTAAAGTTAAACCAAAATATTCTCTGAAGGAGCAACTTTTTCGCATCCGGGTGGGGAGTCAATCGGTACCACCCCCCCCCCCTCCTCCCGAAATTATTGTGCGGGAGTATATGTTATTCAATAGAAGAAGTTAAAATCATAAAAGAAGGAATACTACGGTTGCAGTCTCATAAATAAATAATAAATAATGTTCAAAGTCCTTTATGTACCTAACATGTAATCAGTTGAAGAGTGTATATTCCATGTTTACGTGTCATTGACACCTTAGTTAAAGTACCATTTAATTTAAAGAGTTTTCACATTATGAAAATTTGATTTTCAAATAATATACTAGAATATAGTATATAATTCAAAGTTTTTTAGGTCTAATGTCAATGCTTTGATATCAATAGTGAAATAGCATATCAAAGCTGATGTACAGGGTGGGCCAAAAATGCTTCTCTTTTTAAGACACTATAACTTTTTTATTTTCCAACCTCCATACCCCAAATTTTGCAGTTATGTAGTGCCAGGGGTTCTTAGTAATAATGTAATGTAACAAGTCCTCCAACTTGGATTATAGTTGATCTAAAAGAGGAGTTCAATTGGTCCGCCACCCTATTTGATGATAGATTTTAGTTTTAGTCGCCTTGCTGATATAGCAGTATCAATAAAATGTTTGCTTAGTTTTTTTCATCCTGTCTTAATTGCCAGCTTTAGTTGAGCAATTTTTTAGATTTCATACAAACTCCTGGAGACTTTTCCATACCCTCACTGGGGTTTGTATCAGGGCTATTAGCTTGGAGGTCATCAGGCCGTATCAGTTCAGGAACATTTTGCAAATTATGCTTATTTCTTATGGCACACCACATGTTTAAGTGAGACACTCGTGACATATTTTGTTCAAGTAAAAGTGCATATTTCATGATCCATGGCTAGATAACAACCTCAAGTTTCATTTAGTATCTATATTATGATTTTGTATCAAATATTAAAAAAGTTATAGCATTTTGAAAAAAGTGGTGTTTTTTGGCCCACCCTGTATATATTTGTGGGGAAAAGTTTAATATTTGAATAATTTTTGATAGGAAAGTGGCGTAGGAAAATCTAGCATTGTCCAGCGATTTGTCCACGACACATTCAAGCCAGCATTGGAAAGCACAATAGGGTAAGCTTTCTATTTCTATAAGCAGATATTCGTACAAAGGGCAACATAAGAAAAAAACAGTTCAAATTGATGCACTCTCTTGCAAAGGGTTACCGATTTGATGAGTTAAAACCTAATAGAGAATTGCAGCCATGATATATTGCATGTCAACACGACCACAATAATGACATTTCAATTTTCAATACTCTCAATACGTATAATTAAAACGAAAGAATTTGTGTTGAAAACAAATGCTTCACAATTCATGTAGACTCACATCTTGTGACTACATTTTTCACTTTTTAAACCAAATATTTCCATCGATATAATATGTATAACATAATTTTGCTGCTAGATTTTCTGGTACACGCACAAAGAGCTAGAAAAACTTTCTGGAAGGATTATAATTTATCTTCTTGAAAAATGAAGAATATAACAAAAATATAACAAATATGGAAGAATTCACATTTTGACATAATATAATATTTGTTTTGTCAATAGTTATTATTGTAAAACGTGGACATGAACTTATGATACATGTATGTATACTTATTAATTGATACAAGTAAATACAGTGTTATAGATATAGGATTTTATTAGTACTGATGCCCTTTTAGGGCCAAACGTACATCCGATATACAATTTTTAATAACAGTAAATATAGCAATAAAGTAAAGAAAATAGGATTACATTCTTCAAATGACATATATAAAATGTTACTTTGATATAAGAATCCTGTCTCTACCAATCATTAGATACTTTATCATGTCAGCAGCTTCTTTTAATATGATCCCCTCACTCGTCAATAGAAAAATTGTCTTTTGGTGATCATTCATGTTTTTAAAATTACTACACAGGTTTTCAAGTTTTTCAATATGGGATTTTCTGATAAACTCCAATTTTTTACATTTGAATAAAAAGTGTGTTTCATCTTCTATAACCGAGTCCTTACATATTTTACAAAATCGACTATTAAGATCAGTAATTGGTTTTGTATATCGGCCTCTCTCTAGATTGTGGGCGCTTATACGTAATCTAGTTAAATGTTTAGCGTTTGAAAGTCTCGTTTCTGAAAGGTAGTGTTCAAACCCAAAGTGCGATTTTAGTTGTTTAAATAATCTAAGTTTCCCCCCATTCCCACTTATCAGATTCTTCCAATATACTTGATATCTCTCTATTAATTTCTTTTTGACTTTAATAGCAAGCCTATTTGTGCTCTTCTCTATGTTTACCTTATCTTCAAGATTCAATTCGTTGTGTTTGCTTTATTCCAGGGCCTCGTTCATGAGTAAAACATTAACTGTGGATGAAAAAACTTACAAATATCAAATTTGGGATACTGCTGGTCAAGAAAAAGTAAGTTCTGTAATTAATGATCCCTGCATTATCATCAATAGTATTCTTAAATATATTCATTATTACAGATATTATCACTAAATAAAATAAAAATATAAATTTTTCTGGGCCACGCTATGCATGAAGGAATTTCTGTTTCAGCATTGTGCCTTAGCTCCTTCATTTTCAGAGGACTTTTTTCTTTGGTAATAATAAAAATTATCGCTAGTGAGTTTCCGCACCTAAACGAGCATACTGCATATGCAACCGTCTATTATAGAGGACTTTCTTGTTTCAGCATCGTGCCTTAGTACCTATGTATTATAGAAGACTTTCTGTTTCAGTATCGTGCCTTAGCACTTATGTATTATAGAATACTTTCTTGTTTCAGTATCGTGCCTTAGCACCTAAGTATTATAGAAGTCTTTCTGTTTCAGTATCGTGCCTTAGCACCTAAGTATTATAGAATACTTTCTTGTTTCAGTATCGTGCCTTAGCACCTATGTATTATAGAAGACTTTCTGTTTCAGTATCGTGCCTTAGCACCTAAGTATTATAGAATACTTTCTTGTTTCAGTATCGTGCCTTAGCACCTAAGTATTATAGAATACTTTCTTGTTTCAGTATCGTGCCTTAGCACCTAAGTATTATAGAATACTTTCTTGTTTCAGTATCGTGCCTTAGCACCTATGTATTATAGAAGACTTTCTGTTTCAGTATCGTGCCTTAGCACCTAAGTATTATAGAATACTTTCTTGTTTCAGTATCGTGCCTTAGCACCTATGTATTATAGAATACTTTCTTGTTTCAGTATCGTGCCTTAGCACCTATGTATTATAGAAGACTTTCTGTTTCAGTATCGTGCCTTAGCACCTAAGTATTATAAAATACTTTCTTGTTTCAGTATCGTGCCTTAGCACCTAAGTATTATAGAATACTTTCTTGTTTCAGTATCGTGCCTTAGCACCTAAGTATTATAGAATACTTTCTTGTTTCAGTATCGTGCCTTAGCACCTAAGTATTATAGAATACTTTCTTGTTTCAGTATCGTGCCTTAGCACCTAAGTATTATAGAATACTTTCTTGTTTCAGTATCGTGCCTTAGCACCTAAGTATTATAGAATACTTTCTTGTTTCAGTATCGTGCCTTAGCACCTAAGTATTATAGAATACTTTCTTGTTTCAGTATCGTGCCTTAGCACCTAAGTATTATAGAATACTTTCTTGTTTCAGTATCGTGCCTTAGCACCTATGTATTATAGAATACTTTCTTGTTTCAGTATCGTGCCTTAGCACCTAAGTATTATAGAATACTTTCTTGTTTCAGTATCGTGCCTTAGCACCTATGTATTATAGAATACTTTCTTGTTTCAGTATCGTGCCTTAGCACCTATGTATTATAGAAGACTTTCTGTTTCAGTATCGTGCCTTAGCACCTAAGTATTATAGAATACTTTCTTGTTTCAGTATCGTGCCTTAGCACCTAAGTATTATAGAATACTTTCTTGTTTCAGTATCGTGCCTTAGCACCTAAGTATTATAGAATACTTTCTTGTTTCAGTATCGTGCCTTAGCACCTAAGTATTATAGAATACTTTCTTGTTTCAGTATCGTGCCTTAGCACCTAAGTATTATAGAAGACTTTCTGTTTCAGTATCGTGCCTTAGCACCTATGTATTATAGAAGTCTTTCTGTTTCAGTATCGTGCCTTAGCACCTATGTATTATTGAAGACTTTCTGTTTCAGTATCGTGCCTTAGCACCTATGTATTATTGAAGACTTTCTGTTTCAGTATCGTGCCTTAGCACCTATGTATTATAGAAGACTTTCTGTTTTAGTACCGTGCCTTAGCACCTATGTATTATAGAGGACTTTCTGTTTCAGTATCGTGCCTTAGCACCTATGTATTATTGAAGACTTTCTGTTTCAGTATCGTGCCTTAGCACCTATGTATTATAGAGGACTTTCTGTTTCAGTATCGTGCCTTAGCACCTATGTATTATAGATGACTTTCTGTTTCAGTATCGTGCCTTAGCACCTATGTATTATAGAAGACTTTCTGTTTTAGTACCGTGCCTTAGCACCTATGTATTATAGAGGACTTTCTGTTTCAGTATCGGGCCTTAGCACCTATGTATTATAGATGACTTTCTGTTTTAGTATCATGCCTTAGCACCTATGTATTATAGAAGACTTTCTGTTTTAGTACCGTGCCTTAGCACCTATGTATTATAGAGGACTTTCTGTTTCAGTATCGGGCCTTAGCACCTATGTATTATAGAGGACTTTCTGTTTCAGTATCGGGCCTTAGCACCTATGTATTATAGAGGACTTTCTGTTTCAGTATCGGGCCTTAGCACCTATGTATTATAGAGGAGCTGCTGCTGCTGTGATAGTATACGATGTCACCAATGAGGTAAGGTATTTATAGAGTGGGGAAAGTGTAAATACCATGACCTAAGTTGCAAACCCATATAAGTTAAATAGAACAACGGGTTAGAAGAACACAAATGAACAATGATCCAATTCAAATTACAGTGTGTAGTGTCAAACAGCTCTGACTTAATTGAATGACTTGGAGGTTGTTTTTCAATAATTTTGAAAGTTGTTATGTTCAAATAAATTTGGAGAATTCTACATGTATCTAAAATCGTTCTGACTTCCATTTTGCATCAGGCACATGTGTCTCCGTTACTTGTCACCTGAAAACGTTTTCCAAATTTCAGTCAAGTTTTGGTGTACTAAAAGATTGGATCAAGGAGCTTCAGAGACATGGTCCACAAGAGATTGTGATAGCAATTGCTGGCAATAAATGTGATCTCGCTGACCTACGGGAAGTGCAATATAAAGGTACATCGACATTACTGACATTTTCTGTCGACTTGGTGCCGAGAGTTTGTCCTTATGCCTATACCCAAGTAGATCTTGATTGAATAAAACACAGACTTAAAATGACAAAATCCGAGCATCAGATTTATAGCTAAACCATATTGCATTGTTATTTTCATATATTCTCCTATGCTTCTGTCAAATTGTGTCAGTATTTGTTTGACCCTCAGATTGAGATGTTGTTTCAAAACGTATGTCAATGACCGATGTAACACAAGGATGTCTCATTGTAGATGCTCTGGCGTATGCTGAACAAACAAATGCAATATTTGTAGAGACGAGTGCCAAAAATGCTACAAATGTCAGCGAGATGTTTGAGGCTATATGTAAGTTATGACTATCTTCCACTCCATTAATGCAAGCAGATAATAACATGTAACATACGAGGGTTGATTACAAAGTTCTCATATATCTCTAGTTTCTTATTTTCAATTTATTCTTATTATTCTCGTATACTGAAATTTATATTCCTGCAAATACTAATATTATGATATGTTAGGTCACACCATAAGCAGTTTTCACCAAATAGGATAAATTATGGCTGCATTTGATAATTTCACAAACTTTTAATTTTCTCGCCCTCTGTAGTTTGTGTTATAGATTGAAAAAAAATTATTATTTACAGGTCGAAAATTACCGGATGAGGATTTTCTACAAAGCTCAGTTAATAATGACAGGATCAATCTCAAAGGAACTGCAACAACGAAGAAAAAGAAATGTTGCTGAATTATTTACTAAGGCACATTCCGCAATGAATGCTTTTAACAACATTTCAAAAACAAATGGAATCACATCAATTTAGAAAAGGGAATTTTCCTGAATGTTCAATATATATTTAGAAACATTCTGCAAAATGGATGTTCGTGTTTTAAAAAAACATTCCATCAAACGTTATGATATGTTGACTTCATCATCTTTTAGTTAAACAATGTCATGGATAAAGATGGTTTATATGATACTTGAAATACTCAATTCCATTGCAAAGACCGATAAATTGTAAACCAAACCAAATGCAAACAGATAGGAGTTGTACAGGGTGGACCAAAAACGCCACTTTTTTCAAGACACTATAACTTTTTCATTTTCCAACCGACATACATCAAATTAGATTCTGTTCATCTCTCATGGCACACCACATGTTTAAATGAAACGCTGGTGACATATTTTGTTCAAATAAAAGTGTACAATTCATAATCCATGGCTATATTGCATCTTCAAGTTTCATTTGGTATGCAAATTATAGGAAAATTATGATTTTGGATCAAAAATTAAAAAAGTTATAGCATTTTGAAAAAAGTGGCTTTTTTGGCCCACCCTGTATATATCAATCGACTGTATATAATCGTGTAGATATGTATTGTTTGGAATGGGCCTCGCAAATCATTTTTGGAACCAGGTGAATGTTTTTTCCATGTGCAATATGTGTGGAATGTATAATTTGTGACAATATTTGACCATTTAGAAGACACAGACATGTTGCCACAAAATCAATTTTACAAGTATATTAAATTATCTTCCCCATTTACAGTTACAATTATTATGATTACAAGTGATGTTATGATCGATGTGTAATTTTTTATTTGTTCAAACGTTTTTGATTTGTAGAATACTTAGTTCTTTGTTGTATTATCTTTATTAGCTCTAGAAATCATGGGTTAAACAAATCCATCAAATATATATTGTTTACATTGTAAAATGTATGATATAAAACAATGATACAAAACAATTTATGTTATGTTACCTTACATTTGCTGTGTACGTTCCCTGTTCCATAAGTTTGACAACCGGAAGTTCCATTTGATAGTACTATCATATCAAATCCTGTCATTATTTGAATCTTAATTTTGTTCCTTAATCACTGGTCAGTATCAAGCGAAGGTAACGACCGTCATATTCGCATTTAAAGAGGCACTATGCCATAGGAAAGCACAATCAACACCCCTCTGGACTTTTTTGCATGTTGAGTTTCACCACATATATACCAATCTACTTACCAAAGAAGAAGTCCCAAATCCCCCTCTTTCAGTGTTAATTTTGCGATTGTGCTGGCAGATCTAATTATTTTCTAAGAAATTAATTCAATCTGCAGTTTGAATATACCGGGAAAGTCCTCCTGTTATCTGATTGGTCGTTGAATTTGTTTATCATAAACCTGATTGGCTGTCTGTTTCAAGGCGCTTGTGGGCGCTTGTGTAACTCAATGGGGATTCCCCTCGCTAGTCGAGGAATCGATTGTGTTTAATTCTGGAGTTTGGTTGTTCTGTTGATTATTTCCGATATTTCGGCAATAATATACCCAAAAGTTATTCTCAAGATATATCCATAGTATGTGAGATATTATATGAGCAATAACAATAGGACATCATTGATTGTCTGGGGGAGACACCTATGGCATAATGCATCTTTAAGATGGCGGACGGGAAGTGTCAATTTCAATATTTTTAGTTTTCATCGAATTAAACCACTTTATAGACTTCATTGCTTTTTCAATTTATGGGAAGAAGTGAAATACACTTGGACCGAAAATGCTATCAACAATATATTGTGTAAATTCCATGCTATGTGCAACTTAAAATAATATAACCAATACATACTTGGTAGACACAACTGGACATACTGCATAAGTGGTCTACCCTGTGTACATATACACTGTACGTCTGGTCATGGACGTTGCCAAAATATATTCACTTTATTTTTACATGTAGGGTTCCTAGAATGGACATGCTTCGATCAAATGATTTGTAACGTGTATATAATCTACTGTTTAAGCAGCCTGAATCGCACATGGCCATTTGAAATGGGTGTGTACAGTTTAAAATAGTAATAAATATAATCAATATGCATTCAGACAGGGTGGACCAAAAACGCCACTTTTTCGAAATGCTTTTTTATTATTTGTTAATCTAAAACCATTAATTTGAATACCAAATCAAACTTTGATGATGTACATATAATCTAGTCATGCATCATAAATTGTACATTTTTACTTGAATAAAAAGATATCCACATGCGTCTAACTTAAACATGTACGGTATAGCATGAGAAATAAACATAATTTGCATAATGTTCCTGAACTGACACGGCCTGATGACCACCCAGCTCATAGTCCTGGTGCAAACCCCAGTGCAGTAGTCATAGGATATGGGGAGGAATCTCGGAGATTGAACATGGGCACCCAATCTCATTGCCCAACTAAAGCTGGCAATATTCAAAACAAATTGAAAGAAACTAAGCCAACATGTCATTGATACTGCCATATCAGCATGGCGACTAAAACTAAAACCTATCATCAAAGCCGGACTGGGGGGGTTGAACAATTGAACTCTCTTTTAGATCAAATACAATCCAAGTTGAAGGACTTTTTCCATTATTTTATTACTTGGGACCTCTTGCGCTATATAACTGCATTTGGTGTATATGTACAATGCCGGGTTGGCAAATAAAAAACTTATTAACTTATACTCCCTCAGTTAGTGTTTTTAAAAACGTCAGCGTTTTTGGCCCACTCTTTATCTTTAGCCTACAAACGATGTTCAACACTCCAGTGGACAATTTATATGACTAAATTGACAAAATTGACTAAAATGACAATTGGCTCGAAAGCTTATGATTAAACTGTTTGTGCTATATGCAATTTTTACATGGGACTTTTGCTGAACATCGATTATTATGGGCCATCGTATATTAAGTTAGAAAACGTAATCCGGCAACTATCAAACTTCCGGTAAGGAAAATATTTTGTAACATTTTACTATTCATCAGTTTCCATGGATTTTTGTTGACCAAAGTTACTCTTTTATGATAAATTGTCTTGAAATAGAAGAAATATGTCTGTAAATATATATACGGTGAATCAAAACTTCCAAATTTCGTCCAGATTTTGCATGAAAGATAATGAAATTCTCTAATTTTCAAGTTCGTTGGCCAGGCCCTATTTACTGCTACTGTACCTGTGTGTGTACGTGTACCAATACATGTACGTAGTAAATGGTATGCTTTTCCATGATCCTTTGTTTCACTGAGTCTACTGACCACTGTACACCAGGGGTGTATCCAAGATGTAGGCTACTAGTCTAGCTACTAAAAAGTAGGATTGTTGTGCCCCAAAAATTTTCTTTTTTACATCAAGCAAGCCATTTGGAGTAAATGAAAAAGGTTGTTGTGATTTCAGAGGTAAAGAGTTGTTTGTTTTGATTTTAGAGATAGTCAAAATGGTTGTTGTGATTGGCTTGTTGTGATTTCAGAGATGATGAAAATGGTTGTGATTTCAGAGATATAGTCAAAATGGTTGTTTTGATGGGTTTGTTGTGATTTCAGAGTTGACGAAAATGATTGTTGTGATTTCAGAGATGATGAAAATGATTGTTGTGATTTCAGAGATAATGAAAATGATTGTTGTGATTTTAGAGGTAATGAAAATGGTTGTGATTTCAGGGATAGTCAAAATGGTTGTTGCGATGGGTTTGTTGTGATGATGAAAATGATTGTTGTGGTTTCAGAGATAATGAAAATGATTGTTGTGATTTCAGAGATAATCAAAATGGTTGTTTTGATAGGTTTATTGTGATTTCAGAGATAATGAAACTGGTTATTGTGATTTCAGAGATGATGAAAATGAATATTGTAATTTCAGAGATAATGAAACTGGTTGTGATTTCAGATTCAATGAAAATAGTTGCTGTGATATAAGAGATAATGAAAATGAATATTGTGATTTCAGAGATAATGAAACTGGTTATTGTGATTTCAGAGTTAATGAAAATAGTTTTTTTGATTTCAGAAAAAGTATCAGAGAAAATGAAAAGGGTTTTTCTTTTTTTCAGAAATAATGAAAAGGATTGTCATGACTTCAGTTCTTTTGATTTCAGAGATACATGTAATGGAAATGGTTGTTGGGATTTCAGAGATAATGAAAATGATTGTTGGGATTTCAGAGATAGTGAAAATGATTGTTGGGATTTCAGAGATAATGAAAATGATTGTTGGGATTTCAGAGATTATGAAAATGATTGTTGGGATTTCAGAGATAATGAAAAGGGTTATTTCGTTGCGTTTTCCGTGATAGTGAAAAAAATTGTCGTGATTTCACCCATTATGAAAAGGTTGCTTTGATTTCATGGAGATAATGAAAAGTTTTGCTGTGATTTCAGAGATAATGAAAATAGTTGTTTTGATTTCAGAAATAATATAATGCAAAAGATTGTTGTGATTTCAAAGATAATGAAACTGGTTATTGTTATTTTAGTGATAATGAAAATGATTATTGTTATTTCAGTTATAATGAAAAGGGTTATTGTTATTTCAGTGATAATGAAAAGGGTTATTGTGATAGGAGCTGGAGCAGCTGGGCTATGTGCTCTTAGGCATCTGACAGCGAGGCCAGATCTGTTCCAAGCAGTTGCATATGAACAAAGCTCTGTTGTAGGAGGGACGTGGGTGTACACAGAACAAACAGATAAAGATGATAGGGGGAACCCTATACACTCAAGCATGTATAAAGAACTCAGGTATTTTACTACACATTGAATACTGAATATGTTTGTTAATTGTTATAAGGACCAAGAGGAGCAGTCACTTTATAGCTGGCAGACTAGATTGAGATTGATCTAGCTCATGCATTGCCATTGTCATCATTTAAGGAACTTTTTGTTATCATGATTGTTAAAAATAAACAGAAAGAAAAAAATGTTTGACACTGATTAAGCTATAAGTTGATTTAATATTGTTGGCAGTCCTGATGTTATGTTTAATAAAAAGAAAATGTTGAATAAAAATTATTATGTAATTTTAGATTTAGCTCACAAAAATTCATATGTTCAAAAATGTTTATTGATATCTTGCCAATACAAAGATACATCACACTGATGTTTTTACATTTTGTCCTGTTGTATTTCACAATTGAATTTTCATTTTTTCAAAAATTGTCATTCTTACAATTTTTCTCTCATTCAACAGAGGATTTTAAGTACATACATCTGTATTGCTCTCGACCATGGTATAAGGTCGTTATTCAGCTGTTGGGAGGAATATCCCTTGGATGATATCCATATATGGATATCATCCTTGTGATATTCCCCATATCAAATCCCTCCTGGTGAATAACTTCTTTATATCACATACATGTAGTCAATAGAATACAAGTATTTAGTTCAGACACATCAACCGCCAAGAATTATCAAGAAACACGGTGTAAATTGATAAGAACATTAAAATTATCAGAAGTCACTGTTTTCAAGTTTCTTCAACATCAACTTTTGCCATTCAAATATTAACTCCAACTAAATAGTTCCGAGAAATGTGATGTTCAAAGTTACTTCATTTTCTATTTTGTACATAATACTATTTTATGAGGAAAATGGAATTGTGAATTTGATCTGTTGATGAAAACAAGCTGTTTACATCTTACTTAAATGTATCTCAACTAATCAGTTAATTTATCAGGTGAAGGCTTAAATTATTGAAAACCAATTATACCATAGAACTATTATACTTGATACTTAGTAAATCCATTAGCCAAAGAGGATGGTTGATTTTATCTAATTAAGTATTTCTAGAGGTGATTGTTATTGATGGCTTGGAAACCTGACTTAATCAGAATTCTACAAATAGTGGATACATTTATGAACGGCATAGAAATATTACAAGGTCTTAAAGACTGTTATGTTTTCATTCACAGAAATGTATTCCTCATACAGGGTGGCCCAAAAAACAGAACCCTCCAAATATGAAATAATTTCACCATAAATAAGTGCTCATTTTAGATTTGCTTCATATCTCAGCTTCTTTCTTTCCCACTTTGCCACTTTACATTTTCAGAGGTAGGACCTTAAATAAGATGGGCCGCTAATTTTATTTATATGTTTTAGGCCTACAAATCTGTTACTTTGTTTTAGGACTAACCTTCCCAAAGAAGTGATGGCTTTTCCAGATTTTCCATTTGACAAGAGTTTACCATCATTTGTACGCCACAGTGATGTGAGGAAGTACCTAGAAGATTACACTCAACAAAATGACCTCTATAAATACATTAAGGTATAAAACAATACCTGGACTCTGATTCTGAACTTTTCCATAAATTTTTGCTGTAAATAATTTACGATAGGACAAGTACAGTCTGTAAACCGAAAATTAACAATTGAATTTACAATACGGAAAAGTTCAGAATCGGACTCCATGATTGCTTCACTAATAATTATTTCTGTTGATCAATGTTTTTTAAGGGTATCTTGTGTTAACTTCTCTCTCACTAATGTATATATACATACTGTACATGTTTTTTTATTAACTTTTGAAATGTACTGATGAAAAATCAAAAAAATCAATGTAAAAGATAATTGCTTCATCTTGCTGTTTCAGAGAATTGCGCAACTACTGTACATGTATTTCCACGTAAAATGATAATTTCACCTCTTTGTTGTTATATTTTCTGCTATAATGCTAATGAAAACCCTGATAGGTTTACAATTATTTTTCAGTTCAACACAAGTGTAGAACATGTTGATCCAATAAAAACTGATGAGAATGATATTCAATGGGAGGTGACTGTAAAGGACAATGAACAAGGCGTTACCAAGGAGACTGCAGATGCTGTGATGGTATGCAATGGGTAAGTTGTTATTATGGGTGTTACCAAGGAGACTGCAGATGCTGTGATGGTATGCAATGGGTAAGTTGTTATTATGGGTGTTACCAAGGAGACTGCAGATGCTGTGATGGTATGCAATGGGTAAGTTGTTATTATGGGTGTTACCAAGGAGACTGCAGATGCTGTGATGGTATGCAATGGGTAAGTTGTTATTATGGGTGTTACCAAGGAGACTGCAGATGCTGTGATGGTATGCAATGGGTAAGTTGTTATTATGGGTGTTACCAAGGAGACTGCAGATGCTGTGATGGTATGCAATGGGTAAGTTGTTATTATGGGTGTTACCAAGGAGACTGCAGATGCTGTGATGGTATGCAATGGGTAAGTTGTTATTATGGGTGTGGAGGGAGATTCTCAATTCAAATATGCATTCTTAAGATCAGCCTAGATGAGCCTAACTTGGATACCAATACTCATTGGTTTAGACAAGTATTGTTACCAGCTTTGTATAGCAATACTTCTTTGGTGTTAAGACAAGTATTGTTACCAAATTGTATAGCAATACTTTGTGTCTAGTCAAGTATTGTTACCAACTATGTATAGCAATACTTTTTTGTGTCTAGTCAAGTTTTGTTACCAACTTTTTATAGCAATACTCCTTGGTGTTTAGAAAAGTATTGTTACCAGCTTTGTATAGCAATACTTCTTTGTGTCTAGTCAAGTATTGTTACCAACTTTGTTTAGCAATACTTCTTTGTGTCTAGTAAAGTATTGTTACCAACTTTGTTTAGCAATACTTTGTGTCTAGTCAAGTATTGTTACCAACTTTGTTTAGCAATACTTCTTTGTGTCTAGTCAAGTATTGTTACCAAATTTGTTAAGCAATACTTCTTTGTGTCTAGTCAAGTATTGTTATCAACTTTGTATAGCAATACCTCTTCGTGTCTAGTCAAGTATTGTTACCAACTTTGTATAGCAATACTTCTTTGTGTTCAGTCAAGTATTGTTACCAACTTTGTATAGCAATACTTCTTTGTGTCTAGTCAAGTATTGTTACCAACTTTGTATGGCAATACTTTTTTGTGTCTAGTCAAGTATTGTTACCAACTTTGTATAGCAATACTCTTTGTGTCTAGTCAAGTATTGTTACCAACTTTGTATTGCTAATACTTCTTTGTGTCTAGTTACATATTGTTACCAACTTTGTATAGCAATACTCTGTGTCTAGTCAAGTATTTTTACCAACTCTATACAGCAATATTCCATGGTGCATTTCAGGCATTACTCTACCCCTATCATCCCAAACATCAAGGGAATGGATGACTTCAAGGGCAAAGTTTTGCATAGCCATAACTACAGACATAAGGAGTCATGTCAGGGTCTCAATGTTGTATGTCTAGGGGCAGGTGCATCAGGTCAGGATATAGGACTGGAAGTAGCATCAGCTGCAAATAAGGTAAACGGCAGTTAAGGTAGCATTGTTTTTATGTCACCACCAAAAGTGGTGACATATTGTTATGGTCTCCGTTTTTTTTTCGACGGCGTCCGGCGGTTGGTGGTTGGCGGTTGGCGTCCGGCGGTTGGCGTCTGTAACAATTTCTTACAACTTCCTATAACTTAACAAATACTGTTTAGACTGACTTCAATTTTTTTCTAAATCATCTACATGTTCTCAGAAGTTCAAATCTGACTTTAGATTTGACATTTGACCTTCAATGACCTTCTCAAGGTCAAAAAGGTCTTTTTTCAACTTGCTTCACATTGACTAAATTTTTTTTCAAAATCATCTACATGTTCTCAGAAATTCAAATCTGACTTTAGATTTGACATTTGACCTTCAAATCTGACTTTAGATTTGACATTTGACCTTCAATGACCTTCTCAAGGTCAAAAAAGGTAAAAAAAGGTCTGTTTTCAACTTGCTTCGAATTGACTAAATTTTTTTTTCAAAATCATCTACGTGTTCTCAGAAATTCAAATCTGACTTAAGATTTGACTTAAGATTTGACATTTGACCTTCAATGACCTTGTCAAGGTCAAAAAAGGTCAAAAAGGTCTGTTTTCAACTTGCTTCAAATTGACTAAAAAAAAATTTTTCAAAATCATCTATGTGTTCTCAGAAATTCAAATCTGACTTTAGATTTGACTTAAGATTTGACATTTGACCTTCAATGACCTTCTCAAAGTCAAAAAAGGTCAAAAAGGTCTTTTTTCAACTTGCTTCAATTTGACTAAATTTTTTTTTCAAAATCATCTACATGTTCTCAAAAATTCAAATTTGACTTTAGATTTGACATTTGACCTTCAGTGACCTTCTGAAGGTCAAAAAAGGTCTGTTTTCAACTTGCTTCAAATTGACTAAATTTTTTTTCAAAATCATCTACGTGGTCTCAGAAATTCAAATCTGACTTAAGATTTGACATTTGACCTTCAATGACCTTCTCAAGGTCAAAAAAGGTCAAAAAGGTCTGTTTTCAACTTGCTTCAAATTGACTAAAAAAAATTTTTAAAATCATCTACGTGTTCTCAGAAATTCAAATCTGACTTTAGATTTGACTTAAGATTTGACATTTGACCTTCAATGACCTTCTCAAAGTCAAAAAAGGTCAAAAAGGTCTTTTTTCAACTTGCTTCAAATTGACTAAATTTTTTTTTCAAAATCATCTACATGTTCTCAGAAATTCAAATCTGACTTTAGATTTGACATTTGACCTTCAATGACCTTCTCAATGTCAAAAAAGGTCAAAAAGGTATTTTTTCATCTTGCTTCAAATTTACTAATTTTTTTTTCAAAATCATCTACATGTTCTCAGAAATTCAAATATGACTTAAGATTTGACTTTTGACCTTCAATGACCTTCTCAAAGTCAAAAAAGGTCATAAAGGTCTTTTTTCAACTTGCTTCAAATTGACTAATTTTTTTTTTCAAAATCATCTACATGTTCTCAGAAATTCAAATATGACTTTAGATTTGACTTTAGATTTGACATTTGACCTTCAATGACCTTCTCAAGGTCTAAAAAGGTCAAAAAGGTCTTTTTTCAACTTGCTTCAAATTGACTAATTTTTTTTTTCAAAATCATCTACATGTTCTCAGAAATTCAAATCTGACTTTAGATTTGACATTTGACCTTTAATGACCTTCTCAAGGTCAAAAAAGGTCAAAAAGGTCTGTTTTCAACTTGCTTCAAATTGACCAAATTTTTTTTTCAAAATTATCTACATCTTTTCAGAAGTTCAAATTTGACTTTACAAGTTCTCAGAAATTCAAATCTGACTTAATATTGTGAGCAACTAGGTGGTGACATTTTGTCATGTTAATGCCTTGTTTTAAATTTAATAGTGTTACAACTGCACCCCCAATCCGCAACATCATCCTGTAACGCTGTACTGCGCTGTAAACAGTACTGAACAGTGCAGATCAAGCACAGCGCTGTACAGCGATGTACAGTACTATTTTAGCATCACCTGTTTTGAATAGCGTATTACAGTACTATTTTTACAGCTCTGTACAGTACTGTTTTTCAAAACAGCGATGCACAGTACTGTTTTTACAGCACTGTCCAGCACTGTTTCATAAACAGCGCTGTTTGATGCTGTTTGAGATTGACAGTGTAGGGAGATGTGATTGTGAGAGTAATGTTGATGTTCACTGAAGAGTGGAGAGACAGGCCCATCATTCTTAGCATTTTTCCAGTGATATTGGGCTAAAGATGTCAAATGTGAAACCCCCCTGGATTTTTTTGAAAAGTGAACCCCCTTGACAAAAGCTGGCTATGGCATATATTCACTAGAGGGGTTTACTCTTTTGAGAGAGATGTCTTTGCTCTTAGACATGAAGAAATGGATAGGAATTTTTTAGGATACTAGTATCTTCCAATGTAGGTTTCAATCCAGCAAGTAGGGATAAAAAAATCCAGTAAGTGGACATGCCAAAGTTTTGTTCATTTACATTGTCATCATTGTATTTCAGTCATCCTCTTTCACCATCTCCGTATACAGTGTACATGTACATATGTATTGGTCAATGGTTAAAACTGTGATACACAAGTACCTGCAATTAATTTGGAAAAAATGGCCACCAAATTCAAGTGACATCATTTAAATACAGGTTTAACAATTGACATACTCGCATTGTGAAAAGAAATCGTGTATTATATAGCCATCTAGAATTTTATAAGGTTTTAGATTAGATCACGTGTGACATAATTGAAAAATGATAGGCCCTCGGGATAGGCTGATACTGATATTTTCCATTGTGGATAAGTTAAGGTGAGACCATTGAATTGAGTAAATAAGAGATTCTGATCCATTGGAGATAAGCTCCTATTACTCCTAGGTTCTCATGACCTATATTCAAAATGTGTCGTCATATTTTTTATATCTCCAGGTATATCTAAGTCACAACAAAGCTCCCCTGTTAGCTGCGTTGCCAAGCAACATGGTCCAGGTGCCTGGGATTTCTCACTTGAAGGAGCATTCTGTGGTGTTCAAGGACGAAAAAGAAGTCCCCCTGGACTTATTACTCCTCTGCACAGGATATCACTACACCTTCCCATTTCTCTCTGAGAAATGCCACATAGATACAACTGATGAAAGAGTCTCTCCTTTGTATAAACACCTGATACACACTGAATTCCCTACCTTAGCTCTGATGGGGTTATGTAAAACCATATGTCCCTTCCCCCAATTTGACTGCCAAGTAAGGTTCTTTATTTCATCACTAGATGGCAGCATGGTGCTGCCGTCTGCTAAAGAAATGCGTAAGGATACAAATCGGGACTTTGAATGGCGTGCAGAAGAATTAAACATGCCTGCTAGGCATGCACATCACATGGGGAAGCTACAATGGGAGTATAACGATGAGTTAGCCTATTTGGGTAACTTTACACCAATACCACAAGTGATTCGTATGCTTTATGACGCTGTCCATCAACGCAGGTTCACTGATATCATGCTGTATAAAAAAGACAATTATGAGCTTGTGGGACCGAAGGAATTTAAACCATTGATAAAATGATAATAGTCTTGCAAATGAGAAAATATCTCCGCTGAATTAAGCTAGACTCATACCATAGCCATTTCTAATCAAATCGTGATTTATTGGGGAGATTTGAATTATATCTTTAAACAGAGACATGTTTTATATGTCTCTGCTTTAAACAACTGTTCCGCAATTAACTACCTGATTTGATGGTTGAAATCAAATGGCATGCATAATCTACCACTGGCATTAATAGCATTAATTATTATCTACTACTAATACAAATATGACGTGCAGTATTATTCAATTTTGAGCAGATGAACACGATTATTTCAAATGTCAAAGTCCTTGTAATAAAGAAAGCGACTGCTCGGACACCGGGCTACGACGCCATTTGGATATCTCAAAGCAAAGGCATTCGAGCATGTGTGATGTGATTGCTAGATCTCCATATAAGCACACTGGGTGAAATGTTGAGAATGTTTTAATAAGTTCATTTGATATATGTTTAGCTAAAAACGTTAGCTTGTAATGCACAT
Source organism: Owenia fusiformis (assembly GCA_903813345.2). NCBI lineage: Eukaryota > Metazoa > Annelida > Polychaeta > Sabellida > Oweniidae > Owenia > Owenia fusiformis. The sequence goes on along the minus strand of CAIIXF020000003.1, from coordinate 32,313,969 downwards.
TGCACTAGGCAGCGACCTATGTAACTACTTCACTGCATAATAATTAAAATAAATGTCTAATGAACTGAAAAATAAGTTGTCAATCGTTCCCGCTTCTGTCAAAAGTGGTCCTTTTCTTTCATGTTCTTTACACACACAAAAAGATGAATAACATAATTGATAATGATAAATAATAAATATTTAAATTAATAGAAAGTGAATTAGATTGCAGAAACACAACATACGAGTATATGTATAAATCGAATGGATGCAAATGTTTCATTTACTACTCAATGGATTCAAAATCAAGTTTTTACAAGGTTTGTAATCGAATGCAGGTGTACCATCGACTGTCTGATCTATAAGGCCTAAATAGACTTTCTGGAAGTCCATGACCACTCTCATATGTGATATGATATTATATATTGTAACGTTTTTCCCGTGGGTCAGGAATGCGGGGAAAATGTGGGGAAGATGGACCCTCCCGTGTGTTACTTAATTGCGGGATTATACGGAGCGGCGTTGACTCCACTCGCTACAGTCGCCTGAGATGTTACTCCAAGGGAATGCAAGGGGAAAGAAAGTATTACGCAATCTGGGTTTGCACTACACAAGTTCCCTCTGGAACTCACTACAATACAACAATGAACATTCAAGTACAGAATAAAAGTAAAGTTATATATTTGCTCTTTATGAGCCAAACAATGGTTTAGAAACAATAGAAAATTATGTACAAAGTCGAGCTCAAACTACCCTAAACTATATAATCACTAATGCCTTAAGGCAGAAAAACATGTGATGTCACTTGAATGTCTTTAAGTTACTATAAGAAAGTAAGATCAAAAGAGGATATCACTTTGATAAGTTCCCGCAAAAGATAAAGGTTGATATCACTTGAATGTCTCTAAAGTCGCCACATAAAATAATCATGAACTCATATTAAACAATCACTATAACATTAGATGTCTTTGTTTGTGTCTTCTTCAGCAATTGTGGGATGCACCTCTTGTCTTTGTATTCCGTTGTCTGTCCTGAAATAAAATGGCGCTCCTGGCCACGGGACCCCACTGTCTACTTATCTAGTTTATTAATGTACAACCTGGTGCAAAATATTCTTAAAATCCGGAATCCAAGCAACGATCCTACTCAATGGGTGCAAAAGCCCTTATATCTCTTGATCATAGGTGCAATGTTTCTGTGTGCCCCTGTTCCTAACCAGGGTGCAATTCCTCTATATGCCCTTGTTCCTTAACCAAGGTGCATCTTGCCCCTGTTCCTTAACCAGGGTGCAAGTCCTTTTATGTGCCCTTGTTCCTTAACCAAGGTGCACCTTGCCCCTGTCCCTTAACCAGGGTGCAAGTCCTTTATATGCCCTTATTAAACTTTGCACCTATGTCCAGTTTGCAATTCCCTTATATGCCCTTGTTCCTAACCAAGGTGCATTTTGCCCCTGTTCCTTAACCAGGGTGCAAGTCCTCTATATTCCATCATCCAAGTTGCAATCAGGTGCAAACGTCCTTAAAGCCTTTATCCAAATTATAATCACGTACAAATGTCCTTAAATCCTTTATCCAAGTTGCAATCAGGTGCAAATGTGCTTAAATCCTTAATCCGAATTATAATCACGTACAAATGTCCTTAAATCCTTTATCCAAGTTGCAATCAGGTGCAAATGTGCTTAAATCCTTAATCCAAATTATAATCACGTACAAATGTCCTTAAATCCTTTATCCAAGTTGCAATCAGGTGCAAATGTGCTTAAATCCTTAATCCGAGGTACAACCGGGTGCAAATGTCCTTATGGGGTGCAACCTGGTGCAAATGTCCTTAAATCCTTAATCCGAGGTGCAACCGGGTGCAAATGTCCTTATGGGGTGCAACCTGGTGCAAATGTCCTTAAATCCTTAATCCGAGGTGCAACCGGGTGCAAATGTCCTTAAATCCTTAATCCGAGATGCAACCGGGTGCAAATGTCCTTATGGGGTGCAACCTGGTGCAAGTTTCCTTAAATCCTTAATCCGAGGTGCAACCGGGTGCAAATGTCCTTATGGGGTGCAACCTGGTGCAAGTATCCTTAAATCCTTAATCCGAGATGCAACCGGGTGCAAATGTCCTTATGGGGTGCAACCTGGTGCAAGTATCCTTAAATCCTTAATCCGAGGTGCAACCGGGTGCAAATGTCCTTATGGGGTGCAACCTGGTGCAAATGTCCTTAAATCCTTAATCCGAGGTGCAACCGGGTGCAAATGTCCTTATGGGGTGCAACCTGGTGCAAGTATCCTTAAATCCTTAATCCGAGGTACAACCGGGTGCAAATGTCCTTATGGGGTGCAACCTGGTGCAAGTATCCTTAAATCCTTAATCCAAGATGCAACCGGGTGCAAATGTCCTTATGGGGTGCAACCTGGTGCAAGTATCCTTAAATCCTTAATCCGAGGTGCAACCGGGTGCAAATGTCCTTATGGGGTGCAACCTGGTGCAAATGTCCTTAAATCCTTAATCCGAGGTGCAACCGGGTGCAAATATCCACTATGGGTGCAATCGGGTGCAAATATACGCTATAGTTGCAACCGGGTGCAAATATCCTTAATCATAGGTGCAATGTCTCTGTGTGCCCCTGTTCCTAACCAGGGTGCAATTCCTCTATATGCCCTTGTTCCTTAACCAAGGTGCATCTTGCCCCTGTTCCTTAACCAGGGTGCAAGTCCTTTTATGTGCCCTTGTTCCTTAACCAAGGTGCACCTTGCCCCTGTCCCTTAACCAGGGTGCAAGTCCTTTATATCTCTTATTATACTTTGCACCTATGTCCAGGTTGCAATCATGGGTACAAATGCCCCTTGCACCAATATGGGGTTGCAAGTTGGGTGCAACTCTCCAAAATATCCTTTACACCTAATTCAGATGGTTATTATGGATGCAAATATCCCTTGCACCGATATGGGGTTGCAAGTTGGGTGCAACTCTCCCAAATGACCTTCACACCTGGTGCAAATATTCCTTGCACCAATATGGGGTTGCAAAGTTGGTTGCAACTCTCCAAAATATCCTTCCGTTGATTATCTTGGGTGCAAATATCCCTTGCACCAATCTGGGGTTGCAAAGTCGGGTGCAACTCTCCCAAATCTCCTGGGGTTGCAAGATTGAGTGCAACTCTCCCAAAAATTCCTTCACACCTATTCCAGGTGGTTGATATGGGTGCAAATGTTCCTTGCACCGATATGGGGTTGCAAAGTTGGTTTGCAACTCTTCCAAATGTCCTTCAATTAGTTACTATTGGGTGCAAATATTCCTTGCACCGATATGGGGTATGCGCAATTACTTGCAACTCTCCCAAAGTCCTTCTGTTGATTACTATAAGTGCAAATATCCCTTGCACCTATATGGGGTTGCAAATTGGGTTGCAACTCTCCCAAATATCCTTCACACCTATTCCAGGTGGTTGATATGGGTGCAAATGTTCCTTGCACCGATATGGGGTTGCAAGTTGGGTGCAACTCTCCCAAATGACCTTCACACCTGGTGCAAATATTCCTTGCACCAATATGGGGTTGCAAAGTTGGTTGCAACTCTCCACAATATCCTTCCGTTGATTATCTTGGGTGCAAATATCCCTTGCACCAATCTGGGGTTGCAAAGTCGGGTGCAACTCTCCCAAATCTCCTGGGGTTGCAAGATTGAGTGCAACTCTCCCAAAAATTCCTTCACACCTATTCCAGGTGGTTGATATGAGTGCAAATATCCCTTGCACCAATATGGGGTTGCAAATTGGGTGCAACTCTCCCAAATATCCTTCACACCTATTCAAGGTGGTTGTTATGGGTGCAAATATCCCTTGCACCTATATGGGGTTGCAAATTGGGTTGCAACTCTCCCAAATATCCTTCACACCTATTCAAGGTGGTTGTTATGGGTGCAAATATCCCTTGCACCTATATGGGGTTGCAAATTGGGTTGCAACTCTCCCAAATATCCTTCACACCTATTCCAGGTAGTTGATATGGGTGCAAATGTTCCTTGCACCGATATGGGGTTGCAAAGTTGGTTGCAACTCTCCCAAATGTCCTTGAATTGAGTATGGGGTTGCAAAGTTGGGTGCAACTCTCCCAAATAACAATACAATGTTGAGTAAAAAGAATGAATAAAAATACACACACAATCTCTATACAATCCGATATGACTCTCTAAATTAATGTTCAAAATGTCCAGACTAAAAAATGGACAAACTGTGATGATATTTGATCGACAATCTTTCGTCAATTACTCAACAAAATATTCTTACTTACGACCCCGTGGTTGTTCCAGTCTGTAAATCCGTTAATTATTTGTCGCACAACAACTTGACAAACTGGTCAAATTCCTTTTATATGCCCTGCGCGGACGTTTTGGACTGCATAAATCTGATTGGTTAATTCCGCCAAAAAACTAGGTTAGTATGCCGATGAGGTACCTCAATGGGCGATAATATGAAATTTCCGTGGATGATCAGGTCACTAAAATGCTAAAACGTGATCAATTAACTCGAAAATGATTAAAAATCAAAGTTCCTATGAAAGATTACATGCCAATAATTAATCCGCCACTCGCCTAAACTCACCAGTTCCACTGAAATTCCTGTAAAATGGCTTCGTTTTCCGATTTTCGAAAGAAAAATTACATTGACTTCCTTATTTCTGGAATTTCTTATTAAAACCGGTAATGGTGAAACGAAAACACTAAAATCAATAATCAATTTTCATCACAATATATAAAAAATTGCTGGAAATACCGTTTGTGTATGACACTATTATTGACTGCACTCCTTGTAATCTGTTTAAAAGCCTGGCCCTTATCAAAATAATTGAAAGGGAATTCGGAATTTAAAAAAATACAAAATACATTTTTGATAAATTTGCAATTATTTTTTATTTTTGTTGGTGTATAATAGGCCTATTGGTACGTATTTCTGTTTTATAGCTTTCAGCGCATGGACAAAGAGATTACTTGTTCCTATGTGCGTTATGCGCATGTGCACTGACAATCGCCTCCAGATGAAGAGCATGCGCAGCCGCCAAAACTGTTCTCATTTGGACATTCGATACAATCGCCACCACAACAACATGCTCCCTGGTACTTCAGCATTTTATCCCAGAGTTCTTTCCACGGTTTAGACATCCGGGTGCCATTCAGATTTGGGTCGTAAAAGACCAGAGCACCTGGGCTCTGCTTTTTTACTGAAAACAACAACTAGAGTTTAATACCCCCGAATGCGATGATGTAATTAATAAAGGTCATACCCTGAAAACGGGCAAGAGCATTCTGATTTACCAGAGTCCCTCTTTACCTAACGCTTTTGAGAGCATTCTGATTTACCAGAGTCCCTCTTTACCTAACGCTTTTGAGAGAACTATTCCAAAAAGATAGTAAAGGCTGTGGATCCCACAATGGGGCAAGAGTGCACCTACCGAAAAGGTTGTGGTTATCGGATTGTATTTACCTGGGTTTAAACAAATCTTCCCATGCACCATACTGTCACAGCACAGCTGCCTTGTACGATTCACTATGGGACAGTCGCACGTACTCTCACATTTCACAAGTAAGGGTTGCAGGTCAAATATGTTGACGTCACTGGCACTGCGTTTTTCTGCACTTCGAGGACTGCGCGATTTCGGGGCGCCGTAGTTGACTATTCTGGGGCACGTTCTACCTTTGTGGAACCTGGGTGCTGAAAATAGCCCCACATAATATTTATACTTCGGACGAATTGCTTTTCTACGTTTTTGTCATACTCAATACAGGGTTAGTATCTACAACTATTTTTGATGTCATGAGTATTGGGCATGGTGGTTATCAATTTATTCTTCTTCAACATTGTATCCTTGGCGTTTGGGTCTCGGATTGTTATTATGTTTGAATGGTGGGGAAGGGGGATAAGAATTTGTTTCTTTTCACATTAGATCATGATCCGGGATAGTTGGGGATTGTTTTCCTTATAATTGGTTTACTCTTAGATGTTTTCTTTTTCTTGCTACATTTAGTACGTGCATTTGTTGAAGGCCCATGGTACGTGTGTACGTGTATATAGTGTGCTTAGATTCTTTTCATACTTAAAAGCATTTTAAAACAACTGAAATTGAATAAGACATTTTATTGTAAGGACAATATATTCAAGGCTCAATCTGCGTGTACTCATAATTTCTAACACTTAACCCCTACTTAGCCCCTACTTCTACGACTTGTAATGAAAATATCTAAAAAGTATGATTTCCATACACAATGTTACGTTTTCCCTTATTTTCTAAAATTCTGTCATTAAAATTACTTTCTGATTGGTTAAAATGGTTACAAAATGTTACAAGTTCACTTATTTGTTGCCATGGTAACATTTCAAGTCTGCATTCTGAAGTTGACAGTTTGTAAGAATTGTGAGAAATGTTTTAAGTCAAATAAACTGTTTCCACGCTAACATATAATCGTTGCCATGGTAACTGAAACTGCCAATAATAAGTTAGAAGTCGAAACATGTCTATACTGTATGTGTAAACAATGAAAAAATATTGCAAATGCATATAAACTATTACAAGTTCAAGCGTTAAAATATCATTTTCAAGAAAACATTCGAAGATGAAGCTTAAATAAAGCTCGTTTTTAACCCTCTCCCAAACGTCATTTGTCTGCTGGAGATACTCCCGTACCTCTCCTCATTACTATAATTACATAGGTATTATTAATCGTTAGTTAATTATCGTCGTTAATTATTAATCTGTTTCAACTCACGGATCGGTGTAAGGCACATGCTTTCGACACCTGATGGACACTTCACAGGACAACATTTCGTGCCTAATGGACATGTCCCGTTGGGACGTGTCCCGTTCCCGTCGCATTTCCCGTCACAGAGCGCATTTCCCACGATGGTTGGACATACGCACGACCTTTTCGTTCGTGTCCTCGACGCATCTGTGTTAAGGAAAACCTAAAAAGTAAATCACAAAGGTTTGTATATACACTGTATGTATATTTGCACAGGGTGTCCCAAAACATTTTAACCAAATGAGACGAGAATAACGCCTTTTTCTTCATCGAAAAAATAGAAAGTTCACTTAAGAAAAATTCATTTTTTCAATAAGCAGTTAAAAATTTATAGAAATCTGTGGTTCATTGCTTCCTGGGGAATTTGACATTCTAGGTGACATACTCTAGATTACCTACATCATAATCAACGCAGAAATGAATGCAATTTCAAAGGTTGAAAACGGGTGATGGTTCTAAAACAAGATTTTCGCAAAAACTAAAAAAGTTGGCTAATGAAACTTTCAGATTATTTATGTCAATTAAAGTGTCTGTCAGCTGGCCGAATTCCAAATATATTTCTTAATCACCTTCAGAGTTATTCCCTCTTGACAATGAAATATGGATGGTGGTTTTCTCTAAAACTAAGTAGATCTACCTGGTGAAAATTTTAGATGTTAATGACTCTCTATCAGATGATCAAATTTCTAGACAATTCGTTCATTGCTCACAGAGTTATTCCGTGTTAATCTCAGTACAATATTTTGAGACACCCTGTATATTATTATACACATTGCAAAGAAAATACTGTAAAATACATGTAGACGACGTCAGCTTTGATCTACTTACAACTGATGACGTGCTGGTACCATGACGATCTATTTTCAACTAAAGAACATATTGCTATACTATAAACTAGATCTACTTACAAATGATGAACACGCGATGTACAATATACCAAGCATCATTTTGCAGTGTGTTTCATTCATTATCAATGCCACAACCAAAATATATATCCGTCCAGTATATTACTCTTTACATGTAGTAATTTTAATATTCTGAGTTATTTTTATTCTCGTTGTTATAAAAACACGTAATTTGTGTATGTTTACCGCCACATTGGTGCATAATCATTCCATTTTTCAAAGTGTTTCTCATATATGCTCACCTACGAGAGAAGTCATTCCCGCAACAACATGGATGAAGTCCGGTTTAAAGATTCCAAAGTCTTCTAAACTTGTTAACTTAAAGAATACTAATTTCTGGCTCCCCGTTCATTTTAATATGTATTTTTATGTGTAATTGAGGAAATAAAATACAACTTTTTGAAAAATGTATTAGGTTAAGTGATTAAATTGAATAATAGTTATAATATCAATTGTAATTTTTGTTTACTATTTGCTTTGTTGTTTACATACATGTCCATCGATACAGCGTCTCATATTATCCACTGTTCTTGCTAGAGATGTCATTTAGAGTTATATATCGTTATTGGCCATAACTCCTCATTTAAACACTGATTTCAACAAGATTTTTAGAGCTCATAGATAAAACCTCGTGTCTTAGCTTAAAAGTTTGTAATAGTAATGAATGTGCAGGAAATGCTTTTTCAACGTTGTTGCTTGTTTTCGTGTATTTTAAAAGAATAATTTACTGTAGTTTCTAAAACTATTTTTGATGTCACGAGTTTTTGTTTTTATAATTATGTGAAATGTATTTTTCAACATTTGTTGTAATGGTGTTCAATATTAATGAAATGCCCCGTGATATTGTGGTCTAAGATTGTGATAATGGATTCTGAATGGTGGGGAAGGGGTATTCGACATTGTATCTTTACATGGTAGATGATAGTCTGGGATATTTGGGGTTTGCCTTCCTTATGATGGTTGTCCTCGTAAATATTTCGTTTTCTTGCTCTGTTTTTAACACCTCTTAGTATTTTCCGTTGGCATGTTTACCATGGTTGGCGTTCTCATTGTTATCATTTGTTATCTGACTTCCGACCTGTCAGATTTTTTAATTCCGCCATATTTTAACTTGAACCATTGTTTCTTAATAATGTCGAAGTAGATTGATATCCATAAACGCAATGTCAAAATATTGAAATAGAAAACATTACGTGTGAAAATAAATTACAAATACAGTGCAAAGCAGAAAGGATCAACAATGATAATGATATTGAATATAAGTCCCATTGTTTGATTTACATTATGATTAAAGACGTGTAAAATAACATCCTTATACAATAAAAGTTGCTGTATATACGACAAATAGGCGATAAAAGCATGGTAGGACGAATTTTACGACATCGAGTTATGTGGATGACTCTTTATGTTAGACATTGTAGTGTAAGTTATTGTATGATATATGATTCAAATATGGAAATAAAATAACCTTGAAAAATAATTGTATTGTAAGTATTGTATTGTAGACAAATACTATTCTAGTACTATGTAGTACCATCATGGTAGTACACTCCCCTTCATAAATTTGGCAACCGCTTTTTGTATCAATTAAAGTAGAGTCTGTTAATGTTTGGCGACTGAACATTGATCAAAATCATAATTTCCGAAATGTTGTAATAATGAAATAAAATTAAGATTCAGACATTTACAGGCTTCAACATGCTTTCCAATAAAACTTCGGGTTGTCAAACTTATGGAGGGGAGTGTAACGATATTTATGAAGGAGAGTGTAACAATACTTATGAAGGAGAGTGTAACAATACTTATGAATGGGGTGTACATGTTACACCGGAATAAAATGGTGACCATGCAGAAAAAGATGTCCCTCCCAACAAAATGATAAATGAATTACAGTTATTGTAAGTAAGCAAATTAAAGATTATCCAAACTTTTTATTAATCAATCGGAATCCGTTGTCGCGATTGGCGAATTTATTTTTACTAAAGACATCGTTACTGTTTCTGCACTAGTAAAACCCAAGATCGTACAATTTTTACAAGAAAACTGAAAAAAATGAAATTATTTATTTTTATGTACAAATGCACGAAAAAATATATTCATTTATGCCGTGTTATGTCTGAACATTTATACCATTTGAATTCGTTTGACTCCGGGCATGTCCTGGTGACTTTCGCTCTGAGACCGAGAGGCAATCATGTATTTAATTCGTCTTTGCGTTTGGAGATGCGAAAAGAAACGCTTCAAAGGTTGTAAGTGCAGAGGTGGCGTTCGACACATGTTTTACTGCAGGTGGACTTTCGTGAAGTAAATTTCAAAACAATCGTATATAAACTTGACGCACTTCCTTAGATAGTAAAAATATAAAATGTATAGATCGGAGCACCTGGTCGGAGTCAATGATGACACGCAAAGTCACATGTTAATCCTGATAATGATGCCCATTCAAACATGACCGTGCTCTATTCGAATTTCTCAACCAATCAGAATGTAGCATAGCCAATATAGAACGTTCTCTAATTCTCCATAGATGCACGACCATGCTCTATTCAATCTGCAATTTGCATTGTTTTGAGTGACGTCACATCTCAGCTGCACATCTGGGGCTCTGTCCGGGGATAGTTGTTCTTTTTTTACTCCCTCCGTAACTACTGTAACTATATTTTATCAACACTCCATGTTTGCATACACCGTATAAAATCTAAAACGGGGAGTAAAATAGAACAGCCCAAACAAATTCTAAAAATTTTCCGGCCGCGGACTTCAGAATCTTGACAGCATGCGTATTCTTCCTTCATGCCCGTTCCACAGACACGACTTTTACCCAATTTTTATGTTTGAATCGGAATAAATAATGATAGGCCATTCAATATGGTGAAATTCAGCACTCGTTGGACAGAATGTTAGTACAAATGCACTCACCTTCGGTTCGTGCTTTGTACAACATTCTGTCCAACGAGTGCTGAATTTCACCATATTGAATGGCCTATCATTATTTATTCCTTAAATCAATGATACTATTCATACCTAGTATTCATAACCAGATTTAGGAATTAACAAGTCAGGATAAATACGTGTTTTGCATGTAAACTTATACAATGGTATTGGAGGACTCGATCTATACGATGTGATATACCATAAATGATAAATGAAGATAAATATCACGATTATAAGCGTAAAGTTAAGTACTGGTTTTATTCTGCATATATGAATGCAGTCCTTGGTGAATGAAAGAAAACATGTGCGAACAGCAAAAATAGGGCATAGAGCGAGAGAATCGGGAATAAGATACATTTGTTTTGATCTCAGATTTGTTGCAATCGAATGACTGACTCTGAGTGGATCATGTCAGAGCTTTACTTTAAGGAAGATGCCAACTAGGAGAGCATTGCGTATTGCATTGTTGCATTGTACACTAGGAGTGCAAACATCAAGTGCATTGCAGATTGGGAGTGTTAACCAGGAGTGCAATGTGTACTAGGAGTACATTGCCTATTAGGAGTGCATTGTACGGAAATGGAAAGGTGGGTGTAGTATACTGTTAGATTCAAGTCATCCCTCCTTTGTATACTATACACGATTGGGGAAAATAGGGGACAGACACTTAGTATACGTACTGTATCCGTGTCCTTTGCTTAGTACATGGTTTCTGTATATATGTAAATAGGCCATACTTTTTAAAGGGACTTTCAACATGACATATCACTCGGTTCACAAATTTTGACAGTTCTCTTTCATCTATATTTTAAAGTGAGATGCCACCTGGAATTAAACGGAGGAGGAATGTTTTTTGAAAGACCCCAATCTCTTTCTCCATTGTACCCAAATAAGGCCCATTTAACCATCTACGCCCATCCTTCATCTGGACTACCTTGCCGGGTGATAATCACTATACAGTAAAACCTGTCTTAGTGAACAACTCTCTTTAGTGAACACCTGTTCCTAGTGAACACCTTTCCTCCACACATACTGATTGTTGGATAAATGACCCTCATTGTAGTGAACACTTACCAAGACTAAACATTTTTCTCTCGGCAAAAAAATGTTCAATAAACACACGTTTTACGATACTGTCGCTGACAAGATCCGAGGCTTTTCATGTCACCTGATTTGCCATTGTTTCATGTCATCTGATTTGCCATTGTGAGACTCGTACAATCGATCCATCAATTGTTAAAGTAATGGATTGCTATCAGACAATAAATGTAAACTAAGCCTTACACATGTACTTCATGAAGTAGACGTTCAATAAACTTAGTTGATGGAAATATGAGCATGTATAGGAAACATTGTGACCTGACAATGCGGTCCTGAACATATCTCATCGTGACCAATGACATCTTCTTTATATAGCCTAGTAGGGATTTATGGAATTTACAAACATCAGCAATGCCAATTTTTGAATCATTATATACATTTTGCATTTATTACAATGCCGGGTTACATTATATACGAGGGTTGTCCCAGAAGTAATGCACTATATGCTCTAACTTTCTTTAATATTCTTTAATTCAGCTGAAATTTTGTGTATATAACAATTGAAGTTTTATCTATTATATCCTGAAGTTTCAGCATCCAACATTAATATTAAGTCTTAATATGGTTGCTATAACAACATGGGGGTAGGGGTGGGCGGGGCAGGTACCAATTTTTCTAATTATGAAAAGATCTAAAGTGTTATTTTATTAATATTTCTTTTCTTTTAAATGGTCAAAATGTTTGGGAAATTGTTAGAATTATTCAGCATGATGTTAACCAAGTACGAATAATGACATTTAGCACTGTGATGTCATAATACCACATTTCAATAGTCTCGAATTCAAATACAGCCACAGTCAAGAAATTGCAAAAATAGCTGCAATTCTCACCTGATAACAGAAGGCCTTGCGTTTGGTGGCCTAATTTCATACTTCACTTGGACTCACAGCCACGCAAAACAATGCTACCATGAAGAAAGTATATATGGAGTATATACCAGATAGAAGTACAATTATGGGGTGGCAGAAGAGATTTAAAAGAGACGATTTGACCCTGTATGATAACTCAAAACATGGGAGGGAAAAACTCCACAGTCACAGTGGAAGAAATTGCCGAGAGTGTTTGACCTGACAGGGATCAAAAGTACATAACATGCAAAGGGCAATATTTTGAGAAAATGTGAAATGGGACACTTTGCAATATACATCCGTTAAATCTTGGATGTTCTCATAGTAATTTAGTATCTTAAAATGTATTTTTGAGTATACTTCTTATAGCTACACAAATGGTATTTGTTGATTAATTATTTCATACTTTCAATTTTTTATTCCTTTTGACGTGACTGTATAACCTGCCCCGCCCTACCCAAACTCACCAACTTGATTTTATTTTAACATCAATATAGTTTTATCAGTCAACTTGAAAATTTGTAGAATAATCAAAATGTATCTAAGGAACATTTACTGAAAATTTCATGGAAAAATATCAATTATTGATAAAGTTAGAGCATATAGTGCATTACTTCTGGGACAACCCTCGTATTTGTTATATAGTGTGTATTCCTTTTTATGTCAATAAAACAAATGAATATTGAAGGTCTGACTAAAGAGATCCACCTTGATTTAAGAAGATGTCATCTAATGTTTAACTTTATATTTAAGTTTATTGGCCTAACAAAATACATGTATTGCCGAGTACAAGTTAACAGTTATGCATGCAATGTATAATGATAAGAAAAAATACAATGCATAGTATAAGCAAAGTGAAAACCTTCTGAATTGTTAATTAGTTCCTTCGATATAAGCTGCCTTTATATACCCATAAAAACTCTTACAACCATCGAATAATTTCAGGATTTGAGGTCTTCATTAAGGTTGTAGAAGTATGGCATCCTTGTATGTGATTTATAATAGACTTGAGTATTCATGTTCTCGCTTTTTAAGGAAGTACAATTAAAAATAAAGTGTGACAAGTCTTCCTCTACAGTTAAAGTTCAGGTGTACACAATAGACAATCAGAATTGCCACCGATGTTTTTGTACTAAGGCTATCCTTCAGTTTAGATGTGTTACAATGGAGATATGATGTACATGTCTTCAGCTTAGTGTTACTGGAACTGAGATAATGCGGTAAATATCTATAATTTTTTTAAATATCAACTGTAAACTCACTGATAATTTGTTTAAAATATCAACTGTAAACTTACTGATAATTTTTTAAAATATCAACTGTAAACTCAATGATACTTCTTTTAAAATATCAACTGGAAACTCGCTGATAATTTTTTTAAATGTCAACTGTAAACTTACTGATAATTCTTTTAAAATATCAACTGTAAACTCACTGACTTTTTCATTAACATTTTGTAAATATCGATTTAATGTACATTGACACTCTGACATTCGGGGTACTGAAGACATTGTTTTTCAAAAATCACGATACCCGTGAAACATTCTGATTTACCGCAAGCCCTCTTTAATACTTGGTATTTCCTTCAAGTGTTTTCAAGAGATAATAATGTTGTGTCTGATACCAAAGTTCCGTCAAATGCGTAATAGTCAAATGTTTGGCCAACGGGGAAACCTCAAATCGGTTGTGGTAGACTATTTGAGGAGAGGAGTGGTATCGCTAATGTGTCGAAGCCTATATAGATGAAGCTCTCTTTTAAGAAGCAAAACAAAAGTGTATGAAATGTTTGTACAGTACCAATGGAATTTACTGTCCGTGTACAGTAATTTACACATTTTGAGACATGTAGACAGAAACAGGGACAAGAATTCATACTTTACATCGTCACTATTGTTGAGTATTGGTTACACCGTGTCGCCCTTGGGTTAATGTAACCTAAGATTTCTATGATCCTCTCTAGATCCTTGCCCGTAGCCAGCTTTTACCAGGGGGGAGCTTTTTTCCAGGGGGGGGGGGGGGGCTTTTCACAATTTTGGCTAAAAATCATGCTAAAAATTCTCAGAATGGTGAAAAAAACTGCATGATTTTGAAAGAATTTCTGGCCAGGGGGGGGGGGGGGGCGGAAGCTCCCCCAGCTCCCCCTCTGGCTACGGGCCTGAGATCATATTCATAATTGCAGATTGTAGATGTAACTGAATGATAAGTATGACGGCTGTAATCTTTGATCATAACAGACCCATCAATGTGTCATTATTGATTTTTAAATGGAAATGTTCTGTCTATGTTTGAATACATTCTCATTCGTGTAAACATTTGTAATGTATAAAAGATTAATCGATAATTATACTCTATACATCCCCGTTCATAAGTATGGAAAGTGAATATGGAAATAATAATAGTGTTAACACCACCGTTCATAAACATGGAACGAATTATAGTGTCTACCCAAGCGTGCATAAATATGGAAAGAATTGTAGTGTTTACACCAGCGTGCATAAATATGGAAAGAATTATGGTGTTTACCCAAGCGTGCATAAATATGGAAAGAATTGTAGTGTTTACACCACCGTTCATAAATATGGAAAGAATTATAGTGTTTACACCACCATTCATAAATATGGAAAGAATTATAGTGTTTACACCACCATTCATAAATATGGAAAGAATTATAGTGTTTACACCGCCGTTCAGTGGTTGTTAGTAGTTTGCAAAGGCAAATGTGATATTATGTCATTGGCAACAATCTGACAATAACTATTTGAAACCCCATTAAAGTTGGAGAGGTGAATAAATCCTTAGAGTCTTAAGTTACCACTCCAAAGCTAAGAATAGAGGACATAAAGTTGCCTTTCAAAAGGAATACAACATTTCTGTAATGCTCGTTTTGTAATTTATGAAAAAAGAAGTTGATATTTGATCAAATATGCAGTTATAGAAGGTGCTTTATCACGAAATGAGGCTGAATTATATAAATGACCTGTTATTTATTTATGTTTATTTTATCCACCAGAATTGGTGTGTTTACATGTGTTATATAAAATATTACATAAGGGGTTGAGATTATTATGTTACATACAATAATGAAAAAAACAATTAAAATGTTTATGTACAACCAATCCCTGGTGTTGACGGACGTCAGGCTACCGCGTTGACGCCGTCAAGTTACTACTATCTGTTACATGCAATAAGAAAAACAAGTTCTCCACCTAATATTTGCCGTTGACGGACGCCAGGCTACCGCGTTGACGCCGTCAAGTTACTACTATCTGTTTCATGCATTAAGAAAAACAAGTTCTCCACCTAATATTTGCCGTTGACGGACGTCAGGCTACCGCGTTGACGCCATCAGTTAACCTACACTTTACCTATTACTCTTTAGCTACAATATGATATTGTCCACCTATCATTTATCAAACCAAATCTCATTAAAAATTATGGTTAACTAATCAAAAATCTACATTTGGTCTTGCCTCATACATTCCATAAATTGACAGAGCTATCTTAATATATTGATCCTCTGTCAGTACATTATTTTCGCCAAATAAAATCGGTAACAACACGTCATTCGGTGGGAGAGGGGTATCAAGGTACATCTGAATAAGAATATTCTCAATATCCTTTCGTTTTGCCTTATGCCCCGGACATTCTAGTACCATATGAACTAAATTCTCAATAGCTTCGCCACATACCAAGCATAGATCATTTATCTTGCCACCCGACCACCGTTTACAGTTAACCATTAGATTTCCTTCACCCGTTAATAATTTAACGATGGTTCTACATGGTTTAAGTAGCATGGGATTACATTTTGCTAGGGTCCACCATACAAGGGGATTTATCTCTTTTTGAACCATTCTGAATAAAGACAACTTTTCAAACAAAATACACTGTACTCTCCAATTGCTTAATTCCCGTTCATACACAACATTTTTCACACGTCTTTTCCATTGCAATTTTGGGATAGTTCCAACATTGAGCATTTCATATACATCACCCAGAAGTCCAAAAGATCTAGCTATCTTAAGACAATCTCCAATTGGGGACAGTTTATGAAGGTTATAGTGCGTTGCAAAAGTTAATCTTACTATGACCAGTTTCTTATACACATTTGTGATAGGAAGTGCTAACAGCTGCCAAAGTAGCATCAGTTTACTAATGAAAATTCTACTTGATATTGAGTGCCACCCTAGTGTTGCTGTGCACGCGGGATTACAAGTTTTTGCTGAAATTCCTTGAATCTTTTTAGCAATTTCTCTATGCCCTCCTTCCAGTTTACTCAATGCTTGCTCGTTCACAGAAATTAATTCCAGGCCATATGTTAGAGATGGCATACATATCGACCAGTACAATCTTGAGGCAGTTAAGGGGTTCGTGGGGTTGTTGATCGTTGATGTCACACCAATATAGGCATTCATAGTACGCCTTCCTTTAGAGACGGCATTGTCTACATAGCTTAAATCTGATTTTGGTGTAAGGTGTAATCCTACATGCTGCATTGAATCAACTACCTGTAACTGTTTCCCCCCGAGTAGTAAGTGGGGTTTAGGCGGATCCCTTTGATAACTAAAAACGACTGTTTGGCATTTGTCTGGGTGATATTGGAATCTCCATTTAACACTGTATCGATACACCTTATCCAATAGTTGCTGCATTGATTTGGCATGATATGCAATTAAGACAGTATCATCTGCAAATGTGGGGCTTGTTGAGTTAATACAACATATAGTGCTACCAATGTTACATTTTTGTATTTCATTTAGTAATTCATTTGTAAATCTGGCATACAATTCCATAGAATAAATTCCGCCCTGGTGGACCCCCTTTTCAACAACAAAAGGTTCAGACATGGGACAGTTTGGAGAAGCCTTAATTGTACATCTGTAGCCATTATATGATAATTTGATTAACCTCCATAACTTGCCATTAATACCTTGATTGTATAATTTATATAATAGACCATCGTGCCACACACTATCGAAGGCTTTTTTAATATCTAGTGACGTCACGATGACGTCATTGCCTAACTCAAGTCCATGGGATATAGCCTCTCTGGCTAGAAGTGACGTGTGTATGCTTGAGCATTTTGGAAGACCAACACCTTGCATTTCAGACTTGGGTTCAAGACAATTGCATTGTTCACTTCTTATCATCATTAACCGTTCCATTATTTTCATGTATGACGTCATCAGTGTGATGCCCCTGTGGTGATCCTTATTTAGGGGATCTTTTACACCGCCTTTAAATAACGGAATCAAGACACCCAATTTGAAATTCTCAGGGATATGTTCCAAAGATATTATACAATTAAATAATTCTACAAGTACGTTTAAAACGATTGTACCTCCTTTGTTTAAATGTTCTGAGCATATTTGGTCCCAACCAGGGGCTTTATTTTTTGAAAGCTTGGAAATAACCTTTTCAATTTCTGCTACAGAAACAGGTTGTTCGAATGCTAGATCATTGTTTAGAAAGCTTTCATGCTCCATTCTGGCGATATCATTATTAACATTTTGAAAAAACATATTATCATAGTCATCTTGATCACTTCCATGAGCAGACACCAATTTCATAAAATAAGATCTCCATTCATTTGTGACGTCGTTATCATCAGTCAATATAACTCCATCATCTGTTTTGATTGCAATATTCGGAGCTGATCGTGGCTTCCGTTTTTTAACCAGATGCCAGAATTGGTTTAAAGATATTTCTTCTAGCTCGTCAATCTCCTTCTGACATCGGATTTCATAGTTTTGCTCACATTTTCTCAATTCCCGCCTAAAACATCTTTTTGCATCCTTATATGCTTCCCAGTGAACATTTCCCGGAGAGCGCGGTTTTCAACCTGTTATAGTAATTTCAAGTAATGTTTATGAATGTCGATGGGGGAGACAATGAATATTTCCCATTGCATTTCCCCGGGCAATCATGTTTCTATTGAACTGAAGTAGAGCAAGCTCCCACTCTCATCATTGATTACCTTTACAAAGACTTTTATGTGTTTAGCCTCTAAACCACTTTTAATATTTAAAGTAAGTCTTAGTCTACCAGTACGTATTGTACATGTGGGATAAAAGGTTTCATATAAAATAGCAAAAGTTTGTTTGTATACAGTACGGTACTATATAGAACATGGATTCAGTTCTTTTAGTTTCTGATATATGAGAATGTTACACATATGTACAAGTCATTCTTCATCAAAAGGGTGGAGATTTAGGATTAATCAGATCTCATTTTAAATCGATCAGAGCAGCTGTGTTTAAATGAAAATAAAAGCTTATCGAATACACGTATACTCGTCTCTTGCGTCGGATTAATTTTTCATATTTTCAATTTGGAAATACGAGAATAGTATCGTTTAATTAAAAGTTTGTATTAACATTTCAGATGTACAAGCTACAATCGGGATTGATCGAAGCGGAGATATGGTGATTGAACCCAGAGGATAGAATAATTGAGTGAATCGACAAATAGCAGAACATTTACGGGCAGGTTGAATTAACTTTAATGAACTAATGCAGCATCGAAGAACATTGTTAATGATGCTGTGAAGAAACGTCATCACATCCAGTCGATGACCTTCATCAGGTGACCTTATTAAAGGGGTACAAACTGTTGAGAACGGGGATTTATATTGTCACACCTTAGCGTTGGATATTATACTTAACTTAAAGGGGCACACACTGTTAGGAACGCGGGTTTCTATTGTCACACCGTTGGACATTATGATTAAAGGGCCTCTACGTTGAATATATTAATTTAAATGGCTACACACAATTAAGAACTGAGATGTCTTATATCATACCTTTACGTTAGACATATTATTTAAAGGGACACACACGACTAAGAACGGAGATTTTTTATGTCACACCTTCACGTTGGATATATTAATTAAAGAGACACACACTGTTCACTGCCTTCACGTTCACATCTTGTTGCCTTGGACAGATTAAAGGGACATACTAGTCTCCACCTTTATCACGTGACACTAAAATATGCAGCTCAGGTTACTACTGAACTTCAAATCCTAATTACTTAATGCATTTGAAGACATTTATTAGGATTAACTGAAACGTTGGGATTGCACTGGGGCCTACGATCATTTTATTCACCAAAGTAGTATTTGAATTAACGTATACAATGCATAACATCTTACACTTTGTTTCACAACAAATTTTGGATTAGACCCAGTGTTTTATGGCAACTGCCTAGGAAATTATATATAGGATGTTAGTATATTAGTTCGAGGCAATCACGATTCAAATGCCGTCATTGTTCCCAAAACTATTAAAGGTGAGAGCGGGCAATCTACTGGCGATCTTGTGCTTCTTAAGTATCTTTATTTACGTTACTTTTATGATGGATGGGCCCAACGATAGCGTCCAGGAGGCATATGGGCAGCAACAACTACCATACAGGTGTGAAAATATTAATGATATTAAACTTATAAGAAAGCTAGGTGAAGGTTTAAGTAAAGAGGTATTTGAAGGGATGCATTATGATGGCTACCATGGCAACAGAGTTGCAGTTAAAATGGTTACCGATGAAGTCCAGGTGGTTGCTAGGTGTTTGAATCACCTGGGAGAAGATGAAGATAGTCTCCGTTGTTTTACATTCCCTGCCATGAGACTTATGAAGGAAATACTCATCCTTCAGCAGCTCAAACATCAAAACATTGCCCGGTTGCTAGGTTACTGTCTCCATAGTGACCAGTTTATGACGACAATGGATACGAACGTTGATTTAAAACAACATGGCTTAGTTGCAATCCACGAATACGGCACCCCGATCTCAATCAGTGACATCCTCAATTGGTCACCCAACCAACAACTTCATGTTATAACTGAACTACTCGATTTGCTCATCTATCTGGACGACTCCCCTATGGGATCAGTCCTAGTCCCGGAAATTGCTGAAAAACACATATTGCTTTCACTGGACGGTCACGTGAAACTAATAGATTTCGAGGACGTAACAAGTGAAGAGCCCGTGTGTTCAAAAAGGGAGCCCTGCAGGCACAGGGTTCCCTGTGTGAAAGGGACATGCAAGGGGTTCAATGCTAAAGAGAACCTTGATAACATGCATGAGTTGATACTGAGACAATTGTTGCTGAACTCTGACATACCAGACTTAGTTGGAAGTATTGATACCATAGAACATTATAACATCAATGCAAGTCAGTTGAAAGACTTGGTGATGAAAAATATGTGAAAGTCCTCGATGTTTACATCATCTCCGAACGCAAAGGCACCCTCCACAATTTGATTCATGAATATATCAAGTGTGAAGGACCAGCCATTGTGGAAGATTTACACAGTAACAATATACAGAGCAGAAATCATAAGTCTAAGAAATCATTAAACAGGGTATTAAAAGTTATGTCTTCAGGGTAAATTGTGCAATCTTCACAAACGTTCCTCATAAATATTACAGACAGTTGTACATGTAGATCATTTTCATTGATTGTCGAGTTGATTGATGTGAAAATGAAGTACTTGATTGAATAGATAAAACAAGGGACCAAGATGGGACATGGATCCATGATATGACATTCATATTTCATCAGCAACATCATGTGTAAATGAGAGTCTGACTTGTCCCTATAAATGCTTCAATTGGGTTTGATTGGTTTGATAGCTTATGACTGATTTGCTCTCTCTGTATATTGAACATTTTGCCAAGAAAAAATGTTCAGTGTTGGTAGGTGTTCACTACAGAAGGTAAATTATACAGAAGTCAGTGAGGGGTGTTCACTAGAGAGGTGTTCACTAGGGCAGGTTTTATTCTATATGTATATATGATCAAGCAGTGCTACCTGTCCTGTTTTTCCAATGCACAACACAATCCTGAAGATACAATCATCTCAATTTGCAGTGACAGGTTATAATGACATACTAACTGTGTATAACATATCAATTACTACCAAAGTGCCAGTGGCAACTCATTGTATTGTACTGAATAACACATTCTTAATCCATGATTGTAGCCTCAAGTTTAACTCCAGAAATTGCATAAATGTAAATCATATTATGGTTTATATCCTTATGATATTCATCTGAATGTTTTATAACTAATGAATATAGAATGTTAAAAGGAAACTTAGGTAGATACCACTGATTGAAGGAAAAGCAAAGGATAGGGGTGAAAAACTTTGAAAACCACAATTTACAATTTGTTTTGCTTTCAGCATTTCATGTCATATGGCTTTTTTCTAAATATCCGACAGTTCTATACAATGTTTAAATTGTTTGAAAAAGTGGAGATGCCATTTCTACACCTCAAATCTTAAACTTCTTCCACATAAGATCAGATATCTCATTTCCAGATAACAAAGACATTGATGTTTTACATTGAAGACTTTTTCAACATTTTTCACTCTATATTCTTTGCCGCCACTTTAAACATATTCACATTATGAGAAGTATTCACACACACAGGTTTTACTGTACATGGCTTTGTGGTAGGTAAGAGGATATTTCCTCACATTAATCTTTATTTTTGGCAGTAGACAGACATAGTAGTAGCAAAAAGTGGAATACTGCACATTGTTTTCATGCTGTGGAAAAAAAGAAACATTTCATTCATAGATATTGCTGATGAAAACATGTGCAAGCATTTCTGATTTCAATTCCTGCTTAAAGCACCTTTTCTGATGTCAAAATTGTCTTCCCTCCGTATACATTTCTCTGTTAGATTAGATATACAGAATGTCCCCTTTAAAAACCCCTCACTAAGGTCATATCCAGTTTTATTTATCAACTATTTTCCAAATGTCACCTTTAAGGGGGTTCTTTTGTATTACACAGGTGTAGCTTGTAGCTAGCAAGCCTTTTAATAAATATTATGTCAAAGTGGATTTACAAATAAGAAATAAAGAGATAAACTAAAATGTGTGATTTGTTACAATGACATTTCTGTCAATTATATTTATATACCTTTTTACATTCATTTTATATATGTCTCTAAATATCAACATTATGTACAATTAACAGAAATTTACAACATTGTTTTTCTATATTGGATATTTCACTAAATAACAATATTTATAGAATTATCAAGACCTGATCTTTGTAAATAAATGGACGAATAATATAGCTACTTCCAACTGTTGGAAATCCCTCATTTATTTACCAGTCCAGTAGACAGTCTACAGTACACGTATAGTATTGTATACAATATGCTTGTATACAATCAGCAAGTATACAATATGCTAGTATGATAGAAGTGTCAGTGAAACTTGTCATAAATGTGACGAAAATTGCATGCATAGATTAATATTTAACAAGTGATTGGATATTTTTTATAAATATTTATAACTTTTTGATATTCTGAAATCCCTAAGAAAAGTATTACCTCATGAAGTACTACATAACTAATAGAAGCAACTGAAGCCAAGCCATAAAGGGCTGAATTGCTCACTCAGTTATTACCATGACAACTGTGTTGTGTCATTGACACAATGTTGCTATGGTAATTTAGGTATGCAATACATCAGATTATAGTACAAAGGCATATTTCATATAATAGCTGCATAACAGCAGTGCAGTATTAGTGATGTGCCAAATACATATTTCAATTGTGATAGATTTATTAGATTACATAATGATAAGGAATGTCTTTCAATTGCTGGAATATGATTCTTAAAAGCAGTGCTAGTCATACTCGTTTTAATACAAATTGATCACAATCAATCATCAGATCAATGTTTCACAATTTGAAATACAATATTGTATACAATATTTTTTTATTCCTCCTTTAGTAGTGTTAATAAGTTCCATGATGTCATTTTTGATAGAAATAAAAATATTTACCTCAAAGCGGAAATCATGACAGATCATGGTGAAAAAAAGTGAAAACAAATGTTTAAAGCAGCTTTTAACATTTCATTTTGTTGATATCCTAGGTGAGTACTAATGGACTTGTATCATAACCATTCAATTAACAGTGATGCAAGGAACTCAAAAGCTGACAAGAACTGCATGATTCTATCTCAGTTATAATTCACCTCTTTTTAACAAAGCTAACTCAATTTATCTCCTAAGAGACACTACATGACTCCCATGTTTGTTCGTTGTATTGTGTCTCATACATGTTATATTCATTAAGGTATAATACTATATATTGCACTTAACAAGGCAGCTATCAGCCTCTAACAGTCAACATTCACTTTAAATAAATTCTAATGTGCTGTTACCAATACCCAAAGACTACTATCTAATTAAATTGATACTGAAGTCCTATGTTTTGGCTGGAATGGGAGTTTTGAGAGGAAGACATCTATAGTTAGACACATTTATAACTCCCTCTGAATATTAGCAGCAGCACATTGCCTGATAATTAAAA
Source organism: Owenia fusiformis (assembly GCA_903813345.2). NCBI lineage: Eukaryota > Metazoa > Annelida > Polychaeta > Sabellida > Oweniidae > Owenia > Owenia fusiformis. The sequence goes on along the minus strand of CAIIXF020000003.1, from coordinate 32,290,076 downwards.
TCACATCTCTACAATTGTATTGCCTATAGATGTCTCTAGTTTACAATATAGGGATGTAACTGTCGATCTTTGCTCTGTGACGTTGGGCGACACATTCTCCAATCCAGATGATGTTGCGGTTTTCTTGTTCCTTGAGTTTTACGTAAGCGTAGAAGACGCCAAAATGGAACTGTTGCATGAAGGCATTTACCATTAGCTTCACCTGGAAAAATATTGAATTCTTAATAACATTTGAGATCCAATATATTTGATATATAAAGGCATATACAAATACATATATTACATATTTTTCCATTTTCTCATTCTGATACAATACATTTGTTATTCAAGTTCTATCATAACATGTTTTCATTTAAGTGAGTTTAAACACTTCTAATAAGGCACTCCATGGACTCTCATTCAGTTAAAGTAATAACCGAGAAATTGTTTCCTATAGCTTGGTTTTGCGGAGGTTGAAGTTAATTGGTAAAACCCCTGCCAAAAACATCCTTATAAGTTATACTTGGGGATTACAGGATCATTCAAATAATGACAATATGAAACTATAAAGAAGTCCTAATACTCTAAGAGCGAGGAGGAAAATTCTTAATAAATGGAGTATAGTTGGTTTGGCAGCATTTTCAGTTAGAGGGAAGTCTTGGTTGAAAATTCTACCTAGGTGATAGCTTCACAGAGTGGTACATAATTCTTTTTTTTCAGGGGTTAGCCCCCCACCCCCCAAAAACACCCCACCCCAAGAAAATAATTTTTTCATTCTCAATAACTTTAGATATCTTGATGTTTGTAAGTTACATACATAGACATTATATATATGAATCATTTACAAAATAAATAATGCCAATCACTCCTACAGAATTTGAAAAATAGTACAAAGTATGTACCCCAGGGGGCAAATTCGTGACCCATTTTCTTACTATTTAGAGCCTCACTTTTCAATCAGACACTGGAAGACATTGGAAAATTTCATGTGAAGTGCCCAGTAGCAGGGCTATAAGCCCTGAAAGGTTCGAACTAATTGAATTAGTCAGAGCCGAGAAAAAAATTGTTGATTTTTTGAAAAATATGACATTTTTGAGAGGGTGATTCTGTGTATTACTATAGCTGATGCCTATGGTTTCAAGATCTATCCCTCTTTGATGATAAATATGGTTTTGAAGTATGGAACTAAGATGTAAAAAATAATTAAAATGGGTTTTAAGGAAGTTTAATGTTTTAAACAAGTTCAAAATTCCAAGAATTGTACAATATCAGGTCTGAATTTACGAATTTTAGGTAAGACCTTGGATGAGCCTTAGATTTTTTACATCTGTCCCCCTGAGATGATATTTATGGTTTTGTAGTGTGGAACTAAGATGTACAAAATAATTTAGATGGTCTTTAAGAAGGTTTAAGGATTTTAACAAGTTCAAAATTTGAAGAATTGTACAATATCAGGTCTAAATTTACGAATTTCTGGGAAGACCTTTGGTGAGCCATATATTTTTTATATCTGTCACTCTTTGATGATATGTATTGTTTTGTAGTGTGGAAGAAGATGATATGTATTGTTTTATAGTATAGAACTAAGATGTAAAATACAATTTAGATGAATTCTAAGAAGGTTTAAGGATTTTAACAAGTTCAAAATTTAAAGAATTGTACAATATCAGGTGTGAATTTACGAATTTCAGGTAAGACCTTGGATGGCTCTTATGTTTTTACATCTGTCACTCTTTGATGATATGTATTGTTTTGTAGTGTGGAACTAAGATGTAAGAAATGGTTTAGATGGTTTTGAAGAGTGTTTAGGGATTTTAATGAGTCCAAAATTTGAAGAATTGTACAATATCAAGTCTGCAATGAATGAATTTCAGGTATAACCTTGGTTACCCCACATGATTTTAACACCTATCCCATTTTCATGATATATTTGGTTTAGTTGTGTGGAAATATGTATAACATAATTTACATCAGTTTTAAAGAAGCTTAATGTTTTAAACAAGTTCAAAATCTTGGCGTATTGTACAATATCAGATCTGAAATCAATGAATTTAAAGTATAACCTTACTTGGCCCTTATATTTTTAACATCTATCCTTTTTTGATGATATACAGTATATGGTTAAGTAGTGTGGAGCTAAAATGTAAATCATAATTAAGATCGGTTTTAAAGAAGTTTAAGGTTTTAAATAAGTTCAAATTTTGACGAATTGTACAATATCAGAGCTGATATTAATGAATTTTAGGTATTATGTTTCTTACATCTATCCCTTTTTGATGACATATATGCTTTAGTAGTGTTGAACTAAGATGTTAAACAAAATTTAGACAGGTTTGAAAGAAGTTTATGGTTTAAACAAGTGAAAAAATTGAAGAATTGTACAATAACAGGTCTGGAATTTATTAATTTTAGGTATAACTCTGGATGGCCCTTATTCGTTTTTTACATACATCTCTCTCTGATAACATATATGGTTTTGTAGTATGGACTTAATATGTAAAACATAATTAAGATGGGTTTTAAAGAAGTTTAAGGTTTTAAACAAGTTCAAATTTTGACTAATTGTACAATATCAGAGCTGATATTAATGAATTTTGGGTATTAAGGTGAGCCTTATGTTGTTTACATCTATCCCTTTTTGATGACATATATGCTTTAATAATGTTGAACTAAGATGTTAAACATAATTTAGACAGGTTTTAAAGAAGCTAAAGGTTTAAACAAATTAAAAAATTGAAGAATTGTACAATAACAGGTCTGGAATTTGTTAATTTTAGGTATAACTGTGGATGGCCCTTATTTGTTTTTTACATATATCTCTCTATGATAACATATATGGTTTTGTAGTATGAAACTAAGATGTAAAACATAATTTAGAAGGGTTTTAAGGAGGTTTAAGGTTTTAAACCTGTTCACAACTTGACAAATTGTACAATATCATATCTTCTGACATTAACGAATTTCAGGTATGTATCTCTCTTTGATGATATATATGGTTTAGTAGTATGGAACTAAGATGTAAAACATAATTTAGATGGATTTTAAGGAAGTTTAAAGGCAGAATCAGATCTATGGGTGTGACAAAATTACAAGCAACATGTGCAATTCATGTACCAATCTATTCCTTACAATCTCAAATACAATATCTCCAAAAAGATTCACGATGTGTTAAGTTTAAAGGCAGAATCAGATCTATAGGTGTGACAAAATTACAAGCAACATGTGCAATTCATGTACCAATCTATTCCTTACAATCTCAAATACAATATCTCCAAAAAGATTCACGGTGTGTTAAAAATTGATGAAGTTATAATGGATTCAAAGAGCAAAAATGGGTGAAAAATGTTTAAATTCTCCCAAAATAATAAAATGGTAACCATTCTTATGAAAATAATACATTATTGTAGAAATCCTTAGTTTTCCTGAAATAAAGTGTGCACTTTGGGGATTATTAGCAAATAGACAGAAAAGGAATGACATAAGCCAGAAATATTCAAAAAGGTCCATGTGCAGTATGGCAAGTGATTTAAGACGGTCATATATTTCACCATGAGTACTTTCCGGGCATAAATACAGTGGTTTTTATTGAAACAATATGTTTTCTTTCAAGTGAAGTCTCCTTGATAATAAAAATATCAATCGAACAATTCGAAAAAATGATAAATAGGGACCCCATGTCAACAATTTTTTCTAAATGTTTAGAGCCAACCAAGGTTATACTTGAAATGTAGTGTTAATAATGCAGATGCGAGTAAGTAGTTACCAGTTTCACCACCAGGTGGCTCGTTCAGGTCAGATAGCATGGCGGGTAAAGTAGAAAGTTCCCTTTAACTTAAAAATGGTTCTAATGGTTCAATTTTCATATAACCCTTATGTATCTAATAGTTATGCAAATTAAAATATGTCCAGTAATAGAAAATGTTATCTGTCCAATACAAGAAAAGATATTTCACTTTTTGTGGTTTTGTAACATGAGGTCTATAGGGAATCAACCCGAACTAGAATTCACATTTTCAAAAGAAATTAAATTTTCAAAGTTGATTAACAATTTTTGAAACCATATTTCTCGATGTACTTTTACATGTAGATTTCAAATGTGACTGAATTTTGAATATTTAATGACGTAAATCAAGTTTATTTTTACTCGCATCTAGTCTATTGCAGACCTAATATTGTACAATGCGCCAAGATTTTGAACATGTGAAAATCCTTAAACCTTCTTAAAATCAATCTTAATTGTTTTTTTACATCTTTAAGTTCCACACTACAAAATCATACATATCTTCAAAGAGGGACAGATGTAAACAATATATGGCTCACCAAAGGTCTTACCTGAAATTCTAAAATTCAGACCTGATATTATACAATTTTTCAAATTTTGAACTTATTAAATTCCTTAAACCTTCTTAAAATTCATCTAAATTATATTTTACATCTTAGTTCGTTACTATAAAACCATAAATATCATCAAAGAGGGACAGATATAAAAACATAAGGGTCATCCAAACTCATACCTTAAATTCGTAAATCCAGACCTGGTATTGTACAATTCTTCAAATTTTGGACTCATTAAAATCCTTAAACCTTCTTCAACTCCACCTAAGTTATTTCTTACATATTATTTTCACATTACAAAACATATACATCTCATACATATCATCAAAGAGGGACAGATGTGAAAAATATATGGCTCACCAAAGGTCTTACCTGAAATTCGTAAATTCAGCCCTGTTATTGTACAATTCTTCAAATTTTGAACTTGTTAAAATCCTTAAACCTTCTTAAAAACCATCTAAATTATTTTGTACATCTTAGTTCCATACTACAAAACCATAAACATCATCAAAGGGGGACAGATGTAAAAAATCTAAGGCTCATCCAAGGTCTTACCTAAAATTCGTAAATTCAGACCTGATATTGTACAATTCTTGGAATTTTGAACTTGTTTAAAACATTAAACTTCCTTGAAACCCATTTTAATTATTTTTTACATCTTAGTTCCATACTTCAAAACCATATTTATCATCAAAGAGGGATAGATCTGGAAACCATAGGCACCAGCTATAGTCATACACAAAATCACCCCTCTCAAAAATGTCAAAATTTTCAAAAAATCAACAATTTTTTTCTCGGCTCCAACTGATTCAATTAGTTCGAACCTTTCAGGGCTTATAGCCCTGCTACTGGGCACTTCACATGAAATTTTCCAATGTCTTCCAGTGTCTGATTGAAAAGTGAGGCTCTAAATAGTAAGAAAATGGGTCACGAATTTGCCCCCTGGGGTACATACTTTGTACTATTTTTCAAATTCTGTAGGAGTGATTGGCATTATTTATTTTGCAAATGATTCATATATATAATGTCTATGTATGTAACTTACAAACATCAAGATATCTAAAGTTATTGAGAATGAAAAAATTATTTTCCCGGGGTGGGGTGTTTTCGGGGGGTGGGGGGCTAACCCCTGAAAAAAAGAATTATGTACCACTCTGTGAAGCTATCACCTAGGTAGATTTTTCATCCGAGACTTCCCTCTAACTGAAAATGCTACCAAACCAACTATACTCCATTTATTAAGAATTCTCCTCCTCGCTCTTAGAGTATAAGTCAAATTGTGACATTTAATCTAAATCAATAGGTGAAGTGCTCATAATCTTGCAATAAAATCGAAAAATGGAATCTTTTGAAATTAAATGAACGAAAAAAAGATTTATTTCAAAATTTGTAATACTCATGTTTTCAGATTAACCCTTTCACGACAAGTGTCGCATTTCCATATACACAACGATTGGCGCATAAATGCGACGATGATACCGACCATATTAGATTCTGTCAATTCTGCCGTTATTGCCCAGGGAATACCAATCTTTTCGCTAGGTGTAATTGAGAAGCCATATTATGAGATGGAACAGTCAATTTCGAAAAACAATAAAAAAAAAGAAAAACAATATTTTCATGATTTTCTGAAGAATTTATGAGTCTATTTAAATAAATGCCTCACGAAACTAACCATGATGCCCTACCATTTCTGAAGTGGAACAGAGGAATATGAATGATTTAGACAGTGAAATTGGATTGAATGTGTCAATGATGATATTTTTGGTGATGAAACCAGAACAACGGCAACGCCAAAGCGTAGCGAATCCCATCGAACAGATATAGCTGGCATTTTTACAAACGAATAGCAAATATCATAAAACAACACACCAGAAAGGCCACCATTTTCAAAATGGTTGCTCACTTGCCAAGGTGTCATCAGAAGAAATAATATGCTTTTAAGTAGCCACCTCTAAAATTTTTGAAAAATCGCACACATACTTGTAAAATAACACACATAAAAATGGTGGCCATTTTTCAAAATGGCCGACTACTCCCCAAAGTTTTATTAGACAATGTGCCATGCTTACAGTATTCACATATCAAATATGAACAAAATCGCTCCACTACTTTTCGAGTTCTAGTAAAATACTTTAAAATGGTGGCCATTTTTCAAATTTTTTTTCAAAATGGCCACCTTCTACCAAAAGTGTCATAGGACAGTGTGCCATGCTTATAGTATTCACATACCAAATATGAACAAAATCGCTCCACTACTTTTCGAGTTATAGTAAAATACGTTAAAATGGGGGCCATTTTTCAAAATTTTTTTCAATATGGCCAACTTCTCACAAAAATGTCATAGGACAGTGCCATGCTTATAGTATTCACATACCAAATATGAACAAAATCGCTCCACTACTTTTCAAGTAATAGTAAAATACGTTAAAATGGCGGCCATTTTTCAAAATGGCCACCTTCTATCAAAAGTGTCTTTAGACAGTGTGCAATGCTTATAGTATTCACATACCAAATATGAACAAAATCACTCCACTATTTTTTGAGTTACAGCAAAAATCGTAAAATGACGAGTAAAGGCCGCCATTTTTCAAGATGGCTGCCATGCGCTTCTTTAATATCTACATTTGTAGCATTATTAAAGTCCTTTATAATTTTTTTACATTTAAAACATATTGCTATTACAGTTTTACATATTGCACCTAAATAACTGTAAAATCGGCACTAAAATGGCCGCAATTTTGAAATGAGCGGCCATTTTGAAAATCGGCTTTCGAGCAGAACTTCTACCCCCATAGGGTATATGTGTACAAAATATGAACAAAATCGGGCCAACGGTATTTGAGTTATTGCCCGGACGGACGGACGGACGGACGTACGGACGGACGTACGTACGGACGGACGGAGGCGTTCCCTATATCCCTCCGAACTTCGTTCGATGGGATAATAAAGGAGGTGGGGGCATAGGCTGCTATTAGGAATGGTATTTGCAAATGATCAGATTCTACAGATCCATTTATGCTTTTGATGTGAAAACTTTTTTGTTAGGAAGGAATTTAATTTTGAACAGTATGTCAAAGTGTCATAATAAAAGTTGAAATTCTTTTTGAGATATTACATTTTAAAGGAAGATAACACTTTTTGTTAAAAAGCCGCCATCTTTTGACGTCATGTGGGGACAGCAATTCTGTAATTTTGACGTCACGAAAGGGTTAATAGAGTTTTGGTCTAGTCGCCATCTTTAAATGACTTTAATCTTACCTCATGTTCAAAGAATTTGTCTTCCAAAGTTTTCTCTCCAGGATTGGTACCAGCCCCCTCAAACAATGACTTGTATTCCTGAAATAATAATGTACAATTCTAGGATTGGTACCAGCCCCCTCAAACAATGACTTGTATTCCTGAAATAATAATGTACAATTCTAGGATTGGTACCAGCCCCCTCAAACAATGACTTGTATTCCTGAAATATCAATGTACAATTCTAGGATTGGTACCAGCCCCCTCAAACAATGACTTGTATTCCTGAAATAATAATGTACAATTCTAGGATTGGTACCAGCCCCCTCAAATAATGACTTGTATTCCTGAAATAATAATGTACAATTCTAGGATTGGTACCAGCCCCCTCAAACAATGACTTGTATTCCTGAAATAATAATGTACAATTCTAGGATTGGTACCAGCCCCCTCAAACAATGACTTGTATTCCTGAAATAATAATGTACAATTCTAGGATTGGTACCAGCCCCCTCAAACAATGACTTGTATTCCTGAAATAATAATGTACAATTCTAGGATTGGTACCAGCCCCCTCAAACAATGACTTGTATTCCTGAAATAATAATGTACAATTCTAGGATTGGTACCAGCCCCCTCAAACAATGACTTGTATTCCTGAAATAATAATGTACAATTCTAGGATTGGTACCAGCCTCCTCAAACAATGACTTGTATTCCTGAAATAATAATGTACAATTCTAGGATTGGTACCAGCCCCCTCAAACAATGACTTGTATTCCTGAAATAATAATGTACAATTCTAGGATTGGTACCAGCCCCCTCAAACAATGACTTGTATTCCTGAAATAATAATGTACAATTCTAGGAACATCAGCATCTAATTATTCCTCCTTAATTCTAACACCCCATATGGTAGGATTTGTAAAGTTCATATTTTGATGTCTTAATAGCTACAATTAAGGCTGCCATGATTTACACATACGAGGGGTGATCAATAAGTAATGGACGCTTTTTTACACAGATGCTTTTTATAAACCAATCCCTTCTATTTTCTTACCAGTGATACATCATTCAATTATTTATCAACTCTGAAGATTTGAAAACAAAACATATAATATATTTTGAAATATCTTTATTTCCGTGAAGGAGGTATAGGTACCTCGGGACCGACATGACGTTAAACATTCTGAAGCTATTTAAGCTTGTTTAACATTTAACGCAGTTGAATGTAGGCTGAACAAAACAAACGATGGTGGTCATGAATTACCCCATTTTGTTATGCCATATTTGATTTTGAATATTTTATCATCACTATGTGGTATTCATGCCACATTCATTCTACAGGGCCCTCTACATAGGTTCCATCAAGTGCTACATGTACACAATTCCTCATCCTCTTAACTCATGATTGTGAGACAAGGCTGAATCCATTCTCTGACATGGTAGCAAGATGCAGTTGCACGGGTTGTTTTATTCCATCAATGTCAATAAACATGCGTCCTTTCTCTATAGAAATAAGTAATATAGAAATAAATAAGTCAAATGTGGGCAGATCTGGACAATATGGTGCATTGGTCAAGGGCTCAATTTTGAGGTCAAGGGATATTGTTTTCTGAACATTTTGAGATCTGTGGGCAGGTGCATTGTCCATATGGAGTAGGGTGTTTCCTTCTCTCAAAAACCCCTTCTTCCACCATGCTTTCTCAAATTGACCTGCAAACCCTGACCATACAACACTCTGACATCACAATACTTACTGTTTATGTGTTACCAGTCAGCAAAATATTTCAGACAACACAACACTTGTTGCATATAAAAAAGTTCAAATCTAACTGAAATTTGCCAAACTGGCTAAAAACTGAATGTAACGTAAATGTCGGTCCCAGGGTAGTTGTACCTCCTTCACGGAAATAAGGATATATCAACATGTCTTATATATTTTGTCTGGTATCCCTGGTAGGAAAATCAAAGGGATTGGTCTCTAAAAAGCATCTGTGTAAAAAAGCGTCCATTACTTATTGATCACCCCCGGTACTGACCCCACATTACACTTGCTTTAGAAAACAAAAACCCTACCTACAGAGTAGTCTGCTACACTGTAAACCTGATTTTGGTCATCTGTCAATGATTTACAAACCTAACCCCACATAACCCTTGATTTAGAAAATGTGAACCCCACTTACATAGTAGTCTGCTACACTGCGAACCTGATCCTGGTCATCTGCCCTGGCAAGTACAGCAAGACCATCAGGGTAGAGTTGGCCACATCGGGGATATAACTTTGCACGATCATCTTTGGTCAGCTCTGTGCCAAATGAGTTAATAGTTATGATGAATGCCCTCCTGTCTGCTTCAAACTGGAACATATTTAGACATTCATAAGAAATATAACTTTTTACTACTTGAACAATTAACATTATAGCTAGATACATGATGATGAATAATGTCATCAACACTAAAAATATCTGCTTTTAAATTTATGCAACACGCCAAAAAACAGTTTTATATTTTCATGGTCAGAAACATCCTCAGAAATTCCAAATTAATTTCGCCAAGCAGTTTATCTGGAAATGCTAACACAAGAAATGCCACCTTCCAAGCTAATGAAAATATCATGAAACCAAATCAAGAAGGGCTGTTCAAGATAAACACAAACATAATGATTTCCTACTACAGTAACAACGCAAGAAGTGTATCTGATTATACATGTATGATCTCAAAATGTAAGGAATGAGATCAATATTTACGACAGCGATTATAAGCCGTTAGATTCTTGTCCTGTATGCCATAATGCTATTCTGACAGGATTATTACTCACAAAAGCCTAATATTTGGTCAAAAGAGCAAGTCGCAAGAATTCTTGTGCAACGGTTATATCAAGTAATGGGGTCCAAAACTCAACAGTTGTGGCAAAATAAGGTTACTTTGTTCAGAGTGAAAGGCAAAACACAAATTTATTATTGACAAATGTTGATTTGTTTCAAATATCAATTTCGTTACTTGGGGAAAGAATGGGAATACAAACAATAATGACATTGATTTCATTTTTCCATAACTGTCAACATTTGGAGACCATCCCCATCACTAATCCAACTTACAGCGAGTGCCTCACACATCACCTCAGCTGTAGCTCCACCCAGCTCCTTGCAGAACTTATAGAAGTCTTCAAGGTAAGCCTTGTACAATGTGTTCCTGATGATTTCAATGTTCATCTCATCCAAGTCCTGCTCAGAAATACAATCGATGAAGTATGGGGCTGGAAAACATACAATCTATGAAGTATGGGGCTGGACAACATACAATCTATGAAGTATGGGGCTGGAAAACATACAATCGATGAAGTATGGGGCTGGAAAACATACAATCTATGAAGTATGGGGCTGGACAACATACAATCTATGAAGTATGGGGCTGGACAACATACAATCTATGAAGTATGGGGCTGGAAAACATACAATCTATGAAGTATGAGGCTGGAAAACATACAATCTATGAAGTATGGGGCTGGACAACATACAATCTATGAAGTATGGGGCTGGACAACATACAATCTATGAAGTATGGGGCTGGAAAACATACAATCGATGAAGTATGGGGCTGGAAAACATACAATCTATGAAGTATGGGGTTGGACAACATACAATCTATGAAGTATGGGGCTGGACAACATACAATCTATGAAGTATGGGGCTGGAAAACATACAATCTATGAAGTATGGGGCTGGAAAACATACAATCTATGAAGTATGGGGCTGGACAACATACAATCTATGAAGTATGGGGCTGGACAACATACAATCTATGAAGTATGGGGCTGGAAAACATACAATCTATGAAGTATGGGGCTGGACAACATACAATCTATGAAGTATGGGGCTGGACAACATACAATCTATGAAGTCTGGGGCTGGAAAACATACAATCTATGAAGTATGGGGCTTGAAAACATACAGTCTATGAAGTATGGGGCTTGAAAACATACAGTCTATGAAGTATGGGGCTTGAAAACATACAGTCTATGAAGTATGGAGCTGGAAAACATACAATCTATGAAGTATGGGGCTGGAAAACATACAATCTATGAAGTATGGGGCTTGAAAACATACAGTCTATGAAGTATGGGGCTTGAAAACATACAGTCTATGAAGTATGGAGCTGGAAAACATACAGTCTATGAAGTATGGAGCTGGAAAACATACAGTCTATGAAGTATGGGGCTTGAAAACATACAGTCTATGAAGTATGGGGCTTGAAAACATACAGTCTATGAAGTATGGGGCTTGAAAACATACAGTCTATGAAGTATGGAGCTGGAAAACATACAGTCTATGAAGTATGGGGCTGGAAAACATACAATCTATGAAGTATGGGGCTGGAAAACATACAATCTATGAAGTATGGGGCTGGAAAACATACAATCTATGAAGTATGGGGCTGGACAACATACAATCTATGAAGTATGGGGCTGGAAAACATACAATCTATGAAGTGTGGGGCTGGAAAACATACAATCTATGAAGTGTGGGGCTAGAAAACATACAATCTATGAAGTATGGGGTTGGAAAACAGAAGTATGGAGCTGGAAAACATACAATCTATGAAGTGTGGGGCTGGAAAACATACAATCTATGAAGTATGGGGCTGGAAAACAGAAGTATGGAGCTGGAAAACATACAATCTATGAAGTGTGGGGCTGGAAAACATACAATCTATGAAGTATGGGGCTGGAAAACAGAAGTATGGAGCTGGAAAACAGAAGTATGGAGCTGGAAAACATACAATCTATGAAGTGTGGGGCTGGAAAACATACAATCTATGAAGTATGGGGCTGGAAAACAGAAGTATGGAGCTGGAAAACATACAGTCTATGAAGTATGAGAATATAACAGAAGTGAAGAGGGCTTGGACACATTAATGAGCGCTTACCTAATGGTGTGTCCACTAACACTGCATTGTAGAGTTCAGCTGGGGTGGATGCAATGTGGATGGCCTCCATTTGTTCAAAGCTGCCAAGAGGGTGGCACTTGGGGATCAGCTCTGAGATGGAACGTTGGTGAAGAGTCCCTGTGATTAGTAAAATGATGTTGTCTATCATGTAGCTGTACCTGGAAAGAGAGGCGGAAACTTAAGAATAGGTAACTTAGGATTTTAAATGAAAATTACCGTGGGCACTGGGCTCAAGCCACTTGCCACTATTTTGGACTGACTGAGAGAGAGATGGACAAATCAATGTTATAAGTAAAATGGCTGAAAATAAAAAACAGATATAATATTTTGCCAATTATTTGTAACAAAATTATTTCTTACAACTACTCTTTACAGTGACATAGGTGCTTTCATAATATCCTGTTGAATCTTGTATTCACTACTTACGTGACATAATCAAGGAATGTTGACAGTGGCTCAAGGGCCTGGTTTCTAATATGCTGGAACTCTACTACCATTTTCTCTTTTAAATTATCATCTATGGTAGAGACAGTCAGGGGGCTTGGTTCATTTGCGAGGAAGTTGCCATAGTCTGTGCTCTGTAGGTGAAGCTTTAAGTCTAGAAAGAAAAACATCGGGAATGTTAGGTCAGCTGGAACCCTTTCACTGATATTTTACATGGGAAAAAGTTGTTGAACATCATGGATATAACATGCAAATGTTTGTGAAAACATAAATTAAAATGGGTGTAATGATGAAAAGAGGCTATTTACAATGACATACAAGAGGAAAAAATGGAGATTTGCTTATGTGATTGACATATTCTTCACCCTTAGCTATTTTGTAGTTTAACAATCAACACAAATATATGTAACATATTTAACAAAATATCGGGCAAATTTATAACACATGTATTTTTTGTTGGATAAAATTTTTCATATGATACTACGATTTTTATAATACATGTTTTGACCTTGAGCAAAACTCCCAAACAAATGTTAGCCATTCAATTTCTTGAAGTTCGACAAATGGTTGACAATTTTAAGACCTAGATATAAATGCTGAATAATTGCAGATATGAAGCATTGTTTCCAGTAATCTCTTATTACATTGGTAAAAGTGTTTTGTCAAAGAAAAGAAGAGAATAGGAAAGGAAACTGCCGACATAGATAGTCCTGATTTTCATCTTCAATTGATCTTTTTCTAATAAATGGAAAATAGACAGCATCATGGGTATTGGTAAGGCTGGGGTAGGGCTAGAATACACACTTAATTTCTCGATTTAAGAAGTAATTCTATTTGGATCAACTTAAAAAATTATTGGAATATAACTATATGATCTTAATTAAATGTGGATTGTGATTTCACATTAAAGTTGTGATCCTTATAAGAGTAAATGAACTTTTAAAGGTTTTTCAGCATTGTGTCAATGGAAAACTAGAAAATCATTAGAATTTGAATAAAGATAAATAACGGTGCGAATCAAAGTTGCTTTGATAGAAAATAACACACAGAATTCAAATATGCCATCAAATAGAAGAAAATGTTAGTCTTTAGTGTTTAAAAATGCAGATCTCCTAAAATCGTGATCGCTTCTTTTAATGGTGAAAAAAACGTCAATCAATCACATTTGATTAATGGGGGTAGACTTACTCACTTGGAGAGCCATGTTAAATTTTGAAACTTAAGGCTCTCCAATGGAGAAATGGACAGCTGAACAATAGTGACCTTTGAAACACGAATTAAGTTGATCCACGGCTTACTTTTGTTCTCTAACTATGTCATACATCATTATCATCCTTCCGTGCAAGTATTGGAGCGCGGAAGTACTTCATTTTCCATCAAGACTTGTTATTGTTAGTCGAGTGAATGTTTTTTCTGCCAAATTCCAATATGGCGTTTTCTGCTCGGACATTTTCATAAATCTCCGGAGTAGAGCTCGGAACGGCATTGGAAAATGGTGCCGGTATTACCGCATCTTGAAACCGAACCATCACCGATTAATCGCTGACGTAGAAAAATAATCAAAAAATTCTGAAAAAATTGAACTTTTTAATTCTTACAAACATTTTGCTATTTACCTCTTACATCCATCATGTTTGGGGAACTGAGTGTTATATAACAGCTTCAAAAGTGTTTTCTTGTGTATATATAAATCGTATTCATGCTGATTACAGGGTGTCAAATAAGTCTGTTCTCCCCCCTTGACTTTTTAATCTTTAAATTTATCATACTTTCCCATATATCATTTTGAAGCTCATGGAAAATGCTGATCACCCTCAAAAAATCAATCATAAACTCCTCCTAATAATATTGCTACACTGTTTCTTGTAAGGTTGTCGTTGACCTTTGATTACGTCAAAACAAGTAAAATTACCAGGTATAGTGAATGAAAAGTGAAAAGTTGATACTGCTGTGACAATGCCAACATTGGGTGATTTCGATGTTTCTCAATATCGTTACAGAGTAAAATGTGTTACATTCAGGGGAGCCTTTGAAGCAGGGGTATCTTTCATCACAAAATAGTTGATAACACCTAAAATTAATCGTTCTGAATGATTTATACAGGATCATATCCTCGTAGAATTGAGGCCATCCGGGCTGCTGGGGGAGACATACAGACTATAAAAAGTGAAATATGGACATCACGAAAAATACTCTAAAAAATTTGGAATTTAACCAATCACTCTGAGATTTGGTTTGTGATCAGCAAATTAAATTCCCTTAAAGATGATATATACCAATCCTATGTTATCTCTGAATTAAAAAAGTTAAGGGGGGAGAACAGACTTATTTGACGCCCTGTACAATCAATAAACAACATAAATGTCAAAGTTTATTTTTACGTTCACATTCACAATAGATGGCGCGCTTATACTTTTGGCCTCGTTTTGAGTGGCGGCAAAATAACAAGTTCAGGTAAGTGTTTTTCCAACTTTTAGGACTCTTACACTAAAATTACATGTAAATAATTAAATATCATACCGTATAAACACACACAATTAAAGAATGAATACACTGAAAAGACATATACTAAAATAAATGCGACTTTTAGACGTTATTTGTGGTACCGATTGATGAAGTATGAATCGCAATTTCCCCGGGGATTTACCGTTCGATGTCGGTAATAAATTTCAATACCGGCATTCACCAATAACCTTACCTTTGCGGCATTACGGACAATTCTTTCGAGCTCTACTCCATTAGACTTCAAGATGTCCCTAGTCCTACTAGGGACATCTCGCATACCATTGAATAGATTGTCGCGGAATTCTGTACTCATGAATGTTAAAATTATGATGTTAGTTGGAGACCTACCCTTTATTTGACCAGCCCACTTCTTTCCTGTCTCATTTGTACAGTTGAAATTGTAATTCTTGAGTTCTTAATTATCGTAAATCCTTCGTTCTATAAGTATAATGTCGAAGCAATTTCGACTTAGAAATTCTGGCTCCTCTGGTCGTTATGCAAATCTATATTAACACCAAGAAACGAAATTATTATAATAAGATTTCTCTAACGCTACTAAACGTGTAGCGAGATATCATATTCTTTTCAAATATTCATATATATTCATATAATTTATATATATTCATATAATTGTCTGTTTATGTTATTAAACTAGTATTGAAATAATGATTTTGATTAGTTAAACACGCGATTAGTTTGACACGCGCACCCAGCGCATGCGCATAAAGAGGATTTTAATTTTCAAAATTAGTTCCAAATTTTTGACAAAAATCTCCAAATTACTCATGAAATACCAAATTACTTCACTAAAAACGTAGCAGAGTGATTTCGGAGCATTCAAAGATAGGGTAGGTGCATAGTTTATTGCATTTTGCTGCTGCGTCATTATAAATATAGGTATGCGTAATGGCCATGATATCATCATGGCCATTGGGAAAGGCTATACTCCATAGGTTGTCCGAACCTAACTCATTCTCAAAATTCATTTCGTTTGATGCGTATCTCGCTCCTAGCAAACCTCCATATTGGAAATGGGTCGAAAAAACATTCACTCGATGAACAATTTACAAGTCTTGATCTAAAAAGAAGTATTTCAGCGCTCCAATACTTGCACGGCTTGATGATACTGATGTAAAACACAGTTAGAGACCAAAAGTAAGCCAAGGATCTCATTATTCAAGTTTTAAAGGTCACTATTATTCAGCTGTCCAAGTGTGCCGTGGGAAAGCTATTATATCAAAATCCACATAGCTTTCGCAGGAAGTAAGGGTAGGCCTAATAACCCAGATGCGAGTAGAAATAATCTTGATTTATGTCATTAAAAATTCAAAATTCAGTCAAAGTAATATCATATTTGAAATCTACATGTAAAATTACATCTAGAGATGTGGTTTTAAAAATTGTTTATCAACTTTGAAAAAATAATTTTCTTTGAAAATGTGACTTCTAGCTCGGGGAGATTCCCCATAGACCCCATGCTATAAAATCACAAAAAATTAAATATATTTTCTTTTAGTGGACAGATAATATTTTGCTTTCTTGGACATATTTTCATGAGTATAAGTTACTCGAGTCTCTAGCTTACAGCTAGACGAAACTTCATTGATTTCGTATGTACTGTGCTACACGCACCTAGAACTCATTTTTAATCAATTTTATAAATATTTTTAAGAATATTAATCATATTTAGGATGAAGCGTTGCTTGTCTGGATTTAGATATTTCAAAATTTCATTTCGGAGTTTCAACACATGGTGAAATTTTCTCGCTGTAGCTAAAAATGGCTTCCGGTTCTGGACGTGAATAACATTTGAAATTATTCTCGCTTAAAGAAATCAAATATAACAATAGATTCAGACGGGGATGTGAGCTGGTGTTCTTCAAATCTATACATAAAGGTATATTTCATATTATTATGCCATATTTACTGTGCGTGTGACACAATGATTCACAATATTTATAATACTAAGGCAGCTCAATCTTCCTCCTCAAAGCCGGAATATAGAGAAGGCTTTGGACCGAAGTAAAGTATAAGTATCAGACACATAAGGGTTGTATGAAAATTGAGCCACTTAGAGTCCATTTCACTGCTTCAGTTCGTCAGTAGAACGGCAAAAATAAGAAATTGGGAGACCATTGTGCAATAATATATGGAAAAGTATATTCATAATGTACATGAATGACATTTGTATATCTTGGATTGCTCCTAGTTTGGCTTATAAAGTGTGTGGCCTCTTATATTTGGATGTTTCTCTGCCATGTTATTTCCAATAAGATTAACATGGCTGAAATTCTTCAAATTACAAGACGGCACAGGCTTATTGCACAAAAAACTAAAAAATCTGAAATATACAAATGTCATTCATGTACATTATGAATATACTTTTCCATATATTATTGCACAATAGTCTCCCAATTTCTTATTTTTGCCGTTCTACTGACGAACTGAAGCAGTGAAATGGACTCTAAATTGATAATATTCAAGTTTAAGGGAACTTTCTTATATACCTGCCATGTTAATTGACCCGAATCAGCCACCTGGTGGTGAAACTGGTAACTACCTACTCGCATTTGGGTAATTGTCAATCAACAACAACGACAACAACAACAATCATCTCTGACATTCATACGCAACTAGAATAAAAAATTGTCAGATATTCTAAATCAGCAAACATAACCTTCTGTAATTTCCGGAGAATTTTGATCTGATATTCTTGAATCGAAGTGATGGCCTAATGGTATCTCCTGATTCTGAATCAATTGAATTGAAAAAAAATTAAAAAAATGAAAAAACTTGCCATCTAAAGTTTCACATTGTACTAAGTTCAGGTAGTCTGCTTGCTTCAAAATGCCTCCTTTGAATCCTCTGACAAGTCCTTCTAGATACCCAGCATCTATATTAAACATAAGCCCATCCATTGTGTCGTAATTATAGATTTATTGACAAAATATTATATATATTTCTACTTTTCCTCCTCTTTCAATATGGCAGCGATCACATGACTTTAATAAGTGGAGTTGTAACATCAAATGTAATTGGTTCAGATCTAGACAGAAGTAATATCTACACCAATCATGAATCCTAACAGAAACACACCTGCCCATATTTGGAAAATTATGCAAATTAGCTTACTATATAAACTAAAGGTGACCTAGTTTCATTCTCTTTCAGATTTGACACGTGAATCTAATCGACGTACAGCACCATGACTGAAAAAGTTCCCTACAAAGTTGGTAAGAAATAACCTTTATTTGATATTGTCAGTATTTTTAAACTCGATTTATTTATTGCGGACATGCTAATTTATATTTCACTAATGCCAATCGAGTCAATTATTTCTGCAAATAATCCAAATTTTAAAATAAAAAACACTGTTTCAAAATTCATTTTCACTTTCAATGTCTGAAATCAAGCTTTGTTTGTCAAAGACCCAGGAGTTCAAATCCAGTCAGTAAGGCATCACCAGGTGTGGAATAAGGATGACCTCGCATTTTATTGTGTATTTAAAATGATAATCGGAGATTTGGCTGGATATTCGATTGTGGACAGTGAAAACACAATTGCGATTAGTAAGCTTACAACCAAATACAATTCTACTGTATCTATCTACAATGCAGCTAAAAGTTGAATTGACCACTCAGATCATAGACATTTGTTATGCGGCGCACTTATAATAGTTCACTTTCAACAACCTGAATGCCAATCATTGACATTTACTATTTGCACCTCAGCTGAGAGCCTCGCTGGAAGCGATGTAATCCATGTAGGCCAGCACCTCGGCATGTCGGCAGAACCATTTTTGGCAATAACCTACATTGACAATACTGCCTCTCTTCAGTTAGCTGATAATCGTTTGTTTATTCAGATCCATGCTAGAATTGTCCATAATTAGAGAGATAGGATTGATCTAGTCGAAGTATGGCTATATTATTCTCAAATTGAAGGAAGTGTAGGGGCGATCTCTTATGGTTTTGTTTTCTGATATTTTTCTTCAAATGTTATTATTTATTGTGACAAATACAGATTCATATACAAGTATATTATAGTGTTTGTTGGGATTTGGTACTCAGTTGAGTTGCCGTTTTTCCAGTTTAGTATGTTAAACACATTGGTCAGTTAAATAGTTATCATAACTGCATCTCGCCAGTCAAGGTGTGAAGACCTATTCAAACGTATATCCGTTTGATTTACCTACCAATTTGACGACTTGTTATCAGCCACTGATACATTGTCTCGTAACACACACACCAACTTTAGATAGAAGTGACTTGGACCTTTAACTCTTGATAATGAATTTGATAAAGGCATACTTGTCTCGAGACATTAGTGAAGTTTCAGAACTAGAATTTACTGGTTTATATTTGGAAGTAATGAACTTTAAATCATAAATTTATTATCAATGAATGCAATGAATTTGAATCGAGCACTGACCTAGATAATCAATTGAATTAGCACAAGAGGTCTTGTAGTCAATTAATTCACATCTATGTTTATTACCACATATTTGTTACAGTTAAAATTAACATAATTTTTAATCTATTAACTCATATAACATCATTGGGTGGTTGTGTTTCAGCTGACATCAGCATAGTATATTATTTCAACTGACATCAACATTGTTTAATTTCAGCTGACATCGGCATACACTGGCATAATATTATCTCAACTGACATCAACATAGTTTAATTTCAGCTGACATCGGCATACACTGGCATAATATTATCTCAACTGACATCAACATTGTTTAATTTCAGCTGACATCGGCATACACTGGCATAATATTATCTAAACTGACATCAACATTGTTTAATTTTAGCTGACATCAGCTTGGCAGAATGGGGTCGCAAGGAAATCGCTCTTTCAGAGAATGAGATGCCTGGACTGATGCATATGAGAAGAACATATGGTCCTTCTAAGCCATTGAAGGGTGCACGTATTGCTGGGTGTCTACATATGACTGTGCAGACTGCAGTCCTCATTGAAACACTCACAGAACTTGGTGCTCAAGTAAGTATACAAATAAAACTCTGCATGAAGGATTTTCTGAATAGTTTTCATGCTCTCATCTCTGTTTGTTTGTATAATCCTGTATAAAGCAGTTTGGCTTGAATTAGCTTGAAAATGAAAATTCCAGGAATTGTAAAAAACTATTTTAAAGTTGTGTATTATTTTTGTAGGTGACATGGTCGAGTTGCAACATTTTCTCCACCCAGGATCACGCTGCTGCAGCTATTGCCAAGACTGGTGTTCCCGTCTATGCATGGAAGGGAGAGACTGATGAGGAATATGTCTGGTGTATTGATCAGGTAGTTATTTTTTGTTGATAAAGATGGCATCAGTGTGAAATCGTAGGATTTCTTTCTTGTGAAACCATGGTCTTCTCTGATACATGATAACATGTTCTTTGTTTCTCTCAATTTCAGACCATAATCTTCCCTGATGGCGAACCACTGAACCTTATCTTGGATGATGGGGGTGATCTCACAAACCTCGTTCATGAAAAATACCCACAATACCTTCCAGGTAAGTCAGTAAAGTCTATGACGATAATTGTACATCGTTAAATAAGTTGAAGAGTGATAATTATATTTAAATATAATGTTTAATCTTTCTTTTTCAGATTGATGCATTTTTGAAACCAAACAAAATTCCGTAATTTTTTTTATATAGTATTGTGCTTTCAAAAGAAAAAATTACTTACCGTAATTTAGATGTTCGCTAGAGTTACTACTGATTTAAAATTTCTTGCAAATAGAAGGAGTTAGAATTTGCCTGTTCAAATTATGATGTAATTTACAATTTTAAAAGAAATAGTTGATGTTAGTGCTTTTATATTGTAGTATATTTTCTGTGTTTGCAGGCATCAAAGGTCTATCAGAAGAAACTACCACTGGTGTGCACAACTTGTACAAAATGATGACCGCTGGCAAACTCAAGGTCCCAGCCATCAATGTCAACGACTCCGTCACAAAGGTGAATAAAAAATTGGGATACCAAATGCAAAAAAACAAAATGCTTTCACAAAAACTAGCTTTTCCACTACTTTTTGTAAGAAAGTTGCTACTTCTAAATAAATGGCAGTGAAGATTATCAGCCTTTTTCAATTCATTGTATCTAATAATAGAACATACAAGCGCCGAAAATTCAATTTTATTTATTAATACAGCTATATAGAAATGCCATGCTTCCTTCATCATATTCTTGCCTACTTAACAGAGCAAGTTTGACAACTTGTATGGATGCAGAGAGTCTCTTGTCGATGGAATCAAGCGTGCCACAGACATTATGTTGGCAGGAAAGGTTGCTGTTGTGGCAGGCTATGGCGATGTAGGCAAAGGTTGCGCCACTGCCCTCAGAGCTTTTGGTGCACGTGTCATAATCACAGAAATCGATCCAATCATAGCTCTCCAGGCTGCTATGGAAGGTAGGACTTCACTTCTTAAAAGAGAGCTTTGTCTTTACTCTCAATTTACAATAAATCTCTGATCTCACTGAATCAATCGGAGCTCGTCGTCGAAAAACGGACAACTTTTTATAAATGGTCATTTCCCCAGACATCATCGCATAGTTATGAGCACGTATTAAGCATGTGTTACTTCCAGTTTGCTGATTGGATGAGAAAAGGTCAACGTGGTATATTTACTATGATTTATTACCCGGGATGTCACAGGCATCGATCTTGGGGACGGGGTTGCTAAACTGTAATATAGTCTATGCTAGGGCACGCAGGGTAGAATTCTACCAAGCACCCCTTTATGTTATTCCCATTGTATTTTCAGGGTACGAGGTGACCACATTTGACGAGGCTGTCAAAGAAGGTCGCATCTTTGTCACCACAACTGGGTGCAAATCAATCATTGAACCAAAACACTTTGAACAAATGCACGAAAATGCAATTGTCTGCAACATTGGTCATTTCGATTGTGAAATTGATGTAAAATGGCTGAATGATAACTGCAAAAAAGATAACATTAAGCCTCAGGTAAGTTCACTTAATTACATGAAGTTGAATTTTGTTTGATGTGCATGACATTTCACTCAAAATAAAATAATAATCGCTGTATTAGATTGAGAATTGGATGTCTTTTGAGAGGAGCAGATTGACATTTATTTCCATTGGTTCCTTTGTTTACTAATTCACTTCATTTTTATTGTACTAGATACATGTTTTTCAGTGTTAAGCTTTAATAAATTTAGAAACAGTACCCAACACAATCAATGAACAAAAAAGATGTTCTCAATTAAATGTTATGTTCTCATTAAAAATATTTAGATGGCATTCTGGACCTCTTTCAGAAAGTATATATTTAATGTATATGTTTCCATGGCTGAATTTCAGGTAGATAGATTCACATTGTCAAATGGTCGCAGCATTATCTTACTCGCAGAGGGACGTCTTGTCAACTTGGGGTGTGCCATGGGTCACCCCAGCTTTGTCATGAGCAACTCATTCACCAACCAGGTTCTTGCCCAGCTTGAGCTGTGGACCAAAGACACATACAAAGTTGGAGTCCACTTCCTTCCAAAGAAGGCAAGTATTTCTTTGCTTTTTAACCATGTACTTTTTGGCAGTTCTTGTAGTTTCATTTACATACATGTAGCTGTAACATTTTTTTTAATGAGCCTAACTATCTGTATTTCAAGAGCAAATTGTCTGTCTTGAAAATTACCCAGCATGCTCAAAATCTTATCAGATCTTGCCACTAGTCTGCTTTTGCAAATGTAATAATTTCATCTCATTTGGCATCGGATAAAAATCAAATCAAAAAAGATCTGGAAGGTGTGCAACCTTTTATATGTACTCCTACCAGTTAACTGTTTTTGCAGCGAGCACATAAACTTTACTTTTTCACACATTATCATAATCTGTTAACGTGATATTTTTTCTTCCAGTTGGATGAAGAAGTAGCAGCTGCTCATTTAGACCATCTTGGTGTTAAACTAACCAAACTTAGTGACACCCAATCAGAGTATTTAGGCATTCCAAAAGAAGGACCCTTCAAGCCAGAACACTACAGATATTAGGACAATTCACACTGGGACTTTCACACTGGGACTTTCACATTGGGACTTAAATATAAAAAATATTTTTAAAATCATGTCTAGAAATATAGGAAAGCCTATAAACAATCTTAGTGTCGCTATAAGAGGTGGTTTTGTATTATGCAGATGTACAAAGTACATTAATCTGTTGTTATGCAATTTACGGATGAATGCAATTTTGAGTAATGTTAAAGCTGTAAAGAGGCTCCCCCTATTATCACCATGCCAATCAACCATGAGATTAATCCAATATCCATGTGTTTTACAGGGTTACTGTATTTTATGATGAATTACTTATTTTTACTTGTTACACAAGTAATAGATTTTGGGGTAATGTTGAATTGTATATAAGGAATAAAAAAATTAAAACATACCAAATCTTAAGACTTGTGAGGAAAGTAATGTATCAGCTATTTGCAATTATTTCATAAAATGAACTGGTACTGTACTAAGAAGTATTCATTTCTATGAAGTATTTTTGCACCAAATCATAGTTTCAAAAATGTCCATAATTCACTTACGTTGTGGACATGTGTGACCGTGAATGTGACGGAGAAGCCATAAAAATATTGACTGGTGCAATCGTATCATAGTTTAATATCAACTGGTATCCATAGATTTCCATTCATATTGTCTACCGATTGAATGATATTCATGATTAGAGTGACACCTGACCTGATGACAGACCTTACCATAGCATATTGTTTTGACATAAGTTAGACTATCCATATGCCAATTTAATATCAGTACTCAGTCATGTCGATAAACTTGCTTATTCCAGTTCATCGTTTGAATCCTTATCCATTGTTCACTTTTGATAAGACCTTCACCGAGGAGCAAGTGTTGGACCTTTTCTGAACATACATTAACAGACTTCTGACGTAACTCGCAACGTAATTTCAGATCCCCCATTGTAATTAGATTCGATCGATTTAATATTAAGTCTTGAAGTGTTTTAGTTATAAATTACTCGACGAAGAAAGTGGACTTGGTATAATTGACGTTAACCCCCTACACTAATCGTGAATAAGATGACTTTAGACTATGCATGTCCATTCCCAATGACTGACTTCAGAACATAATTTTGCACATGGATTAAAGATATGCTCTGAGACAGAAAGTAGGAATTGCAGCATTCTTTTAAGTAATTAAGGTGTCAGAGACGTTCACTTACACCAGGTTTCTACAAAATAACACTTTGGAAAAACATTGAATCATCTGCTAAGGCAGATAAGTAATCTTCAAAATGCATGCCAATGTTTCCCTCGCGATCTTCAGATCATTAATATACAGGGTGGTAAAAAAAATGGCAACCCTAGTTTTTCCTAATATCTTTGTCATTCTAAGAAATAACTCCCTGATATTTTACACATTTGTACATCATTCAATTTCCTACCAACCTACCATATTTCATGACCATCGGACTGATAGTCACAATATAACTGCATTTTAAGCAGCATGCCCCAGACACCAGATGGCCACTTTCGGGCTGTCTGAGCTGGTCTGCTATTCAAATGAACTCCATTTCCAATTTGATGCACTGATAAACTCTAATAATTATGTATTCTTGGGGAGCCAAGCACTTGATGAAGTAGTGGAGAGGCACCTTCACACAGACAGATGCACAGTTTAGTGTGTTCTCAGAAGATAAAGTCCTTTATCTTTGATGATGCTAATGGATATGCAATAACTGTCTACATCAAACTCTATTTTGTGATTCCCATGTAGTTCTTGGTGCACCCAGGGGGGGGGGGTGATAGGCAGCAACAGTGGTTCCAACAAGACAGAACCATACCCCATACACCCAATGATGCACAATAATGGCTTTGGGACCACTTCAATGACCACATTATCAGCAGTACAACAGACAATGAATGGGCACCCCATAGCCCAGATATGGCCCCATTTAAGCTTTACCAGTGGGGATACCCCAAAGAAAGAGTGTAGGGTAATAACACCAGAGACATTTGACCTCAAAATAAAGATCACATGTGTCATTCGACCATACTTGCTGAGGAATGCAGTTATGTCATTGACAGGTTTGGAAAACGTGTGCACGTTTGCCTACAGCACAATATTGGAAAACTGGGGCACCTTGTTTAGGCCAATGTTCATGAAATATACAGTCTAGTATGAAATTGAATGATGTACATGTGTGCCAAATATCAGGGCAAAATTTCTAAAAATGACAAAGATATGAGGAAAAATTAGGGTTAACATTTTTTGTACCACCCTGTAGATGTAAAAATACACAAATTCTTAAGAATTTGCCAGAAAATATTGCAAGATAACCTAATGATTTAAGGATTATTGTGAAATAAATTAATAACTGTTTGGTCAAGTTGAAATCAGTTTTAAACAAAATACTGCAATCGGCTTGGCACTGGCTGATGAATCAGAGCAAATGTGACCTAGGCATTATCAACATAACATTGAATGCTGAACTTAGATTTATTCCTTCCTGTTCTCAGTGCCAAATACATGTAGATTCATATTAAATTCTGGCAAGGATCTATCCAGAGATGATTTTGGCAAGGCAGCTTATTCATTGAAACATAAACATGAACATGGAAGTTGACAGGGACCATACATTCCCATTTCAGTATGGGCCCTTCTTGAAACCATAAGGTTCATTTTAATGAAGTCTCTTTTTGAAAACAAGGTCAAAAATGAGAATAAGTCCCCAAATATTTCAGCTTGTGGCCAATGTCAATCCAATTCTTATTGCAAACCTTTGTACAAATTCTTTTTATCAAAAAGGAACAGTTGTATCATTTTGTAATTTCACTCCCATCTTGTCCATTGATTTAGCTACTTGTCTTACTGTTTCTTTCACTTGTTTATTTGACATAGGCTTTACATGCATCAGGCCTGGAGCTCCAGAACGCTTAGCATCAAGCTGAAGCAGTTTCTCAACATTTGAATTCAGTTTCAAACATTCTTCTTGTCTTTCATGCATTCTTTTGAGTTTCTCTTCCTCCTGGGCTTTGCGTCTGGCATCAGCTTCTACTTGCTTTTCATCAAGTTGCTGTTTTGTTAGTGGAGTTCGGGCTTTGTTTGTCAGGAAACGTTTTGGGGGACCAGAATGAGGTCTTTTTGGTCGCTCATCCAAAACGATTTCAAATGAAGTACTGCTCATCTCTGCCATGTTCTGGAATATAAATTATCATAGATTATTCATGAATTCCAATTCTATATACATTGTTATGCGGTATATGGCATACATTCATGGTTGCGCGGTATTTGTGATACGGGTGAATATGCCATACTCACCTGCAGTATATGGCAGTTAATATATATGTTAAGTTAATATATTCGATTGACAGTACTGATTCAGTAATCATTATTATAATAATTTATAACGTTTTACTTGTTTGTTCAATCTATGCAATTGACAATTGCGTACTTCCATATCACGTTCTCATTGGTTAGTGTGTATGCCATATACCACAGGTGAATCTGTCATACACCGCAAGTGAATATGCCATATTCGTTGCGGAATATGCCATATTTTTGTATCGTGTTTACCGCGTAACATACATTGTTTAATTAATATAAATTGCAAGTAATTGCATCAATGAGATGTAGGTCCATTTAATGCCTGTAACATTCAATGCAGTACAAGTTCAACTATATTGTGATCTCAGTCTCAGACTGAGGTGACCCTGGTTATAATGAACTAAGAATTTAGAAGATGATACTGTTCAAAGTGATGTTTGAATGACATCATTCAATAGATCTAATCAATTTTGAATTCAGTGTTTTTTTTACAAAAGTAGCAAAATTGCCAATTTGAACTATTCTACCTAGATCTACAGAACGTGCACCTATTTGGATTCTAGGAGATTATGACAAGATAAAAAAATCTTTAGCCTGAAGTCATGTTAACTGTGCAACTACCTTTAGTCCTGGTTGGCATAAAGATTAAATGAAAGGCTTACTTTAAGAATTTTAAACATCCGCCATATTGTGTATTTACATCATGTGACCAACAACCATATCGTGCTGCCATCTATAAATAACAGGTGCGCGTTATCCAGATTACCAGGCCAAGTGTACACTGATGCATTCTGGGAGTCTTTGGCCAGATGTTCTAAGATGGCCTCAAAAATAAAATTCAAAATTTCTGTCTCTGTTTTCTACAATATTACAACGAAGATGTGAGAAAAGAACTACCAAAACAATGTGGAATGGATAGACTTTGCCATTGAGCAAACGTATGTGGTGAACTGTAGTGGAATTTACCTCAAAAACAGTAGATTTGAAGGGTGAGATTTTGAACATTTTATTTGTTTCCCTCCAAAAATCTGAGAAATAAGACAGAATCATGAACAGGATGGAAGTTTGCTTTGTTTGTGGTTCTTATGGAGCCGAATGGGACATTTACACAAAGCCAAGAAATAAAGGATCCTACTTTGCTTTCCTTGAGCACCATGACCCACCCCAGGGATGCTCCAAACCAAATAAGGATGGTATTGTTAAAAGCTGTAATCTTTGTTATGCATTTCTGAACCAGCAATGGGATTCATTTGAAAAAACAAATACTCCTATGGTTAAGAGATTATACTGGCTAAAACGTGCAGATGATGGACAGTTCACAGGGGCCGAGATGCGATTACAGGGTGAATATGCCGCACAAGTGTTAGGATTACAGTATCACCCGAATGTGTATGATGGTAGAATGCAGCCAGGTTTAGGCCAACCTATGATTCCTGTATCCCCATCAGGGTCAATGCAAATGATAAGTCCACAGCCTGCAGCCCAGCAGCCAAGGCCTTCAGGGTACCCAGGTGGGAGAGAATTAACTGGGGCTCTGGATCTAACTGTTGGACGACCAGCCCCTAAAGAGAAAAAAGCGACCCTCCCTCAGGAACAGCACAAATCCAGATCACAGCGAAGTGAACCAGAATCCAAGAAGATAGCTTGCTATGTTTGTGGGGTACACAACCAAGATTCAAGCATGGTTTATGTCAGCTCTGCGAAACAATCTGAAGGAGATCCCTTCTACCCATTCCTAGCACATATACAACCCCCTAAAGGTGCTGAACCACTCACACGTCAAGCCTATGCTAAAGTTTGCAGTGGTTGTCGCAAATCCTTACTGATACAATGGAAGACACATGAAGCTAGGGGCACTTCAATATTGCAGCGATTATACCGAATCAATGAGAACTCCTATGGAGAATCAGCTCCCTCGTCAAAGCCTGAGAAATCCGAGCCAGACACAAGACCAGAAGTGTGTTACTTGTGTGCAAATGAATTCCAAAGAGACACTATGAAAATCCTATATACCAAACCTCCAACTGGGGATAGCCGACATTCAATGTTCTTTCCATTTGTCGCAGCTTTACAACGTCCTAGAGGAGCAACTAATGTTGATTTAGAAGGTCGTGTGAGATCATGTCGCACATGCTATAGTGGATTACAACGACAATGGGAAATGTATGAAGCTCAGAAGGTTTCCCATACCCATAGACAGTATCAACTTCGTCCAATAACAAATGACCAAAATGAACAACCAATGAAATCCTTGCTTAACATACCAAAACCAGGTGCTATTTTGAAAAGTGGTCCAGCCGCAGGAAGTCCCAGCTTAAATCAACCACTAAACATTAAAATAAGGTCATCAAGTCCAGCCACTGTCTTGAGCAGTCCTGCCCAGGGGCTTCTAGCTATTGCGCCCCCAGTTCCTCTGCCATCTACGGTCCCAACACACCTACCTCGAGATCTGCCCCCTAGACCACTTGATCTGCCGCCCAGGTCTTTGGACCTACCCCAAAGGTCAATAGATCTTGCCCCAAGGTCGCTTCATCAAACCCTAAATGTCCCAATCAATATAAAGAAAGAAAAAGATGATATTTGTATTAAGCCTGATCCTGTAGTAACAACAGCTGTTCAGGATTCAAGTTCAGCTCTGAGGATATGCTACATATGCGGTTCAAAGTGTTCTGGAGGACGTCACTATATTCTTAGTTGTTATCCAGCCAAATCGGAAACTGGGACAAGCTCGCCATTTTTCCCATTTTTGGCAAATCGTGATCCAGCTCCCAATGCTGAGAAAATGACTGCAGCGGGGACAGCCTATGCCTGTAGGTATTGCTACTTTAATCTGTTACGTCAGTGGAGTGACTTCGAAGCCTCGCAAGATCCAGCACATTCAAATCGCTGGGTACGGAGATATAACATCAAGGATTACACATGCTATCTTTGCGTTAAAGTAACAAGTAGGAAATATGTACGGACAATCTCAATACGAAGATATCCCTTTCTACGCAACCTCTCACAGCCACCTAATGGTATAATTGTCATCACGGACAGTGAAAGTGTTGTCGTTTGTGCAGACTGTGATAAAAGTCTAGCCAGCCAGTTTGCAAAGTTTGACCAACAGGGGACACCACTGGATCAAAGGAGGTACCAGCTGCCCAGTGGCAAAGCTTTGGTAAGTCAACATTTTTTACATCATGCTAATTTTATAAAAAAAAGTTGAATTTTAGTAATTGTATCATTTGCATCATTCTGGTTTATCAAGGTCTTTCTCTCTCTAAGATATTAGATTTTTAATGAACATCTCTTAGTGAAAATTTCCAGATGTTTTTATTGTTGCATAGGATTATAGCTTTGAGGAGAGCAGATGAGTAACATCTTTATATCTGGTGCAAATACTGTAATTATCGCCATGAAATATGTCTTTATGTTCAAACAGAATAAGAAAAAAATTGAAAGGAATAAAAAACAAGGAATAATGATGAATAAATCAGATGTAAAGATATATAAGTGAATATTACTTTACTCTTTGGATTAGAGTACTTTCTACTACTACCCTCTTCAAACCAACCTCTTGAAAAGGGTTAAATAGCATAGAATAGTAATTTGACGTAGATACATTATTTGAAGTATGGCCTCCACATGTTGTATTTTCATCTCTGATCTTTACCTCTTTACAGGTGCTCTTTGCTATCACCTGTTGTAAGGTTAACCATTCTATTTCCAGAATACCAAAAAATTAAATCCACATTTTATTAACCCTCATATTTTTATGTAAATGTTGGGTTTCTTTAGTTTGTATTTGTTTAGTTTGGCCAACGTTGATATGGATAATTCAACATATTAAACCAATCCATCATCTTGGTCCATCAAGCTTTTAAGATATGACTGAAAACAATATAGTTTGGTTGAACAGTTTCTCAGTTTATTAATAAACAATGAAATTAATATTAATAAGAATACACATGTATAAAAAATACATTTGAACACTCCCTTGCACCTCAGTGGTTCAACCACAACTTGTTAGAACTAAATCAAAGTGTAAACCAAATAGTTTACAATCAAAAATGTATTTTATCAGTTCCCTTGAACTGACATATTGCCGAACAGAATGTTTTTGATATGTGTGAACAAAGATTGATAAGCTATCACACTTTTATAATCATAAATGAAATGTTAGTGTGACCATGTTCTTGTTAATTAACAAGGAAATCCATGAAAATTGGTCAAGTCCATGTTAAATCAACGTTCACCCCAAAAATCTATTTTTTAAAACATAATCCCCCTAAGAGTAAGAATAATCCTCCTTCTACCATTGATTTGCAGAATATATTGAACACATGTACACTGAACACAATACATATGAAATCTTCTAGAGAGCAAGAATTTGATACCACCCCAACCAAGTTCATGTTTTGACTCAACCCCTTATAAGGTCAAAACTGCTTTTAATTGTTAAGATACCTTAGGAATGTCTGTCAGTCCTATCCAATAGTGCTTCAATCTTATAAAGGTATTTAGGAAGCAATAGATTTGTGCTCTGGTTCCAAACAGCATCTTTAGCTCCTAAGGTACTTATAATATAAGATATATGAAGTGAGAGGAACTCTAACCTTGTAAATCAAAATGAGCAAACAAAAATGTTATTGTAGATTTATTGTACACATTCCTCTAAACTCTTTCATCAAATTTGCCTCAGCTGTGTAATTTTTTATCAAACTCTGGGAAAAAGCAAGTAATTAATTAATAAATATGATATTATTTCATCCTTTATACTCTAAGTCCAGGACCTAGTAAGATGCAATGCTATCTGTCTGAGCTTGAGGAGTCAATTGAATACAAAGGGTGATTCATTAATGAATGCAAAATATTTTTTAGCCATGTATTGAAAATTGTAAGGTAAAAGAACACTGGTTAGCACCCCACCTGGATGCACTTGTTAATGGATTTAGATAAAAGTTTACTCAATGTATGCTTTTGATAAAAAAAACTTGGAGTTATGCCATGTGTTAATGCATTTGTATGTTCGGGTGTAAAACCTAGTAAAAGCTTGGGTTGTTAATGTGCAAACTGTTATCATTAATAACAACAATTTGCCACTAACTTTGAAACTTACAACATTAATGATCAATGACTGGTGTTAATTGACTATTAAGTCATGTCATGCTATTAAAAATAATTGTTAAAAATATACAGACATATTAGATCAAAATTGATTTGATTCTGATAGAGTGGCCTCAAAATTAATTAGATTCACTTTCTCATGAAGCATTAAATCCAGATGTGCAAAATTATGGCTTATTTGCGTATTCCTTCAATTTTTGCAGGAAATACATTGATTTATCATTAAGCTGTTCAATTAAAGCGCTGGTAACACCTGTGTTGAACTGGCACTTTATACAATAGCTAGACCCACACAGAAATATTTAAACAAACTTCTCTTAATTATTTTTATGAGAAGATATGTGGAATATTGGTGAAAAGCCGTTGTGAGGCCCCATGACGTGTTCGGTCTTACAAACTGATAGACTAGCTGTCATAATCTACGACAAGATTCATATTTTTTCAGATTAGTATAATATTTTGTAGAGGGATATGATTCTCTGTGGTTGTTCAAAATGAATTCAAATATTCTTACGTTAGCCTACTTGCTACTAAAAATAGAAACTTCACAGAATTTGACGGTAGATTAGTTTTCGGATCAAGCTAACATTAATTTTTATCATAGTTAATTGATTGGAAGGCTTTCATTTATAGCCTTACCCTACAATTAATATTTCAGCAGATCTGTGATTGATTTTCTGGGAAGGTGGTATTCTACCTTAGATGAAATATCATGAATTGCTGCACTCTATCTTGGATCAATCACTTCTCCATTCTGTTAAGCTACCCAATTAACCAATGTAGATATAGAGATAATCCAAAATGATGCATGCACATTTTAAAGAATATTGTTAATGAATATTTAGAATTGAAAAAGGATAGAGTTTAATAAACATTTGTTAGAAGGGGAGTTTTGTTAAATCCATATGCCAAGTGAGTACTTTGGATCAATTTCACTCATTTTTTCTTTGATCATGATGGCTGGAAAAAGTGGCAAAGTATTATAGAAATGATATCTGGCACATCTATGTGATGTATACAACTTATATGATGTATAATTGTATTATTTTCATATCATATGTACATGTCATGATTATTCTGTTGGACCACTCAGATGGTTGTATTGCAACATTTTTGAAATAAAACTTTTATTTTATAGAATCATTTGAAATGACATTTATGCGTAACATATTTTTGATTTTCAAGGTATAAAATTGAAAAGTGAGTGTATTGTATGATTTTTCCAGGTGTTTCCACTTTATAAAAAATCTTATGAGATGTCAGTTGAGGTCTTAGGCGAGATAGGGTTACTTGTAGACCTGCTGAATTCTCCTTTATATAGCGAACCCACAGGCTCTGTATGTACAGTCTATTGTGATATCCAATACCACAGTCTCCTGCAATAGATAGCCCAGCCAACAAAAATCATAGATAAAAATAATTTCATAAATTTATGTTGCTTTTAAGAATAAACAAAGGAGTTTTTTTTTAATTTGTGGAGCTTGAAATTCTATTGATTATTTTATGATGGTTTCTTTTCTTTTTAATTTCATTTTGAGATTCTGACCACAGTTGTATTTTTTGTACAGGTGGGGCTATAGTACTTCTATAGGTTCATTATCTTTATACATTTATTCTGGACTCATTCTCAAGCAGATGTTTCTGTTGCCATAGCAACATGTTTTTTTGCATCTTGTTTCCTGCATAAATTCGTAAATTATTTGAGCTATCAGCTTTTGCATTTTTCATTTTGATAGCATTTTAATTAGAAATTAAGTGGATTTATTTCTGCATTGAAGGAATAATAAGACAAGTTTATTAGATATGTGATATTCTCAGAATAATCAGGTGTTGTTACATGTATAGTTCAGCACTTCTTCCCTAGTCTTTATTTCGTTATAACTATATTTTTTATATAATTCCGTTTATCAGGATAATCAGTAGTGCACATTTAAAACTAGTAAATTTCAACTTGAAGAAGGCATTTTTGAAAAGCAAGTTTACAGATTTTGCCATTATTCTTACATTGAAGGAGTGTGAGATGAATTAGATCTTGTCAGAAAGTTCCCATTCAAAGCACTACCAATCAAGCACTCCTCATTGCCCCTGTATAATCTCACTACCCCAATACAATCTTACTGCCCCAGTACAATCTTGACACCTTGATTGATGTGCTAGAAAATTCTCATGCAACTAAGAATATTTATGCTTGCCAACCTTATTAAAAAATAGTGAATTCATCACATAAAAAAGTAAATGCTCATAAAAGAATTCTTGTTTTATGAAAATGGGGCACAGGCCTGATGTAAAAACAGAACTTATGCGCAATTATTGGCTTGCTCCAATTAGGTGTTCTCCTTGTACATGTAATTGTAAAATACACAGAAATTCACAATTCATGTTTTACAATAGAAAGTGGGTGCAAAGACTAGATGCAAAAACTCGAACTTAGTTAGGCGTGATTATTGGCTTGTTTCAATCAGGTGTTCTCCCCCTGTTGTAATTATACCTTTATATTCTCATGCTAATAATCTCGTCTATTGATCCTGCCATATGTTTCTCAATTGTTCTATGTCTGAAGCTTTGTTGTTCGTGTTATTACATTGAAGATGATGTCTGTTTTTTGTGTAGCTAAGAACACATCAGGGCACACTTGGCAGCATTGAAATGGAGTTAATGAGTGCATTTATTAAGCACCATTTAGGGGCATAGGGTTATTAAAGCATATTGAATACAGTATTATTATCATATAAAGAACCATTTTTAATAAATCTGGCTTTTACAACATTGCACCAGTTTATTTTGGTTTCTGTGTATGTATACATGTATAAGACTTTCCTCTATAAGTTTGCTAACTGGTGTTTTCCATAGAAATCTCCCCCAAAAGGTACAAAGCTATCTCTGCTAGCATTTTGGGCTCATAGGATGAATGGGGTCAGACTAGTCAACAAAACATTAATTATGTACATTGCAGGACAGTATTCCCATCAATACAATCATTAAAAGCATTTTGCATTTTTCATGTGTCATTTTATCTGCCTGACCATCACCTAGAATATTTCCAAACAAGTCAATACCTTTATTCATGCATTATTTATTCAGGTTCTGTTTTAATCCAAAAGTGTACTGTCCAAAAGGCCTATTGAAACCCCTGGTTCAGTTCCAGAACATAAAACTGAATTTCTCCAGACTGTTGTTTCTGTTTTACCTATCGTTTGTATTGTTAAAAAAGACACAGTTGTTAATGCATCCATTCATTTATTGATAGGACTTTCATAATTGTTTGTTTAAACAAATGATGTATCTCAATTCTCAATAGAATAGATGTTTTTTCCACTTCAGATTTTAATATTTTTTATTGGAATTCAATAGTTATGTTGTAACTCTGGGGAACAGAACGGAAAACTTTTTTCTGTTTTCATTGCGTTAGAATCATTAGAATTTTACATCGTTTTCAGCCCAAAATATTGAAAATAATTTTTCTCGTTGCTATATACCGTATAGACTGTGTATATTGAAGTGTTTGCCATTAAGGTGTTGGGGTAGTTATCAGAATAGGAAATTAATTCAAATTTTCAAAGCTCCTATCATTTAAAGCAATATGTTGGGCACATTTTATGAAAAATTCAAATATTCTGTTTATATCTTTCAGAAATGCCAACTTCTAACTTTTCTCAGTCACATTTTTCGAGGGCTGAAAAAGCTATTTCAGCATGGTAAGGGTCATTTTGACCATGACCATTGTGATCCTTGCCATGTAAATGATATGTGTAAATTTCTGATAACTACCCCGAGACCTTAAAATATGATTACACATAAAGTATATTCTGACTAAATTGGGCAACCCATCACCTATACTACAACACTGTCTGCATACATTCGTAATATAATGTCAACTTTTGGACATATTCTCTCATTGCAGCAAATCAGTTCCATCATTCACAAACTGATTATCTGCCTAATGAACGAGGTAACATTCTTTCTAAATTCAAACTTTCACGAAAAGCACAAAATCCATAAAATCTTCATTTGAGATTGTGCAAATCTCATCAGCTTCAAAAGTTCAATAAATCTATTACAGCTTGCCCAATGAAATACACTTATACAATATATTTATAATTAATGGAAACAAGAACATCCTCTTTACCACATGCCAGGTTGACCTGAACCTTATTATCAATATTTTAATATTGACATTGGATCAATACCATTAGCTGAACTGTTGTTAATATCTCTAATTGTTTATCAAGATATTACAATTTTATTGGATTGAGATGAAATGTAAACAATATTTTAGAGACATAATAATCAATGTAAATATTCCACAGGTATTGCTGTTATTCGTAACATTGTTTTATGTTTACTCTACAAGTTGTTAGAGTCATGATTGATTTAAGATGAAGTTCTAAGGAATGATCTGAAGGATAGCGAGTCTTTGGTGGAAGAATGAGACATGGCCTATCATGTAAATACAGTAAAACAATGCATATCGATGCTGATACAGTAAGCAATGCATATCATGTAGATACAGTAAAACAATGCATATCAAAACTGATACAGTAAAGCAATGTATATCATGTAGATACAGTAAAGCAATGCATATCGTGTACATACAGTAAAACAATGTATATCAATACTGATACAGTAAAGCAATGTATATCATTTTGATACAGTAAAGCCTGTATGGTGGAACACCCTTGGGAAAGACTTGGGAGGTGTTCTACTTGTGAGGTGTTTCATTAGCAGCAGGCAACAGGCGATTTTCTCCAGTTGTTTGCACAAAATCGCCTGTTGTTTTTAGGGACTTATTAACTTTTCCATGTTAAATTTAGGATTTCCATTAATTTTGGTGTTGTTTCATTTATTTAGCCTGTTGTGAGAAAGTCTAGTGAAACCCTGACTTGTGAGGTGTTTTTCTTGCTATGTGTTCCACTTTTACAATGACATGTTTTACTGTATATACATATCATGCAGATACAGTAAAACCTTTGTGGGTGGAACACCCTTTAGAAGTGTTCTCCTAAAAAGGATTGTCAAAAAGGATTTTAAGAACTTACATTCGTGAGTTGTTCCACTTGATAGGTTTTAAAGTACATACCTATCATGTAGACAATAATATCATAAAGGTGTGGTCTGTGGTTATCATATAGGTGTGGTCACATTAGAATTTTTTAACATTTCGCATGAAAACTGTAAATCTGTTTGGGGTCACCTTGATCATGAAATATGTTTTACTGGAGACATGTAAACACTTTTATAATTATTTCTTCATTAAAAATTCCAGAATGTGACAAACCCAGTTTGATTTTTAGGGATACCCCTAGATTGGGAACATTTTGATATTCCTAAGTTATGTTTTCAACTGAGTAGCTGATAGTGACTAACTACAGCTTTATAAAGCAGGCACATTGGTGGAACACTTGATAGAATATAAGATTGAAAACATCAAGAGTATCTGTTGAGTTCAGATGTTTAGCAGCTTTTTGGAAATCCTGTTGTTACATATCAAATAGAAATGTTTATATTGTGTGTGTGTGTGTTTGGGTGACCTTTGGAATGGAATTATCAGTTCATTCTACTCAAATTGCACATTTTTTAAGGAATAAAGACCAAGATTCTATAGAATGCGTAGCGATTGAGGTCTTTGGCAATGGCCAGAATAAAATTTGAGGTACATGTGTATATATTTGCCATCAATCATAGAATCGAGGTCTTTGTTACGATTCTAATATGATAAAACAAACCAGAAAAACAACTATTTGCATTTATAAATTATTCTATTGCAAGTTCATATATATATATATATCATATGTTTGTTTTGACTAAGCCATGCTTCTCTTTCTTAGTTTAGTGTTTCACATGTTGGGTTGTTGTATGTTGCATATTTTCTAAAGACTCTGATCATTTGATGTTTCTAAGGGTTATCTGGGGAGGGATCATATTTCTCTACTAGCAGCCATTACATTAGGGACGTAGACACCTGTTCCTCAACCTGCTAGCAGGGACCTGTTAATCTCTAAAAATATTTCAAGCTTCCAAAAAATGACTAGTCTTTGTATTTTAATTTATATTTAAGCCGTTATGGAGAAAATTAATTAGTTTTCACGGAACAAAAATGGTTCAGCATTGAATATTTGACTTTGAAATGAAAACTTAAAAACATCCATTTTAATTCACGTTGGCCTCTGTGGAGTTTCACAGAACACAAAATGTTATGTTTTGGGAACTTTAGTAATGGTTTGAAACAAACAATTTGAAACAATCATGTATCCATGACATCTCTAACTACTAAGCCCAGAGCAGTGGGGTAATATCAATTGGGAGCAAACGGAATTTGCAAAATACAAAAACATCTGGTACTATCTACTTAAGATATAAAATATGTAGAGAATGACAGGTCCCTGAAGTAATTCACTTGTTCAAGAGTGATGAAAGATTTGGTGTGAAAGTAGCAGACCAGGACTTATCAGTTAAACAAACTGTTTACTGCAATCTCTGATAAATGGCATTCCATGCCCTGATCTGGTTTTGATTCCAAGCCTTTGTTTCTCAGTCTACAGTTACCACGGTTACCAGGCCAATCTTAGTAGTTTGATCCTTTATGTTTGCTTCTGTGTTCTCATGAGGATTTGAGTGGAACATTCTTTTTTCTAATTTTTACTGATGAAAGATGCCTAAAAGTGTTCAATAATCCTTTGATTTTGGCTGGGTGCAGTTGTTTTGATACTATGGAGACCATGAGGTTAGAGTACACATTCATACCTATCAAACATTTGTAAACCAACTGAGTCTCTTACTTTGGTATTTCTTGTGTGTTCGGGAATGCAGAGCTGAATATAGAAACATGTTTTTTAACTGAAAACATTGAGGGTGTTCCACACATTAACTCCCTCATCCCTTTTGTATTAAATTAGATAGGGTGTGAAGAATCATACATATGGGTATATTTTGTAAGCGAGTTCATATGAACTTACAAGCCTTTATATACAGATGTTGCAGCTGGTACAGACATTTTATTGACATGCTAGCCAATAACTTGCATTTTACAACTGCAGTGGTTAAAATCTGTTGATACACTGCAGTGAACTCTTCCTTGGGATTTTTTGTTAACTTAATGTGATTTAAATTTTTTAAACAATTCTGACTATTAAATGTTTAGAATTAGCCACAATGTATCAGATTGTTATGGGGGAGGGGGGGGTTCTTACTCTCAAGTGGGTGCAACTGATTCTCAACTCGGTGCTAGTGATTTTCATCTGGGTGATTGGTGAACATCTAGAATGTCACTGTTCAAGATGTTTATTTTCAGCAGTGTGTTCATTCCCAAAATTTAAAATTTTCAAAATTAGATTGCATTATCTCCATGCTGAATAAAGTCATCTTTCAGAAAGATTATGTCTGGCAAGTGACCCCCTGACTTCCCAAAACTCTAGCTGGAGACTGGAATATTTGGAAATGGTGATGGAAAATCAACTCGGTTCTTATACAAACTCTGCTTGTATAGATTGACTATAAAATTATGCATTATAAAAATAGATGGCATCGCAAACCTTAAAATATATTCATATATTTGCAAATTGTTTTGTTGAAACCTATGTATTGTGGGCTCCTAAATAAAAAATCAGAGGAACTCATTGTCAGATTAACGCATAGTCTAATTTGCATGCCATTATCAGACTAGTTCATAGTCTAATTTGCATACCATTGCCACCAGAAACAATTTTCTAATCTAAGTGCTCAACTTGCAGCTGGACGCAGAAATCAATAGAACAACCTCAACATTAGGTTTAATCTTTCATAAGTACTGCCCATATCTCTAATGGTTAATCTATTAAGCAATTATCAAAGCATACAATTGCTTATGAATGTTTAAAGGTCAGATAAAAATCTGTTTATTCTTAACAATGCTTTAAGTGAATATTAATGATGTATTTTCTATAAAGAACAGAAAACTATTAATTACAAAAGCAATTTTTCTCTGATACTTTCGGATTTGCATCACAATTTGCGTCATCATGTTGCATTATGCAATTGGACAAATAGAAACGTTGTTTGGGATTTATGATTTATTTGATGATAGTTCATAATATCATTTACATTGAAAACAATTTTGTGGAATATACACAGTGGGCCAAAATATTTTTAAAGTTCCAATAACTCAGATGTGAGTAGGTAGTTACCAGTTTCATCACCAGGTGGCTCATTTGGGTCAGATAGCATTTCGGGTATAATAGAAAGTTCCCTTTAACTTAAATTACATTTGTGGTTCAATTTTCATATCACCCTTATGTATCATATACATGTAGTTATGCAAATTAAAATATGTCCAGTAAAAGAAAATATTATCTGTCCAATACAAGAAAAGATATTTCACTTTTTGTGATTTTATAGTTTTTAGTTTAGTTTAAAATAGTTTATTAAAGTCACACACATATAATACAATTAAAATACATAAGATAAAATACAAATCAACAAATATGTCCAGCCGTTGCCGACTTATGAGTGACTATAGCTAAATGCGTCTTCTACGCTACATTTTAAAAATACATTTGCTTTATAACATGGGGTCTATGAGGAATATTCCCAAACTTAAAGTCACATTTTCAAAAAAAATTAAATTTTCACCGTTGATTTAAACAATTTTCGAAACCATATTTCTAGATGTATTTTTACAACTTAAGTAGATTTCAAATATTACTGAATTTTGAATGATGTAAATAGTTATACAAAGGTCATCCCAATACTCGCCATTTTT
The DNA here is from genome assembly GCA_903813345.2 of Owenia fusiformis. Classification (NCBI taxonomy): domain Eukaryota; kingdom Metazoa; phylum Annelida; class Polychaeta; order Sabellida; family Oweniidae; genus Owenia; species Owenia fusiformis. Next base: position 32,249,458 of record CAIIXF020000003.1, on the reverse strand, counting down.
CACACAAGGAACCCTATGAGTGATTACCCTTTGCATTCGTTTAACTTCACTTCTTAAAAGAGAGCTTCGTTTTCACTCTTTCAAACTAAAATAAACCTATGAACTCACCGCGCCAATCAGTTTTCGTCGGCCAAATTTAACCGACGTTCTATATATGGTCATTCCTTCTAATCGTTGAGCCCGGAATTGACCAATGACATGCGCATATTTGATTAGAACACATTTGGCCTATGTTTTTTCAAGCTCGCTGATTTGTGGAAGAAAGGTCAGCGCGTAGGTCAAAAGTGATTTATTACCCAAACTGTCAACGGTACCCGTCGTGGGGGTGGGGCTACTAAACTGTAATATGGTCTCTACTAGGCAGAGTGTAGTTTAACTAGACTCTGCACGCAGGGTAATTAGTGATAGATTTGAGGAATTAGAAAATTAAAAAAATTCAATGGGATAACATTTTTTCAATCCAAACATGAAGTGGAATTGATCAACCTGATTGTTGCCTACTTTTGTCTTGATTTTGAGATATTGAGTTTTTTAACAGTGTTGACAAAATATCATACACTCAACTCAAAATAACTCTATTTTGATTTTATGATCAGTTGATCCTAGTATAATTTATATTAATGATGTTTAGTGTTAATATATCTATGACCTAGTTCTTTGACCTTATTTTTATTCATAAAAAACTTTATAATTTTTGTAAACTTTTTTTTCGTCACTGACATCTTTGTGAAATTTAAAAACATAACTGAATATTTATTGGCCTTAGCAAGGACGACCTCTATTGGTTGAAATAGAGGTTAAAAGCATGTATCATCTCTGTATATTGCAATCGATAATGAAGATGAAATTAACCCAGTTTACTGTGACAATATAAGTCAAGGGCTAAAAATGTCAGGCTGACTTGAAAGGTTATATGCAAGTATTTCTGATTGCATAGCGGCTATACTAGTTCAACATGATAAATTGATTGCATATATTTAAAGCAGGATTTTTCAAAGCGCTGCCAAATTATCATTAGATGATACTCATATATAAAGCTGGTGATTTCGAGTTAAACTTGTTTTATGCAATCAGAGGATCTATATTAGCGAGTGCTATTAACGGAACTACCTGATAATATAATGTGCATACCAGAAAAACAAATCTAGGAGTTTTTGTTTATGAGACAAGTCGTTCACGCAAATCAACTATGGATGTGACATTTGAAAATCGATGAGTTATTTTTATTTGCTCGACTCAAAATGAAGGAAAAATGAATAGGATTTATGGATAGGGATGTAACGATTTATATGTTATTAATGAAGGTTAGATCAACATGGGGAACATACTTGTGCATGATCTCATCAAAGAATTATTACAGGTAGGCCAGGGGGTATGTTGAAATTCATACAGATTCTCTTTTCGTTTAAATGACGCAATTCTATCAAGTTTTATGAGGTTTCTAACAAGCAGAGTCGTGTGTCTGAAATTCGTGATGATTGAGAATTAGGTGACCTTCATGGGGAACGGTTATTATGTTGTTATTTTTATTCTCATCCATTGCACTAGAGGACAAATTATATATCCAGTTTCACATTTCAAGAGCTGTATATAAATACCGATAATAAGTAGGTTAACAAGCTTATAAATGTACTGATCTGGGTTAACAAATTCATGTCTGATTATTTAGTGGAAACTTGTTTATATTACATTATAAAGCAGTCTATAACACCTGATTTATACATAAAGAGTCTAGGATCAAAGAGTCAAAGGGAGCTTTGTGTATCTTCTCAAGGAAAAAAATGGGGGTGGGGGTAGTCTCCTATAAAGGAGGAAGGGGACAAATGGAGTTTTATATCTCCTGAAGGAGAAAATGGGGGTAGTCTGCTATATAGGAGGAATGGGTCAAAGGGAGCTTAATGCATCTCTTAAAGGAGAAAATTGGGAGATATATTGATTATGACCTTCTGAGAAAACAGGACTTCCTCTAACAATAAATTTATTTTGTACTGAAAGGTCATGTCAACAAACCATGTTCTATTAACAATTCTCCTTTGATATGCTTATCTGACAGCTCTTGTAAATCTTGTAGCACACATTCAAGACCAGTTTAACTCCGGTCAATTGCTTGGTAGCATTATATATTAGATAAAACAAATTTTTGTGATGAACTTACTACTCATAAAAGTTACTTAGTCAAAATCATACTTTATATTTGAAATTACATCTAAAATGTTCGATGATGTTCCAAGAGTTTTTTGAATTCTACAGTTCATATTCAAAATCTACTGATGACATATTACTATGGTCTCCATTTTTTTGATAGCGATTGGCAGTTGGTGTTTGGCAAGTAACTCAACAAATACTGTTTAGACTGACTTCAATTTTTTCAAAATCATCTACAAGTTTTCAGAAGTTCAAATCTGACTTTAAATATAAAGTATTTTTCAACTTGCTTCAATTCATCTTCAAGTTATCAGAAGTTCAAATCTGACTTTAGATTTGAGATTTCACCTTCAATTACCTTCTCAATGTCAAAATATTTTGAAGTGATATTCAAAATCTATTGGTTGTATTCAAAATATACTGGCAATATTTAGAATCTACCTATCATATTCAAAATCTACCAGTCATTTAAAATATACTGTTTATATTCAAAATCTACCAGTCGTTCAAAATATACTGGTCATATATAAAATCTACTGTTCATCTTCAAAATCTCATGGTCATATTCAAATTCTACCTGTCATATTCAAAATCTAATGGTCATATTCAAAATCTAATGGTCATATTCAAAATCTACCTGTCATATTCAAAATATACTGTCATATTCAAAATAAAGATTGTACAGGACTGTATCGTTCATCATTGTAGCGCTAAGTACTGTAAAGTATGGGACTGTGAAGTATAGGAGTGTAAAGTATAGAACTGTTGTGGACTAGAGTCCTATATAAGTTGTTTACAGTAGCAGCCATTACTGAAAGCTATTCATAGTGATGAAACAATGTTATATTAACATAGTAAAAACATTTTGTCATAAATGTTTTTCTAAATGAGTGCTACTAAAATTACATCAAATTCTAAATATAAACAATTTGCTTGCGGGCATTGTACTTTAATTCATATATTTAGAAGCAAATTGAAGTAGTTCACAGTTCCAGGAATGTAAGAGATTGTTTTGACTTTTACTATATTTAGGTGCCAGCTCTTATTTTTTGCACAAAATTAATTTGATATGTAGGTTGTTTTGCACTAACTGGTATATAGTATAATATATGCAGAATATTAGATCATTTTGCGTGACATCATTTTTTTTATCAACAAGTTGATACGAAATCAACATGAGTAACGGAAGCGAATAAGTATTAAAATATTTGAAACCTATGAGGTGATCAAATGATCTTATATTGGGTTTATCCCATGATTACAATCGGAAATTCAAAAAATTCAGATTCCTTTATCATACAGGCAGTGATTATGCGGCATATGGGACTGATAAAACGAGAAATACCATACAGGTCTCTTTAACGTCAGAAATATCACTGGAAATTAATAATCCCGGGATAAATAGGTCAAAGCAACTGTTTTATTGAATAATAATAATGAATATCATTTTTCGAGTAGCATACTTTTTGAAACTAAAACATTGCCAATGCTATAAAGTTTTGTTGACAAGGGTAGGTGGGTGTTCACTCCAAATGGAATGAATATATGGTATGTAGACAGAATTAGTTTACATTTGAGATGACCCCTCACATTTTCTCTCATTGGTTGATCTTACACTCTAAAGTTCAGTTTTATAGTTAAGTAAATAAGGAAGTGAAGCCGATGATTGGAAGATACCAATTTTGTTTTATCAAAGAAAAACTTGAAACTGAACATACTTGTTTCTTTAATTAATTAAGTTGAACCATTTACAGATAACCTCTGAGATATTATGAACAGCATGACATAACAAACATGCCTTCATGTACAGTAAAACATGTTATTTGAACAGCATGACATAACACCTCTTAAAACAAAACAAACATGCCTTCATGTACAGTACATGCCTAAATATATAGTAAAACATGTTATTTGAATAGCATGACATAACACATCTATGACAAAACAAACATGCCTTCATGTACAGTAAAACATGTTATTTTAACAGCATGACATAACACCTCTATAACAAAGCACACATTCCAAAATATACAGTAAAACATGTTATTTGAACAGCATGACATAACACCTCTATAACAAAACAAACATGTAGTAAATTATATGTATTTTAATAGCATGATATATCACATCTCTAACAAACATCACATCTATAACAAACATGCCTAATGTAAATGAATAGTAAAGCATGTGTATTTGAACAGCATGACATAACACCTCTATTTCACAACACACTTCATGTACAGTAAAATGTGTGCATCTGAACACCTTAAATTGTGATCACATATTTGAAGCATTCCTCGTCATATTTTGTATTCGAAACATTCAGGAATGGGGGCTTTATTGTCCTAATTCTTTATCTCTCTTCAGATAGTCTCAATCCCGAAACCATTGCCCGCCAACTGCTCTCTCAATCCTTTGCATCCGTTTGATCTAAAGTGACAAATATAAACAAAGTTTAGAAATACCAGTTAATCCATTTCATTCCTGCATTCCCGCCCAGGCGTCAGCTCCCAGGAGTGTTTACTTCAGATAGGTTCTGCTGTATTAGATGATCATACAGAAGTATTGAAGTTAATACATTCATGAACATGCACTTGAACCTAGATACTAGGTTATCAGATGTTTGTTTTTCATATTTTATGGGGTCAGTCTACTCTCATGACTAATATTCATATGTACTTTACTGCCTGAGTCAGACAGTGCAATTTAAGTAGACTAAATACGGTGAAACTTCCCTAAAATGAGCTGACTTCAATTGTTCAAATGTGTTTCAGTATATAAAGGGGTCTCGGTAAAATGGATGGTTGTGATCTCCTCAGGGTCTTCTTTTGGGTGCAGCACTCACTTCAACTGAAAACTGCGCCCACCCTGCACCCACCTTAAGGTTTGCGCCACCCGCGAATTGTTTACACAGCTAGTACTGTTTTTGTCCTTTGAGTTAATATGTAAAACTAGCTTAGAAAATCACATGGCATATTCCTGGGACAATATGAAACAACAATTTGTTCATATTTTGTGTCATCATGTGACTTTCAGATCCATATATGGTAAAGAGGGCTGACTTTTGTGTGAATGATTGACATGGACCAATAGCTGCTATTATGAATAAAAAATATGAACGGCTATCTCATTTGTAAATAAACATGAATTGTTTTAATATTTTGCAACAAATGCTTCCCAAATAACTTTACAATATACTGTAACAGGGACATTGCAACCTATTTAATTAATGATGAACAAATACATTAATGATATTTTTGCAAACAAGTCATTGGTGATATAATATTTACTCTTACTTCTCCTTCCAGTGACTGAATGTGTGGCTTGTCAACTGTAGCATGAAATAGTCTCACCTTAACAAACAACGAAGACCGGTTTTACTGTATTATAAAAAAGCAATCAAAGTTGTTTAGTATGTTTTCTGAGTATTTACATAAACAAGAAACATATATCAGGAAATCAAACAGTTTGAATTCAATGTTATTTCCTTAAAGTAAGTTGTTATTTATAAAGTCTATTAACCATATAACTCTATTCTAGCCCAACGTAAATGTATGTATTATAGTCTCAACATAATATACCGCTGCTACCATGTTGTATAAAACATCAATTATGTTTTGAGGCAGACAGCTGAAAGTCAATATGACCCGAAGGTTATTTGTTCCAATCAGGCCTGTACTAGGAATGAACCAGTTTCCATTAATAACCAGAGTAGTCTGTTAGTAGACAGATCACTGATTCTCCTTGAACTGCAAGTGGCTGCTCTTGAACTCATTGTACTAGAATAAAGAATATGATATTGAATTAGTATGTCCAGCTGATTGCAGTTATCTATTTGCAAAGATTTATCAGGAGAAGAAGAAACTGGTTATTGCACCAGTGTATAATATATAGTACATGATAGAGCACTGATGGATGGTGATGCCCTTTGAGTAGAACCTATATTAGTTTGCCCTGTGTTACCCTGTTGGTGCCACCCTGTTGGTGCCACCCTGTAAGTAGAACCCTGTTGGTCATACCCAGTTGAATTATCCAGAATTTCTTGGTTGTACCATGTTGGTACCACCATGTCATTACCACCCTCTTGGTAGTACCCAGTTGGTATTACCTTGTTGATACCAGCCTCGTCATACAGATACCCTGTTGGTACCACCTTTTTGGTAGTGCCCTGTTGGTGCGACACTGTTTATACCATTTTTATAGTAATCTATTAATAGCACTCTGTTGTTATTTCACTTGATACCTCATGTTAGTAACACCCTGTTGGTGGCATTATATTGATCTTCCCCATTAGTAGTACTATTTTTGAAGTGTTACATTGACATCTTCCCCTGGTTTGATTGGTATTATATAGACTTTGTTGGATTCAGGTTGCCATTAGCAGATGCATTTGGTTACAGCTTCAAAACCAGACAGACAAATTCAAATTACACTTCGTCTATTGCAGATATTAATGAACGGAATCAGAATCAAGTTTCCAAGTCATCATAACTTTTTTATTATATTCAATGATGTAAAGTCACAGTTCCTCTGATCTATAAGGAAGGGGAGGGTACAGACACCATCTATCATGTACGTTATAGATGAATGATGTTTGGTGTTAAAATAAAAATCTCAGATTTCAAAAAAATTATTTGAAGCATTCTGAAATTCAGTGTTACACTTCAACATGTTACATTTACTACCAATTCTATTATGTATTTGTTCCTTAGGTATAATTATACAAAAAGTAACAGGCTCAAAACTTCAGTTAATGTACTGTTTTAAGGTTTTCTACCATACATTTAATTTTTCCCTTGGGAAATAACAATTGAAAAATGATATAAGTATCTACAAAAATCGTAATTATGAAAAATCGAGGGACTTAACGTTATACAGAGGAGATAGACCCCACCATTGATGGATATATAATTTGAAATATTTAGATAGTCCATGTAGTTGTATTATGTGTGCCACACTGGCCTGGTAATCATGATGAGAACAATCAATTGTGATATTGAAAGAATAGAAGGCCTATCCTGGTATTATACATGTACAATATAGGAGCAAGATTTGCATAGTGATCTGTGTCACTTCCACCTCTCTAATCTGTCTGGTTGCATTCAAGAATATAGGAATATGATATACACTTACAAACAAATCAACTGGCATTTTACAGAGGGAAAAAGTCTATGATATGCTTGTTAGAGAATATTGATTTTGATAAAAATTGCCTTTTAATTTGAAGAAGTCAGCAAATTTCTAATTACACTTTTTGGGGGATTAGGGGTCAATCTGAATTTTAATAAATAATTTTTTGGAACAATATTGGAGTATAACTTGGTCCTTAGTCTGAAGAATGCTTTCTTTGAATCAGGTGATTTATCAAAATATGACTACTTCGGAAACTCATTAGCAGCACACAGGCAGTATGACCTTATTACATTATGCAATGTGATATATGATATGGTTGCAGTCAATTTGCATTATTTTAAGCCAGTTCACACTGATCTTAACTGAGGTCATTGATCCAATAATCAGGATTTTAACCAGTGTGTTCAATAAAAATCTATTCCTGATTATTCAATCTTTCATTTATTTCTAGTTGTGATAGGTTATATTGCTCCAGGGTGTCTCAGGATTGCCTTAAAGCTTATACTTGTAAATGAATTCTTTTTTATGCTCTGATTGAGCTCTGTAGTGTTAATCAATCTATTACCTCACTACCAGTCTGTATTGAAATGTAAATGAAACGTCCCAGGACCAGTTCAGATCGTAAATATTCTTTAAGAATTACATTTATTAAATGCCACTATTTTTCTTATTTTATTGATTGAGTATAAATCACATTTCATCCATTTCTTGTTTGCAGGATCCAGCCACCCTTTTCAAAATTTATTCTATTTCACGAATGCAGGAATATTCCAACTACCCTTCTCAAGATTTATTCCATTTCATGAATGCAGGAATACTCCAGCTACCCTTCTCAAGATTTATTCCATTTCATCTTTGGAGGAATATTGCAACTACCCTTCTCAAGATTTATTCCATTTCATGAATGCAGGAATACTCCAACTACCCTCAAGATTTATTCCATTTCCTGAATGCAGGAATACTCCAGCCACCCTTCTTAAAATTTATTCCATTTCATCTTTGAAGGAATATTCCAGCTACCCTTCTCAAGATTTATTCCATTTCATGAATGCACAAATACTCCAACTACCCTCCTCAAAATTTATTCCATTTCATGTTTGCAGGAATATTCCAGCTACCATTCTCAAAAGCTTCTCTTAGTAGTCTATACTCTTTAGAAATATTTCTTTTGGTCTATCCTTCCAAAGATCTTGACCTTCATTTTCTGTCTCTAAATAAATGATATCAATTTCACAGTCTCATTCCCATAAAGGCTACACTTAGTTGCACATTGTTTCGACAAACCTTTTCAGATCATTAAGATCTATCAACATTATGAAATCATGTATGATTGTTAGAGGGCTGTGTGGCCAGATGATTGGAATCAGGGTATCATACCTCATAAAATCCTTGTCATGATTTATCCTGATGAAATCAAAATCATGTCACCTGATCCTTAAAAAATGCTAATTTTGTATTTTCCCAATATATCTAAATACAATATACTTACACCTATGATTAAATGAATCATCTGATCCTTTTTTTAAATGCTAATTTTAGAGGATATCTTCCTAATCTAACATTAATACACCTACACACATCTGAAAAATTCAACCTTGGTGATCATAATGAAGGGTGTCTTTCATCCAGTAAGACTCTTCAATTATCAACTAATTTAGTTCTAGGACACTGATTTAAAACTCATTAATTTGTATCTTTGGCTTGTCTCCTTCAGTGATTCATACACTATGCCTCAGTAAATGATCTCAATGTCACATGTTCTTGCTTATTTCACATGATATCTCTCTAGAATTTCCCTCTAGAATTTGAATGAAGTCTTTAGATTTTCTTGAATTCTATTTATATTGTTATCCATGTCATAGAAAACCCTGATAATTCTGTTTATTTTTTACTATATTTTGAATTATTTGACATTTTATCAATGGACTCTTATTGATGGGTCTTATGACCTTTACAGTCATGATGGAAACCTAGTAGGTTAATATATCCAAGCTTTACTTATTTCATAACACATTGATTTAGTGGATGCGCTCCTTCAAGGATCTTATAACTTGATTATTTGCTACTTTTAGACGCACAATAGAATTGCTTACCTCAACACAAGGTGAAGGATGAAAAGTAAATTTTATTTTTTGCTCATAATAGAGGATATATATATAATTTTAATACCATGATAACCCCTAATATAAAAGTCATGGCTGTAGGTATGCAAGGGTTTCATTATCAGCAGGCAAAGGCGATTTTCACCGGTTGTTGTCACAAAATCGCCTGTTGTATTTAGAAATTTTTCAACTTTTCCATGTTAAATTTACGATTTCCATTAATTTTGCACGTTGTTTTTTAATTATTTAGCCTGTTGTGAGAAATTCTAGTGAAGCCCCTGATATGGCTACTTAACAACATTGTATCTACATGTACGAGTTGAATTTGAATACACAACTAAAGTAAAACCTATATGTAATAAACACCTATAGAGCCCCGAAGAGTGTTCACTGTTGGTAGGTGTTCACTAAAGAGAGGGCTAGCCTAGAAAATATGCATTCTTTCTATAAATTGCATTTTCCTACTAATGAAAGACAATGTTTCATTCTTGCAAATGATGTGAAAATCAGAATTATTGCTGGAGTGAGTTATTATGTACATCATGCTTTCAAATTAGGAAATATGCTGAATTAGCACTTTTAAGCCTGATTCATGAAGTATCACTAATCATGTCTTTTGGTCAAATGAAGGCCTTTGCCCTGTTTCATTTTCTGAATCAAATTCTGATGAAAATTGATAAAGTTGAGCTGACAGGTGGTATTGGTGAAGGACGGGTATTCTAAATTATGGCCTCAGTACATGCTCTAGTCAATGAACTATGAGACAGCAGAAATATCTCCAAGGAATTTCAATCAATCCAAATATCCACGATAAGAAAATGCTGAAGTAGCATTACAACTGCAAATACTTTGTAATATTGATGATGAATGATAACCATAGCAACTAGGTTTATAGTCCTCGCAAACTTAAATGTGCCTTTGTTTATTCCAGAACAGATCTGAAACAGTGTTCCCTAGGATCTTAAACATGCCCTAATTGAAACCTATAGAAATAAGACAGTTACCATAACTTATCATGTTGTATTTATTATAACAAACTTAAATCTTTCATTGCTTATTCCAGGATGAAAGTCTTGATCCAGAGGTCTCCAAACCACTGAAGTTGCTTAGCAACCTAAGTGATATACCTAGCAACAATGACCATGACACAAACCAAGACAGTTACCCTAGCAACAAAGAACACAAACCTACCAGCAACAATGGGTCATGTGATGGTGATACCCGTAACCATGACAACCAGGACTTCATTGATGTGGAGGGGGATGAAGGTAGAAAACCTTTTCTTGTTTTTATGTCTCCACCAAAAAGTGGTGACATGTTGTTACGGTCTCCGTTTTTTGTGATGGCGGTTGGCAATTGGTGGTTGGCATCTGTAACAAATGGTGGTGACATTATGCATGTCAACGCCTTGTTTTCTGTTAAAGATGTCAGCATTTAGTGTAGCTGACTTCAGAGAGTACGTAGTGTCTTGGATTGTATGTAAAGTAAAACCTGATATATCTGATCACCTCTTTATTGGAACACCTTTTAATGTTAAGAAACCTTGAAATATGAACACCTGTTATTCTAAACACTTTTGGCCAGTCCCAGCGGTACTCAAATAGACAGGTTTTACTTTACATGTATATTCTGACCATGCAATATAATTTATTACCTCCAATTAAAGCACATAACAGCCATGACAGCAACTCTGAAATAAACAACCTGATTTTCACCATTTTTCAAAGTAACATTTCCTCTGGCATAATTCTTTCTATATAGTACTTAAATCATGTTAAGTATATTATTAGTGCCTTATATATTACAGTTGCAGTACATGCTACTAGAAAAACATGCTCTATTTCTTCTGTTTTATTGTTGGTTCCTTTATCAGTTAATGCGTAATATGTGTGTTAATATATGTGTTATGTCAAACTGAATTCTAACCTGGTTATAGTGTTTGCTTCATTCACCATTTTATGAGCTTAAACTAGATTTGTGACAACTGTATTAATATCTATGTATTAATCATCATACACAAGGTTGATTAATAAGCTGAGAAAAAGGCTCTTAATATAGAATTTCAACTTTGTAACTTAATATAAAAGATGCGGCCTCTATGGTTACTCATGGCAATTTCTTCCAGAGATTACTTGTCCATTGCAATGAGTTTTAGAATATGTAAGTTAAAAGTTATATCTGCTCCAATCAGCATGCATTGCTAGTACAAGTATTATGTAAAACTCTCAATTGAGGTACTGACTCAATGGAAGAACTGAATTCTATTGAGAGTTTTACTTCACTGAGGTTTGAGGTTCAGTGTCTCAACTGAGATAGTGCCTCTATTGAGTCAGTGCCTACACCGAGTCAGTGCCTCCATTGAGTCAGTGCCTACACCGAGTCAGTGCCTCTATTGAGTCAGTGCCTACACCGAGTCAGTGCCTCCATTGAGTCAGTGCCTACACCGAGTCAGTGCCTCCATTGAGTCAGTGCCTACACCGAGTCAGTGCCTCTATTGAGTCAGTGCCTACACCGAGTCAGTGCCTCTATAGAGTTAGTGCCTCTATAGAGTTAGTGCCTCCATTGAGTCTGTGCCTACACTGAGTCAGTGCCTCTATTGAGTCAGTGCCTCCAATTAGGAATTATTACTTATTTAAGCACAACTGACTCTAAACCAGACACAGTTGAATTATTCCTCACTCATTCATTCGTAATCATGCTCATAGAAGCCAGGAGGTGACTTTTTCATTAAAATAGTTTGATTAAACGTCTCCTTAAATGAGCGCTCAACTACACTCATTAGATAAGAGATCATCGTTGTTCTAGTCTTAGCCAATCAGATTAGTGTAACCAAATTTCAGCTAGCCAATCAGAATTTTGTTAACAGAATCTTATTCTTTCATATATTAGCAAGCTGCCATTTATCTCAGATTTTGACTCCCATGGCATCTACTTTTCAAGGTCATTGAGACCTCCTCAGCACAAATATTGTAAATTAACCAGAGGGAAATCTATATTGCAGTAATTTATGTCTAATCAAAATGCAAACCAGCCAAATGTGTCACGTTTTTAGTTTTTAAACATGAAAGTCAATGGTAGATTAAAAACAATGGGGCCGTAAAAATGATGACCTTGAGAGGTGTCCAGATTAGAGAGGTATTCAAAGAATATGGTTTTACTTTCTCTTCTAGCTTCTGAGTCACGCTAAAATATTATCTTATCTGTCTCAATCAATTTCATTGCATCTATTTTGTTCCCCATGTCTGTTAGAATCACATAGTCTATGTAATCATTGTCTGTTACAGTTTGGAGCCATTGGATCAATCAATACCCGTACTCTACTTTGTTGTTATGATTACATTTTAAAAATAGTTTTCCAATATTTGTACTAAAATGGAATTTAAAGTAGACAGACAAGGATTACGCGTGAATGTATAACAATGATAGTTTTGTTAAAAATAATTTAGTTGTTCTTAATAGTATAACTGTTTCTTATAGTTCAGCTAGAATAAGTTGCCCTGTTTGATGATTTTGAAATTTTTTAGTTGTTTATGAAATCATTAGCTTAGTTAATATGAGAAGATATTGCATATTGTTGATTTATCTTAGAGTGAGGGTTGGAACGGAATTTAAGTAAACATTTTATGAACATTTCTCAATATGAACACTTCTCAATGTAAATTCGTTTTAATTCAAACACTTCTCAATATGAACACTTCTCAATGTGGATAGCTTTCAGTATGAACACATCTCAATATGAACACTTCTCAATAGGAACACTTGTGGATACCTTTCAGTATGAACACATCTCAATATGAACACATCTCAATATGAAAACTTCTCAATGTAGATAGCTTTCAGTAGGAACACTTTTCAGTAGAAACACTTCTCAATACGATCATACCTTAATATGAATATATCAGTCATAGCACTGTTCTTCAGTTTTTCTTGAATCTATACTCTGTATTAAAAACTATCCAAAAATGTTGATCATATCAGGCAGTGTCAGGGCGTGTCTTAAACTATTTTAGGGTGTACCAATAGACAACTTATTTTCTTGAAACAGGTGGTATGTATAAATATGTGCTTCCTGATCTCTCACTGGCTTTCCATCACTTCCTTTCTAGAAATTGCTAGTGGCTTTTCAAAGCATAAGTTAATTAGAGTTCAGAAATTTTTAGTTCAAAGAAAAAGTGCTACATTGCCATGAATCTCATAAAAATAGGTCTACTTTTGGCCAGAATCGGGGGATTATCATTTCTCCGGGAAATAAGCTTAACCTAGTTGATTATAGCTTTCAATAAAACATGCCCCTGGTCATCATAACCCTTTAAGTTATAAAACCTAATTACTGATGGAAATTAGATATGTTGTCTGTTAAATGGAGATTTACTTCCCACGATGATTCTTTCTCTGGTTCCTACCTTGTCTTTATATTATCCAAGAAAATCAGTTATACATCAATTAGATATTTCAGCCAGTAGGCATTGCATCCACAAGAAAATCTATTTGCACTCATTGGAAGGCCTTTTTCCACTCATTTGAAAACCTATTTTTACTTACTTGAAAACGCATTCGCACTCTTTGAAAACCTATTTTCACTCACTTGAAAATGGTTTTGCACTCATTTGATCCGATGCTTCCCTACAATTCACATGAGTTCTGTTTTGAATTAACCGTGTGATCAATGTAGCCATGCAGAATATGTGTTTTGCAGAACTCGAAATTTTAATTGTTTGTCCATTAATCACAATGTATTAAGGTTAAAGCTGTGATTTTTCATATTTTCAAACTGATAGCTTACATATATGTAATTGCAACCTATGGCCTACAAGGTTCATATCCAAGATAAGCAGTTGATTGGGGCCAGTAATTATAAAACACCCTGTAGAGAATTGTTGAATTGCAAAAGGGCCAAATCAAAGGTTCAGTTAATGGCATGAGACACGGGAGAAATGCAACCCTCCATCAGAAGACTCGATCAGAAGTTAACTAAAGATAAAAACTAGGAGAATCACACAATCCTCAATGACAGTTCTATTTTCCAATAATCAGGCTGCTTGACTAGGAGCTTGAGTCTTCATGAATTAATCAAACCGATTGACTTTAATATGCAACAGTGCGCTATGACCTTCTCGTGTAAAAGCTGGGTTAATTATTAATTTATTTATGAAATGATATGTTTTTGCCACCAGCAGGGGTATTGATGTTATTTTAATTGCACCGTTGATAAGTAATATTTTATTAGCAGCTACATTTGTCATTGTCAGTGAATGTATGAAAAATATATTCATATTCACATGTACTTGATTTTGTTTTAGTGTTGATGCATGCGATCAAAGGAAATACTTCATCAATGAGACATTAGTTTTGACACTTCCTATACATGTATAACTATAAATATAAAACTGATTGTTCTTGTATTGACTGATTGATATTATATTGGCTTATTGATCTTGTATTGACCTTATTAAATTGACTGTATTGACTGATTGATGTTGTATTGACTGATTGATATTATATTGGCTTATTGATCTTGTATTGACCTTATTATTTTGACTGTATTGACTGATTATCCCATCGAACAAAGTTCGGAGGGATATAGGGAACGCCTCCGTCCGTCCGTCTGTCCGTCCGTCCGTCTGTACGTACGTCCTTACGTACGTACGTCCGTCCGTCCGTCCGTCCGGGCAATAACTCAAATACCGTTGGCCCGATTTTATTCATATTTTGTACACATATACCCTATGGGGGTAGAAGTTCTGCTCGAAAGCCGATTTTCAAAATGGCCGCTCATTTAAAAATGGCGGCCATTTTAGTGCCCATTTTACAGTAATTTAGGTGCAATATGTAAAACTGTAATAGCAATATGTTTTAAATGTAAAAAAAATTATAAAGGACATTAATAAAGCTAGGAATGTAGATATTAAAAAAGCACATGGCAGCCATCTTGAAAAATGGCGGCCTTTACTCGTTATATTACGATTTTTGCTGTAACTCGAAAAGTAGTGGAGCGATTTTGTTCATATTTGGTATGTGAATACTATAAGCATGGCACACATGACATGACACTTTTGGTAGAAGGCGGCCATTTTGAAAAATGGCGGACATTTTGAAAAATGGCCGCCATTTTAACTTATTTTACTAAAACTCGAAAAGTAGTGGAGCGATTTTGTTCATATTTGGTATGTGAATACGTATAAGCATGGCACACTGTCTAATGACACTTTTGGTAGAGGGCGGTCATTTTTCAAAATGGCCGCCATTTTAACGTATTTTACTATAACTCGAAAAGTAGTGGAGCGATTTTGTTCATATTTGGTATGTGAATACTGTAAGCATGGCACACTGTCTAATGACACTTTTGGTAGAAGGCGGCCATTTTGAAAAATGGTGGACATTTTGAAAAATGGCTGCCATTTTAACTTATTTTACTATAACTCGAAAAGTAGTGGAGCGATTTTGTTCATATTTGGTACGTGAATACGTATAAGCATGGCACACTGTCTAATGACACTTTTGGTAGAAGGCGGCCATTTTTCAAAATGGCCGCCATTTTAACGTATTTTACTATAACTCGAAAAGAAGTGGAGTGATTTTGTTCATATTTGGTATGTGAATACTATAAGCATGGCACACTGTCTTATGAGACTTTTGGTAGAAGGCGGCCATTTTTCAAAATGGCCATCATTTTAACGTATTTTACTATAACTCAAAAAGTAGTAGAGCGATTTTGTTCATATTTGGTATGTGAATATTATAAGCATGGCACACTGTCTAATGACACTTTTGGTGGAATATTCCCTTTTGAAAAATGTTCGATGGGATTCGCTACGCTTTGGCGTTGCCGTTGTTCTGGTTGATTTTGTATTGTCTGATTGATCTTCTTTTAACTGATTGATCTTGTATTGACCTTGATCAATCTTGTATTGATGGATTGACCATGTATTGAAGGATTGATCTTGTATTGACTGATATATCATATATTGGCCTATTATGTTATTGAGTGATTGAAAGTTTTTGAAATAGATCAGACGTTTATTTGATGTTTTGCTTAATTTTAAATAACCGCCTCTTTGAATATATATAGCTTGTCTGCTATCTGTTTTAAATTCATGGTGAACTATATGGTAACAATACAAGGAGGATTGGCTCCCAGAATCGAAGTCGATATTTTCCAACAATGAAAACGCCGAGATGTCGTTATTTTCTGAAATTATAACCGATTATAAATTCAAAATAAACAGTTCAAAAGATTCGAACCAATATCTCAATCATTTCCTGTGAGTTTTGGAATTTTTCGTTAGGAAATAAGACCAAAATTTACGATTCAAATGTTGAAGTGAACAAAATGGCGGCTGTTGGAATTCAAATTTTGTAGCACGACATGCCCATATATGGGACAGAATATCGATGTTGCACTCTGGGAGCCAATCCTCCTTGGTAACAATAACAAAAGTACAACTTGGATACTAGCGCCATCTTTCAATTCATGTTAGCAGTTTACATATCAAGTACAAAATATCATTATTTCATTATTGTAAATCACATTTTATTAGTTTTCTTAGATTTGGTGTGAAATAGAGGCCAACTGAGTATATAGACTAATATAAGAGGAACTGTAATTAGAATTGTTTTCATCTTAGGGTGACATCTATAGTGTGTTGGCATGTTCAAATAGACTCATGATCTTTTTTTAGCATATTAAAGATGGCGTTTAACCAACAAAGACATCATCTTGTAAACCTCTGAATGATGCTCATGATTTCAGACTCATGGGGCAGAGCGTCAGTCCAATATACAAAAAACTTGTAGAAGAAAAATTTGCTTCGCTCTTAGATCTTAAAATAGCAAAAGATGTATAGAACTGAATGATAATGGTGACATTTTCACTGAATTGTAGAATTTATCAATTGATCTCAACTTAAAGAATCTTGCATTATTGCTATTACCAAAGTTATAGTATCTGTAGTAGAGATGGAATCTATCTGGTTTGTGGATGTACTTCTTTATCTCAATAGATAGTGGATGGCCTTAGAACTCACTATAATCTGGTAGATTTGGAATTATTTTATAATACCACTCAGCACTAGCAATATCCACTATTCAGTCTGGGATCCATTAATATTAGATCAGATATTATTTAGACGTGCTTGCTATAATTGATCTTTGAATTATTTATTATGTAATTGTATATGCTTGGTTCTTTGTGAACATTGATCGGCATACATGCTCCATCTAGTTTCATGCACTACAATATAATGGTCACCTTTATTAGAGTTTGAAACAGTGATAAATCTTTGATGGAGGTTTATTTATGTCTTTTAATTAAGTCCAGTCAGAAAATCACAAAAAGGAGGACACTACATTTCATTTTCATTCCTATGAGAAGCTGCCATTAATTTCACAAGCAATCTCCATTTGAGCTCAGAGAGATCATGCCAGCATCATAACTGTGAAATAATCTGTAATACTGTCAAACACTTTTATCCGTGGCATCTATTTTCCATGAAAGTGCACCCCTCCCATATAGAGTAATCTGCTACACTTTGAATTTGTCTCACACTACAGTAAATTTGCGGGATTACCTTTTTGTTCAATGCCAAAAAATTGAAAAAATCAAGTGGGTGATAATAGAGTACTTAGACTGAACTGTGGTAAGAGTGGCACATTTTGTAATAAGATGCATCCTCCCGATGAATTTCCTCACCATCCTTCTAATATAGGATTTCAGATATCATCCACTCTATTCCTGTTCTATGTGAAGAAACATTTGGAGGATGGTGTGGGGGATGGAGACACTGATAGTGATATTGCGTTAAAGTATAGTCGTAAAATTCTGCAACCAAGTTCATCTATTTAGTCTCAGAGTTGGTTACAATATCCAAATGTAATCTAAGTGTTCTTGGCAGAATTGAAAATGTTAAAGAATAATTGAGCTACATCGATTGATTCTTGAGTTATTTATTAGCTTACTTTCCTTTTAGCTGAAGTATTAAATCAAAGTTCACCAGCTAGATTTCATATCATTTTATTACCAGATCAATTTATTAGGCAGGCTTCAGATTGTAATGACTATACTCTAGTAAATCTAGTAACTATGTGATTTACACTATTCCCACTATGTGATTTACACATTTACAGAATTTCTTAATTCCATTTACTGATTGTGTGATGAAGTGGCGAAGTTTCACATTAAAGGGTCTTATAACATTCAAATAAGTTCTATATCCGCATCTTGAGTGGTGACATATTGTTAGTCTTCAACTATTTTATGGTGGCAGTTGGTGTTTTGAGTTTGGCTTTCGGTGTCTGGTGTCTGTTACAAATGGCAGGTAGTGACAGTTTGCATGTTTATGCTTTAATTTAATATATATATACAAGTGTATGACCTTCTATATTGAAGATATAGGGCCCTTTAAACTTGTTTTTTCTTTATTGAATGAATCTTGTGGAATATTATGAAAATGATGAGTTCAATGTTAATGATGCCACTGGTTTTAATAGGGATTATGTAGTGATTGAAAGCGAGACAAACATTACGATCAGCTACCTTATCCCCTCATGAGAATATCCGCAGCTGGAGTTGGCAATTTTGGGTCAGTCTATTTATTGATTAAAAAGGCTTGGTAGGGTGTTATTGTAGATGTTATGTTCCTTTAGGGAATAATCATAGCCTGATAAACCCCCCTCCAAAAAATGCACAAGCTTATATTCCCGAAATTCAGAAAAAAGTACAAGTGAATGCCGTTATCTCGTTTTAACAGGTGCCATTTTGGTTTTTGTAGCTCTGCAAAGCTTGTGGTTTTATTAGGGAAAATGTCTGGATTGTGTGCCAGGTTTGCATTAGTTGTAAGGGCGGGTAATCTATGATGAAGCAGTTAATATCGATTGATCTCGGTGGTTAGTGTGTGTCGGGTCTACGTCTAACTAAATTAGCGCTACAAGATTAGAAGATTCGTCACCTTGAGGTCAAACCGTGTCAAAGTATCCTCTAATTCAAACACACTATCGCTTGATTGGATGATGTCATGCGTGGTCACCATAGTGAGAAAAAAAGACATTCAGAATTATGAGGCTTTTTAAAAACAATGGTTGCACGGATGATGGTATAAATCTAGCCGTAGGATTATAGTGTGTTGTGCTAACATTAAAGCAGGATATACATGGAAGGATTATTCAAGATAATACGATACGGCATACGAGATTGCATAACTATTTATCAATGGCTGTCATTTCTACTCTCTGTACTGACACTAAGATATATCCATCATTGAGAGTAGGTGAATTAAGCAACTTTACGGGATAACGGAACTCTTCAGGAGTACTATTGAATGAGTGTTGCATTAGACACTGTGTGTTTATAAAAGAGCTTCCTGTCTTTAATACACATAGAGGATCTGTCCTTAATTGATCGCAAATTCTGTCTATTATTTATGACACTATAGGCATGGTTTAATAATAAAAGTATATCCAATTACAGATATTGGCAAAACATGCACTGCAGATGGTTATTGAAGAATGCATTCAATCAATCACATATTAATACAATATGCCTTGTGAGGATGCTAGAGTTATGATAATCTAGGATATTAAAGCACCGTACCTGTGTATTGTAGACAAGGATATTATCGATTTGGCCAAGATTAATTCAAGCTGAATTGTAATGGATTAAATCGAGACGTCTTATAATCACAGATGGAAATGTGCATCTACTAACGTATCGCGAGACAATTTACGATCAAGGATCTTCCCTTGGACTTGCATATTCATTGATAAAACTATTTCCATCCTCATTGAAAAAAGGGAATATATGGAATAGTTTTTAAGACACAGCATGGACTTGGAAATGTGTTTGGAGATGTTTCAAAGATGAGGCATAACTGCTTATTAGAGAACATTTGCAAGGTCATTTCTATTATTCAAGACTAAGAGAGATGTTACAAGAATACAAATTAAGACTGGGCTTTCACTCAAAACAGTCTGAAATTATCTGGGATCTCACAAAAACGTATTTTGATTCTGTGATCTCTTACAACCAGAGGACATAAAGGATTACCCTGAGTACATTCATAGAACGCCATACTCTGACTAAGACCTGTCATTTTCCAGGTTGGTATTCAACCAATCAGAGACCATAGCAGAGAAAAACCAATGTGTATGAACATTACTATGGAAACCGTGGTTGAGTAACAACCAACTCTGATTGCATACAAGCTCAAATGTTTATTCATGAGTTAACAATTAGTCAGACTTGAAAGGGTAATAAAAGAGAAGCCTGCAAAAGCAGTTGTGATATTAACATTGAATGAGTGGCAGTCAGTCATAATCTCATATATTGGATGATCATCTGATCGCAATATTGGATTAACATATAGATTGGGTCTGGAAGTCCACTAGGGTAAAAGAGTAATAACTTTAAGAGGTGGATTTGTTCATTAGAGTTGTATTGTGCTTTTATATACGCTCCCACGTGTTTTCCGTACATTAACTGATATACCATAAACCAATGTGTTTCTATTATTATGACAATGTCTTTTATTGACTCTCTGATGTCATAACAATAACATATTAGCCACAAAACCAATGTGTTTCTGAGCATTGCCATTCATAGGAGAATTGTTGGTTGGTTTAACATTGACATTGATGATGTCATGGCCATTAGGGAGCATGTATTGTGGCAGTGGTGGTGGAAGCAGAGGGTTTATGTATAATCCTTTCTCCCTGGATGCTCTCCACTCAATTTACGGGGCACAAGGTGAGTGAAGAAATGACTTTTTAAATTCTAAAGAAAAAAAATCATTAGAATGAACACAAATCGTCGAATCAATCAGTTGAAATGCAAGAATGTGAAACAAATAATTTTGAAATTGCAACAATCAAGGGAATTAATGTCATTCACATTGTTCTATTTTTTTCAGTTCTGAAATCAGCCAAAATGTAAGAATATTTGATAAATCACATTGGCATTTAGACATTACTGATTTATTATGTACCAACAAGGTGACATACATTGTTAAATGCCACCTTTTTACAATGAGTGACATTTTATGTTGCAATCTGTAACAATTGTTACATTTATCAGTGTCTGTAGCAAATATTACACTTTTCCAGGTAGTTACAATTTGTCGTGTTGTGTCTCGTATATTTTTAGAATATGATATGAAAAAAGCAAGTACAGTTGAACTTCTAAGGACTGATGGCACAGATATGATAATAAAATAAATAAACAAAGGAATAATATCCAAGAAAATATTGAAAGTAATAAGCGCAGTTTACCACTCTTGTGTTAACTAGAACTCTGATGTATGCCATGAATTATATTGATAAAAAATCTCTTTATTACTTGGCCATTCTGTTGAAGAAGTGACTGATTTACTGCCTGAATCCAATAAATAGACCCTTACATGGCATTATGGTTGACTCTTGCAAAAATGTTCACTTTGAACAATTGTCAATATGAATTCCTTCAGAATATCATGTTATGTTTTTAAAACCCTGTTTTTGCATTATTAACATTTTCTGTTGTTCATACTAGAAATTTCAGGGAAAGTTTTACCTTTGTTTGTGTTATGGTTGTCTCAGGGATCAAGTGGTCTTATAGAAATACCATTTGATTTGATCTGTAAAGCGTGACATTTTCAAATTTAGTTCTAATGAATATAGAAAAAATGCGAGCAAATGAATCTAAGCCGCTTAATGCACAGTGAGACAATGGGACTAAATTGATGTTTATGTCTCTATGCTCCAACGATGATTAATCGTGAATTGAATTTAGCGAAATTATCAGCGTCAATTCCAGCGAGATATGTCCCTATTAGGCAGGGTCAAGATGTGTTCATTTGAGGGTGATGTGTCATTGGGAAAGTTGATGTGTCACTAGGGAAATTGGTGTGTCACTAGGGAAATTGGTGTGTCATTGGGAGATGATGTGTTATTAGAAAGTGTCATAATTACAGGATTAAAGGGTCTGTTTTCAAGTTCGATATAATTCTATTTTCTATTTCTTATGGAAATTAATGTGTCCCTTTGAAAGTTGTTGTGTCTTTTCACAAGTTGATGTGTCTGTTTGTAAGTTCATGTGTCATTTGTGCTCTCATACAATTTGGATGAATAATATGTGAATAGATTGTTAAAGGGATTCTTTAATATCATTACCACACTATTAAGCCTAGTAACCCCATTAAGTCTAACAATATCAGGAAGGTTGATTATGTTTTAATTAAACTGAATAAAATGTCAGATTCCATTTCTATGATCATATAACCTCTGATGTGCTATTTCTGTCTATTAGATTTTTCATAAATAGTATTCTTCAGTCATTAATGATCTCCATTTCTACAGTGCAGCCTTATCTGAATCTGAAAGTGTGCTGAATCTGAAAATATGCCTTTGAAAGTGTTCTGAATCTGAAAGAATGTTAAAACTGAAAGTGTGCTGAACTGAATTTGAAAGTGTGCTGAATCTTAAAGTATGTTGAATTAGAAAGTGCATTGAATCTGACTGAATCGGAAAGAATGTTCAATCTGAAAGTGTGCTGAATCTTTAAATGCTTTGTATCTCCAACTGTCATCCATAGAAATATATTTTGAACAAACTAAATCTATCAAATTCTTTCAAGAAAATTGTAGTTTTGATAGGCTGACAAAAAGTAGTTTTGCAATTTAGAATCTGACGTTTTTTCATTGATATTGTAAGCGTCTCGTCGATCTGAAGCGTCAAATCCAGTGCATTGATCTGTAATGATATTGAAGACGCAAGAATAGTTGATTGTTTTAATCTTTCAAATCAATTGATTTCATTGCCACAATTTATTAAATCAAGATGATGGTTGATCTCGCTATTTTGGGTATTTTAGGGTAAAAAGCAGACCAGTGAATTGTGATTGTATTATTGATTTACTATTGTATTTATTTATTTAGTTGGTACAACTTATGATTCAGTCGTACCTGGACTTCTACTTTTACATCATTTTACTCTCCAGCAATTCAATAATTGACATGTAAGTCAGTCAGCATTCAACTTTATTGTATGGCAGAAATGTTGTTTCATGTATCAGGAGACCAACTTACATTGCAAAAACAATAATTTGAAGGATTGACTTGAAGTAATTGGGGCCAAGTAGAGCAAGAATATGTTAGCTTTTATGGATTGCTTCTTTACTTTGCGACTTGCCACTATAAATCTTATAAACCTATGAGAATTAAACGATGTTTGGAATTGAAATTATCACAAAATAGAAACTTAAATAAATAGCATATCCTCCTATCGGAAATTAGCCATTATTGATTCTTATTCCCTTCTGCCATGTTGACGTAATTTCTCACAATTTCCTTATCAATATTTACATTAACAATTTGCGTATGATTGCTTATTATCAGATATTGGTCATAATTTATTCAATATTTTACGTGTACACACTTTACTCAAGCTGCTCATTTAGTTTCCCATGGGACTATATGTGAATATGTATTAGAAGAGTATATTGGAGAATGATGGTCACGGGAAAGGTTGTATTTTTATGTCACCATGAAGATGTGGTGATGCATTGTGATAGAGGAACCATCTTTTCTGCGATGGCAAATTGATGGAACAATCCCAGGATTCATGAGGCTTTAAAACCAGAGCATATTCATTATTCTCAAATTTTTTACTTAAATATCAGATTTTGTAAATATACAATATGTGATGCTCAATTTGGTTAATGAAGTATAAGGCAGCAATTCTTTCTAGATCTTTCAAATCATAATTTTGTGGATTGTAGGAAATTCTGAAATCTTGTCACCCTGGATAATCAGGAGGAGGTTCCATATCTGAGTAAATTAGGCATACCCTTCAAACATAATATTCTAGCTAGATGGAGTTAAGACTGTAACCAATGGCAAGTGAAGAATTATTTGGTAAAATTCAAATATTTTTGGGACACAAAAATAGATACCTAGTGAATAATATACATAAATGTCATCTTTGAATTCCCAGTTCTGTACTCTAAAGTATAATCAAGTTTATAATCCAGGAGTGTACGTTACAATTTGCTTATTGAGTGCTACAAGATGGAATTCCAGTCCTCATTACGATCTGATAATTACACACAGGCTAAAAAATGGAAATTGATTTTCACTGAGTGGTGATGAAGTGGCATGCAATAGAGACGACCTTTGGGAAAAGCTAGTTGATGAAATTATCTGTAAATTGCCAAGGTTAGAGGTCAGGTTATTACAATATTGTTGCCTCATATTACATGCATATCTCTCTCAATGGTGCATTAATATAGAGTTTTACATGAATAATACAACATGTATGTGTATGTTGTTGAGTTGCTTGGTGCTATTGAATTCTATTGCATGGTCTTGTCAATCATGCTCCTTCATTCTCTTATCCAGCTTATTCCCTTGGTCAAACGGGTCCATTCTCCTCATCATCCATGCTGCCATGCTGGCTACTCACAGGGTCAGCCTTGATATATAGCACTATACACACATTCTGTGTTCATTATCTGTAACGATTGTCACACTTTTGGTGGCATTTTTTCATGTTAATGTCTGGTACGTTATTTTTTAGCTAACCAATATGAGATGTTATATGTTAGTATGTTATGTGTTAGTATGTTTTACCTATGGCTGGCATGTGGGCAGGACAAAGAATGGCCCTGGATACATGAATCTCATTCGTTTGATGTGCATTTAGCGAAAGGCTCTATCGATATGTTTAATATTATGTCAAACAATATTCCCTTACTCTAGGACCTCTTCAACGTGTTTGAATGTTAATGTGCCACTCTTTTATTCAATATTGCCTTTGAGCACTGGGTTTTATCACAGGGTCAATAAAGGAATGACAGCCTTTTATAACCATATTCTCCCACTTTAGGCCTATGCGCTGTTATATGAAAGTGAAACTATCAATATGCTGTCATCAACTCTTCTAAGAATAAGAATATCCCTAGGGAGATGTTCATCATCATGAGATGACATGTTATATTGCAGATTAATAGTACTCAACAATGCATACATTTGCATGTTATTATGTTTGCAACACTTCCCCCATCTTAGAGAAATGATTGTTCCCGGATTTTTTTTTAAATAGATCAATATAAGAAAACATAACTACTAATATTCTTTTTAATCTTTTTTACAAATTATTGATTGATTAAAACTATGCATATCTTATGGTTTTAAATGAAATATTCCATTTTATATCATGCAATTTCCCTTTTTGTTGAAATGCGTATTTGATTAGAATTCTCTATAACCAAGTTCTAACAACAACATAAAGTGAAGAGTCACATGACACAGACAGGTAGATTTTCTCGCTCAGAATATGTTTTATGAATGAGTTTGTTGGAGCGGAATGAATCTCACTCTAATATCATTTATGAGACAACCAGGTTGTGTATATTAACAGAGAAAGCACTGTAGTGATTGTATCATCCTTAATTTCCCTATCTGTCTTAGTAGCACCAGGCAGAGCATATATAAATGGTTCATCAAGGCTGTTCATGTTTTATTTATAGTGAAGAGACCTTGGAGTATTTTGATTCACTTGAGTTGTTACAACTTCATCTTGATATCTCCTTTAGGTATTTCTAATGCATTGTATTGTATTGTATTGTATTAAATTATATTGTATTGTATTGCTTGCATTGCATTATTTTGTATTGTATTGCATTGCATTATATTGTATTGCATTGCATTGCATTGTATTGTTTTGTATTGTATTATTTTTATTTCATCCTTATAAAGGTTTATATTGAACAAAATCATATAAAATTTAAAACTTAGAATTCAGAGTTCTGTATTAAACCAAAAAATGTTGATGATGTTCTGAAAGCAAAGATATTATCATGTTGCTTAACAATTGTAAACAATTACTTATGATGTAATTGATCAATTCAGTAGCTTCTTTTTCATATTACTCACATTTTATTTTCAGGATGAGCTAATCCAATTATTCCATTATTCTATTGTATTATATGGCTCATAATTATTCATAATATATTGGTATTTTGAGCTACTTTCGATTTGACCTTCTTTTGCAAATTGACCTACATATGTATTTTTCTAAAATGATGACCAAAAGAAGCTTTTAGGAGTATACCTTCATATATTCATATTCATATATGTGGGTGGGTAACTTGTGAATGAAGGAATAAGCAAAGGAATTGAATTAGGAATTAGCAAAAGGAATTAGGAATTAGAAAAAGGAATTAGGAATTAGAAAAAGGAATTAGGAATTAGCAAAAGGAATTAGGAATGAGCAAAAGGAATTGTGATAGGAATTAGCAAAATGAATTAGGAATTAGAAAAATGAATTAGGAATTAGAAAAAGGAATTAGGAATTAGCAAAAGGAATTAGCAAAAGGAATTAGCAAAAGGCAATTAGGAATAAGCAAAAGGAGTCGCCATTTTGTGACTAACTAAAAGTACAGAGTCAATGGAATGTAGAATTTATATTTGTTTACGTACTATGATGTATTTTTAGAATGAAAGTGACAAAGGTGTAGCTCATTGTACTTTGCCTTTCAAAATATTTGGCCAACAATCAGCATTATTTGGCTTAAAATATAAATATTTATGTCTAATTAATATGATATTTACTATTGTTTACATTCTACAGTACAAGTTGAACTCAATGTTAAATTTCAGCAGAAAGTTATTTAATTTAAGATTACAAGAGATGGAAATCCTTAATATTTTACACATTTATATACGGAAGATTATTTATAATCTGTTCAAAGTAGAGGTAGGGGATCCTCGCTGACATTTGACCAGATTCCATGTGTTTGACTAAATTCTAAAATATTTTCAAAATTCATTAATAGATGGTGTGCTTTTCATAAGTAAATAAAATGACTATTTCTTCGATCAATCAGGATTTTCCATACTGATACTCATCACATTTTTTAGATCGAAGCTTAACAGTGTCAATAAGGGAAAGATGAGAGTATTGCAAAACACAACAAGAAAAGTAAACATCAAGCTTATATAGCACAATCGGCACAATCATAAGAACCCCCTCGTAATATTCAAAACTAATGCACAGAGAAACGTGGTCTTCACCATCATTCAGAATACATTAACACAATCATAAACCACAAGGTCATTAAACATTTCATTCATGCCGACAGTCAGACTTTAAGGCAAGATTGAAATTGAAGTAGAAGGCAAATCACTATAAAAATATCCAAACATTTACCAAAATATTTTCTTCACTTTGATGCTACATTTTTAGTGCTAAATATAAAAGATATTTGTACACATAAATATTAAATAACTTTTTGACACATTCATGCTTTTTTAAGATTACACTATTAATGAGCCGGATTTTGACTCAGTCTTCTGAAAAGTTATTTCAATTAGCGCTGTGTGATTGATCACCCATCAAAAAGTTGTATTTTTAGACATATCCACATATTTTTTACTA
Organism: Owenia fusiformis; assembly: GCA_903813345.2. Lineage (NCBI taxonomy): Eukaryota > Metazoa > Annelida > Polychaeta > Sabellida > Oweniidae > Owenia > Owenia fusiformis. The sequence goes on along the minus strand of CAIIXF020000003.1, from coordinate 32,221,676 downwards.
GGATGAGATATATCTTGTTTCGACCCATTCATATTAATTCATTTTCACAAACATTATAGTCTCCTGAACAGTAGAGTATGAATGTATGAATTTGAATTCTAAAAATGATAGACTGTTCAATTTCTGTTGTCTCAGTTCCTTGCTTAATCCTTGCCCTTTGTCTTTATTTCTTGGAGTATCTGAAGTCCCATATGTTTTTTTGTATTGGTTTACAACAAGTTGCGATCATTTATCATTGTATGATCTTTTAAGACAGCTCAACTAGGCATATATCAATCTGATCTTCTACAATTTATTTACGTTATATTAAAAACCTTGGCCTTTCAAAGACTTGATGTATTCAAGTAGTTCTGGTCTCTTGCCCCGACTAACTCATTGACCCATTTCAAGCATTACGCAACTCCTCATTGCCCCAACTCTTTTATTGCCCTTATTCCCTCATTGTCCCAACTCTTTTAGTGCCATTATTCCCCAATTACCCTGACTCCCTCATTGCCCCAATTCTTTTATTGAACTTATTCCCTCACTGGCCTGACTCCCTCATTGCCTCAACTCTTTTATTGCGCTTATTCTCCCATTGCCCATATTCCCTCATGATCCCAACTCTTTTATTGCCCTTATTCCCTCATGATTCCAACTCTTTTATTGCCCTTATTCCCCCATTGCCCTTATTCCCTCACTGCCCTGACTTCCTCATTGCCCCAACTCTTTTATTGCCCTTATTCCCCTATTGCCCATATTCCCTCATGATCCCAACTCTTTTATTGCCCTTATTCTCCCATTGCCCTTATTCCCTCATTGTTCCAACTCTTTTATTGCCCTATTCCCCCCTTGCTCTAACCCCTCATTGAATCTCTCATTGCCTCAAAGGAAACAGGCTTTCCTGCACCTGGTATAGAGATATGATTTACAAGGTTATGTGTTCATGGGTGAAGTTATGTGTTTGGAGTAAATGTTGGAGCACATGTGTTACAAGGTGTTGGGAGATGTTGCATAGTGGACAGACAGGAGATTGAGTTTGCTTTTGTTAATATACATCATCATATTTTAACTCTCTTGGAATCCATGTCAATCAGCATCATACACCTGTCCCCCTTGGCCTTACATGTATATGAAGGGGGGGGACTATGGTAGTTTCTTGGTTTTGCTCTGAAACAGTACACAAGTTATCTTAACTCTCTTGTATCAAAAATACATCTTATTAGGAATTTTTCTGCTTATGTCAGAAACCAACCGATAAATAAGTGCATGAGGCCCATTTTCTTTGGGGGAGAGGCCTCAACTTTTGTTAAAGTTGGTTCATATTTTCAGATGGGGAATTCTGAATATGCTCCTGTTGAAGTTATACCATGACAAATATTGGCAAATTCTTTGTTGATATTCCAATAAGATTGTTTTATCAGATTAAGGTTAGAGTAGAGTATATAGGAGATTGGACCCTCAAAATCTCAAAAACTAAAGAATCTCAGAATCTCCCTCTGAGAGAGTTTCTGATCTATTGGATGAAGAATATCCCTAGGTAAATCCTCCTGGTGCATCTGAGAGTAATCTAATAACATATAAGTGACTCTAGAGATACCTATGGTCATCCTGAGACTCTTTGTTATCTTAATCCACCTTGCACCTTATGTGTTCCCAATTCAAGATCAGTAGCAACCAACTACCACAAATGACACTCAACCATTAATCTTTGTTTGACATAAATAAGTAATGGGAGGCATTTTTGTGTCACGTATTTGGTCACCAAATTGGTCATATATCTTGTTAAAATGGTAATTTCGTGATTATTTTAAGATTTATGTTCAGTGTGTTGTTCTATTTGGCAAGGGATCTGACAGCTGATCTCTGCTTTTACTCTATGCTATGTTGAGTGCCTCAGAGTATAGTGGATTTACCCATGAGTGACTTCTCAGATGATTGCTGTCTAGAATTGAAGTATGATTTAAAGGGGTAAAATTAACGAGGAATAAAGGACACAGATATGTCGTCAAACCTCTAAATTGTATAGAAATGCCAGATAATTAGAGATTTTTTGAAAATAATAGAGAAAAATGAATGGAATATGCATGATCAGATATGCATTTTATACGAGGGCACTGCTGGTAAATCAACAGCATTCTGTGTGCCAGAAGTCTTTGTTTCCCAACTACTTACAACTTAGAGATAACTTGCATCTTCTTAGCTCTGCAGCGTAGATTGGAATATTTATTGAGGAAATGCTGATCATTTCTTGGATTTTAGTCTTGAATAGTCATTCAGCATATTGAACTTGAGAAATTAACATACCGATAACAGATAGTAATTGGTGTAGACTATATGAGCTATTAATATATGACAGTGACAGTGTTTAATTGATTGATGGCTCATCTCTGTTATAACATTGCAAGGATGTTTGAGTAACAGGGTTGTATTTTATTCAGCTGAGTGTGGCAGAATGTGGAGGACTGCTGTAACAAATTCATGTGAGTAAACTATCGAGTTTAGATTTATTTCATGCGAGTGTTCATTTGAGTAAATTCTTGAGTAAATTATGTACAAAATATATTGATATATACGTTTGTCAAGTACAAAACATTTGAATGTGAATTTGTTGTAAATAGCAAGTGATTTTTCCTCAGTGAGTTTCTAATGTGAGTTTTTAATGTGAGTATGTGAGTATTGCTTATATGATTAAGAGTATCTCAGTTATTAGACCAATTAGGTCACTCATATATACATGTAGATGAATTACTAAATATGACATATTACTAAAGGTGACATATTATTGCATATTAAGATTGATTTGAAAGCTGCTCCTCTTAATGAGGTTAACTTGACCTTATGTAATAGTACAAATTAATCAAGGTGCAACTGGACCACTTACTACAGTTTTACTATTTTATACTTTACTTTACTACTTTATACTATGCCTGTGCACACAACATACACTCCCCTATATAAGTTTGGCAACTGGAGGTTTTCATTGTATATAGCATATGGCATCATTATAAACCATGACATCTCATTTCTTCTCAGCCTTGTGATGAAATGGAAAGATGCTATGAGTATCGGAATGAGCATATCAAAGATCGGCAATGTTTGAATCTTCATTATTTCCTTAATTACAATATATGTACATTCGGAATACATGTATGTGACAAATGATGATTTTTTTAATTGTCAAACATAAGGAGAACTTCCAGTTGTCAAACTTATTGAAGGGAGTGTAGATATGAAACCCCCTTGTTATCCTAGTAAGTACTTAGGGTAACTAGGACCTCATGTTAATCAAAAAGTATAGTATATGCCATGATGCCAAGTACACAAGAAGCAAAATCAATAAGAACTTTTAGAAAGGGTATACGATTGTATACTAAATATTCAAATAGATCCAAATATCAGCCTTGATTAAATTGCCATGTCCCAAAAGCATATATTGACTTTCTCATTGAGGTACAAGTTGCAAGGGTTGACCCCAAATCACACTGTGAACTTCACCAAGGGATGAATTCTTTATGGTTTTTGTCAGAGGGTCAGGTTGCATCAACATATCATCCTAGCTATTAGTAAGTCACCAGCTTAACCTTCAGAGGTAAGTTTTGTGGAAACGAGATGTAAAATTAGATGAAATAAGTGCTGAGTTGATCTTATAGGTGGCGATATGTTAACTTGTATCTGGTTTACTGCCAGGTGTTGTTCCTGTAAAGAATACAACTCTTGCAGAATTTGGCATTTTTAATGATTTCTAGTTTTAAAGTACATCATCAAATTTTCTGTAAGAGTTAAACTTAAAGTTAAAATTACACTGATATATCCATATAAAAATAATACAATGTTTCATTTTTTTTATTTTGGAAAGTTTGCTATTATATTGCACTACTGTTATGTTGTTGAAGAAGTTCATAGATCTTCCTCTCTTACAATTACATCTTTAACCTTTGAAGCAATCTAGGGCCAAACATTCTGCAAGAGAGGGTGTTGTTAGGAACACCAATCTTTTCTACTATCTCTTCCTCTGTAGCAGGGGTCATCTCAAAAACAGTAAGTTCAATGTCACCATGACTCCCACTCATGCAGGGGTCATCTCAAATAGCATATAACAGCTAGTTCAGATGACCTGCCCATTTCTCACACTTTTGCAGGGATCATCTAAAATATTGCCTTAGAGAGGGCCTTAATGATTAGAATGGGTTTAAACTAAAGATTTTCAAGGGCAAACCAACAATAGGTTGTGGTAGTTTGGCTTTCTTGGGTTTCACCAGATAACATTTGTCTGTCTGCTCACAGCATCATCATTAGCAAAGAAACCTGTCTAAATGTTATTAATTGTTAGTTATGTGCCTGAGGATTAGCCCTGCTGCTTATGCCATGTATCTGGCAATGTTCTACCACATTGAGGCATCATTCATTACCTGTTGACCTCATCAAAACCAACCAGAAAATGCCATATTATGCAGATCTTATAGATTTCATGTTTATTGCTAATATTTTCTTACTTAGTAAAAGCTATTTCTATGTTTCATAAAGTGGTGATTATTCTTGTGATTTGAACTTGTAAGATCTGTTGCCATTTCATGTATGACTCTTTCTGAAACAAACAAACAAACAAACAAACAAACAAACAAACAAATGAAGCTCTCTTTTAAGGTAGCAAATTCAAACTATTGGAAGGGTATGCTATATTGATAGATCAGTTGAGCGTATTAGCTGATAGTGTTGACCATGTTATGTTTAATGTTATTGGAATCTGGGGGTGATAAGTCATACCTGTCTACTACTCACAGGTAAACACACAGCTAATTACAGGTGTGTTTACCTAATTAACTTTCCCCATCAATCCACCAGGTAAATACCCAGGTGATCTGCCCATTCATGAGATCTTCCCAAACCGCATAGACATTTCTAAAGTTTTCTCATAGTTTGATCGCACCATCGCGATAGCCGCGCCCCCTTTGTCTTCCATCCTTCTCGCTAACGGCAGATAAGAGGGGCTCTGGCATACCAGAATGTGATCGCACATGTTCATACAGAGTGGTCAAAAAACGTAAAGCTATATCCTGCCTGATAATGAAAATACAAATATTTGCAAACCTGCTTTATGTATCTCAGACACTTCCAACTATTGTGTAAAGGCTGTAAAGATGTTTATATCCTTAAATGGCACTGACGGATCCAGAAGCAAACAAGGTGGGGGGCAGGGGTGGCCCACATTACAAGTTAGGGCCCCAGCCGAGGGGGAGGGTGCAATGAACCTTCGAAAATGTTTCGAAAATGAGCATCCAAAAGAATAAGTCTTGAGATAGTTGATAATATGATGTATGTAATTAACAAAAATTATAACTGCTATCATGGCTGATGCAATACATTATCTAAAACCTGTTATAAGGGGTGAAATCAAGGGTGCTATCAGGGGTGCCATCAGGGGGGTTATCATTGATTCAGCACTTCCCCCATTTCTCCATTTACAGGTATAGGATATTGACATTGCTTGCCTTTGATAACCCTTTGTTCTTGTGTTTATCAATAAATAAACAATTATTTCTTTTTATTCTCAGTATTTGCCAAGATGCAGTAAGAACCACACATCTTTAATCCTTCTGGGATTATCAATATAATATATTGAGTCTTGTTTCTCAGTGCTATTATGCCATGGGGGTATAATAATCGATTGATCGCAATAATAAGTTATTGCGATGGTTTATGACTCTTAATAGTAAAGCACAAAGGAATTTTTCTTGTTTCTGGATTGTTTCCTTTGCACCTGAGCCTGTGAATTATCCACCATTAGGGCCTCTTGGGGTTGTAAGGGGCCCTGGAGTATGTATATCATGTAAATATTAAACATACTTAGTAAAACCTATTGATCAGACGTATACATTGTTTAGGGCAGATATCGATATTGAATACTAATCTTTGTATGTAGCACTGCTTGAACAGTGCATTCTTCTAGCGTCTGTATTATAATCGGATGAAGTGTAAGAGGAAATGGCTATCATTGGGACTATTAGGTACCATTTAACTTAGAACTGTTTTCTATCAGAAGGCACTAATCATAGCTACTGGCACCAATCATAGGTGGTACTTATCAGAGAACTAAAGTGTACCATTATTTATCACGAAACAGTTTGGATTAATCTTAAGTTAAGGATATTGGTGGTTTTAACCTTCAGTTAGACAGGTAAGTTTTCATGTTGCTATAGTTATCCCAGCATTTCAAATATAAACAGACAGGGTATTGATCATAAACAGTAATGAAAATCATTGTAATTATGAGTTGTTTTGACTTTCTATGTCTATGTTTGGTTTAAGATTTGTTTCATGAATGAGCAGAACAGCCTATATTACCATGAAACCCAGAGTGTGTGAAGTTCTCTTTTAAATAACTATAACAAACTTTTGAAAATGGTAGATTATATAGACCATGTGCAAATTCTTTTGATCATTCTCTAGATCAGTTAATAGCCAGTAAATCTTTTATTGGATTTTGATAGTAGTAAACTATGTCAAGTGCCAGGTTTTATGTTGTTTTGATTCTATTTGGTTTGATTCTTTGATTTCAGACAAGTTTGTATTGTTAAATGTGTTATAATATGATATATATGTTATATACATGTTATATTTTAGCATGTAACTTATATATATAAGTCATACAAGTATGTATAGCCTAATCTCCATCCAAATGCCCAAATGGGATTATCCTCTGTCAAATCTGATAATAAATAAGATTATGTTTCCCTTGTGGTATAACATAATACACTATATCAATCATATATGATTAACTGCTAACAAACTAGGACTTTATGTCTTTGATTACACATAGAATTTTGAAGATCAAATTTTGAAGATTACAAATTTCTTGTAGATTGAATTGCATATATCAATATCATATGAGGGATAGATTGTATTATGAGATCTGGCTCCGCGCTTTATTAAATTTCCTGAAAATAAGACTAGAGGAAAGTCTATATACACCCCCCTCCATAAGATTGGTAGCTTGAAGTTCCCTTCTAGATTGCATGCTAAATCCTGTTTGTTCGATGATTTAAAAAAAGTCATTTCTGACGTATTGTAATCAAGGAACAAAATTAAGATTCGAACATTAACAGGGTTTTATATGCTATCAAATGAGGGTTTCCAATTTGCCAAACTTATGGAGGGGAGTGTATATACACCTGAGATACTATGACTTTTAGAATGTGTTATGACATTTGGCATTTTCTGTTAAACGTTTGTATTATATTATACTGAAGAATGAGTCAGCTATTGATACTTGAATCGTGAATCTAACTCTAAATAGACTTGTTAAGGTTAATATCAATAGCGTCATTGTTACTGTAAAGAAACAGAAATCGATCAACTCCAGCTTTAGAAATGTTTACATAAGGGTTCAATCTTCAACAGAGTTGCTCGTACTTACAATATTTGCCCCAGAGATTCATTCACTTGTGGTAAGATCTCTTAATAGGGACAGGGTCTTAATAGATTTTTAAACTGATTATGATTATTTTCTCATCCCTTATCTCTTGGTTTGATTGATATTTCAAAAGGTGTCAGTTTGATTTAGCTCAGATGTCTTAGTTGGGTCATCTTCTATCAATGTGTTGTTTTCAATTTCTTCAACTTTCAATTTCTATAGACTTAGGCACCCTCACGTTCAAATCAATGTCATTACCAACATTAAAACCATTCAACTGATGTTGTTACTAAGGTAACACAATAAAAGAGTATTTTACACAGACAGGTATCCTTCTCATAAGCTACTTTACCTTTAGTTGAAATCTAACCTTTTCTAAAAATTCAGATGAAATTCTAGATCTTTGATTTTTTTTATCTGAAGGGGCATTTTTAACTTTGTTGGTTGTTCTTTATTTGGTTGTATAAATAGTGATAGTATTTTGAATAGACTTTAATGCCTGGCATTATGCTTTTATTTACTGATATCCTTATGTATAAGGAAATTAAAGCTCTACCTGTGAAGTAAATGATTTGAATAGTAGAATTTATTGGATATTGTTGAGGATTAATCAAATGCATTAGGGGTAGAAATGAGTGCATAACTGTAAACAAAGCTGTCTAATATGAAAACATTTAGCAAAGTTGTGCATTATCATCTGCAACTTCCAAGGTGTTATAGCCCCGGGGGTTCACTGTATATAAACTCTGACGGGGATCCTCAGCATACATGGCGTACCTTTTTTTGACATTTGGTTTGGCAATGGCCCCATATTTTAGGATCTGGTATGAGAATGCCCCCTAAATTATGACTTGAGATACAGCAATGGTCAGATTTTCAACTTTCTGGTATGAGAATGGTCTTGAAAAATATGTGACCTCACACTTATGGTATGGCATTGGTTTAGTAGTTACACATATCTTTAATTTGAGGGTGTTCCTTATTCTCGGGCCTTCTTCAGTTTGAATATTACTTTTTCCCTTGTGGTATGGCATTGGTCCTATATTTGGACATTTGGTATGGCATTGGTCTTATATTTGGTATGGGTTTGGGCATTATTTTGATTGGAATGGGAACACATTGAAATTTGACAGATTGGTGCATTATGACATAACAGAAGACTCAATACCTGCTTCTTCTTGCTTACTGTAACTTAAAAGAGTTGGATAACACAGAGTCACAAAGAGCTGTATGGGTAGCAGATAGTAGTCATGATATATTGAGTTCTAGATAGCAGAAATAATTGAATTGTTCAATCAAAATTGAAATTATTTACTGAGATAACCTATGTGCCAACTCGTGCAGTATGGTAGTAAAATGTAGTAGTTATACTATAAGACTAAGAATAAGAAATCTGGTTCCTTTATTTCATATCTTATCTTAACATTTTTTATGTGTCAGTTTGACCTGGTGGTAGTATGATAAAAATGAAGTCTTGCAAGAAGACCTTGTTGTTGAAGTACTGATGCTGGTAAATGTAACTTTAAAACTAATTCATAATTCAGAAAAGGTCTACTAGGTTTTCATTTCAATACACAATACTGTATATGCTCAAAGAATCAATTGGAGTACTAAAAATCATAGCTATGAAGAAGGTCTGCATCTTTAAGATCAAGTCTTGGTTTACTGGGTTATCATTTTCTAAACACACAACTTGTCTTAATTCTCAGGCACTCCCTATAGAGTATATCCAATAATTTACTTGATTTAAGTGATTTAACACATGATAAACCCTTTAATGTCAAGTTGTTTAGAGAAAAATGTTAATATCTTAAGAGGTATAAACTGACTACATGTAACCTTGTGAAATAATATATGACTTCTTGATTGATCATTTTGGAGAATATTTCTAAAGTTCTTTTTCTTTCTTCTCCCACATCTCCATTAACATTTCAAGATGTTTCAATCTTTTCTTCTATACTACCTTAGCCATATTTATGGCCTCAACATATGCTGTTATGCTTTCAATGTCAGACAAAGATATTTCAGAATATTTTGTTGGGTATTACACATCAAAACCTCTCTATACAGCCCCCCCCCCCCACTATATACCTTTCTCTGTATAAATGTGTTGGTGAAATAGATAGGGGAGGGGATCCAGTCTTCAAGCATGCTTATAATACTAGAGCAGTGAGGCTATAATAGCAAAACTTGTGTTGATTAACATTAAATTGGTTATGAGACTGGGAAAGATTTTCTTTTTATAATGGTGCCTACTCTGAAGGGTTTTTCTGTACTTACCTATTATCCTATGTGGGGGAGTTCTTACAATTTAACTGTGAAACCTAAAACAAGTATTACCCCAGACTAAAAATTTGAATGCCAATGTCTAGTAATCTACAATTTCCCTAATTTTTGCCAGTTTGAAATGTTCAACATATACAGGTTTTGCTGCAGTTCTTGGTTTTTCAGTTTCCTTGTATTTTACATCATGTTCCCCTGGAGTTCATATTGACTTATGACTCAAGTTGTTTGGAGGAAGATCTGATACTAGGGGTGAAAGATCAGCTCTTTGTCTACTAGGGTTATCTCAGACTGTCAGCCTCTGTTTAGTTTGTAATATGACACAGTTGTTGTTACTCTTTGCAAAATTGCACTATGTCTCATACTCTTAAATTATTAAAATCCTCTTAGTTCATCCAGCCAATATTGAGCCTACCATTTCCTAGTCAGATTGATTTGCATATATGTTTAAACAACTAAACATAATACTGTGGTTAGCTGGTTCTCCCTGATTGAGCTAACTCAAATTGTAAAATTATTTGTTTTACTCAGAGGGAAATGGACTAGCCAATGAACACAGGGGTTCTAATTTGGAAAGGCTTGGTGTTAAAAAGGAAGGTGTTTCTTTGGTCATGATGATTGTTATAACAGCATGCAAGGAGGGTAAAGTAACTCTAGAAATGATTGATTAGATTCAGGCTTATTATATATTTTGTTACATGTGGGTAGATCTTTTATAAACTCTCTCATTTTTCACTTACCCTTTGAAGTTTCATCTTTCATTTGCCCTTAACATTTTTCCATTTGCCCTTTCACCATTCATATGCCCTTTTACCCTTTCACTCTTCATATGCCCTTTTACACTTTCACGCTTCATATGGCCTCATGTGCCATTTCACTTCTCATTTCTTCTTTTAAATACCCTTTTTTCATATGCCCTTTTACTTTTCACTTTTCATATCATCTTTCACATCCCCTTTAATTTTTCATATGCCCTTTCAGATTTCATATGTCCTTTCATGTGTTCTTTTACTTTTCATGTGTTCTTTCATATGCTCTTTAACCTTTCATTATTAAGTACCTTTTAACCATAAACAATCCCTTTTTCTTGTGCATGGTTTGCAATGAGGGCTTTTGATAAATAACCAATTGAATGAGTTATGGAAAAAATACAAATTTTCATGACTGGTATGTGGCAACCCTGACATTACCATGGTAACAAAATGATGAAACATCCATCTTTATGTTGCTTTGATCATATTGTCATTTTGAAACTGTTTTTTAAGTGAGTAGTGACTTTATCTCCAATCAGGAACTTTATCTCCAATCAGGAACTGCAAAAACATCAAAAGATGCATTTTTGTTGACTTTCATTTTTATTTTTTCATATATTCAAGTCAACTCTATTTTTTCAGCCTTGCACCCCTAACCTCTATATATGAAATTAAACCTGATAGGTGTTTTTGTTATTTTAGAGAAGCTATTCATAATTTGCTTTTTTGTTATCAAGTTTAAATTTAGAGATGTCAAGACACATGTTTAATCATAAATCATGATTATCAGTTGTCCTTTCTGAAAGGTTACACTTATCCAATCAAGTTAGGTGTTTTTTATGTGCTAGGTATACCTGGAGTACCTGTAGTAGATATCCCACAGGTAAAATGTTGTGTTGATCTTTTTTAAAACTTGAAATGTAGTAAAATAGAGAGGAAGTATTGATAAATAAAGTTATCAATACGTTGTCAAGACACCATGTTATATAGATAATGCAATAAAACAAGTATTAATGAAGTCGTTACGGAGATATTGCACGGACAGTTACAGACTGGATTGTTTTTGAAACGTGGGGATATTTACCCAACTGTTACTTAGTATTTTAAGGCATTAGTAGCCACTTAATTTAAGTACTAGTTTGGACAGCATCCAATGACTATGCATGTCTTTTGGGCACAGCTAGTGATATGATCAAGTATGGGACAATCGTAAAAATCATCCATCATTAACAAATAAGCTGGTTATGATTGCAGCAAGCAGACAAAATGCTAAATTAGAAACAGAATAACATTCATATTGACTTGTCTCAGTCTTAAATAGAAGAAATGTTTTATTAATTCATTTGATTCTAGTGTATGCCATAGGTACAATATCACAAGGACTGGCTTTGATATGCTACCTATTTGCCATACTTATTGTGGGGATTGTACTATAAAATATGATTTTGAGCCATACTTATTGTGGGGATTGTACTATAAAATATGATCTTGAGCCATACTTATTATGGGGAGTGTACTATAAACTAAGATTTTGAACCATACTTATTACGGGGAGTGTACTATATCATGAGGCATTTACTATGATTGACTTTGAGCCAAGGAGTGTGTGCTGATATCATGAACTGGAGAGGCAAGATCTGACATATGACCTCATATATCTAGAAAGAGCCAAAACATGCTCATCACTTACAGATAGCTAGGATATAGATAGTTGTACTACATACATAGACTAGCTACTCTTATACCTGGTGCTACCTGTATATTTTGGATTCACCTTGATCTCTTCATTAAGACTGCATGCAATGGTGATCTTAGATGCTGAAGTTTGTGTATGAGTGGAGAATTAGTCCCATCTGTCGTAACAGGATTATATAAATACAGGGGATAACTTGGAAATATCATCATGTTCTGGTTTCAAGGTAAGGAATTTATAAAAGGGATACTTTAACTTATTCACATGTCTGATATTGAATCTGATAGTCTAGAGACAAGCCCTTGTGACCCCTCCCACCATTATACACACCACAAATGGTTTTGATGTAGATAAGGAGGGGGAGGGGGGGGGGGGTCAGAGACTTGAAGCAAGAAAATAGTCAGTCAAGGCTCAAGAAATGTAGAGACGTTTCTAATCTCACATTACCCTCGGCCCAGAGGCCAGTAGTTTTACAACTACACTCTTGGTAAGCTCTATTTAGATGTGGAATTAAATTCTTTAAAAGGGTTGTATTTCTTGGGGTTAAAAGTGGAATGTCATTACCATCATTATTTTTTGATAAATATAGAATGTGTTTTTTCAAATATACAAGTCAAATTATTATCGTGTTGACATGAAAACTTGTTTAAAACATTGTAATTGTACTTAGTTTCTCTTTATGGAAATGCGTGTGAAAGCAAAGCACTTCATAAAACCTGTTATTTATGTGTGTATATTTACAAAATGTCCCACAGAGAATAATACACAGTTTGAAAAATAAATTGCTAAGTTCAAACTCGTTTATTTTGTGTGAAAAGAAGTGCAGAAGTTCCTTGAGTATTTGTTCAAATGAGCCGTTGATTTTTTAGTAATGTCAATAGATTGTTTGTTTGGACCTCATGATCCATAAAACAAGTTCACCAGATCGCACCTTATAATGTTTTTACCCTGAATCACATGATATTAATATTGTCATTGTAGTCTTGCATCAAGCCCTGTCTTTTGCCCTATTTTCTCTCTAATACAGGCAGGGATAAATGTTTTATGGGAGGTAGGAATGCGGGGGGAGGCAGAGGCTAGATGCAAGACTATTTCATCCAAAACAAGACGATTTCATTCAAATTATAGGCTGTCGAGTTTGAATATGGAATTTGATATGACTGGAAAAATTGATAATAAAAGGAGCTTCTGTTAAGTTAATTGTGGAGTATCTTCACCCTGTGTCAGAGCTTTACCTCTGTCTTTCAATCAGATATAGTTCTAGATTTTTCTTTCTATTAATAGAATACGTAGCGAAAGCTTTGATACCTTTTTACCCATAAGATCACATATCCATATAAGGCTATTGTGGATCCATTTATGACCCTTAAGATCATATCAGTGTTAAAACTCTTTGGAAATACTCAGAGAGTGGTTGTGTGACAAGCTAAAGGAGATAAAGGGTAGAGTATTTTTGAATGTTGTTAATTCACCAACCACCTCAGGTGTCAGGTCATATCCTGATGATGATTTATTAAGTCAGCTTGACCTTCACCTTTAAAGGTAAACAAAAATAAGAGTAAATAAGTTTGAATATACAGTATAATATATTACATGGGAAATAAAGAATGTGAAAGGGACATTTTAACCAAGTATGCGCATTATTGTACTCATCTACTATTTTTTTGATTTACTATACTTTGACACTGAAGCCAAGGTACATTGCCAATGTCTAGATCTGCTCTTGAATGAACGTGTTCTCCTAGGGTTTCTTGTTTAAAACCATAGTAACCTGGCAATGACCATGCATTTGACAAGCCATTGGCTCGAGCCTTGACTGCACTAAGCAATTCATTAGCTTCAAGTTCATACTTATAATATCAGTTGTCTTAATTCTATCAAGTTCATCTATACATGTTTACCTAATCCAAGCAGTAGAGATTGTTGGACATTATTTAGTTGTCTTATCTTATCTGGTTTGTTTGACTGGTAGATTACTATGTATTCATATGAAAGTCTTCACTATCTTCTTGTAAACAACCTGTGGGCAATTGATAGCATTCTTGATATAATCAAGTTTTAAAACAATCATCTCGGAATTAGAGGTCAGGGAAAAAGGCTGGTGATTTTGACATTGGCTTTACCATAGTGATGAACTTTCACAAAATTTCACACTAAAATTAAAATCTATGCAAATTATGTCTAAATGTGTAGAAAGGAGTACTCAATGCATTTACCAAACTGAGCATTACTAATATTCTTCTAGTTGGTTGAAATAATGAAATATGCTCCAATTTCAAATATGTCAAATCCATTTTTGAACCTGTTAAGTCGCAAAGTTTATGAGTATTTTGTATTTTTGCTGTTGAGTCATAAAATACAGTTGACTAAGTCAGATAACCTGAAAAAAGTTGAGAAATCATTGATGAGGACTAATAATGGTTTTTATTATTGTTAAGTCTCCAACTTTTTGTGGATGGTGTTCAGTGCGGGGCAGTTCCCATTCAGAGTTTGGCACCTGTTACAAATGGTGTCTGTAACAAATGTCTTAATTGTATATTGTATGTTTATGTGTGAATAGAGATTAAGAAATCATTCAATACATATCCAACCTATGTTGCCATTATGGGAAAAAGAACCAGTATAGTTTAGTACTGTTGTCTTCATGCTTATGAACCAGCATATTTTTTATCTATGTTATCAATATTTCATTTTCCACATATGTTCAAGTGATCAATTTTATTACAATCCTTCTATAATAGATATACTTTTTTATGGTACTCAATACAATGTAAATTAGTCAGTAGGCCAAGGTCAAACTTTAAGATTTTAATCGTAGGGAATATTCACTGTATTGATTGCCGATTTGATTGTTTGTATCACCATGGTGATGATATCACTGAGAGTTGACAGTGTGTTATCTTTTCCATGAGCTATTTTCACAAAATATAAAGATATTTAGATGGCATTTGTGATCTAAAAATTTTGCTGAATGTCCTTTATTTGAATGTTCTACTTTATTATAACAACTGTATGTGGAAATGTTACTGTTTGTAACAAGTGTTACACTTTTGTAACAATTTGCTAGTCGTGACATTTTGAGTCCTGTTTGAAATATATTATTTTTCATTGAGATTTGGAATGATATCTCTCAGATAAATCATATTTTGTAATACAATTTTTCTCTTCGTGTATTTCCAGGGCTACCCCCCTCAAGTAAGCCCCCGCCCCTGACAGCCATGAACTCAAATGGGAAGCCCCAAAGGACAACAGCTACGGTACCCCCTTTGAACCAAATATCACCAGGCTCATCATTAGGTTCAAACAACTCGGCAATGCAAGCAACAAGAAACTCAAGTTTTTCCGCAAGACTTCGAAACCTCGCCAAACAAGCAGTTGAACCAGCAGGTTGGCAATTTTTTTGTTTTTTGTGATATAATTTTTGGGAAGGGGATGGGGGGGGGGTTTGTGGACATGAACCAGATAACCAGGAAGTGCTTATAAGAGTGGGAAAGCTATCAAAATTTTCCATCCAAAACACAACTCAGAACTCAAGGTTATTTATGATTTCTCAGATAACTTATAACACAGCCCTTTCAAACTTTGCAATGTTCATTTATAACTACTTCCTTGCCCTAACCCAATGGGTCATATAGATGGCACTGCAGGACAGAGCATGAAATAAGAGGGGCCCTGGTTTGAGAAGACAAATCTTCCCCTGTCGGAAAATATTAAAGCCTGGGAATTTAAGCTAAATAGAGGTATTTTTACATTTGGGATATAGCTGAAATGAGAGTGACTCATTCCACTTTAGATTTTTACAAGCAACACTTATGTTTTACTCTAGAGACCAGTGATATTCTAATATCATTTTACCAAGGATTTATACAGCTACAATACATATGACATACATATGACAGATTTCTATGTCAATGACAATAAGATAAAGTGGTTTATAGATCTTACAGAATATCTTGGCAGATTTTTACATCTCATTTATTACTACATAATCTAAGGTATTAAAGTTGTCAGTTTTATTTCAAAGTGATAATTTTGAAGTATCATTCAGTTAACCTCTTCTACATTCCTTATCATCAGTTTGCACTCTACTCAAAAACTACCTTAAATATCACAGCAGGTGCATACATCCCATGATTCCTCATCATATACTGTTGATCCATCTTGATCCGATTGGTCAAGTTAGGGTCAGGTGATGTCCACATGTATGTCATCCTTTGTCAGAATATGATCACAGATGTTGAGTTACTTAGTTTTATGTCAGGTTTTTCTCATTCGTTTGGTGGTCCTGCGTCTGGAATCTGTTATTGTACTGTTTTTTTTTTATATTCAGTCGATTGCGATTGCGTCTGTTAGAATCATGTTCATGTGGTATAAATATGTTGGTGCTGTATGATTGATAATATCTTGGTTTTTTGTGACATTAAGTGCGCATTTCCTGCATTAATGATTATAATTCATCATTTGTTTGAAAACATTCACACTCCTAGAGCGATCTCATGTTGCACTTGAGTCAACCAGAACACATATTATTGACTTCATTCTTATATACAAGTCGCTTGTACAATTCACCTGTACAACTCACCTGTATAACTCACCTGGGTCGGTCTCTCAAGAGTTAACATTCGCATTCATGGGAGCAGGACATTTCTAAACGTGTAAATGAATAAATGGTGAGTACCACATTGAGCTACTATGTATTTTGAAGTGAAATATAAGGACTATCTTTATATGACCAAATTGTCTCTATATTTGATAATAAAAACATGAATTGATACTTGTAAATATGTTTTGAGCTGAGTCATATATAAACTTCACATATCATAGGTGTCAGGTTGAGGTCGCGTCAAACATCCCAGTTCAATTATCTTTGTTACCAAACATACTTCATACCAGTACATATAAATATAATTAGAATGCCTTTGTTTCTAAACATACTTCAAGTATTTTTCAATTGATAAACTTCAGACAGGTTTGTAAGATAAACTTTGACCCATTGAGATAAAATTGAAATATTTGTTGATATTGTTGAATCTTGAGTTGTGAATTGTTGAAAAGAACATGTGATTGGCGTGGAAATATTTGGAGTTTTGATGACATTATGACATTGGTTAGACTGACATTCTAGTTTATCTAATGCTTATATATCATTAAGTGTCATATTGTGTCATTAAGTGTCAAAATGTGTCATCAAGTGCCATGTAGTATATAATTTAGGTCCTGCAAAAGTTTGAGTTTTCTTTCTTTCCTCATGTGTAATATTGCTTCGTCATTGTCAGTTTCAATCCGTGACCCCCTCCTGTTAAATCCTATTCTTTCTCTTAAGAAGGCCTGGGAAACAGATGGGGAAAGGGGGGGAGGGCTAGAGCGGTTGTATAAATTGTACCCATTGGGTTGTGTGGACTCGTGGATTTGGAAGTTGAAATGAAGAATTCTGAGTTCTGCGATTTTCAAGTGAAAAAGTTCAACTGCATGGTTTCTCTGCAGTTTTAGATGAAATGAGAAAAATATGACAAAATTGGTAGGCAAAGGCAAATTCTGTCTGTGTTCTGTGTAAATAGAAATCTGTGAGATGTTTTTGGCTTGGAGACACATGTAAAATTGAAAATGTCTTATAACTCATTTTTGAGCACCTATTGAACTGATGCTTTTGAGTTATTTTTACTCCTTAAGCATTGTGCATATTATATAGAACCCATTGAACTCTAGAGGTCTTAACCTTGATTCTAACTCTTCAAAAATTCACAAAAAACACAATTAAGGTGAGAAAGTACAAACTGACAACAATATCTTAAGAGATTACAACAATGAAAAATGAATAAAGCTATAATATCAAAAGCGCATTGAAATAGATGTTGTGTATGGTAAAGAACCTGCCATTATACATGGAATTCAGCTGATTAACCTGGAGGAAATATCTCAGTAATGCTAACCAGTGACCTGAGCCTATAGGGTCATGTAAACCATGCCCCCTCCTCCTCAGCCTTTTGTCATTCAGAGTGTACATTTAGAACATATTTCCTTTGACCACTGAATAACCCTAACAGTTGAACCTGACCTAAGATGTCAATTAAATAAATAGGTTTATTGACACGAACTGGGCAGATGTTTTTTGGGGATTGTATTTGGTTGAACCCTGGAATTCATAAGTTCATATTAGAAAATTCTTTGAATTCTTTATTGTTGTAAAAGCAATTGCAATCTTGTCTCTTTAAAATGTATAAAACAACAGTTATGTTCCTGTCTTTTTCAATTGAATCAATCAGAAAAATAATATTGCTAGTTGTTTCTGAGGACGAATTGTTTCTAAATGGGGAGGAAGTGTAACACAATGTGACAGAGAGCTATTAAGTCTATTGTGCTGAGCCATTACTGTTGATTAAGGTTTAGCATGGCTATTATAATATGTCTTGATCAATATCCAACTAATAGGTGATCTCTCACATTGCATTGCTTCCCAATGAAGTCTTTCAATTCAGTGATATTCCCAAAATGAAAAATGTTTGATGTTATAACTGATTCTCATCACATGTGATGTACTCATAGATATAGCACCAAGTGTACATGTATTTTACATGTGTTTCACTACATTTTGGTGTAAGTATTGAAATGTTATATATCATATGTAAGGGTAATAGTTCACCCCTCTTTATGAATAATTAATCTCCTTGTTCTTCCCATAAACAAGATTTGTTGCTTAATTCCCTTGAACGCATGTTTTGTTGAAGTCTTTTAAGGATTTTTAGAATTGTTATTGTATTTATTAAAAACAATTGAATTAGAAGCTAGAAGTGCATCATGGGTGTTTAAAGATTGTATCACCAAGCAGGTTATATGAAATATGG
The DNA here is from genome assembly GCA_903813345.2 of Owenia fusiformis. Classification (NCBI taxonomy): domain Eukaryota; kingdom Metazoa; phylum Annelida; class Polychaeta; order Sabellida; family Oweniidae; genus Owenia; species Owenia fusiformis. The sequence continues at coordinate 32,202,713 of CAIIXF020000003.1, read as the reverse complement.
AGGATATATCAAGATAGGGTTTCTAAATATTCTACTATTTATTGTTCAGAAATGATTTCCTGCAGAAATGGATAAATCATTTTTTCCTCTTTAAGCTTTAATGACTCGCGTGATTTTTTCATTGATTAACATTTTATGAATGAACCGTCATTTACAATCGCTCGTTTCTGTACTTTTTCTATTTTCTCTATGGTAACTCAATTATAAGGGAGAAATCAGATATTGCAAATTGTCTGCAGAAGTGAAAACAATTATGAATGACGTATGTTGCCAATTTATGAGGTTACGTAATTAGTATATATTAGCTATTGTAGGGGTTGTATTGTAGGTTTTGTATTGTGTGTGTAATTGTTGATAACCAATAGAAGAGAATGAACTTAATCAGTGAAAGTTGTATAATTTTGAAAATGGTACCCTGGGTTTTAGGTTAGTATATTACACACTGACTTCAACTGTTTTTAACCAACCAGGGAGAAATACAGAGCCATGCTTACATTTTTGTATGTTTTATATTGAGAAATGTCTTTGGCGAGAAACATGCTTATGAATAGTTTTGGAAGTTCAGAGTTCAGAGGTGTATGTGTTATACGAGCATGCAAGGCTGTGGAGGTCACTAATTGAAAAGGGTAGAAAATAATAATGGGTATCTATTGCTTGTTGTCAGTGTGATGTAATCATGTGCTGTGCAGGATTCACCTCGAGACCGCTCTCCGTCTGCTGACAGATGGCAGAGGTCGTCTTGGCAACAATGAAGAACAAACAGGTGTTCCAGAACACTCAATCAAACACAACTCATTAACAATAACCTTTCATGTAAACCAAATGCAACCAGAAAATTGATTGAGCAATCTATGAGGGTACTTATGAAAACAAAACAGCTGAAAACAGTTGAATATTTGTTATTAAATTCCAAAAAGAGACAATATTAATCTGGGCTGGTTGGAATCTTTAGAATGTCTGCAGTGACTGTATATAATACAGGAGGTATTATGATAGGATTCCACTAATACTAGGACAAAATGGATTATCTCACGGATTAATAAGCACACAATGGATTAACCAATTAACTAATTATTTACTAATCTGGATTATCTAGTCAAAGATCATTGCCAATATGGTGGTACATTATTTCAAATTAAAAGCTAAAGGTAGGTACGGGATTACAAATAGGTGCGCCTTTGTTTTTGTCAATCGAAGTCTTATAAATAATGATTAGGCTATTAATTGTTACATAAGCCTACATGAGCAGCCGTGTATCTGTCTTATGCAAGCTGATTTTGGATTTCAGCAATTCAATGGTTATGAGACCATGTATGAGAGTCCTTTAAGAACACTTGCACTCGATCATGACATAGGACATAATGTCATGTTCATTGCTATCTGCCTTTGTTAGAATGCAAAAAGATACATGATAGAGAATCATATATGCATAAGAAATGCTACATCACTATGATGAGCCTATTGACTCAATGTCACAACATTTGGTAAACAATTGTTTCCTATAGCTAGATCAGATTTTGAAAGACTAAAAGATCTCATTTGGAAAGGTGATTCTTCATTAGATCACAAGATCATTCTCACTGAAATCCTGGTTTGTGAAAGATTTCATATTAAAATTACTATTATATTTGCTCACAGTGGGTAGTTTCAAAATACCTTAGATCGCATTGTTTGACCTTTGAATCAAAACAACACTACACCTTGCAATATAAATCTTTAATAAAATAGAAAAAATATCCATTAAACAATATTGACATAATATAAGAATCAATACCGTCCATATTTGGTATTTCTTGTTGAACGCATGCTATAACAGGAAGCGGCAGTATCTACAAATGTTTTCACTATAAATCAATACTTCTCCATATGTCTGACAATGTTTAACCCAGCAGTCACAATTGTAATGCCCTCAAACATCAAACAAGAGCCAAATACTCTTGCAACCTTCTACAACAGCTGCTTAAAGATTTTCAAAGCATAGAAAATATTCTATATTGTATTTGAAACATTGGAAAGCCCACATGACTTGCTTAAGAGGGAGATTTTCATATAAGAGGGAGATTGACCTATATAAGAGGGAGATGTTCTAAGAGGGAGATTGACCTATATAAGAGGGAGATGATCATATAAGAGGGAGATTGACCTATATAAGAGGGAGATAATCATGTATTTAGAGGGTTATAATCATATAAGAGGGAGATGATCTTAAAAGAAAGAGATTGGCCTATATAAGAGGGAGAAGATAGATTGATGGTAAAAGTCTTCCAACCCTTTGAAAGTACCCTTTTCAAAATATCCCAAAAGAGGTCTTCCATCATTTGGAATATTACATCGAGCCTCTTCAGGGCACTTGAAGAGCAAGCAGCAAGTCCATGCTTCTAGGCTGGTCTCAAGTTAAAAATTGACACAACGCAACAGAACACAAAAATACAAGTTCATTTTTTATTATTGTCATTGTTTTAAATCAATACCTCAGCAGTCATTCCTGAGTTCAATTGACAAAGGCTGAAATAATCTGAATTTACATCAAATATAACATTGCTTGTAATATTAAGTGGTGTTGTAAATTATGATCTCTTATCTCAGATCGTGTGTATTAAACAATCTGCTACCAATACCATTGTCAACAAGAGGAGATCGAGGGCTGTACATCAAAAACTCAGTATTTCAATTTTTGGGTTCAGGATATCAGTTCATATTTCCCGGAAGGGTTGAAATATATTATATTTTCAGTGTGAAGTAAATTTACGATTCATCACTATTTATTCTGATTGTTTGAAAGAGAGCTCCGTTGAACCTTTCTGTTATACTTTATTTAATTGTAGCAGTTTATATTTTGATTTTATTTTTGATGGATGATAAGGGGTTTTAAGGATATTCTGTTTAGGGCTACCAGAAAAAATTAATTATATTTCAAAAGTATGAGTCGCGACATCTGTATATTTAATAAAAGTTTAAAGTAGTTTTTTGAGTGCCTGGATGTTAAAAACAACCAAAGCTGAAATCCTTAACACAGTGCACATTATATGATTATAATTACCATAAATTGGATTGGATTGGATTGGATCGGAACAATTGCTAGATTGCTAGATAACCAAGCTATCTAAAGCAGAAATTCTATAGTGCATGTACACAATTTATCAGGAATTATTTTTATCTCTGTGCATTTATGATTAACCATAAACAATAAATCATGAGAAACGTGGTTGTTATCAGAGAGGGAAATAAACCAATGAATCTTGTAATTAATGTGTGTTCAGGTGCATTGGATCTGATCAATATTCACTGAAAATGCATGCACAAAAGTTGGAAATAGAATGCAATTAATACCAGTCTATTAATCACTGTTTTGCATTAACTTGAATTTTATGAAAATATGGACTGATAGGTGCTAAAATCTCAATATTAATATTCTCATTCATTATCAAAATGCCAAATTAAGTTGTTTTTCAGATGGAATTTTTAAGTGCCCAAATGTAGTATTTTTAGATATAATTTTATCATTAAAATGCCAATATTTGGTGTTTTACAGTTGTATTATCGTTACTAATATTTCATTACTAAAATGTCCATATATGGTGTTTTTCAGATGCTCGTGAAGCAGCAGCAAGGGAACGTGATGTGTCACCTCAAGGGAGTACTACAAGTCCAAGAGAATCTACCCCCAAACGAGGCCCTCCTCCTCTAGTATACAACAGTCATAGCCAATCATCATCCAGTATTACTTCACCTCCTGTGGTAACCATAGCACCAACACCGTCCCACAACAGTCTCTCTCTGAGCCATGATAGAAAGGTATGAGTAACATAATGATATGCTATGTGGAAAGAAAAACCAAAAACTGATGATAGAGTACCCCTTTTCTCATTCAAGAGGGTAGATACCAATTCTATAAATTGACTCAAAATTACAGATGTGGTTGTAATCCACCAAATTACCATTCATAACAATATTATAAGATCTGGCCTTGACACTGACCTTGACCTCTTCTAAGAATCATTTACTTGAATGTATGTTACTATTATAACAACATGTTACATCATTTAGTCCATGTAACTAGTATGACAGGTTGTTAACATGATATGAATGATTAAATGAATCTTACATACCCAGAGATCATATTATATACTGTAGCTGATAATGAGCATTATGTATCAAATCGTTATGGAAACATCCATCCCATTTATCTATCATTTAAGTTATCAAAAGAAGTTCCAAGTCTTTGTATTAATCGTATAGCTCTACTATCTGCTCATACTCAGAGACCTCATTGCTTTTGTTAAGTTGCATGAAGTTTCTGGATCTCCTCCCCATATACTACACCTCCAAAGTATAAAGACCTTTTGGAGGACTTCAAGCCTTTTCCTGGAACTCAGACTCCAATACTATTGCCGTTCCCTCTTTGTCTCTTTTGTTGTTTTCTCTCTCCTCAAAATTCCTTTCCTCTCTCATGCCCACTCCTCTCATGCTATATCCTCTCTCATGCCCTATCCTCTTTCATGTCCTCTTCTCTCTTATGCCCTCCCCTCTCTCATGCCCACTCCTCTCTCATGCTCTATCCTCTTTCATGTCCTCTCCTCTCTCATGCCCTCTCCTCTTTCATGACCACTCCTCTCTCATGCTATATCCTCTCTCATGCCCTAACCTCTTTCATGTCCTCTATTCTCTTATGCCCTCCCCTCTCGCATGCCCTCTTTTCTCCCATTCCCTCTCCTATTTCATGAATTCTCTTTGTCAAGCCCTCTCCCCCTTCATGTCATCCTATTGTACCCTCGCCCCTTTTCTCCCTTCCAAAACCATTGTAATAAAAAAACATAATTCATCTGTCATATTCATACTTGCTTACCTGTTTGATCTTAATCACAGTTTTGAACACACTGGTGTGAAAACTTCATACCTTGATTAAGATAAACAAAATTTCTCACATATACAGAGTTATATTGTTTGCAGACAGGAATTAATAAACCATCAATTACCAAACCAGCATAATTTATTATGACATTTTGTCTATTTTGTATAAGTCATAAATATTGAATGAACTGATATCTTGTTTCTATCAAGGCATGGTGTTTCATTGCACTTAACAATGCAATAAAGTAGGACTCCACCTGCAGATCTGTTCATTTCAAGTTGAATCTGAACACTAATCAGAAGTATTCAGAAGTATTCTAGCTCCCTGGCCCAGGTTGTATAATTTCCCTGAGAAAGAAGTCGTAACATGATGCAAAAATAGATATCCCTTTTAATGTTTTGATAATTGCATGTTATAATTCTGGCCAGAGTCGTAGTTCAAACTTCATTGGAACATAATAATCATATTTTGTAATTGTAAAATTTGGACCCTCAATAGGTTTAACCTTCAATTAGATGACTTTATTACCAGCTCTTTCCTGGTAGTGTCACATGATCTACATTATAATTAAAGAGCTCAACGTGTGAGCAAAATATCAAACAATGTTTTTAACATGCAATATAATTAGCAAACACTGGACAGTTTGTTTGTCCCACCCTGCCATGAAGGCAGATGGACAAGACATAATTGGACTTAATGATAATGACATACTTAATGTTCTATAATGCTAATTACTTCTGATTACTCTCACTTTCGACCCCTTGCAATTTATTGATTTTCTCTTTTTTTTTATTTTAATACAAAATTCAAATTATACTCATTTTTTGTTATTATTTGGTTTTTACAATGGTATGTTTTTGCATAGTTATTCTAGCTCAAAATACAGTGTATTTTTATTTGGTTTTGATTACTCATTTTTCTGGTGTATTATTATGACACTGTTAGTTCCTATGAAAGTCATTAATTATTAATTGCTACTATTGGCCTTGTGTGATTGCTGCCGGGTTGAGCAGGTCATTGTTTTAAATGAACATCAATAACATTGCATCGAATCTCACATATTGGGTAACATTAGAATTTTTATTGATTTGACATTTTTGTTAGATTCCTGGACAAAGTGCTATCTAATCCAGAGAATATGAGTAATAGAGATTTTTTATTACTAACTGACTGGAAAATGTTATGAGTAAATTATGACTAAGAGTGCTTGCTACATGGAACAAGATTTCAACAAAATTACAACACAAGATATATAGCAAAGCATAAAATGGAGATACTCTCTCAAAATGATTGTAACTTGATCAATGTTAGAGACTTCAAATATAGTGACATTTCTATGAAACATCCTGAAGTATTTGCTGCAAGGGATATTAATAGGAACACATCAGGATTGAGTAGTAGTCATATATCTGAGAAGACAACTTTGAAATGTGATGTTCAGATTACACAGGAGCCCAGTCTTGGAGCTTTTAATGTCAATGGGGATTTTACAAAGCTTGATATATTACAGGATCCTCATGAATCTGCAGCCAAGGTATGATACTTGTCCCTTACAGTTGATTACAGGTGGCATATTTCATCCCATCTCATTAGCCGTCAATTGTAAGAGAACATTGATGATGCTAAATGCAAATCAATGTTGAAAAGGAATGACAGTGATTTGATTTCTCAAAAAATATAAAATTCTATCTTGGGTTGTTTCATATTGAGAGGGGAAACTTATTTTGACATATACATTTATATCATTCCAACCTGCAAGCTTTGAAATACAATAAGCAATATCTCACATTACCTTTACTGATTAATGTAACATTTGTTCTTGTACACAGTAATGCGTTTTTTGCATAAAACCCACATCAATTATATTTCTTATATTTTACATTAACAATCCCACATGACATACTTATATATTGTTCAGTAGTGTGTTAACTCTGTAGGAGGTGCTCTTATATCTTGAATAATAGAGTGATAATTTTGTAAGCGAACACATGTTCATCTTTTTGCATTCTTGTGATTTGTACTAATTAATAGATATAAATCATTGCAGGAAACTGTATTGTGGCTGTTGTGATGTATAGCTATTGTACAAATTTCTGCTTCATGAAAGGGTGGCTCATAATTCTTACGCACCCCTTTTTAGCCGAGATCAAAAGAACTCAGCAAGACATGTAATATATTATTATGTATTGTGTACTACATGCAAAGTGCTTAATGCCTGTTAATTGAACATCTTGAAATATTCTCACACCTAAGAGCATTGCTTTTGGCAAGGTAGTATGTTTAAGGTATGATAATGTAGTCTCCCTGGCAAACTTGAGTGGTCTTGATTCATAACAAATACAGTAAAACCTATCTAATCTGAATGCCATGGGAACTTGCCTAAACTGTACAGATCGGCAGGTGTTCACATTTCAAGGTTTTTTGACATGGAAATCTATATGGCAGATTGAAAAGAAGTTAAGAAAAAGATGTTCACATTGAGAGGTGTTTGGATTAGAAAGGTGTTCTAATATACAGGTTTTACTGCAAAATCTTGGCATTCTGCCTCACTGGAGTCCATAATCAGTGTAACCATTCTACTTTATTAACCATTAAAGCATGAGTTTGTGTAATGAAATGGGTAATAAATTCTCATTTTTTCCAAAATACTCCAAAAGCCATCATAGATTACTATGGTAATATTGCCATTTAGAATCACATATCTATTAAAAGAAAGAAAGATGCTTTGAGGATCAGAATGTCTAAAAACACGTTTTGAATATATTAAATATTTCACCAAAGGAGGATTGGCTCCCAGTGACGCAACTCGATAAATTCCAACAATGAAAATGTCAGAATGTTGTTATTTTCTTACATTATCTAACTATATATTCATAATCGACAGTCCAAAAGATTCGAACCAATTACTCAATCACTTCTTGTGTGTTTTGGAATTTTTTTTGTTAGGAAATAAGACAAAAACTCACGATTCAAATTGTGAAGTGTCAACAAAATGACAGCTGTTCGAATTCGAATTTTGTAATCAGGACATCTCCATATATGGCAGAATATTGTGTTGGAACCCTGGGAGCCAATCCTTCTTGTATTTTCCCAAAAGAGGAGGCAATATCAAGGTCAAGGTCAATGTGAACTGAGCTGTAACGTCATAAAAACAGTAAATGTCTGAAGCTATTAGAAAATAATTGATTAAGTTTTGCCCCACCTTCAATGCAATTTCTGCTCAATTTTCAATGTTATTAGATTTCCTCCTAAGTTTCTCTGAATGATTACGATGAGTATTTGATATTGACAGACAGTCTACATGAGCATTTACTCTATAGTCTCTAATTGTGAAATTGACAGAGAAGGCAACGGCTTCAGAAACCTGACTTGCATACAAATGGTGTTCTAGTCAGAAATTACTCATATCACAGGATGTTCGGTTAAACAGTTCCTCGTAAAACCTTTGAGTGCATTGTGTAATGTGCAGGCATTTTCATTGTTGAATATTTCATTGATTTGATTCTATCCATTGCTTGTTGAAGACTTGTAGTTCATTTGGTGAGTGTAATACGCTGACTTGGTCTTGGGAAAATACAGTTTATATTAGATGCTCTGTGATGCATGTGTTGAGAATGACATTGAACACTTCTAAATTAAGCTCCAGCATTTCTAGTAAAAATCCATAGTAACTCGTAGTATTCCTAAACTTAACATAGAAGCGTTCAGTGTCAACCCTCAACTCAATGCAAGAAATCGTCTTCATTGTTAACATTTTGTATTTGTAGGCGTTAGAGAGATCCAGCGTAATCAGTCGTCATAGCAGCTCATCATCAATCACAGACAGAGATCATAAAACTCATTCAGTGTCGCCTCGTGAGGAAGAAAGGGCAAGGGAAACCACTCCTAAAGGGTACGTAGTCTCAACCAGTGAGGCAATATCATATGATTTTCAGAAATTCATTTTGAGAGTCTCCATTTGCAGTATATTTATACCTGACCATTTTCCTTTCTTTGGAGATAATAGTACCAGAAATTGGGTGGGACTGGCATCAGAACTCTTAACTTTTGCTTCAATTAATTTACGGACATGTACCATATGTGGGTTGCTGGTAGATAAGACACTTGAACTCATAAAAACAAAACTGAGACTTCCTGACAAGTGAAATGTTTCAACAGGGAGCTCATTTTGCCTCTTGACTATAAGATATTCTATGGAATCACTTTCAAACAGTTGTATGTGTTTAAAGTAATAAGACCAGGTCATATACGCTTCTTTTTGTTCATAATAATTAAAAAGCTAGAATATAATAATTGAGTATTCATAATAGCTCTAAGGATGCTCCATAATGTGAAGCAGCTGAATATCATTTATGTTTGACATCTTGGATTGGAGTTGCTTTTAAGGAATTTGCCTGGGGGTACATTAAATACTACCTGGAATCACAGGTTGAATCTGTTTTTTATGCTTACTATTTACACTTGAGATTATATTTCAGAGGTACTCTGTGAATTACCCTGACTAATAATAATAATCACTAGATGAAGATTGAAACTTACGTTTTAAGACACAGAATGAAATTTTTGAAAAGGGTTGCTGTGAATGAGAAATCAGTAATTGGGAAGGAGGGAGGATCAGAAAAATAATATGATTGATAATGATAAATCTATTTTAAGAATTAGAAAATTAGTTATTTAACAATATTTAACAACAACATTAAAAACTATAAAACGCAGAAAATAGAATCAAAACAGGTGTAACATGTTGGTGAGACATCTATCAAATAAGGGTGTAAAAATATTACATTCCATGTTATCCAGTTTAAAAAAACTAAGAATTTTCATTATCACAGATGGCAACGTTAGTTTTAATTATTCAAATAACATTGTATTAAAAGATCCCCCTCCAGCTTTTCTCATCGAAATTTACAGTACGAACAAAGTTTGAAAAGAATGCAGCCTTCATGTTGAGTCTCAGTCACTTTATATATTTTTCAATTGACCTGTCAATCTGATGTTTCAAATGAGAGGTCATGAGGAAAATATGGAGACAAAGTCTATTAACCACAAATGCTCACATGTACACTTGTACAGGGCTCTCTAGCCATGGGTGTTTTTAATACACCTATAGTGGTTAACCACATACCTGCTATGTGAGCAGACTTAAATATGTGAGTCTGCTATGCAGGTGCCTATTTCATGAATGAATGTAGGTTATACAATTTTGAGTTACTTTTCCCTGAAGAGTTTGACTTCTTCCCTTTAAATAGGATATGTTTCCAGAGTTCTTATGCCCAACTTCTGCATCAGATCCGGGTATATCTGAGTCTTTAAATATCTATGGTACAATGTATATAGTAGAACTGTTTGTTGCTTTATGGATATTCCCATTTCCCATCATTTGAACAAAGGGCTCTAGACTAGACATCATCTACTTTGTATTGCAACTGAATTGGATGATGTCTTGAATGTTGCTCTCAGAAGAAGCCTCTTTTCACAATTTTTGTATTTTGTAAATTGGACACTCCACTTCCAGTTCGTTCAAATTCAATTAACCCTTGTGCCCTTCTGCTCTTCATGTATCCGCCAGCCATCATTAGCCCAAGGGTCAATACAGTGGTAAACCACAGACCCATGTCTTGAAATTAGTTCACTGAAATTTTTTTAACTTAATGTCTGAGCAAGTTCATGTACTAGCTACGGTATGAGTATAATTTCTTGATTAAAGTGTTGGTTTGGAGACCAAAACGAAAATGTTATGTTATGTGATTTGGGATGTATAAATGTAGATTGTAATACATTTATATTGTAAACTCTCATATTGTCTTTATGAAATTTAATTTTAAACTTTTATGTTTGCAGTCCTACTCCCTTCTCAATCTCAAGTCTGGCCACTCCAAGCAGCTCTACTCGTGAAGATCCCATGTTCAGGGGGTTCCAGCCTTATCGCCCAGGGGAGGAGTTCCGTCCACCCACATTCCCCCACCCATATGCTCTAGACCCTGCAGCCTTGGCATACCACCAGGCCCTCATGGCGCAACAAGCCCTACAGCATCAGGCAGCTTTCAGGTATGTGTTGAAACAGTCTCTCACCCATATGACCTAGACATGGCAGCCTTTAAAATGTATTACAAGGCATGTATTGCAAGGATGACAGCTATGTCAGAATAATTTTCATCATTTTGTTTAAAACAGATTTCAAACCAAATCACATAATTTGCATGTTGTCTGGAGTGTCATATTAAACCTGATATTTAAATGTATCTTGTTTTTATTCTATTCTATTATCTTTTATTATGTAGTGACCCACTATTACTGGAGAGATATCGTATGATGGCGCCACCTTTCATGCCCTATAGCCATCCTGGCTTCCTTCCGCCTACTGGCCTTTTCCCGATGCATCCCTCAGCTGCCGCAGCCTACCCTCCCGAGTTGCTAAGACAACAGCTTGCTATGATGTCACCAGGTCTTCTACCCCCAACAGAACATAGGTCACCGGGGGCGTCTACTGTGGAAAGGTGAGACAAAGATAATTGATTTATAACTGATAAATTATGATCATATAAAATCTGATTTTTATCTTGTAATGCTATTTGGTGATATTGATGTTTTTGATGTTATTTGGTGATAGTAATGCTTTTTTATGATAAATTTTAAATATATTCATAGCATTATCACTTTAAGTGTCAAAGTTAATATTTTGATTTTGTCGAAAAATATAGCAATTCAAATTGGCTCCAAAACCTCCAAAAATGTAACTGAACATCCATTGGTTTGTATTAAAAGTTATCATTTCCAAACGCAATTGGCCTTTGTTTTACCTGTTTCTTTAGGCTAACATGTAACTCAATTGCATTTGTGAAGTATCATGATATGTTGACCTCATTCCTGCTTTTAATAATTTAAACTTAACATTTCATTAGGCCAAGATCGCGTGAGGAACTAAGACGTGAGGACCGTGAGCATTCAGAAAGAATGAGAGAAACTGAGAGAACGAGAGAATATGAGCGAGATCGAGAAAGACGTAACAGTCTTCTCCTTAGAGAGGCAGAACATGAGAGAGATCGAGAAACAATCAGTAGAGAAACTCGACAAAGTCCAATTCATCATAGTCCTCGAGCCTCCAAATATGAAGAGCTTGCAAGAACCTCCAAATATGAAGAGCTTGCAAGAACCTCCAAGTATGAAGAGCTTGCAAGGACATCCAAATATGAAGATCTCCCTAGAAACTCCAAATATGAGGAGCTCCCCAGAACCTCCAAATATGAAGAGCTCCCTAGAACCTCCAAATATGAAGAACTCCCTTTAGGTACAACATTCTTGTATATCATGTTACTATATTATATTATACGTTCAATTAAGTTCATGTTTTATTATTCCACCCCCTCCACGCTCTTCCTTAAAATGGTAAAGTGGTAAAATAGAGCCTGGGGTACATTGCTCTATATGCAATAGACATTTGCAAAACAAATACACATGTTATCTCAATTAGCCTAGTATTCTGCTTTGCAGCTCAACAAGGCTCTATAACACAAGGAACACCATTCGACTATAGAGTTCCCAACCATCACAAAGAAACTGGAATCATGCGCAAAATTGAAGAAGAGGCTCGTATCCAGGAGCAACAGCGGTTGGCCAGTAAAATGAATCGTGATGAGAAAAAATATGAAAATCGTGATTCAGACAAAAGATCTCAAGAACACAGTTCAGTGAGTAAAACATTCTTCTAATGGAGTATAATGTGCCAAAGTAGTCACAGTTAAACACATTTTTGAGATTTCATTGGATACATCTACAAAGATACTTCAGAAGCACACTAACTCCACTGTAATTCTTGTAACATGTTTTAATCCAATGCTATGTCACTAAATAAGCAATCAATTTCTTATTTATGATTCTTTTAAGTATGTAACTAATAAAAGATGTAGGGGCAGATAGATATTTTTCCTTGAGTGTGGTAGTTAAAGTGTGCGCCTTCATACTGGTCTCATCTTCATGTAGATTGTGTTTTCTTGTTTTTTCCAGTCATCATTGGCCAAAGATTTGTCACTAGGCAACCGAAATCACACAGACAATAGAGACATCTATAGTTTACATTCATCAATATTATCATCAAAACCTGAAAATAATCATAAACTCACATCTGTGAATTCGGAATTCTATAGACCATTTGAAAAGGGTCTTAAAAATGGATATGACGAGAAAGGCTTAATGGAGTATGAACGCAGACTTATGAATGAGAAGATTCTTGCAGAGGACCGAGCGTTGTATAATCATGCAAGACTACTGCATAACCATGTGGACAGTGTTAAACATCCAAGTCAATTAGATATACCAAAGTCAGAAATAAGCAGATCTCACAAAGATAAACACACAGAAGGCCTGGGACTTTTAAAGCATCAACGTGCTCATCATGCAGACGCACAGATTAAAAGGCCCCCTAGTGATACTGAAAGACCCCTTCTCAACAACATGATCTCTGCCCAGCCATATATATCTGGCTACCCTCTCAAGCCTTACAAGCACACAGATGTAAAACCAACTGATCTCAGATATAACGAACCTGCCAGTATTGATGCTAGTATAAGGGGTCTTCCTAAAAGGGCTCCTTCATCTCAGGAATATGATAAAATGTTAAGTGCTGAAGCCCCTTCACAGCCTGGTGTCAGTAAATTAGATCTCCAAGAGAAAGAAATCCGAGAAGCAAGGTTGGTATTTTGTACTGTAACGCCATAAGTTGAATATTGCAGTTTTAATCATCATGGTGACCAGATATTTGTTTCATGTAAATTTCAATTTCCTTACAAGGGTCAGTTATCTCCATCTTTTCGCTAAAAAGATTGCATTAAAGTGTCTCACATATTCGATCAAAATTTGCCATGCAAACATGTTAGTCTACTTTACTGGCCCCCCTTGCTGTTACAAGGAACACAAAACACATTAAAACGTAAACATAAACCAATTAGTCAGACGATCACTTCACTGTGAAAGTTAGGGGTGTTCAAGGCAAATGTGTATTAGCAGAATACGCTGTGTGCATGGACTAACACAATGTCAGTGGTCATTTACTGTGTCAACTTAGTAACCCTTGCATATCGTGCTCACTCAAGTATTGAATAATTTTTTTTATGATCTAAATGTTTGTGGTTTATAAAAAAATGTGATATATTTTAGTTGGAAATACATTAATAAACATATTCATTCAAACAGCACTAGAATGCGTGAAGAAAGAGCAATGGTGACAAAATGCAGAACGTATTTTCTGTAAGGGTTTCAAACATTTCTGGACACAATCATACATGTACTTCAGGTGTACTGTTATTTTAGTGCTGTATTTATAGATATAATTTCACGTATTAAAATCATATTTTCCAACAATGACTTCAAATTCGGAACCACCCCCATATCACATTTTCTTCAATAACTCCAAACATGTGTAAACATTGACCATGTGCATATAAATTCAGATTTCACTAGCTCTTTCTTATTCGAGTACCTCATACACCCCTGCATGGATTTGACTTGGATTCGCCTTTTATACGTGAGCCGGTACACATCGCAAACGCTGATTGGATAAAGATTGCGAGAATCTTTAAGTATATGCTATGTAAAAATAAGATAAACATTTCCGTCTTGGATGCAAGGCCTAAAACTATGTGAGAGAAACTGATAATAGGGGAATGCTATGTGAGGTTTTGCCTGTGTAAGATAGAACTACAAAAGAAATATTGATGAAACAAGCAAAAATAATCATTCAAATAATTTGAATGTTATATTTCAGGTTAAATGGCACTTACGTAAGCGATGATGAAAACTGTAGCGACACAGACTCAATCATAAGTGAAGGTGAGAAGAAAAGACAAAAGTTGTTACTTGTTGCATCTGGACCTCCGATGAAACTGGAGAAATCCCCCCAGAAGTTAAAATTGTTTAATTCCATAGGATTAGCTACACAAGCTAAGAAAAGAGGTACAGTTTTATACTTTTGACAACTTGAATAGTGATATGAGGTTATATAATGGTTGATTTCGTATATCGTGTTTATACTCAAGTGAGTATATGATATATTCACGAGTGACTGAAGGGAACGAGTGAATATATCATATACTCACGAGAGTATAACGATATACAGAATCAACCATTATATGATCTTATTATCCCACCCTTATCTTTAATCAATAAAAGGTTAATCTAAATTCAGCAGTTGTATATCAAGTCGAAGAGTTGTATACGCTGCCCAGGAGTTGTATACGCTATCCAGGAGTTGTATATCGTTCTCAAGAGTTGTATACGATGAGTGTTGGTTTTATATTGCAGTTATACAATGCTATTATACAATCATATAAAGCACTTAGGGTGGGATAATTAGATATTATCTACCGTCCTTTAGCCATTGTATTGTTTATAAAGTAGAAAATGAGTTATATTCACATTTGAAAGTCAAAGTCAACTTCAAAAAAGACATAAGGTTAAATTTGAAGCCAAATTTAAAGCTTATACAAGTTTCAGGGCCTTATATTTCACTCAAATCATACATTTACATTTTAGATATAGAATTCCAACATAAAAGAAAGAGACGAAAGATCTACCGGGAGCCAAGTGTGAGCCCAGTTGAATTAGCAGAACCAGAGGAACCCCCCATGAGCCCCCTGACATCGAGTTACACCCCAGATGAGTTGAACTGGGAGACAGATGTACACTATAAACGTAGTTATCTAGCCATGTTGGGCCTCAGACAAGTGTCAAGTGATGAGAGAAAAGGTAAATACAGTATTCTCATCATATACCATGCAACCATCAGCATACACTGTAAATACAGGGTACTCACTAGGAAGCAATTTTACCACCCCAATATGGTGACATGTTGTTATAGTCTCCAACTTTTTGTGGATGGCATTCGGCACCTGTAACATTGCGTTTGTAACAAATGGCAGTTGGTGACATTTTGCATGTTAATTTCTTGCCTTGTATTTACCAAAGCCAGTTACTTTTGATCAAATTTTTTTCAGCATAAGGAGGAAAATAACACAGTAACTGATTTGAACCCTAAATTGTCATATTCTGCTTTTCTGTCATATTCTGCTTTTATACAATATATAAAGAGTACATTGAATTAAAAAGATTATTAATAATCAAATTTGTTCCAGTTCTGGGTGAGTTACAAGAAGCATGCTTAGAAGAGAGACGTAGAAGACTAGGACTTCACCCTGTGGAGAAGGCACCAGCCCACAATTCAACAAAGCAGAAAGGTATGTAATTTCCCAGAATGCAATTTGCCTGTGCAATAAAAGCCTGTTTCTACCTCTAGCTCATTAGCTGATGTATTTCTCTCAGACATTTTCAGATATTTTGCTGTATCCAGTCAGCATTTTATGTTGACTTAATTAAACAAATACAGACATTGCCATGGGTTTCTATTCAGGGGTTTGCTTCTCAATGGTATTTCTAATATGCGATTGCAGTAGTACAGTAATGGTAGTGTTATTCATGTCGATGAAATCTGTAAAAGAAAATGAAATAATAGTATTCAGTTGTCTTTCTCAACATTTATTGCACTTATAATGTTGAACACTTTGAAATATAAAATTGAAAAACAATATGAATTGATGTTAATGGTGAATTGTGGCTCATAAACAAGTTAAAAGTCTTCATTTTTATTTGTTCAGATGAAAAACCTGTGATTGGTACAAAGAGGAAAGTGGATGGTGAATCTGCCACTGAAGAGTCTTTACAAAAGAAGCAGATCTCTCTAGCACAACTTCAGAAGCGCCATTTAGAGGTTCAGAGAGCCCAACAACAGCAGTCTCATGCACATAGCAACCATTCTCATCCCCATGGCAACCAGCAACAACTCCATAGCAACCACTCCATCCCTCAAAGTAACCAATCTCAAAGCTATAACAACCGTCCTGGTATCAGTAGTGACCTTTCTAAAGGTGATGGTAAACAATCTCAAGCACCTAGCAACCATACATATCCCTATAACAACCAGTTGTTACCCTCTCAGAGTAAACAATCTCGACCCACAAGTAACCCTTCCCATAACAACCATAATATATCCAACAACTCATCTCGTGCTACAACTAGTGCTCCTTCCCACTCTTCAAATCAGAACCATCTCCATAGCAACAGTGTCAGTCATCGAAGCAACTCAGAGAGCTCATCTCCCCATAGCAACCACTCACAAGGAAAGTTGGAAAACCGGGCAGTGATATTTCCAGAATCAAGAGAAAAGAATCGTGTGATGCCTCGAGACTTTGCCCAAGAGTTTCATGAGTCTGTCCTGCAATCAACGAGACTACAGATAGCAAATAGTAAGTAGTGGCATAATAAGATTTGGCATTGTAAGTAATGTCACGGTATTGCATAAAACACTTTTTGGTTCAATTCATTTAAATCACTGTAAAACATTTGATCTCATTCTCACATATGAAAAGCATGTGTCGAGGATACAATTAAATTGTGAAAGCATTTTTTTATTTCTGGAAAATAAAATATTCACTACCATTTTATGTTATTTGTACATTCATTTATAATGGAGTTTGATATATTTAACAATTTTAAATGAATTTGATTTCTAGGTCAGTCAGATAAGCGGAGAACTGACCCGGTGAGGTATAGTTTGGAACAGCTTCCCCGCTACACACACACCCGGGAGACAACCCCTAACAAGACTGACATCCCTAGCACACCCGATCTCTACTCACACTACAGCAAAGAAACCATTCTGAAGGAATATAGGGAGAGTTTGATACGAGAGAATCGATACAATAGGGATTCCTTCAAGAAAGAGACAAATGATTTATATAAGCCCAAATATAGAGACATAGAAATGAATAATTACTCGAGTAGAGACCACAGCAGAATAAAGAGCCCAAGAGATGAAATCGCTGTAAATCATGTTAAGCCAGAAACATCGAGAAATTTCCCAGAAAGCCATAAAGCTGGACTAGAAAGCCATAGGAATACATTTGAAAGCCAAAGGTCTTTGGGGGATGAGCGTCAAAATGCCAACGATGTAAGAAACAACCATGAGAGTCATAGATCACCCTTGGACCTCCATAGATCTCCTCTTGATCCTAGATCAGCTGGAGAAAATTCTAGAAATGTTGGTGAAAATTCTAGAACAGCTAGGGAGAACTCTAGAACTGCAGTTGAAAATTCTAGACAACAATTAGACAGCAATGCCAAATATATTTTGAATAGCGCTCATAGTCAGTTACAGCGCGACCGGGAAGAACTTATGCGTCGTAATCGCGAGAAAGAACAAGCATATCTCAACCAACTTAGTAAAGATCATTATAAACTGACGGTAGCTGATAAAAGTGATCTTTACAAGGAGTATTATAGGAACCATGAAGCATTGAATGATTTACATAGGAGTATAC
Organism: Owenia fusiformis; assembly: GCA_903813345.2. Classification (NCBI taxonomy): domain Eukaryota; kingdom Metazoa; phylum Annelida; class Polychaeta; order Sabellida; family Oweniidae; genus Owenia; species Owenia fusiformis. The sequence continues at coordinate 32,184,494 of CAIIXF020000003.1, read as the reverse complement.
CTAAATCCAGTTTGGGGTCAATAGATCCATTACGATCAAAAGAATCATCCCATAGTCAAGATTTAAGACCTCCCATGTTAACAAGAGACTCCTACTCCAATCACCATGTTGAACCTAAACCTGATGCTTTACGTGATGTGAAAAAGGAAATGGCTGTTCACCCTGCTGCTATGCATCCTGCGATAGACCCATATCGCCGTGGTGATGCCCCATTGTATGATAATTCTGCTGCTATGCGCTGGCCTGGCATAGAAGTTCTAATGGAGGCATATAACAGGTAAATATTTGCTGACTCTAGCTTTGATTTTAGTAATGGGTTTTCTTCTTCCACAAAAGAATATTTTCCTGTTAAACAGTGTCAAATAATATGACCTAATATATTTTTGAAAATTGTTCTCAATTGTCCATTTTTCAAGATTTTGCTATTTATATTACAGGCAACAGGCCAGGGAGTCATCTAGCTCAGAGGTGCCATCTGGTGAAGCCCACAAGCAACAATACAAATAAAAGATCTGCATATTTGTCACAGAACTGGTAAGTTCAAAAGATTAATGACCAGTCACATATCTGAACTTTCACTAGCATTAGGCATGATGTTTTTACCAAAATTGCCAACATTTTCAAAATTATAGGAAAAAAATAGCAAGATGAAAGATTTACTTGGTTTGTGTGTAATATCACATAGGATTTTTTATATTTTCCAGAATAATAATGACAAAAAATGCTGATAGAATATGACTAAGAACAAAGAGGTAATCTCTTAATGATACATGAACGTACTTTGGCAATAGATGATCAGTACAGTATTGACCTACAACTACACTGGAGTACAGTATTGACCTACAACTGTACACTGGAGGCATTGTGGTAGCAAAAATGACTGGGAGGCATGCTGGCAATAATTCAGTACCATACAGAGGAGGTGCACTGGAGGTATTTTGATACCATAAACTTAAAATACAGGATTCTGACATTTTGATACCATAAAAACTGGGACTGTTCAATGGGAAATCTTCACAATGGTAATTATAATTACCACAACTCCATGACAACGTCTAAGGAACACTCCCCGAGTGATTATACAAAGGCATATTTGTGCAAGTGAATTGAGGCCAGCTATCATTAACAGTTCTCCTGCTCGTAGTCAAGAGACAAAAATCACAAATCTTTATATTGTATTGAAGATCAGACTGGCCTGTTACTGAATCAGTCACTTATTACAATACAGGACTTGAGGTCAGTTAACACCATTAAACTAACTTTTCCACATTCTGTTTTCTTTGGAGTTAAGTATCATATACTTGATAACAGGATATTTTGTACAGTTTTATTGTATGCACCTACGTTATGCTGGCTTTTTGTCTGCGGAACCGAATGATGAACATATTTGGAATTGACTTTTTCAACAATGGCTTATTTTTTACTTTTAGTAAAATCGGGACACAACTTAAGTATAATGAATTATGTTGAAATCTCTCTTGTGAAGCAACTAGTTAACAAAAATCTCAGTTTTTAGACTCTTAATTGAGATTGTAAATTATAGTAAAAATATGTTAATATTTTATTTGAATTTGTGAATTCAATATTTTAGTAATTTGTGAATGTTCATTATATTACCTGAATGTAGTATCGTATGATGCATATAGATGGCACATATGTGCTCTCCTGTAAGGAGGGGCGAACAGTTTATATTTTAATGATTCCTGGATACACATGTAGGCCTTGATTCAAAATCATGACCAAATGATTTTATGGTGAAATATTATTTTAAATTAACATTAAATCCATAGTAATAGATAGATCTAGATTCCTCTCCTGATGTGAATGTACATTGCTATACTGACCTAATCCGTAAGATTATAAAGGTGAATTATAAATTTACCGAAAATTATATTGAACGATATTGTGATATCAAAAATTAAATAGTTTTATGAAATTAATTTTATATAATGCAATGGATTATGTGTAATATTTTGAGAAAAGTTGTGACTGTAGCAGTGTTATGCCTGTAGTGGTTTTAGCCTGAATAGGAGCCTGTCTAGCTACAAATTCAATTCTATTCTAATTCAATTGTAAATTAGTTCAGTTCCTATGAATGTATATTGGTGAGTGTGTTGTAGCTATAGCAACTAAAATGTAGAGTAGTTGTCACATTCCAATATTAAATGAAATAAATGTAAAATAAAAATGTCATATTTACAAATTACATATTTTATTTTCTTGTTATTTTTACATTGGCATTCACAGAATTGTTCACATTGAAGCTGACGTGATTCCGTGTTTAGGATTGGATAATGCACACAGAAAGAGCTTAAATACAAAGTAATGGATCTATTCAATGAACCGTGCCATCCAGTGCTACAAGAAACCATGATGTATCAACTCAATAGTTTCCAAATACAAAATAGAAATAACTTATTGCTGATTTTGAAATGCCTTTTTTGAAATTCAGGAATTTGTGAACTAGACAATTAAATTGATGTAGCAAAGGGTGTAGTGTTAATTTGAAAGGTCTGTTCACTTGGAGATTCCACTTGGATAAATAATGAATCTAAGCACATTAGACCAAAATTAGACCTCCGCGTCTTGTTAATCTACAAATGGTATCATCAAAATTTACAAATATGTCCCGTTTCCTTGGATCAGTTTACTCAGCCACAAGTTTTATGACTTATTCTTAAAAGGATTGGTATTGATATGGTGAACTGAATTCAACAATGCTTTTCTCTTAAACCAATAATTGAAAACATTCTGTAAAAAGCACTGACCTTTATGTAATGTTGACTGATTGACAACAATTTAAATTATTTATATATATTTTATACAACTGTTTTTGTGAACATTTTTTGTTTTTTAGTGCAATTGTTTTTTGTTCCTTTCTACTAATTCTTGAGAATGGAATAAAATATCTTTCCGAACCTTAGCATACACAACAATTTTTTTAGACCTTTCAATATTATAGTTATACAATGGAAATTTTGCTTCATTCAACAAAAAGTATTCAATAAATTAAAACAAACCCCCCAAAATAGATAAAAATTAAGATAAACCTTTTATTTCATTCACAAGATACTTTTTTAAAATCAACAAAACTGCTTTGTACAATTACAATATTGAGAGACGTAAACACGTCGTGTATATGTCATTTTGTTCCAATGAGGTTTGGATAGATGTTTCATTTCATTTCGTACATCTGTACATATTATACCAAGAACAAAAGAAGTGTCTGATGTGTTTTCTAAAACAATATAAAGAAAAGTATATATACTTTCTCAAATTATAAGTTACCATTCAAAAGATGACCATTACATTGACGATGTGTAAAATTTTCAGAATATTTTGGTCACTGATTTAAGAGAAGCATGTGTTCAAAAAGTTCACCACATCGATACCAATCTTGGAACTCTGGAAATTCCATTGTTGCTTCATCAATTGTGCAATTATAAACTAGAAGTCAGCTCTAAATAAAGAGGAAGAGATAATATTGTGTTTTGTTTCACTTCGCAAAAATGAAAAGGGATTGACCTTGGCTTCAATCTTTCCCATAAAAGGCCATGAAAAAGATCTTAAAGAACCCTCAATGCCTTTATGAAAGATGATCTAAGAGTCAAAATGTGAGAGTTCAGCAGAATCAAAACTGACATAAAGGTAACTTTGGTTATGACAAAGGTAATAATTTGTGCAATATATTATACACTTTGGAAGATCATTAAGGTGCAATGTATCATGCACTTAGTACACAGCCAATATAATTCGACGGCATTTCGGCATCGAAAAAATTCGGCACTGTTCCTGCACTGTTTCAACACCGTCCCGGCACCGAAACCTTTTGACACCAAAATTTGCTACCGGACTAGTCAGTCCATTTGGTGCCGAAACGGCGTCAAAAATCGGATTGCATTTTGGGGGTGTAAGGTCATCGGGGTGTAATATATCCTACACCTTGTTCGGTCATTGAGGCGCAATGTATCCTGCACTTAGTGAATCCATTGAGGTGCAATATATCCTCCACTTAGTAAGGTCATTGAGGTACAATATATCCTGCACTTCATAAGATCATCGAGATGCAACTTATCCTGAACTTTTTAAGGTCATAGAGGTGCAACTTTGGAAGATCATTGAGGTGCAATATATCCTGCTCTGTGTAAGGTCATTGAGGTGCAACATATCCCGCACTTTGGAAGATCATTGAGGTGCAATATATCTTGCTCTGTGTAAGGTCATTGAGGTACAATATATCCTGCACTTTATGAGTTCATTCAAGTACAATGTATCATGCACTTTGGAAGATCATTGAGGTGCAATATATCCATCACTTTGGAAGATCATTGAGGTGCAATATATCCTGCACTTTGGGTGTTAGTTCTTAGACTGTGTATCTGGTCCAAAGCTTTAGTAAGAAAGGGTCGCATTGTGTTTATCTCCATCAAGGTAAGATGATTCACCTGAAATGGAGAAATTCAAACTCATCATTCATATCTTCATGAAAATGATATTATATTGAAACTGATATATTAACAATGGGATTATTCTGACACTAATAATTATATAATATGGTAATTTGGCATTTTAGACTTTCTAGATATTCTAATCTGGCCTACCTAAAAAAATAACACAAAAAAATATGAATAGAAAGCTTAAAGGGTTCCGATTAGCATCCCGTATAAAAACAATATGGCGGCTCCAGGGGAATCAACTGGATCAGTCCATTTTTAAGAAATAAGGGGAGTTCTGTAAAATCCAGTTTTTGAAATTGTCTTTGAGATAAAGTAATCCGTTTATAATGGTTTTGAAAACGTTATCCAAAGAGTGATTGCGTTCAAAGAATACATGTACAACAGCCAATATAAATCCTTGTATTAGAACTGCTTTGTTTCATTTGTAGGATATTTCATATGCCGAGCTGTGTGCTATTACGTTATGGGGAAATTTAGATGCCAATTTTTCCTTATTATACACAAATAGAAGATCCTGAAACTTCACCCATAAATGAGGAATTGATTTGTCAAAATAAAAATCACCTTTTTATAAATGTGTGACGATCTATAATATACTTATGCTATATAACAGTTAGAGGTGTTGACACAACGACCTCGAACATGTGAACCCTTGAGTATTATTCCGGGATCGGGCCTTTTATACTAAACGCTGAGCAACACCAGAAACGAGCGTTCGATTTGCTAAACGATATGCGTCACCCTTTAAACAAACTCGTGCTTCAATTGTGTCATGAGAGGAAATTGGAAAACTGTTCAGAAGTTTATTATTAGTTGTTGATTTTCTTTCTCAGAGATATTTAATTTTCTTTTGACATTTCGTATAGGATGTCCATCCTACTTCTTCAGAAATAAAATTATATTTGAATCTAACTGAAATAATTAATTATTACATAACAATGAGACAAATAGCAACTGTTACAATATAAAACTTCAATGATGTTACAATTATTAAAAAATTATTGAGACAAATAGCAACCGTTACCATAAAAACTTCAACTTCAACTTCAGAAGTTATAATATCCAATATATCATAGCAAAATATGCAAAATATAATATCCTAAAATGATTTCACAAGAAATAGATTATTCAGACTCATTTCAATTTTCAATATCAAAAAATTGTTGATGGATGGGTAGAAGGACAGAAGAATACACATGTAATTAACAAAATATCAAATAAATGGTGCACCTTTGCATGTGTGTGGTCACTTTTTACAAGAAGATCTATACTCCGTCTGAATTTAGCCATCCGTAGATCCCAGATATCTTTCACCAGTGTCCTCATTTCATCGGCCCTAGGGATCTCAGGCGCACTGAAGTAAATCAAAGGGTTTAACGGTATTTACATGTCTGAAAGTCTACTGTATTAAAAGGTTAAGGCTAGTCATTTGAACTCAGTAATTTAAGAAATTTCTTTAGTAAGAGAAAATGGTTTTAAAATTTGGGAGGGTAATTTGATTATGAGACTCACATGCTAAGACAAGCACAGATCACTAATGGTGGAAATTAAAGGTATATCTTAAAGTCTGCTTGCCCTGTAAGGACCTCATGTACCATTTAGACTTCATTTATTTAGTGACAACAATGAGACTAATAGAATAAAGACTTGACATACCATTTCAGTAACAATTGCGTGACCTCCATATAATGAGGACTGGGCATTTCTGTGAAGAATTGGGCTTCTGTTTCTTCTTCTTTTTTGGCTTCAAGTTGTTCTGCAATAAAATTGAAAATTTGTTAATGGACAGTTTCTCAAAGAACCATATCCACTGAAGTACAACCTATACTCTAACTGACATTAGCATGTAGCCATAACTCGACAAATAGAAAAGTGCTGATTTAATATGTACCTATATCCATCCACTGTGGTGCATTAATTCTACATTTCTGCCTCTCCTTCAAGTTTACTGCAAGCCATAGTGGTACATCAACAGGCAGACTGGGATTAAAAGGTCCTATCTCACCCTGTAAGAGACAATTGATAAACAGAATAATTACACTCATTATAAAGGCTCTGTAAAACAATTTAAACCAGACTACAAACTCAATCATGAGAGGGGTAAAGTAATATTGCTATCATACGATAAACCATACATGTATAACAGGCTGTCCTCCCCAAGCCTATTAAAGGGGCAACAAGGTCTGTAGAGAATAAATTCAAAATTTGCTCCTTTAATTTCACATCTTAAATTATGGACTTAACTAATCAAGTCATATACACATGTATAAATAACACCGGGTCACATTTTCATCAACTTATCCTATAACAAATGTCTTGGTCTCTAAGTTATATTCTATTTAGAATTGAACCGTGTGCATCAAATTGGTCAAATTTGCAATACAATCAAAATGGTAAACTCTTTGGGTCAATCATCCTGACTCAAGAAAGGCCATTCAATATTTTTAGAAAATACAAATAATTCTTATTGGTCAATATAACTGGCCCTTGATATCTGATTGGAGAAACTGAGATAACATCCCTAAAATTAAAATAATTGTTACTGTAAAGACCCGAGGCCACCTCTGGGAAATGGCCAACTGCACAGCACAGTGTTACAAGCAATATACAGAGAGTACAGACATGAATGAAAGTTTGATAAATTAAATGCCCTGTGCAGGAATCGTACCCAGGACCTTAGTCGCTACGCCACCATAGAATGACGTAATAATCCTCAAAACTGAGAAGATAGAATAAGAATCATAGACTGTAAAGATTTTTCTGATGCCGAAAATGGAACAGCTTGATTTGCTGTCGCAAACCACTTGATGGCAGCCTTGGAGCGGACAGCTGGCTTATGGCAGAGGAGATCTCCTAAAATAATTCACAACAAATTAAAATACACATCAAGGCTTGAGGGGAGTATTTTTAAATATATATATATATATGTATATTTTAAACAAAAAGTAAAGAAACAGTACTTACACCAATCAAATAAATGATGTCCTGAGAAAAATTTGGTACAATTTGGACCATTTCTTTTTCAGCTAAAAACTCAACTTCTGCTGGATCCATAAGTCTAAAATTCTCCATTCTGATGCTTCAATAGTTTATGAAAATTTTGTCAAAATTTTGTACAATATACATTTGCTAAAACAGAGTGATTTAGTGATAAAAGAGGTACATTGTTGTTGTGTTTATTTCTAAATTTCCCGGGAAAATGTATAGGTGAAGGTCATTTCCTACTTCCTGTGCAGAAAAGCTGCGCATAAATATGGCCAACTTTTGCAGAAGACCACTTTTCACAGCTTTTCAACGAATTATCAAGCGCTCCGACCATAATGTAAGTAAACGGAGCTGTTGAATAATGCAAAACATATATATCTTAAATTGAGTACAGTTATAACTGAGTTATTAATTGTGTAAATATAATGAGTTTGTGTTTAATAATTTCAGACCTCGGATTTTTTCAGTTTCCAAATGCCAATCCAACTCACAATCGCGTCAAATATTTTCCAAATTCCAATCGACTTATACTTGCTATAAACGGCAACTGTTTATCCTGTTGTGGGGTGTATATGCTGATGTTAAAACTGGATAGAAATAATCAAGCATTTTAGGCTAGACTCTATTGAACCGAAATAGCACACTCTACCTTATACATGCAGTGGTGTAGCGTGGCAATTTTACTAGGGGACGCAAAATTCCAAAATTGGGATGGGGGGTTTACCCGATACGCATTCATTTCCACTTGAAATTTACTCATAAGTCTAGTTGAAAGCCCATGTTATAAGTCTTGTAGAAAAATTATGAGAGTATAATTTGAAAGAATCATTAATGACATGTCGGGACTAAAATAAACACCTAATTTCTATGGTTGAAACCTGTTCAAAGATACGAAATGATAAGGTTGAACAATGGCTTTGCTTATTAAAACTTGAGAAATTTAGAATTTCCAAATATTCAGATAAACATTGGATTGTTCCAGTTGATGCATTTGCGTACTTTGCGTAAACGACGCTACGCCACTGACATGTACTGTGACATGATATCCCTACATGTACATTCTTCTTCTTTAGCCATGCATATCCTTAGACACTGCAATGGTGTCCTCTGGTCCCTTTCTGCTTGCTTTTAGCAGTGTCTTTCACCATTTCATTCTCTTGTTGCCTCTAAATTTAATGACAAATCGCTGAGGTATATGTACAGGTTATTGGGCTGCGTCGTATACAGAAACACCACCTGCACTTAACATGTGTTACCTATTGTCAAAGGCTGCTAACTGATTGCTGTGCTTTCATTAACGCCGTCCCATAATGGAGAGGACCCGGTTTTTACTTTAGGGACCCCAAACAATGAAAATGAGGGGTCACTTGGACACAGTGCAGGTCCAGGGTTCTCACTAGGCTTTTAGACTCCGGAGATTCTCTGGAGTCTAATGCCTTAAAACCCTCTTGCTCCAGAGTCTAATTGCTTTTCCGGAGTCTAAAGTGTTTTTTTCCAGAGTCTAATTTTACATTTTTGTCACATTATTTGTGGTAAAACTCTTGAGAAAAAACATAAAACTGGATACAAACAAGACATAGGAAGTCAGAAACCTTTTAGAAATAAACATTGGGTTCTAAATAGCAAGATAATCTTAAGAAGTATGTTGAAAAGTATACTAATAGGATATCTCTGATCTCATATGGGGGACAAGTAGTCGCGATACCGCGAAAAAAAAGTAGTCACAATACCGCTAAAATTCCGGGGTCTAAAAATTTCCTGGTGAGAACCCTGAGGTCATATAAAAAAAATCAACTCTGGATGAATGTATTGATAAAGATCTTACCTCCAGTCTTTTATTTGGTCAAAATCCGCTCAATAAAACGAAAGATATTCTATTTCTAAAAGAAATAAAATTTTCTTTCGGAGTTTCAAAATAGATCAAAATAGTACGAGGTATGTGATAGGACAATCACTAGTAGTTGATATCTGAGCGGTAATCGGTACGAGTCCTATGATTGGCCGCGAATATTAATCGCGCATGCGTCTTAATAATTTCAACTAATCAAATTGCTGGATTTGTTGCGCATGCGCAAAAAACTGAACCAAAAATGGAACCTCACGGAGATTGCTCCAAGTGAAACTTTCTGGGCGATCAAAATCAATAGCAAATTGCTTTGAAATACACAAAGAAAAATGGTATTTAGTGGTTGAATATTAGTCATCTCTTTCAAATGAAGGTATCTGCATCATTCAATGACCTACTAGAAGTGTGTAGAACACTGATCTGGGCCAAAAAAAACGAAACTGATACAAACTTTCATCAATTTTTTTCGTTCAGTGCAAAAAATGTGATTATGAATTCCCGGCAACCTTTTTTCATGGGGACGCAATTTTGGAAAATCAATCCGTCCCAGGGAAGCACTTTTGGACAAGCCTACTGAAAGCACTGCTGATTCTGATATATATCAGATCAGTCCAGCCTTTGAAATAGGTAAATCATGTGTTAATATACTACCTAACACCATTAGAGCATGTTACATCTATGTCTTTGATTACATGGCACTGTAGATCGCTGCATCAGAGTATGGTCGAGGTGCTGTATATCTGGTGCTCCAGCATCAACGCAGATTCAAAACTGATGATGTAACAAGTGAGAAAAATGTTCCAGCTGTCCAGGATGAGATAAAGGAAGAGGAAGATCCCACCAAAGTGTGAGTTGACATTCTTTCATTTACCTGATGCCAACTGTCTAACTAGTTTTACTTCACATTGTTCAATCTAGTGTCCACATCTAAGTAACCAAGGCAGTTGTCTCAGAATTTTTGTCTCAATAATTTAAATGATTTCAGTTGCTTCACAAATTTGCAGGGCCAGGCAGTAGAACATTTTACGTAGATACACAAATGTGTAGTGAATTTGTGATTTCAAATATTGGCATTTCATTGCAATGCTTTAGGCCTATTTTCATCATGATTTAAATGTTTTCCAATATTTTAAACTGTAATGGCATCACTAGAAATTTGAAATAATTTGTCATTTTGAAGAATTACTTTTGTTTTGCTTTTGTAATCTTGAACATAATGTAATTATGGTGTGACTAAATCTTTTTGGAAATACACTTTTAGTTTTTACAACCTTCATATCATCCTACTTCAGTTAGAATGTTATATTATATTTGATTATCTTGTAAGACTCAATGTTGGGATCATTTTTAATGATCATAATTTTTTCCCTTATATATACTGTACTCCCGGTTAATTTCGAGAGTTTTAAAATCTTGAATTTTGAGAAAACACGATTTCGCTGCAATTAAATTTTGGGAATTTCACAAAGTATACCTACTAACTACTATGTCATCTTGGTCAACGACACGCTGCAACCTTAATCTCTATTACATCGCAATTTTTTGGTTTATTTGATCTTCTGTTTACATAATGATTTATATAATAATGCATTCCAGTTATGTTATTTTTGTAGAGTCAAAGCAAGGTATGTCGTAAAATAGAATAGGACATCCCATACCATAGTATTTCTGTATTGACTTCAAAATGTTAGCCTAGCTTATTTTGGTTTGAATGTTTTTTAATTAGGATGTACTCTAAACCTGGTAATTTCTTACTTCAAATTTGAACTTGTTACAGAAATCTTTCCTAGTGAAGTTATTTTATAAACAGAAACAGAACATCTTTGTGAAATTACTTTCAAGAGAAAATGTTTAAAATCTGAAATAAATAGCTGCAAAATTCCAGATTTCATATATATAGAATATAATAGCTATTCCCAGGTTTACAGTAGTTTATAATAAAGTAATATAATGTTATTTTTCTAAAAACAGCTAGAAATCCATTTTCCTATGCAATGCCCTTTACAGTTAAACTGCATGGTTTTGAAAGAAATTTTGGCCAGGGGGGATTTGCATTAACCCCCAATCCACCCCCTCCGGCTATGGGCCTGATATGTAAATGTTATTTTGGACAGAAGAACCAATATTGAAGATGCTTTGAATTCTTTCTCTATTCATTTGTTGTCCTTCTTAATCACCATAGGCTTTTTTATATAAGATTCTACAACAGCTGCCATCTTTATATTGGCATAAAACATATGATTATCACTAAAATGCGCATTTAATGATACTTTTATCTTACCCATTCATAAATGCCTTCATAATAGAAATCTTCTGTTTCAGAGAGCGATTTATTCCTCTTACAAGATGGTCGATTTTTCGCTACATGATGCAACAGAAGGACTTCCTGTCAGAGGAGGAACGCAAGAAGTTTGAAGAGTTCTCTGGTCACCTGGACAGTGCTGTGGAGAACAAGTTCTTAGGCATAAGACAGGAACTGAAGGTATTGAAGATATACTGCTCCTGGGTGCAGCTAACTATGAGGCAGTTAATCACCTCTCCAAAAGTTTACAGAAAAATGTTGTTTTTTAATTATTTTCAGAAAAAATGCAGAGAAATACATATTTAGATGTTTTTTGTTTAACTGATACTGCAAAACATGATTTATAAATACTAAACTCTGTGCATGAATAAATGAACTCCACACACATAGATTCTCAAAAAGAATTTGTTTGAAAAATTGCTTTCGAAATTAATTGGACATTCAAGAATTCAAGCCACATCTAGAATGAAGTCCAAATACAGTATTTTTCTAATTCAATAGGCAGGAGAAACAGTGTATTCAAAATTCTTTATCAAAATTTACTGTATTTATTACATTATTTTCCAGAGTCTTTTTGACCCTATCAACCCTGACAAAGACACAGTTGCAACGCGACAATGGAACCGCAGAGAGAGACTTGACAATGAATTCTGGCTCTTGCAGAAGTTGACTAGCATCATGGAAAAAGCCAATTTTCGTGAAATTCCCAAACACATTGTAGAAAAAGCCCTAACTGAACATACTGCAAGTGAGGGAGTTCTGGTATGGAATTACTTTTGCCTCATTTGTTCTGTTTAATTGTATACAGCATATAATCAATACAAATTGGTTTGCTTTCTTTTTTCAGTGGACTTTTTACATATTCAAGACATACTGTACCAAAAAATGTTTTTATTATAATTATAATGTATTATTTATCATGCATTTAAGTATGCATTGAATTCTTGTTTCACAATGCTTTTTGAATGTTTTTATTATGTCATTCTTTATAATATTTCTTTAGGTGAGTGTAAACCCTGACAAATATGACATCTTGCGATTCTGGGCTCTCGGTCGTGAAGCTCCGCCTCCTCAACTGCCACTCTCCCAGAGGCTTTACTACAGGGTAACCCGGAAGCCTGTCCCTGGACCAATGGAATACTTCAAGAGAGTCGTTGTCGCTGTACGACTAAAGAGAGACCAGAAACTAACTCTAAAGATCTTCAAGGAGGTACCAACCAATGCACTTGAACAGTTACTCCCAGACGGGAAAATCAAGATGAGTCGTTTAGATCGAGGTATCCTAGTCACTAGTGCCGGTATCGCATCTTTTGGCATATTAGCGAAAGCCGTGACATATCTCGCTAACTATCCCGTCAACTGGACACTTATAATGACTGGTGTTACTGGCTTAATTGGATTTCGCGCATGGACTGTATATAAAAATAGGAGAAACAACTATGTAGTTCAATTGAATAGGATGTTATACTTCAAGAATATTGCAAATAACCGAGCATTGTTGACGCATTTAGTTGACAGGGCAGAGGACGAGACTTATAAGGAGGCGCTATTGAGCTATACCTGTCTGTTGACAAACAGACCTCCTTCACTTAGAGATGTACAAAGCAGTCAACAGCTGCCTGCAGAACTAGGCAAGTTACATACTTACATAATATATATGTACATCTTCAATTATATTGCTATATTTTTCTGCTTGTTGACTGAACTTGTCAAACTTGTCAAAATGGCGAATGATATCAGATGATTTCAAACTTTTTAATTTCATTGATTTAAACCATTTTCATGGAGTTTTGGCTAAGAATATACTTACTTTCCATTTTAATTTACATTTTACGGTTCATTCATTCTATCTTTATTAGTGTGATTGGTAAATTTTTGATTTTGAAACTCATGCAAATGTACATAATCATGATGATGGTACATTTTCCAGGGGGCATCCCGAGTGTTCAACTTGAGCGTCATATAGAAGAATGGGTGCGTGATAAAACTGGAACAGCCATTGAGTTTGATTGTGAGGAGTCTGTGAAACTTCTGGATAGTTTTGGCATTCTTTCCCAATCAGATGATAAACTGAACGTTGTGCCCCTAGATACCGCAATCCGAACCCTCCCAGATAAGCCAATCACAGTTCTAGAGCGTGCGGATGAACATGACATTGTCGAGGGATATGATAGGGCTTATTATAAAGAAACTGAGGAGAAATACAAAGAGGAGGACAGAAAGAACAGGAAATTTGGCTGGTTTTAATCTCAATTGATCTATAGGAAAGTGATTTAACTACGCTTCAGGCTATCTCCAGTCAAACAGTTTGCATATATTAAATTATAGTTGGTTTATAGGACATGGATTGCAGATAGGAATGTGGAAATAATTGGTTTTCAGGTGCATCTGTTTGCTAAGATGACCAAAAAGGCCAGAATACACATGTACACAATTTACAAACTTATGCAATTTGTGTATGATGTACACCCCCTCCATAAGTTTTGAGGGGAGTGTATCATGTAAGAGTAATAAGTGAGAGATACAAAGACTGCTATATAGGGGATGTCCATTTTTTATCATCATTACACTTTATTCCATAAAATGAAATTAGAAATCTAAGCAATTGCCAAAGTTATAAACATTGATGGCAATTTTATAATGTCCGGTATGTCCATAAATATATCATTCTCTAGAGCACAATTACCTTAAGCAGACCATCTCCTTGTACCTTATCTTGAGAGACCCCTCACTCTTCATTGGTTATCATATTATACAATTCTTGTCAAATGCAAGAGAATGTTAATTCACACCAGTTTTGTTCGAGAGAAGACGAGTTTTAACCATGAGCTTCTCATGTGATCATTGTTATGGCATCTTAACCTGCACAACCAGTTGCGATTGTTTCAATTACAGTAATACCTGTCAAGGGGAGCAGTGATCTCCCCAGGATTGAAGCAAGTGGGCACTCCACCCACTTGAGAATTCATTTGCACCCACTTGAAAACAAGAAAAAATAATGAAAAATAAGCATATTTTGACATTTTGACCAAAGGTCTAAATTGTGAATCAAAAATGTTGAACCCACTTGAGAAAAATTCCTGGGGAGAAAACTGAGTGGAACACTAGCTCAACTAAAGGTGTTCTACTTACACTGCTTTACCGTACAGTCATAATTTAATTGTACTGAATTATTGTAGGAAAAGTTATATTTCACTGTGAATGTGAACATATACAAATTATATAATTCCAATGTTTTTTTGCACAAATTACATACTAGATGTAGTATGTTTCTGTATTTTGGAATGAACAGTGCACATATTACACCTTATTTAAGTTGTAAATTTAATGGATTGTTACAATATCTTGTTAAAATTCTCTTTTTTATCACATATAAATGTTTGATTTTGATAACAATGTGCCATAATTTATTTTCAACATTGGAGATGAACATTTATTTTTAAAATAATTAATCTTGAGTTAATACATTTGTTGTATAAAATCATAACTTTCATGAAATATATGGAGTCATGAGAATTTATAAGGAATATCAGTGGAAGGATCTGGCCACTGCAGTTATGGTCAATATACATGCGCAATGAAAATAGTGCAACTGGAGTTTTCATACGCAGAGATAAACATAGTGAGATTGATGCATTTGGAGGATGATAACATGTACATGTAGTCAGTTAACCATTCTCACAATGTAATGAGCAAATGAACTGAACATGCATGCATTACAAAAGAAAATATTGCTTTGCCAAATAATATACGCATTAGAATATAAAATGATGAATTAAATTATGAAACTAAACTGTTTGTATTTTTATGTAGTTTAAAGCCAGGAAAGGTGAAAACTGAATCGATTGGACATAGTTGCTAGTATTACTGAACCTTTATTGATTGAGGTATTCAGAGTAGATGGCGAATATTGTATCATATATGGCCATTTTTAATGTTCTCTTATGGTATTTGTTATGACAGTAAAAGATAGTGGAGCAATTTTGTTGATATTTTACATAAATTACAGTTGAAACGCAATATATTTGTACAAAAGTTTTTAAGTTAATGAAAATTAAATTAGGTGTATAATGTTACAATCTGTTCCCAAAATATTTGAGACATGCCTAGCTCAATAATTAATGAGTGGTCCAAAGAATCGATTGAGCGTACCATCATTTGTGTTCTCAATGTAATCTACGTGAGCTTTCAAAAACTCTTCATCGCTTATTTTCCCATCTTGGTCTGTATCCATGAAGTCAAACTGCATCCTTGCAAATCTCCTGTCCAGTTTGAATGCGTTCCAAAACACCAAATACTTGTCGAACGTAAGAAATCCATTAGCGTTGAAATCAATAGCCTGCAATGGTAATGAAAAGTATGTGTTGTTAACCTTTTCCCTTCAGGTAAACTCAACTGTTGGGAAATTGACTGTGACTTTTGTGTGGAAATCCAAGGTGGCTGCTCAAATGCAATAAACATGTGGTCCTAAACAGTGATAGTTTACATGATATCATTTTACTATTTTGAAGTATTCAAAATGAAAAGTTTTTTGAAATAGAATTTGGGATTTCCTACTTCTTTTACAAAACTAAATGCAAATCTTTTGTTTGTGTATTTCACTTAAATGGACCATGGATCCGATTCGTGTCATACAAATAAAGACAGTTTTTAGTTATTTTTTTACCTGAAACATGCGAGAATATATTTTTCCCCTCGACTCCCTTAGGCTAGGGTTATCCTTGGTTCTCCAAACAGCCACTAGCTGCTCCGACAAAGATGTTACTCTGAAAACTTCTGTGGGAGGGTTATCACTTGTGTGACTTGCTAAATCTCTGAAGCACTCTATTACATCGTCAGCAGATTTTCCATTCAAATTACCTAAAATTAAAATTGACTGCTTGAAGTCTGAAGTCGGCATGTTTTTGAGCTCTAAAGTGGGTGCTGCGCCATGCAAGAATGAAGATGCTGGGCAGATCACTGAAGCACTCTATTACATCGTCAGCAGAATTTCCATTCAAATTACCTAAAATGAAAATTGACTGCTTGAAGTCTGAAGTCGGCATGTTTTTTAGCTCTATGGTGGGTGCTGCGCCATGCAAGAATGAAGATGCTGGGCAGATCACTGAAGCACTCTATTACATCGTCAGCAGAATTTCCATTCAAATTACCTAAAATTAAAATTGACTGCTTGAAGTCTGAAGTCGGCATGTTTTTAGCTCTATAGTGGGTGCTGCGCAAAGAATGAAGATGCTGGGGAGATCACTGAAGCACTCTATTACATCGTCAGCAGAATTTCCATTCAAATTACCTAAAATTAAAATTGACTGCTTGAAGTCTGAAGTCGGCATGTTTTTTAGCTCTATAGTGGGTGCTGCGCCATGCAAGAATGAAGATGCTGGGCAGATCACTGAAGCACTCTATTACATCGTCAGCAGAATTTCCATTCAAATTACCTAAAATTAAAATTGACTGCTTGAAGTCTGAAGTCGGCATGTTTTTAGCTCTATAGTGGGTGCTGCGCAAAGAATGAAGATGCTGGGCAGATCACTGAAGCACTCTATTTCATCGTCAGCAGAATTTCCATTCAAATTACCTAAAATTAAAATTGACTGCTTGAAGTCTGAAGTCGGCATGTTTTTGAGCTCTAAAGTGGGTGCTGCGCCATGCAAGAATGAAGATGCTGGGGAGATCACTGAAGCACTCTATTAAATTGTCAGCAGATTTTCCATTCAAATTACCTAAAATTAAAATTGACTGCTTGAAGTCTGAAGTCGGCATGTTTTTGAGCTCTAAAGCGGGTGCTGCGCCATGCAAGAATGAAGATGCTGGGGAGATCACTGAAGCACTCTATTACATCGTCAGCAGAATTTCCATTCAAATTACCTAAAATGAAAATTGACTGCTTGAAGTCTGAAGTCGGCATGTTTTTGAGCTCTAAAGTGGGTGCTGCGCCATGCAAGAATGAAGATGCTGGGGAGATCACTGAAGCACTCTATTAAATTGTCAGCAGATTTTCCATTCAAATTACCTAAAATTAAAATTGACTGCTTGAAGTCTGAAGTCGGCATGTTTTTGAGCTCTAAAGCGGGTGCTGCGCCATGCAAGAATGAAGATGCTGGGGAGATCACTGAAGCACTCTATTACATCGTCAGCAGAATTTCCATTCAAATTACCTAAAATGAAAATTGACTGCTTGAAGTCTGAAGTCGGCATGTTTTTTGAGCTCTATAGTGGGTGCTGCGCCATGCAAGAATGAAGATGCTGGGGAGATCACTGAAGCACTCTATTACATCGTCAGCAGAATTTCCATTCAAATTACCTAAAATGAAAATTGACTGCTTGAAGTCTGAAGTCGGCATGTTTTTGAGCTCTAAAGTGGGTGCTGCGCCATGCAAGAATGAAGATGCTGGGGAGATCACTGAAGCACTCTATTAAATTGTCAGCAGATTTTCCATTCAAATTACCTAAAATTAAAATTGACTGCTTGAAGTCTGAAGTCGGCATGTTTTTGAGCTCTAAAGCGGGTGCTGCGCCATGCAAGAATGAAGATGCTGGGGAGATCACTGAAGCACTCTATTACATCGTCAGCAGAATTTCCATTCAAATTACCTAAAATGAAAATTGACTGCTTGAAGTCTGAAGTCGGCATGTTTTTTGAGCTCTATAGTGGGTGCTGCGCCATGCAAGAATGAAGATGCTGGGGAGATCACTGAAGCACTCTATTACATCGTCAGCAGAATTTCCATTCAAATTACCTAAAATGAAAATTGACTGCTTGAAGTCTGAAGTCGGCATGTTTTTGAGCTCTAAAGTGGGTGCTGCGCCATGCAAGAATGAAGATGCTGGGGAGATCACTGAAGCACTCTATTACATCGTCAGCAGATTTTCCATTCAAATTACCTAAAATTAAAATTGACTGCTTGAAGTCTGAAGTCGGCATGTTTTTGAGCTCTAAAGTGGGTGCTGCGCCATGCAAGAATGAAGATGCTGGGGAGATCACTGAAGCACTCTATTACATCGTCAGCAGAATTTCCATTCAAATTTACCTAAAATTAAAATTGACTGCTTGAAGTCTGAAGTCGGCATGTTTTTGAGCTCTAAAGTGGGTGCTGCGCCATGCAAGAATGAAGATGCTGGGGAGATCACTGAAGCACTCTATTACATCGTCAGCAGAATTTCCATTCAAATGACCTAAAATAAAAATTGACTGCTTGAAGTTTGAAGTCGGCATGTTTTTGAGCTCTAAAGTGGGTGCTGCACCAAGAATAAAGACGTTGGGCAGATCACTGAAGCAGTCTATTAAATTGTCAGCAGATTTTCCATTCAAATTACCTAAAATTAAAATTGACTGCTTGAAGTCTGAAGTCGGCATGTTTTTTAGCTCTAAAGTGGGTGCTGCGCCATGCAAGAATGAAGATGCTGGGGAGATCACTTAAGCACTCTATTACATCGTCAGCAGAATTTCCATTCAAATGACCTAAAATAAAAATTGACTGCTTGAAGTTTGAAGTCGGCATGTTTTTGAGCTCTAAAGTGGGTGCTGCACCAAGAATAAAGACGTTGGGCAGATCACTGAAGCAGTCTATTAAATTGTCAGCAGATTTTCCATTCAAATTACCTAAAATTAAAATTGACTGCTTGAAGTCTGAAGTCGGCATGTTTTTTAGCTCTAAAGTGGGTGCTGCGCCATGCAAGAATGAAGATGCTGGGGAGATCACTTAAGCACTCTATTACATCGTCAGCAGAATTTCCATTCAAATTACCTAAAATTAAAATTGACTGCTTGAAGTCTGAAGTCGGCATGTTTTTTAGCTCTAAAGTGGGTGCTGCGCCATGCAAGAATGAAGATGCTAGGGAGATCACTGAAGCACTCTATTACATCGTCAGCAGAATTTCCATTCAAATTACCTAAAATTAAAATTGACTGCTTGAAGTCTGAAGTCGGCATGTTTTTAAGCTCTAAAGTGGGTGCTGCGCCATGCAAGAATGAAGATGCTGGGGAGATCACTGAAGCACTCTATTACATCGTCAGCAGAATTTCCATTCAAATTACCTAAAATGAAAATTGACTGCTTGAAGTCTGAAGTCAGCATGTTTTTGAGCTCTAAAGTGGGTGCTGCACCAAGAATAAAGACGTTGGGCAGATCACTGAAGCAGTCTATTAAATTGTCAGCAGATTTTCCATTCAAATTACCTAAAATTAAAATTGACTGCTTGAAGTCTGAAGTCGGCATGTTTTTTAGCTCTAAAGTGGGTGCTGCGCCATGCAAGAATGAAGATGCTGGGGAGATCACTGGGTTACACTGTTGCAACCAGATGCTGGTATTTTTTATGTCAATGCCTGATATTTTTTCAAAAATTAAGCAAAATATAGTGTTTCAAAATTTACCTTGAAATGATTGGTGAATCATTTCCAAAATAACACCCCATACGAAGTCCCCTCATGTGTCCTCTTATAGCCCTGTCCCATTCTATTCTGTTCTATTGATTAATTTCTTTCCATTCATAGATTCATTTATTCATTCGGTAATTTACATTTTAAAAGTCACTTACCAATATTGATAACCTTGTCTGCTACATCCATTATATCATCATACCCCGTATGCCCATCTTTGTCCAAATCCCAAACAAAAATGGCCGTAATTATCTTCTTTAGCCATACATTAGGCAGTTGTCTGATCTGAAAATGTACGAAAGTGCATATTCTTGCTTTCTTGTTGATTATCTAAACACTTAGTACCAGTAGCAAAGAGGAAAAGCCATGGGTATTAAATATGTTAAAGAGACACAGTTACAATAACCTTTTTTAATACATAGAAATCACAACATCCCAAACGAATATTCAAACATACCGAGAAAATGTTTCAATTGAACCCCTTCCCCACCACCAGACAACCATAAACAGAATATAAAATCATATTTACCTCTGATACTAGTTCATCATCAAAAGAGTTTTCTGATTTATCAGCCATTTTTCCAAAAGTTAAAAGCTGAAGACTAACTTATTTGTAATTCTTTATACCAGTATGTTATTAAAAAGTTTTGTCACATAAAATGTCATCCAATTTTTTGTATGTCTGAGTGGAATGTCAAAAATGTTTTATTGTCTCTTTGTATTTATTTTTTGAGCCATGAGTAAAGTCAGTAAATGACGCACTTTCATGATTTACTCAACCTATTCAGTTTAGATCTTTTATATATCAGTTAACTTTTTCTTGTATTTCTATCTCACATTGTCCAACCCATACGCTCTTACATGCACAACGGAGCGTTTCATTACTGAAACTAAACAAAGAAACGCTTAATTCGTTAATATAAACAAACATTTTTAAAATTGTTACAACATACTGAATGAAATAAGAAATTCTAATTATGGAATATTCTCGTTATATCATAGTGTCATTTGTCAAATATTCATTCATTTAATGGGATTTGTAACTATGTGTGAGACTGAATTATCAATTATTTATCACGATTGACCCCCTAGTCTGTATCCAGCATGCTAAATAAAAGAGTCTATAAGTTTTGTATTGTCATGTTTCTACATTAGACTCAGACATGATGGCCTTAATAGTTATTGAGTGGTCCAAAGAATGTTTCTGTAAATAGTAAAGTTTGAAATATTGGCCACCCAGTAAGAGGAAATTCCCTATTAGTCCATATTGAACTAGTTCCAAATTGAATAATAAAAAGGTGCATAGCTACTTAGCCACTTTTAAATATTTTTCTGATAATAAAAAACAATTCTGACATAATTTAACTCCTATGTAACTTTACATTTTATTCAATTAATAACACATTTCTGACGTCAACAATTAATTTCACTTATATATACTTGTACACTCATGTATTGCTATTGCAGGTAACTGTACATGTACATGGAATAATATTTGCTCTGAATACAATACAATTCTAGTTTTCTATAAGAATCATTACAAATTACACTGTAAATTGAACCAGACTTGTAAATAATGATTCCTTAATTTAGTATCTTACAATGAAAGCATAGGAAGCAAACCAAAAGTCAAAATCTTAAAATGTGGTATGGTCATATACCAATGGAAAGCATGAAGTACCTATTCAAAACATTAGTCAGCAATGATTCTACAGGCTGTGAGATAAAACATAGATGGCATAACAGTCATTCCTCCCATTACATTATGTCTTTAATACATAAATACTGAAAATTACAACCTGGTTGCAATAACAGAAGTGTAACGATTTTTAACAGAAGTGTAACCATTTGGTACAGATGCCAATGCTGAAAGCCAAACAAGTCACAAAAATGATACCTATAACAATATTCATGGTGGTAGAGTAAAAATGAGAAATACAAATGTAGAAGTTTTTGAAAAATCTCTATAAATTCAGGGTTAACAGGTAGGTCCAGTCCTTGAGCATTACACAATTTTGAATATTTATACATTATTGACAGCGTCTGTTTGTGACTTTACTTCATGTAATAATATCTCTAATAACTATACAGAATAGCATAATTGTTTGTATAAATATACACTTGAAGCCAACTATTAAAATATGAAATAAATATAACAATTTCAATAACATAGTGTTGTAAAAAATAATCAATACATCAACCTTAAAATATCACAATGCTATATGAGATTCTAACAACATGATTCAGAGTATACTCGTATGTGTCTTAACTTTCCTCAGAATCATATGGTACCATTTTTAGTCTATGGTACCATACAGTACCAAATTTTACAGTACCATAGACAGAACTGTGTACTAAAGGGATATTCTTACTAAAACTGGTAGCCACAGTTTACTGAAATCAACTTACAAATTTCTGGCAGTTAGATGCCACCAGGATTAAACAGTTTGATCCAATGAACACAGTTGCATTTATGTTTGCATTTCAATACAAGCATTTATGTTTGCATTTCAATACAAGCATTTATGTTTGCATTTCAGTACAAGCATTTCAATACAAACATTTATGTTTGCATTTCAATACAATCATTTTTGTTTGCATTTCAATACAATCATTTATGTTTGCATTTCAATACAAGCATTTATGTTTGCATTTCAATACAAACATTTATGTTTGCATTTAAATACAAGCATTTATGTTTGCATTTAAATACAAGCATTTATGTTTGCATTTCAATACAAGCATTTATGTTTGTATTTTCAAATATTTTAACCATCAAAATTAAGAAACCCACTATGTATAGCTAATCTCTTGGAATGTGCAAAACTGAATGCTCATTGAAAGTGCCGCACTCTAACAATACAATACTCATATAAGTTTCAATTAAATACATCATTATTATTATTATCTCATACCATGCAGGGCTCTGGCAACATTTAATATAGAGACCGACAGGCATCAATATCAGGAATGACCAAATATGGTAGTGGCAGTGCGGCGAATGTTGCAATAGATGTATTGGAATGCAAATTTTTCAGGAATCTGAAAAATCTTGTGAGAACCCTGCCATGATTGCAATAAATTCACTGAAAATGTCTTAATAAGTAGATCAAAATGACATAGATATACCTGCTATAATATTGGTGGGAAAATAATAAGAAGATGTGTATAGGCATCATTAAAATCATAAGTGATACAGCTGTACTAATAAGTGCATAGTACTAAACATTGCATAAATAATGTATCTACCAATTATATGTAAAGTGTCGTGGCATATTTGTGACTAGCAATTATTATACAGTTTTATTTCAAAGTTGCACAACAAATATTGCAGTTTTTACAGTGTACACATGGAATGTACGCAAATTACTAAGACAGTAGATACGAGTGAGATTATAATAATAGCATCAATTCATTCGTTTAAATGAGTGTCAAAACAAGCAACTTACACTTACAAACTGAATTCAGTTCATCAATATGGAATTAACAAAATCATCTACTGTACATGTTCACTTGGAATGTTTCAAATTACAATATAATAAATATAATTAATCATCACAGTTTCAGACTGTGGTATAAAACTTTTCTCCAATGTATTGCAACACCTTCCTACAGTGAACACCTTTCTATAGTGAACACCTTGATTTAATGAACACTTTCATACAATGATTACTAGTGAACACATTCCTGTAATGAACACCTTCTTACAGTGAACACCTTTCTATATTGAACTTCAGTGAATATATTCAAATAGTGAACACCTATATTTACAGCAAATAACTTATGGTGAACACCTATCTACAGCAAACACATTATGGTGAACACCTATCTACAGCGAAAACCTTAAGGTGAACACCTATCTACAGTGAATACCTTAAGGTGAACACCTATCTACAGCAAATGCTTTAAGGTGAACACCTATCTACAGCAAATACCTTATGGTGAACACCTATCTACAGCGAATACCTTAAGGTGAACACCTATCTACAGCGAATACCTTAAGGTGAACACCTATCTACAGCAAATGCCTTAAGGTGAACACCTATCTACAGCGAAGACCTTAAGGTGAACACCTATCTACAGCAAATGCCTTAAGGTGAACACCTATCTACAGCGAAGACCTTAAGGTGAACACCTATCTACAGCAAATGCCTTAAGGTGAACACCTATCTACAGCAAATACCTTATGGTGAACACCTATCTACAGCAAATGCCTTAAGGTGAACACCTATCTCCAGCAAATACCTTATGGTGTACACTAGGGGTCCCACGATACATTATGAAACGATACGATACGTATCTCGATACTCAGGTCACGATACGAGCAACAATACTATACATAATAGTGTAGTCGAACAGGGGGAGGGGGAGGGGGTGCAACACGGACGTAGCTAAGGTCGAGTTGAAAGTCTATCACTTGCTGGAATTTTGATTCAGATGCAGCATTAGTATCAAGCCTACCTGCTGTATAGTAGTCAGCTCTATGCATATTTTGCAATTTTTTGAAATCCGGCTGTGCTTTCCCTTTACTGAGGAATGTTCCAAAGTACTACAGTAGATTTTCTATTGGGGGATATTAGGATATCACAACTACCCATGTTTGATGCTTACACAGCCATAATTCTATCAATTGTGTTCAAAACTTTCAAAAAGTTTCAATTCGTAACCTCCGGTCAACATTAATACTCCGAACGTAAATATTGTTCGGTTTTTTATTCGAGTTATCAGTAATAGGAGGCAATTTTTTAAAGCGTTCTATCTAATAAAAAGTTCAAAGATTATATTTATTCATACTAAATTGTCAAAAAGTATATAGAATTATAAAACAAAGTACGTTGATATACGAAGACATAGAAGACACAAGTTATTTGTTCGCATTTTGACTGTCAATCTGCTAAGCATTCTGTTCGCATTTATACAACATTTTGGGCTTGTCATTTCCAGTGAGAAACCAAACAAAAAATATAAAAACAATTTCTCAAAAAAGTCAAATATTCAGTAGATTTCGGCAAAATATGATGGATTTCAGGTATGTTAATAATATTTTTGGTGTATCGATATTTGAGTCTTCGTAACGATACGCTCGTATCGTCACCAAACGAGCCGATGCATCGATATATCGATGAATCGCGGGACCCCTAGTGTACACCTATCTACAGCAAATACCTTATGGTGAACAGCCATCTACAGAACTGCATTATGTACAATATCCAACATTCAGTCTATTTATAACATTGATATAATGGTACATTGCACAAAAGTATACGCTAGCTGCCTAACAAGTGTATAGGCTGACAGTGTAAAGTGACTATAGTCCTATATTACAGCATATATTGCACAAATATCTACACTGCTTTAAACAAATATGTCAGGATCATGACAGTAAATATTACTATTTTACACTATATATTGCACATTAGTTCTATAACACTATGAATTTCTTCAATCATACGTACAGCACTTGGGGCAATCTTTGCACCCATATACACCATGAATACGTTTTCAACTACATATTGACTTATCTACTACAACTTGTTGCAATGATATAACTATACAATCTTGCAACTTATCCTTAGCTTGTAGATTGCTCTTGATGATAAGATCTATCATTATATGAGAATGCTGAAGCATACTTGACACATACCTCATACTAAAACTATGCACACTCCATTCAATTCATTAATCTAATTATTTACAAATATTTGTAAATACGTACAGACAGTGAATAATATTCAAAATATCCCTAGGAATAATCTACCATGAAATATGGTATTCCCATATCACTGGAAAAATTACCCATATCCTACATCATGATGGAATAGGGTATTCCCCATATCCCTGGGAATATTCTCCATATCCTCCAGACTAATTTCTCATATCTCCTGTGTTCATTTGTTTTGTTTCATTGTGTTTCCTTCACTCATTTCCTTCATTTATTTCCTTATATGGGCATTTATGTGCAGCATGTTTCAAATATGGGTCTATTTTACTCTCTTAATCATTTCACCATCTACTGAGCCTCATATTACAAGAGGCAAAGTATTTCCATTGCAATACTCCAATGCATAGTCTACAGTGAATTTCATTGCACTCCACTTTGATTCACTAATTGTGGATTATATAGGCTCTCCATGCAATGATACATAATAACAATGTCTAATTTAATTTTGCTATTTGCATCTAATCCTATATACTAAAGCTCCAGCTTTATGGCATTTCATGTTTAACTAAGTTTTCATACAAATTACCAGACCACTATTTATCTGTGTGACTGGGTTGTTTTCTGTCTCTATGGTAACATTATCTTTGTCATGGTTCCAGTTGCTATGTCAACATATTAATGTAGATCATCTATTTGGTGTTAATACTTTCTCTTTTCTACATTGTCTCGAAGCATCTGAATTTGTTCTGAAATAATTAATGCGACATAATTAAATAATAATGTGACATATGTAATAATGTGACATAAATAAGCGAACTTGTTAATGATATTTGTGATGCTACACACAGAATGTCACTTAAAAAGGTATTAATATGACAAAATGTCTCCACCGCAAAGTTATTGTAAAATAGCTCCAACAGTGTGGTAGTTTATACAGATGCTGATTGCCGACCCTATACAGGAAGCTGGTAACAAAAAATGGAAGCTATAGCATTATGTCAATGCTTCTTTTAGGAAAGTCATCAGAACTGTAGGATTGACAAACTAAAAGTGAGAATGAATTGAAAGAATGATTTCCATATTTGGTCATATTATAAATACTGAATCAACAATAATAAACACATTTAAACAAGTTAGCAATGAATGTAGTGATTGGTACCTTTACTGAGGTTAGCTATCTCTGCTTGCTTTCTAAGGAATCCTAGACACAGCTCCTTACTCAGTCCAAGAGCCCTCATGTTACAGGTAAATGTCCTGTAATGTAACACATAAAAATAATGAAAAAAAATTATTCACATCACAAATTATTCTTTAAAATATTTAAATTAAATCTAAATGCCAAGTAGGCCTAGGCCTTTTAGAGAAAATACATGGACCTTTATCTTGAGGGAAAATCTTTCAAGGATTTTTGGCTTACTTTCATTTAACATACATAGCCTTATAACAAGAAAATCAAGTATTTTAGATTAAACAGATTAAAACATACACATGATAAAGCATATGCTTTAACTAATACTAACCCCAGTTGGCCAAATGTTATGTTTTCTGAGAATTCTTTATCTCCTTGTTTTGCCTCCAACTCATCTTCACTGAAAACATTGAGAACAATTCATATATAAATTCACATATATTTAGTTAGTTATTATTCACAGCATAACATATAAACAAATGGTAAATATAGATAGTAAGAAGAAATTGAAAATGTTTGTTTTGAAAGAAGTAAAATGCCAGTAATTTTATATTAGGCATTGCAGTTAACTTCTCTGAACAGCGAAAAGAGCCCAAGTGCCAAAGTAGTTACATGACGAAAAGATTGTCCAGTTTGAAATAATTCAGGGGTTCGCAGTATGATTAAAATCTATTGTTAAACTCTATACCTTGTGCAGACTGGCTTTTGCATCCTTTCCTGTTGCACAGCATCAAAGAATGCAGCGTTCCAGAACCTTAGGGATTGCCACACAGGCTGTTCTCTCATGTAACTGTATAGGTAGTGCTTCTGTAGAGGTCCACTCACTTGGGGTACTGTAATAAGTTAAATATGTTTTACATTAACAGCATTATATAGACTCCCACACAGGCTGTTCTCTCATGTAACTGTACAGGTAGTGCTTCTGTAGAGGTCCACTCACTTGGGGTACTGTAATAAGTTAAATATGTTTTACATTAACAGCATTATATAGACTCCCACACAGGCTGTTCTCTCATGTAACTGTACAGGTAGTGCTTCTGTAGAGGTCCACTCACTTGGGGTACTGTAATAAGTTAAATATGTTTTACATTAACAGCATTATATAGACTCCCACACAGGCTGTTCTCTCATGTAACTGTACAGGTAGTGCTTCTGTAGAGGTCCACTCACTTGGGGTACTGTAATAAGTTAAATATGTTTTACATTAACAGCATTATATAGACTCCCACACAGGCTGTTCTCTCATGTAACTGTACAGGTAGTGCTTCTGTAGAGGTCCACTCACTTGGGGTACTGTAATAAGTTAAATATGTTTTACATTAACAGCATTATATAGACTCCCACACAGGCTGTTCTCTCATGTAACTGTACAGGTAGTGCTTCTGTAGAGGTCCACTCACTTGGGGCACTGTAATTTATTAAATATGTTTTACATTTACAGCATATAGACTGCCATACAGGCTATTCTCTCATGTAACTGTATAGGTAGTGTTTCTATAGAGGTCCACTCACTTGGGGTACTGTAATATATTGTTTTACATTTACAGTATATATAAACTCCCACGCAGCCTGTATTGGTAGTGTTTCTGTAGAGGTCCATTCACTTGGGGTACTGTAATAAATTGTTTTACATTTACAGTATATAGTCTTAACTAGGGATAATATAATGGGGCCATACTTATGTAAAAAGACTATAGGTAAACGGAGAGGGGATGGAATTTAGTCTTCTTCATCAGGAGACAATGGGATATGTACATGTAGTCGATGTGGCAAGTGAGGCATCATCATATGATATCACCTAAACAATCCAAACAAACAAACAACTACAACAGTATTAAATGAACA
This sequence comes from Owenia fusiformis, assembly GCA_903813345.2. Lineage (NCBI taxonomy): Eukaryota > Metazoa > Annelida > Polychaeta > Sabellida > Oweniidae > Owenia > Owenia fusiformis. Next base: position 32,155,831 of record CAIIXF020000003.1, on the reverse strand, counting down.
CACCATGACTTAAATATCAAAAGTAACTTTCCCTTTTCTCAGTTTTGTTGTAAAGTTGTTTTGATGGAAAATGAAATCCAAGGCACTTCAAAGCACACAAGAATTATGCTATAATAGATGAACAATAAATGAGGATATAATCGAAGATGCGATATGCATCCACATTGATTATTTCTTTAATTATTCTACTGCCAGCTGATATTGGACCATAGAGACTGGTAATATCGACTGGACGCATTAATACTCCCAATGATCCAATTCCTACAAAAAAATAATATACGGTTTAGTTTATTACCCAAACTTACAAATGAGAGGAATTCTCAAGTAACTGATAAGCACTAGAAGGAGGTATTGCCAATGTGTTAAAATGAGCTATAGTAGTTGGCAGTTAGTATGCTCACGAAGTGGCTGTGTAATCAATGCATTCAATGAAATGAGGATTTTGAAGAAACGATTAGTTTTTAAAAGAGCTATAATAGAGATAATCTCAAGAGATTCACTATGTAAAACCTGTGGTTCATTTTAATCCATTAAATCTTAGCTCACTAAAATTACAAGAACACATCATCAGAATTTGTGATACTTTGTAAATATTTTATATATTATATTTTTTGTGGATGGCTATGTTCCAGGGTTGGTGTTTGTTAGTTAGTGTTTGGTATTCTGCATTTGGCATCTGTAACAAATGGCAGAGGGTGACATTTTTCATGTTAATGCCTTGTATATTTTTACTAATATTCATATCACAGTGTCTGCATGGAGATTTCAAATCTGAGAAAAGTGATACCTGAAAGATTTCCATTAATAAATAGTACTAGATATCACTTTTTTCCAATTGTTTGAAAATCATAAAAATAATTGGAGGTTATTGTACAATTTTGACCTCAACTGTGGGATGAATGATAACGTTTTGAATAGCAAAACCTAGAGCACAACTTAGACCACAATCTGTGCAAGACATCAAGGATTAACAAGAACTTAAGAAAACAAATGGTATTAATAATGTGGGGTATATAATAGGGGAAAATGTGCAACTATTCGGGAATAATATGCAAATACTGTACAAGGGGTTAGGTTCACTACGGCTTTTCACTTGGAACAATGAAACTAACTTTGATACCTTGAAACAAAACAATGAAACTTAAGTAACATGAAAATATCCATTACTGTAAATTAAAATGGAGAACCAAGCTAAATGCTTGCAAATTCCAAAACACCAAAAGTGTCAGTGAAAATGAAATATTCTACAGTAAAAGGAAGTAACTAATGATATCAAAACATGTTCCGCACTATAATTGGCACTTAGTGCCGTTAAGTATTTCCCAATCTAAGGCTTGTTATAGCAATGACGTCATGAATCACATATACAATCGATGAATTGAATAGAATGATCTCAGAATCGATAAAAGGACATAAAACACTATTTTTAGACAGAATTCATGAAATAATGAATTTGATTTCCTGGAGAAAATTTTGTTAATGAAACTTAATAGACAAAAATGTGAGCACCCTAATAAAAAAATAGATAGGTAATAAGGATCAGTCATACTATTTTATATCTAATGACATATAACAACTTGAGCTATAAAGTAGTTATCCACTTCCGCAAAAAGTTGAAAAATTTGGGGAAATTCCATTTCAATTCCATTTAATTGCATACTTTAATTTTGAACTAGTATTTATTCTTGTGTGTAAATATCCACATAAGTTATGAAATATATGAACCAGTTCATTAACCTCTTGAATCCCAGGCTCTAAAATTGGTTGAAACCAGAGAATTTTTCATTTTTGCCACCTTTTGACATTTTACTACATAACTATACAACCTTAGATGCTTAACTCAGTAAAATTAGACGACGGAGATCATTTCTACACATTTTGAAACAATTTTTTTGTGTAAATTGGATTTGTGATTTGTATTGTGACTTTTATTATACATGATCATGACAATTACACGAACATGTTCATCATTATGATCTACATAAAAAGCAACATAAATTAATTCCCACTCGGCGGAGAATGACGTGTATCAGTATTAAGGCAATACAATATTCATAGAATGTTGAAATTAGAAATTCATGAATATAAGAGACAAGTGAAATCTGGGTTAATTCAGTTTGTTAAAAGGATGAGCTATACAGATACGATACACTTTTTCAAAAACTGTTATTTTGATATTTTCTTTAATCTTGCACCTTTTTAATTCTAAAATGCATTTTGCAAACTTTGATAATTACAGAAGAAGGATTTTATCGAAATTTATTGATTATGCAAGTTAAAGATCAGTGTAAAGTAAAAATAATATGGTGAATTTTTTAGGATGACAATAAAGAAAATTAAGGTTTATGTTCATTATCAAATTCAATCAAGAAAAAACCTCATGTCGTGTTTTATGCTAGGCCACAGGATTTTTTTACTGTTGGACCCCTGGGAACTACCTTTTAAACAGAAGTTCCCATAAATTTGAAATTTTTAATATACATCGTCGCGTGAGAATAACTTTGTACTAACTGCCATTTTCAAAAAAATTGAGATAGACGTGGAATTTTACTATTTGAAACACAGGCTTTCATCTCAGATACATGCCCCATCTCAATTCCCTCTCATTAAGCTAGAATTCAGTGTGAAATTGTACCATCTCCAGACAAACAGCTTATTTCTAATTTCAAATTGTCATATCTGATATCAACTGTTTCAACCAATCAACTCTCTAAGAATTGGTCATGTGACTTGCAAAACTTGGAGTTATAACAATCTTATATTAAAACGAAGTATGCCAATATGCATGTTATTGTATCTAGAATGAAATAATGTTTTGTAACACAATACCATGCCAGTTTGCATGCCTGGCCTTTCATGTTTTAATTTTAGAACTATTACAAGTAGATCAAAAAAATAAAATGATACAGTATGTGTACATGTAATCCCATGCATATTCAAATTATATGCCCTCAATTACTCTTTGTATTATGGATGCTCATTGGATTATTCATGGCCACATGATATGAAATAGAATTACTAATTTCCTCGAAAACCTAAATCCTTGCTACCAGGGAAGATGAAAAGTACAAATGACCAGTTAATTACATCATGTGAGCAGTCAAAAGTACCCTTTATCTTCCCTGCTACCAGGTCTTATAGGGGTTTGAATGGCCAAATGCAATAGAAATGCATATACGAAGCTGTCATCATTAAATGTTGAAAATAGAGTACATAATAATTAGGTAGTAAGCTAGCACCCAAAAATGTATTAGTTCGTGAACAAATTGAAATTACTTGTTTCTTATGTATTTTTATGTGATACTTCAGAAAATGTTTGTCTGACGCGCCGTATCCGGGGCGAAAGTTGTCAAATTGGCGTTTTCGACCCTAAAATGGAAAATTACAGGGGGTACTTTATCATCAGTGAATAAATCCTTCAGTTGGTCTTCAATCATCATAATAATTTTATGGGGAGTTGATTGGATCATGCTGAGGTAGTATGTAAAATTCCAATGCTCTGTCACTCATGGTTGTCATGGAAACCACAATTTTCGTTCAAAATATCCTTAATTTTGCAAAACCTGAACATGTACATCATGTAGAATATGGATTATTTTTCGAATCAATACATATCAGCACATTTTAGCACACTCAAAATAACCACTACAGTTCAAACATTTGTTTAAATATAAAGGATATTGCAATTTACATGATTGGTTAGTGTCAAAGAACATACAATTACATGAGTGATCAAAAGTGGGCGTCGCCCCCATAATAGTAGATGATTGCTATACTCTATAAAAACAGAGTTTAACTTGACTTTTGAGATACATTTACACTAGACTTATTTGATTATAGTTTATATCAAGCATTTCTGGTAAATAATGTACATCTAAGTGTCATAGTTATTGCATGGGGGGGGGGGGTACAGAGGGGGGCTAGTAAAAGAATTGGGAGGAGGCGGAGCTAATCAGCCTTAAGTATAAATCTCATCTACATATATCTGGATTTCATGGGGTACATCTTCTGCATGGGTCTTCTTCATATTCATCTCAGTATATGGGATATTACAACTTACATGATTGGTCAGTGTCAAAGAACATACAATTACACAAGTAATCAAAAGTGGGCGTCGCCCCCATACTAGAGTATATGATTGCTATTCTATAAAAACAGAGTTAAACTTGACTTGAGATACATTTACATTGGACTTCTTTGATTATACTTTATATTTTCTGGTAAATAATGTACAACTCAGTGCAATGGTTATTGCGTGAGGAGGGGTGAGGTTAGTAACAGAATTGGGAGGGGGCAGAGTTAATCAGCCTTAGGAATAAATTCTTTCTTTTGGACTTCTTCATAGAGTATTTTCTGGGTCTTCTTAGTTATCACAATATACTGTATATAGTTATTATTGTATGGGAGGGGGGGGTAGTAACAGAATTCGGAGGGGTGGGGGGAACAAGTCAGCATTAAGTATCAATTTCATCTTCAGAGTTCTGGATTTCATAAGATACATCTTCTGGAGTCTTTCTGATTTATCTCTTGGTGCTATATCAACAATCATTTGTCTGAGAAAACCAGTCAATACCCAATGCAATGGTGGAGTCATTCAGTTTCCATCCATGTCAATCTTCTGCTGGAATGTCAGGGTTTACAATATGGGCCATATGCACGATAAGTGCTTTGTAGTAAGATCTTGACAAGGTGGAAGAAGACTGATGTCGGTTCCTTCATAGTCTTTGATTGTTTTATGGGGTCTAAACTTCTATTTCAATTGGTTTATGTGGTTTTGCTGGTGTAAGACATTGTGGCTTAACATAAATGTTTTTTTATTATATTAATCAGTCTTCTTTTGTTTGTCCAGCACTACACTTTGCTATATTCTGTGCTTATCCTGCTAACACATTGATTGAAGGACTTATAAATGAAAGATATGTAGTCATTAAAATGCACATGAGAGATGGATTGAAAATGTGTTTATTCCCATATGGGCCCTAAGGAAATATCATACTAAATTTCATGGATTCTCTGATGGGTTGTTTTGTTTCTGGAGCTGGCAGAAAATACATGTTTTTCAAGATACTTCTAACAGCAGAGTGATTATGTGATAATTAAATCCAAAATTCTATAAACGAACCTGATAGGAGAAGAAGTGGGTGGTGGCACATCACCTTACCAAATGTAGAAATACATGAGTCCCTTAAGATTGGAATGAGTTCATGAATAAGGATGCAAACAAGAAGCAACTATACCAGTTACACTTAATTGAATAAGACCAGAATATGCCAAGAAAAAATCTACTGTGTAGCAGGTGGGAAATGCCATATCCTTTCTAGTGATCATCATGATAAACCATGAAATTTTATTTCTTCCCAGCCCTTCAGGTGAGACAGAAAGATGCTATGAGTATCAGAATGTCTAGTCATGGCAATACAATAACAACTATAGATGAGCCTTCTCATAGTCTGATCATTTTCATTCTTGTGATTTATCGTGTGATATTGATATATCAACAATCTCTCATGAGAAAATACCACTAAACACTTGCAGATTTGAGAGTCATTCAGCTGGGACTCAATATGGTGCTCCATCTTTTTAAAATGTGCTATCCTGCCCCTTCAAAGCCTGGCACTTACTTCATCTAGCGAAGGTATGAAGGCTGCATATATTATGCCAGGCCCTAGATGGGAGTAGTAACAGAATAATTGGGAGGGAGTAGAGCTCCCTCTTAGGTCTGAAACCACTTCCCCACCCTCACCTCATGTAAAAACTATACTACTAAACATATTTATGAGAAATGGTTTATATAAATTATATTTGAACATGACTGTATTCACGCCTTCTATAAACTGTGAACAAAGTCAACATTTTACCCGGGGTATATATGTCAACACTACCCTTGGTAATACGAGTAATGTGTGACATCAAGAGGGCTGTAGTAATGGCAGACCATAAGTTGAATATTCGAAATGTTTTGGGGAGTTTTCATGTTTGAATTGTAATATATACCTCAGAGCAGGTGTGATATTGACAATGACCCCTTAGGGCTAGGTACAAAAGCTTTCGAACCCCTCACTCCCTTGCATAGCCATGTGGAGTGTATTTGTCAATATAACACCTGCTCTTCAGTCTATATTTCTTAAATAATAGAAGTATAGATGACGTATAGATGACAGTGATCTTCCAAGCATTAAAGCAAGTGGGCGCAGTACCCACCTGAGATTTTGAAAATAGGTTTGCACCCACCTGAAAATCCATATGCACCCACTTGAAAGTTAGAAAAAATCATGAAAAATTAGCATATTTTGACCAATTTTGGTCTAAATTGTGAAAATGAAAATTTTGTACCCACCTAAGAAGAAATTCTGGGGAGATCACTGGATGATCTTAAAACTCAAGTTGACCTCTGTTTGTAGAGAATGAACCATATACTGTTGTTGTGGAGATTCCCACTTTTGATCACTTATGTAATTGTTTGGTCTTGGACACTTACCTATCATGTTTATTGTAATATCAATCTAGAATGAAGTATTATGAGCCCCCTTCCAGTTTCTATTACTAGCCCTCCCCCCTCTCTCAACCTGCCTCTCATGCAATAACTATAAAACTCAGATGTCACTCAGGTCAGTATCGAGCGATGGTATATGCCATATAAGCCTGGTTTAGTTCAAATATCAAAGGATTACATCGACTATAAAGTAGTTTAAGTCAATGAAAACTATAAATATCTTCTCAACTGACACCAGTGAGATGTACATTATTTACCTGAAATGGTTGATATTAAGTATAGTCAAAGAAGTATAAATGATAAATATATATATATCTTGGAAATTCTACTTAAACCCTGCATTTATAGAGAATGGAAATCATCCACTATTATGAAGGTGATGATGCCTACTTTTGATCACTTATGTAATGGTATGGTCTTTGACACCAATCATGTAAAATGTAGTTCCTATATATTGTAATGAAAATGAAGAAGACCCAGAAGATGTAACCTTTGAATATCCAGAACTATATAAATGAGAATTATACTAAGGCTGATTAGCTCTGCCCCCTCCAAATTCTGTTACTACCATCCCCCCCCCCCCTCCGCTCCCCATGCAACAACTTTTACACTTATATGTACATTATTTACCAGAAATGCATGATATTAAGTATATTCAAAGAACTTCAATATAAATGTATCTCAAAAGTCAAGTTAAACTCTGTCTTTTCAGAGAATGGTAATCATTTACTATTATGGGGGCGACGCCCACTTTTGATCACTTATGTAGTAGTATGGTCTTTGACACTTACCAATTATATAAATTGCAATATCCTTCATGCTTAAACAAATGCTTGAACTTCCCTGGCCATTTTGGGCCATCTGTTGATTTGAAAAATAATCCTCATTCTATATTATGTACCTGTACAGGTTTGGCCAAAATTAAGGATTTTTCAATGAAAATTGTGGTTTCCATGGCAACCATGAGTGACAGGTGATTGAACCTTAACATGCTACCTCAGCATGATCCAATCAACTCCCCATAAAATTATTATGATGATTGAAGACCAACTGAAGGATTTATTCAATGATGATAAAGTACCCCCTGTAATTTTCCATTTTAGGGTCGAAAACGCCAATTTGACAACTTTCGCCCCGGATACGGCGCGTCAGACAAACATTTTCTGAAGTATCACATAAAAATACATAAGAAACAAGTAATTTCAATTTGTTCACGAACTAATACATTTTTGGGTGCTAGCTTACTACCTAAATAGGTTATATACTAGATATAGTAATCAAAACAAATAGTAACTGTCATATTTTGCACTACATTGCTCAAAGGCAATCACTGTCTGTATACCATTGAAATCTCTTTCAAAATGATGTTTTATAGTTTGTGGAAAAAAGCTAAATCTATTTAAACTAGCTTTAACTTTTACTGACCATACACTATATCAATAAGGAGTTATCTTTATGTTAATATAGTCCCTTAAAACACTTATTTTATTTTCTCTTCATCTATGATTTACTTTGTGCTTTTCACTGAACATCTGGCATGTCTGGGATCTTTTTAGTTATTTTATTACTAGTATGTTTTTCAGATTTGTCCTTTCTTTTGCATTTTTGGGATCATTGTTTTTAGATCATTACCATTTTATTTTGGAAAAGTAACAAATTGGTTCAATTTCTTTACAAAGAGCCACTCTTAGTCTCCACTTCTACAATTGCTTCAATTCCCAATTGTACTCCATAGAGTAGCAAACAACAGAAAATGATCATTAAAAAATCATTAAACTAAAATGAATTAGAAATTATTTTTCTATTTTCAAATTTCTTCCATGTGCATGTAATAAAAATTGGTTATGTCTTAGGCTCTAAGGATCTGAACCCTGCTGGTCAAAATGGAATTACGGACCAGTTGCAATGTTATTCTCCTATACCCAGTGAAAAAATCAACTGGTCTGTATCAAAAATAACCTGATAATGACCAGCGGACCGGCCCTTAGGTGCTACATTGTAATGTGCTGGGAGGTTTAGGCTACAGGGTTTATACCGAGGGAAATATGCGGGGGACCGTATTGGCATCATTGGTTTCAATGCATTGTACTTCTGCCTTAGTTTCAAAGGCAATAAATTCTTTTTGAAGGGTGTCCTGAGATTCCAAAATTAAGAAATAATTGTACTTATTTGAGAAATTGATCTTAAAGTTTTATAAATTGAATTTTCTTTATTTTATTAAATAATATTCTTTGGTTTTTGAAGATCTTTTTACAAAGCAAAACATTATTTTTCATTCTAGATACAATAACATGCATATTGGCATACTTTGTTTTAATATAAAATTGTTATAACTCCAAGTTTTGCAAGTCACATGACCAATTCTTAGAGAGTTGATTGGTTGAAACAGTTGATATCAGATATGACAATTTGAAATTAGAAATAAGTTGTTATTCCGGTGGGAAATTGTATCAACTCCATTTCCATAGTTTTAAAAAAGGATCTTGTAAATTGTTTCAAGGTATGATATTTCATATAAGATATCTCTAGGGTGAGACCAGGTGACATACAAAAAATCAAGTTTCACATAGCAATACTATGTAAGATACAGACCTCTAAACTTTCAAACCTTGATTTCTCAGTTCCGTAAAAATGTGAGATAGTACAAAGTTATTCTCATGCGACGACATGTACATACACAAACAGCATTCCATTTCTGTGTAAAATATTTTTGGGTAAAAATGATACAAGGGGTGATCAATAAGTTTTGGGCATAAATGAAAAGATAAACTTATACATTTTCTCATATCATCACATGCAGTCCTACATTTAAGTTGTAGCTCAGAATCTACCACAGACATTAAATGCAACATAAACGCATCTTGAATTTTTGACTGTAATTGTTTTAAGTGCATGGTCAATATAATGGGTAATGCATGATAAGGTAATTATGTATGATCTATAAGGGGCCATCTATGATATTTTATTTACTCCCATTGAATATCAAATTTATTTTGATCAACTAAATTGCAGTATAAACCATGCATATGAAGAGAGTGAAACCTCATATGAGCACTTCTCAAAAATGAACACCTAAAAATCTCAACACTTTTAGATCGTGTATGCCCTCAATACCTATAATGTTATCAGACCCTCTTAATGCAAACACCTCTCAATGGTTAATTTTAATGGGTTTTACAAGATATTACATGTGCAAAGTTTGTTGAAATTAAAATTAATTTGTAAAATTAACTAGTAGACTCTAGAAGAATTCGATTATCCCAGCAAGCATTAAAATAAAGGCTAACGGTTTTTTAACTCAGTCAGATTTCAGTGATCATAGAGACTGGTACATTGCCTCTAGAATGAGAGGCCCCCCTCTAGATGTAGCCTTGCCCCAAGTCAGTATTTTTTACTTCATCTGATCTTGAATTATTACCGCCTTGTGTAATCCGATACATCTCCACTGTTATTATGATAAATTATGCACCAACTATTACACATGCGCTAAGGCATTAGCCAATAGCGGTAGTCGTAAACAAAAATCAATAAATAAATCCACGTGTTCGCCATGCGGTTGTGAAGTTATAACAATCATGCGGCATGCTTGCAGTCTGCAAATCCAGGTGTCTCCCTTACAAATAAAACGCATTCACCAGAAACCTAATAACTTTTCATCATCCTTTTTACGGCATATCTTAACTATAAGTGTTTATATGTGAACTGATCAGTCATCAACTCTCTGATATTAAATTAAATCGGTTCACTACATTCAAATTACTTTCAATTATATTTAGCAAATAAAACGTTTATCGATTTTGCGAGGGTCATTTTCAGTTTTCCTAGCTGATGAAAGTAAAGCGAGGTAGGACTTCCCACAATGCCAATATCAAAGGTTCAAATCAACAACCGCATTACCTCGTGTGTTTGTAACCTAAATTTAGACATTGAAAGATCGCGCGCTATTGGTCAAAATCACCGACATAAACAAACTGTTGGTAAAGCACGTGGCTTTCTCTTTGGTACAAGGCAGTCATAATAGAAATCAAGATAAGTAAAAGAGACCGACTTGGAGCAAGGCTACTCTAGATGGTACTTAAGTAGTTTTTCAGACTGTGACAATGATTCTGAAGCATAACGCTTTGAGATGGCCCCTTACATTAATGAGGGTCACAAACACAATATTGAGGCTTCATTCTAAAAACATACATTGTCTTACACTTTGCCAGAGGGCCACTGTCTGCAGGGTGGACTGGAAGGTGCATATAAAGTACATTTAAAGGGACTCTGTCCAAATCTCAATAGTTGCACAAACATATATTATTTGGTTCTGGTTTATTCCCTCACTCCCAAAATAACTCTGTTCAACTAAATGAAATTTGAAAAATGTCGACCTTTATTTTTCCCATATTATTCAAAGTAATTGTATGTAATCAACCATAACAGTTTTCGAGTAATTCACTTTGCTTTTCCACAACTATTGCTATTTGGAGACATGCCCTAACAATTAATATAATAAGACATAATTTAAGGTACATTAGCTTAAAGATACTACAACAGAAAGAGATCCTCTAGGTGTCTCTATATATAAGTTGTATGGTACTTTGATACTTCAGAAATTCAAAATCATAATGATATAGATTTGCCACCCAACCTTTTTATCAAAAAATATACCTGCAAAAAAATATCAGATTCAGATTTCGGATTTCAGATATTACATGTAATTACTATTTTGAAAAACATACATGACATTCAATACAACATGACGCTCTCAAGAGCATATAATATGTTGGCTCAAGAGCATATATGTTATAACTCACATGAGCTTTGTTAACTGATTCATTTCTTGAAAATGGTGTTATTTTTAGAATTATTTAGAACAATTCTAATAGATAACATTCTTCTTGTATCACAGTCTCAAACTTTTTGATAAGAAACAAAATGGAACATTCATAATTAATGATTGATGATTCAACCAATAAAATGTTAATTTGTTTATTTTTTCCTGAAATGGGCTTCAGGGTAAAGGTTTCCCAAGAATTATACATTCTTTATTTTAAAAATAAGCCAATGACATCAAGACCCGTCGTTTCCATTCAAATGAAATTCACTTTTTCTGAAGATAAGGCACAATGACACTTGCTTAACAAGGCTAAACAAAGTAATAATATGCTTCACTGCCCTAATGTGTTCAATTACAAGAACTTCAGAGACGGGGATATCTCTTACAAAATACCAGGATGTAAGACTGATGCAGTATTCTATTAATCACTGCTGTGTAGGTAGGGAGTTTTCCAGGGATGACTGATGCTCTCAGTGGAGGGGGGGGGGTAGGCCAAGAAATCTTTCAAAATCATGCAATTTTCACAATTCTGAGCACTTTTCAAGTGATGGGAAATGTGAACCCCTCTGGAATTTTTTGAAAAGTGTGCCCCTATTCTCTTGGCCATCTCCCCCTCCTCATTAAATACAGCCCGTGGCATCTACATGTACAAGGCACTGCATGATGGCACAGGATCAAAAACATTATTTCTACAAAAATGCTAGGAGGAAAGGAGAGAGCAGAAAGCATTCAAACAAACAATTTTCTCAATATGGTTTTATTATGATAATCCATTAGTACCGGGATCTTATTCCTCTAGGTTTTAACAGAAAATATCAATTCTAATGCAAACAAATAAATTGCTCATAAAGGCACAACAGAGTTATCTCCTAGTGCCAGACTATATTAATATGAAGCCCTCTCATTGAATTTTCTCATTTCTTAAGGTGGCACTCTTTTAACTTGTAAATGCCATAGGGACTTGTGGCTTGTTTGTATGCTTGTGACAATTAATAAAGTGGCATATGGGGTTCTTTTTCCCAAGAGATTGCTAAAATAGTAAGTAGTGTACATTTACCATGACGAACAATTTATTGAGCAGACAAGCAGTTTACTTGCATGAATGATAGAATTAAAATAAAACCATTCCAGAACCTGCAAAATGCCCCTATTCTCCAGGAAATGTTCAAGAATGTTGATGTTATATTCAATTTAGCTTATGAACGAATTAGCAGCCATAGTGATCTCCCCAGCAATTCGATCATTTTTGGGTCCAATTTTGGAAAAAGAGAACTTTAAACCCACTTGTGATAACACTGGAACATGTCCGTGTCAGTTAGTGTTTATGGTGGTTATCATGCAAGCAAGATATTAAAGCAACAGTGTCCATGATTGATAGCCCATCAATATTCCAAATGATTGCCATCATTAAAGAAATCACATTAAGTTGCAAATTGGACCAAATGTTTGTCTCCATGCGGTTATCACTTTCAAATTGAATGATGGATTGAAGAGCAACAGGCAATAAATACAAAACACTTAATAGATGAGCCAGATAATCCACAGGAGGTTTAGCATGGACTTGCAGAAAATGGTGCAAATGGTGCAATTAAAGTAGAAGAATCCCAAGAGGCCTAAATTTGAGCAATGGCGCAATTAATAAATAGCATAGAGCCATCTCACCAAATACAGTCACGAAAGAGGGTGGTACTTCTATTTAATCTTCTTCTTGGTAACAAAGGAGGAGAGAATTGGTGTAAAAGAAAATTGTGAAAAAGATAGCTGGCTAAGGAGTGGCATTATAGAAAGAAAGAACATGCGATGTGACATTATCAAAGTCCCTCTTTATCCAATGATCATAAAAGACTCAGAATCTAGTTCTGCTCCAGACTTAGCAGAAGCTGCAGAACCCACAATTAGACAATGAAAATAGATGAGATACTTTAACTCCATAGGAAGTAAATCAAAAACTAATTTTGAATGTTATTTTACTCACAAATGATAAACTTGTGATTATCAGATCATTGCAAAATAAAATTGTAACCAATGTTAGCTTCGGGGAGGTATAGACAAAGAGGCATCTCGCAAGGACAACAACCTGGGTAACCATAGAAACAATGAAATCAAAATATAAAGACTAGTAACAGTTACTTACATTCCATGTAGAATGTAAAACACATGTTCATGAGTGTTTTAGCTGGGGTATAGTCATCACTCTCATTGCATTCAAACAAGACAATGGCAAAGTACTGAACCATCTGGTAGAATGTCGATTCTGTCACTTTCTTGTTGCAAGCTCGCTGAAATATACAAAAAAACATAAATTTTATTTTATTATACCCAAGCTAGTTTTAGATTTCCTTATACCATTTTATTTCAATTCAATTTTTTTTTTAAGTTCAATTCATAAATTATTCATTCATTAATAGTAAAAGTACACATTAAAATGCAAGGGCACTGGTTTTAACAAGCTTTTTGGAAATGTGCTTGGTCTTCAGATTTCGTTAATTTCTAGCAAATTGATTTAGTTTTGTTCATAGCTTGTCATGATTGTTGGTTTATTTGAACAATTCGAATAAATTGTTCTAGAGAAAATTGGAATACTGTTACAGTATTATGTTCTATTATATTCACATTAAGTTTAGTTTATCTATATGTATATACTGTAACTGATCTTTATTAGAGATCTTAGGTCAAGGTCACAATGACATTATATCTTGCAAACATAACTGAACTGAATGACTCATTAACCCTTGACCACCCAGAGAGTTCTAGAAAATATAACCATTCATTAAGACTTAATCATGTGACTGGAGATGTCCAATCAAAACTCAACAAGTAGTCTCAGTTCCAGAAGATTCTTTCTAGATGATTCTTTCACACTATAAATAAAACTGCAAAGTGGACTCAGTAGCAGATAATTATAAGTCATTAACTGGACATCTCAAAGGAACTAAATAAAGCAGAATTTCAAAGTTTATCAAAAGGACATCTTCTTAGCGGAATATTACAGACACCTACTGTGGGAACATTTATAACAATACAAACATACAACCTGAGGACTTTCATATGGACATATATTGCAACACACACTATATACGGAATATCATATACATTCGTGGATTATCATAAACATTTGTGGATTATCATCAAACATTATTGGATTATCATCAAACATTATTGGATACGAACATTATAGGATTACAACAAACATTATTGGATTATTACAAACATTGGAGAACTATTAACGATTATTGAAACATTTCGTGATCCGGAACATTCTCAAGGATCGTCAACGACATTTATCGACATCAAGAATAAGCCGTATCATTGATTGGACATCACATAAGTATTAAATCTCCTTTATATTATTGTTAAATTATTTAGTTTTCAAAATATAAATATATTGTTATCATATTTTAATTGCTGTTTTTACTTTCTGTTATTTTCGAACGTAACAGAAATTGGGGGCTCGTCCGGGATACAACTACAACAAGCTAAAATTCAAATATTTCAAAATTCGAAATCCAAAACTTGTACATTTAAATTGTGAAGACAGCAATTAATTGAAAATGAGTTTTGAGGTTGAGACATTTTTAGGATCGCCCTCTTTGGAGGAATTTGACAGTTTAAAGAAAACTGAACTTCTGGCACTAGCAAAACATATTGGTTTGGCAGTAAAAACTTCATACCGAAAAGGTGCAATAAAAAACATTCTGGTGCCATATTTGGTGGCGGAAGAAATATTACCAGAAGAAGCATTAAAGCTTACTGTAGAGCCAACCCAGCATGTTGATCCTACTGAATTTCAACAGCAATTACAAATGAGAGAACTTGAACTCAAATTACAAAATGAAATGAGAGAGAAAGAATTGCAAAATGAAAGAGAATTGAGAGAAAAAGAGTTAGAAATTCAAAGTGAAAAAGAAATAAAATTAAGAGAACAAGAAATTCAAAGAGAAATTGAATTGAAACGTCTTGAGATAGAAGCTCAATCCAAAACTGATGAACATGCTACTATGCATCAACATTTTGAAAATAGGTTTGACGCTTCAAAATTTCTCAAATTTGTACCTAAATTTCAGGAGAAAAATGTTGATAAATACTTTACACACTTTGAAAAAGTCGCTCAGAGCCTAGACTGGCCTAAATCTGCATGGCCAGTTATGCTTCAGAGTGTATTCATTGGTAAAGCAAGTGAAATATTTGCCTCTCTCTCAGCAGAAGTATGCTCTGATTATGACCTTATTAAAAATGCAATTCTTAAAGCTTATGAACTAGTGCCAGAAGCTTACAGACAAAAATTTAGAAATGCCCACAAACAGAGTGACCAAACCCATGTTGAGTTTGCTCAAGAGCAAGAGCAGCTTTTTGACAGGTGGCTTATCTCTAAAGATGTATCTGAAGAGTTTAAAAAGCTCAGAGAGCTTATGCTAATAGAACAATTTAAAAACTGTGTTCAGTATCACATTAGAACTTATTTAGATGAACACAAGGTAGAAACTTTAAGTCAAGCTGCCACCCTGTCTGATGATTATGCTCTTACTCATAAGGGTAGTTTTATCAAGGGCAATCCTAACTATAGAGGTTATCAAGGTAACAAACCTTCATATGACTCTAAATCAAATCAGTCCTCATCATCAAATACATCAAACAAAGCAAAAGACCAGTCTAATTCATCACAGAGTTCTAGCTCAAAATCAGATCAATCAAATTCTTCAGGTCCAAAATCAAATGTCACCTGTAACTATTGTAAAAAGTCTGGTCATCTTATTTCTGAATGCTATAGGATTAAGAATAGAAGAGAGATGTCTGGTTCTGCTCATTCAAATGGTTGTGCTACTGTTCCCATTTCAAGAAAGCCCATTGTTTGGGATTCATATACTCATACTGAGAAATCTACTCATAGTGATATTATGGAGGAATATAAGCCTTTCATGTCGGAAGGATCTGTGTCACTGTCAAGTGATGGTACCAATTCAAAGCCAATTAAGATTCTTAGAGACACGGGTGCATCTCAGACTTTGTTGTTAGAAGGTGTCCTTCCTTTATCTGAGGAGTCATTCACAGGTACCCATATCTTGATGCAAGGCATTGAATTAGGTTTTACTAAAGTTCCCCTCCATCGTATTCATATCACATCAGAGTTAGTCAAAGGGCCAGTTATTGTTGGTGTTAGGCCACAACTTCCTGTTGAAGGAGTCGCATTGCTTTTAGGCAATGATTTAGCTGGGGGTAAGGTATCGTTAGACCCCATTGTTTCAGATCAGCCTTGTTCTATTGAGGATTCTGTCCAAGAGGACTCTGATATATATCCTGCTTGTGCTGTTACTAGGGCTATGGCTAAAAAGTTAGCTAATAGCGGGGATTCGTCTGTGGGAGATGACTTTGATAGTGGGTTTTTAAGCTCCTTGTTTGATGATGAATGTCACTCACCACTTGTTAAAGATGGTCCTTATCCTATTTTAAAGGCAAATTCTTCATTGAAACAGTCTATTGTTCAAGCCAAGCAGCGATCTAATGAGGCATATTCTTCATTGAAAAAGCCTATTGCCAGGGGTGATTCACCTTCTGAGCAGGATCACTATTTTAATGCGGTTTCGCCCGCTCTTGCTAGTTCTGATGAAGTTTCATCTTCTTCTGCTAGTGTTCATGAGGTTTCATCCCCTCCTTGTTCTGAGGTTTCATCCTCTTCTAGTTCTGAGGTTTCATCCTCTATTTCTGATAGTGATTCTTTGAAAAATGATCCTCATTCTAAACACATGTTAATTTATGAACAAGAGCATGATCCATCACTCATTGATCTTCATAAAAGATGTCTTACTATTGATGAAGCTGACAAGGTCCCTGTTTGTTTCTACAAAAAGGATGGCATATTAATGCGAAAGTGGAGACCTCCTGAAGCTTCCCCTGAAGACGATTGGGCAATTGTACATCAAGTTGTTATCCCAAAATCATATCATAAGGAAATCTTGAGTCTAGCTCATGATTCTCCCATGGCAGGTCATTTAGGAGTAACTAAAACATACCATAAAATACTCAATCATTTCTATTGGCCCGAATTAAAACAAGATGTCCAAGAGTATTGTAGGTCTTGTCATACATGTCAAATGGTAGGGAAACCTAACCAGAAAATTCCAACTGCTCCTTTACACCCTATACCTGCATTCGATGAACCATTTAGTAAGGTTCTTATTGACTGTGTTGGTCCATTACCAAAAACAAAATCTGATAATCAATATCTGCTCACTATTCTCTCTATGACCACACAGTTTCCAGAAATAAAATCACTCATTGTGCTTGTGAATAACAAAGCAAACATTATTGAAAAATCACAAATCAACAATTTCACATTTGTTGGGCTACCAAAGGAGCTTATATCTGACTTACAATCTGACGCAGTGCTAAATGATTTCATTGGCATTGATAAAACAACCCCTGTGAGGTGTAGAGAGCTACACATGATGAAAAAGTATGTTGAGCGTGATAAAATTTCTTTACTCAACATGAGCTTGCGCTCTTAGCTCATAGGCCAAACTTGTATGTAAATGACAACTATATGTTATTCAAGAGTCAGATATTGTAAATTATAATGATTAACTCATGAAGATTATATTATATGGTAGGCAAATTAGAGATTTGTGATAACTGTCACTTTATTTTAACAATATATAAAAACATTTGCCTAAATAGTGAAATTGATATTATATGAACTACAAGAATGTTTCTAGATTATGTGAGCATTATAGGTAATCTTTAAATAGTGTCACAAGATTACTTGATAACATCAGAGTGTACTATTAGAAATACTTACATAAGATCATGTGATAATTTAAAACATTGTACTAGTTTAGTGTTTGTCAGACTCAAAAATGTATGCTATTGTACATGTTATATGATCTATTGTATGTATTGCATTTATGACTTAATGCATAACTTATGTAGATATTATTGTAGTATGGGATTATAAGAACATTATATGTTATTAGATTGTACTCACACTGTAACGATAGAAAGTATTATATACTTGTAAACATACTGCACATAAAAAGACTATTGTAAACAAATATTATGTAAGTCTCAACCTCACTTTTAGAAATTGTAACGCTCGCTACTCAAGATATTATTGTAAAAGTTTTTCATTATATTCAAAACTTTTCTTTTAAGGAGGGAGGTGTTACAGTATTATGTTCTATTATATTCACATTAAGTTTAGTTTATCTATATGTATATACTGTAACTGATCTTTATTAGAGATCTTAGGTCAAGGTCACAATGACATTATATCTTGCAAACATAACTGAACTGAATGACTCATTAACCCTTGACCACCCAGAGAGTTCTAGAAAATATAACCATTCATTAAGACTTAATCATGTGACTGGAGATGTCCAATCAAAACTCAACAAGTAGTCTCAGTTCCAGAAGATTCTTTCTAGATGATTCTTTCACACTATAAATAAAACTGCAAAGTGGACTCAGTAGCAGATAATTATAAGTCATTAACTGGACATCTCAAAGGAACTAAATAAAGCAGAATTTCAAAGTTTATCAAAAGGACATCTTCTTAGCGGAATATTACAGACACCTACTGTGGGAACATTTATAACAATACAAACATACAACCTGAGGACTTTCATATGGACATATATTGCAACACACACTATATACGGAATATCATATACATTCGTGGATTATCATAAACATTTGTGGATTATCATCAAACATTATTGGATTATCATCAAACATTATTGGATACGAACATTATAGGATTACAACAAACATTATTGGATTATTACAAACATTGGAGAACTATTAACGATTATTGAAACATTTCGTGATCCGGAACATTCTCAAGGATCGTCAACGACATTTATCGACATCAAGAATAAGCCGTATCATTGATTGGACATCACATAAGTATTAAATCTCCTTTATATTATTGTTAAATTATTTAGTTTTCAAAATATAAATATATTGTTATCATATTTTAATTGCTGTTTTTACTTTCTGTTATTTTCGAACGTAACAATACTCAGATTCTAGGTCAATTCGAAATAAATATTCCAAGGTTCCATTAAGATTGTTTTATTATACAGCATCAGAACGATATTGGAAAAATTTTGATATATCAAACAGACAAATACTGGTAATAAGTTTCTTATTTAGGGTATGCAAATAACATTTATCACCATTTCTGCACTTTACAGGGATTTTCAGTAATGAAACCATCCATTTCGATATTTTACGACTGTAGTGTGATGGTCTCCATGAAAATTGTACCCATGGAGGCTTAATAGATAGTGGGCATACTGTATTTATCTTTTAATTGGCACTGTTTAATTTTGCGATTTTGAGATATTAGACATACATGTATTGGCATCCATTTAATTTTGTAGTTTTTCAAGGGAAAATACCAAGCAAAAAGTTAAATTCCTGGGAAATTTGGTGACTATTTAATTTGGCGATTCATTTTGATTCACCAAAGCTAAATTAAAACGCTCACCAAATTAAAGACAAATACAGTAGTCATTTTGATTTACTAGCGACCCTGTTCATCTGATGTTTAATTGCAAGAATAACTTTCTTCAAGTGATAGAAGAAACTGTGGACACCACATTTTTGTATAGGACATGTGGAATAACAAACCAATTAAGGAAGTTTAAATAAGATCAATGATCAGCTTATTAGCTTTTTGTGTAATATTATATTTAAAGAACATAGTCCTTCAGTTGTCAAATCTCTAGCCATGTGGCAAATTATCACTCATTGGAGGAGAAATTGTTTCTCCAGAAAGTAGTCACAGCTGAGCTTATTCCTCACTCCGTTGAATGCATCTACCAGCGAGCATACAGTTATGTTGTAATCCCGTTGACTGTGAACTCCCATAGAGTTTTAAGTCCATTAAATAAACAATCATCGTGATTAGATTTCCATCATTTTTATCTTGAATTTTCTTTGAAAACAATAATTGAATGATTTACAAGAGAAGGCTGCCAGGCGTAGAATGATCAGTAAAACCGTGGCGCCCTGATATGAAAAGATTCATTGTATTGTAACATCTCCACCAGGATCTCCTAGTGATTGATTGAAAAGTAGCGTGGGATGTAATGTGTTAGGAATGACCATATACAAATTGTAATGAAGTATCATAAAAGAGAAAATGTGTTAACAGGGAAAGTCATAGAAATGTGTTCAAAAAATGTAAAGTCATAAAAATGTGTTTCAGAAATGAAAACTCTAAATGTTCTTTTATTTATTTATCGACTTTTGGCAAGCATTTCTGCTTAACTTGTCTTTGGTTTAGGGTAGCATATAATTTTTACCCCTCAAACACATTATTAGTTTAAATAAAATTATACTTTCAGATATTTTCCTAGAAAACTAATATAAACATAAGCATTATTCTAAGCTGACTGAATATATATACTATAAGTTTGCAGATACAGTATGTTTTCACTTATGTTTTTCTAGGAACTCTAGACACAAATATTGATTCAGATTCGCCTATAACCTAAAATGGCATGAACATCAATACGTCTCCATTCATCAAGTATATACCATAATTCCATTTGCAAATGTGACATAAGGTAAATCAAAATGTATCAAGAAAATAAGTGGGATGTGAATGAAAGCTGTGCACCTTCTAGGATGACAAATCATATTAATGATTAGACAAGGCATTAATATGAAAAATTTCACCACCCGCTTTTTGTTATGGACTCAAAACGCCAAATGCAGAATGGCAAACACCAACTGCCAAACACCATCCACAAAAAAGTTTTTGGTGGTGACAAAAAATGGAGGCAGACCTCAACAGATAAAACACGTATATAGCACTTATTGGTATATGGAAAACACAAGACCCCAAATGTAGGTGTAAAAAATATTACTAAGGCTGCTTAAGGGCATGGAAAAGAATGCTATCGCCTAAAAACATTGAGAAAATCTGAAAATGCGCTTGTAAAAGCTACTACAATAACTACAAACTGAATGCATCAGCACATGGACAGTCAAATTAGAGTTAGCAAATTGGTAAATAGAAAATGACACCCACATGTTATAATTTGAGTAGTTTTTGAAGGATATGTTTTTGTTCTGGTAGAAAGCTGATAAATGCAAGGATCCCATTGGAGGTGACCTTTAGATCAAGTATTCAAACTGATGTGGTGAAGTCAATACATGCCGGTTGGCTATTATGCGTTCACTATAGGATTGTACTTTAACATGGGAGTCAATGGGAGAAAAAGGCTTTGCTGAATAAAAATGCTCGCTGTTGATAGGTGTTCACTAGAGAGATGTGTTCACTAACTCAGGTTTTACTGTTCTCATTGAATGTATCAGCCAAAAATAGAAAGATATATTTCTTCTTGATAGTTTGTATCATTACACTGACAGACTGAAGGAAAGTAATATCCATTCAGCATACAAGGTTCTTTAATATACAGTCTGAATTTACTAAGCCTACTTTGAAGTCAAAATAATTGCGTGAATTTATCATCAAACAGTGGCACTGAAATATTAAAACCTTTAGACCTTTCTACTCGTCATTTATGGCCATAACTTTACTAGCTGAAATGTTCAGTGCTGCAGTGAATTACAAGGACTGTTCTAGACCTGATTGTGAATTCTAAATGACGCAATGGATACTAACATTAAGAACACGGATTTGCAATTTATCAACATCCACTTAGCGCCACTTAAGTACGTACAGTAGTTTATGTTTATCCTCTCGAGATCAACCTCTCAATCTTACGCCACCTGAATCTTTATAGGGCGGAGAATTAAATTACAATCGTCCAAGTGATGACTTGAAAATTGTATACAAATTGTTAGTATGTATGATAAATAAGTATAGAATGCCAACTACTATACATGTTTATACCATATTGAGTGCACAGTGTGGTTTTCCAATTTAAATCTAAAAGGGTAGAATATTGAGAGATTCAAGTATACATACAAAAAATTCAGGAAAAAATATTGCCGATAATCTCTTTAGCGTTATCACTTATGTTTCCATACTCCACAGCTCCTGTATTTCTTTCTCTGCATTAAACGTATCATCATCAATTGATGTCTTGTTGCCTATAATCGCATGTACAGTACTTGCTAAGGTTGCATAAAGGAACTGTATAATTTAAATCAATTTGCAAACAATTTAGAATTTAGATAAAACCCCTAAAAAATCAGATATTTCCACTAAACATTGGACATTCATTGTGGGGTATGAAACCTGTACTGACCACCTTCCACAAAAAAGTTGGAGACTATAACAATCCGTCACCAAATTTGGTGGTGACATATAAAAATGGATTCCCATATAGCAGATGTTAGACTGATTCATTGGTCAAAATTAGTAAGCGAGAACTTAACAACAAAATAATTGTGGGGAGAACACCCATTTCCCTTGCTTTAATATGGTATATAACTCTGTGTCTGCCGTAAGCTAGACTTTGAATTGTGAAGTCAAACAATACTTTTATCTCATAATCCATTTAGAGACTTAGCTCACACAAAATATGTTCAGAGACAGCCTTGTTCTTGTCATTTATATTTTGTAATATTTAATATGATGTCTTGTTCTTGTCATTTCTATGGATAACATGGTAATATTTAATATGATGTCTAGTTCTTGTCATTTGTATGGATAACATGGTAATATTTAATATGATGTCTAGTTCTTGTCATTTGTATGGATAACATGGTAATATTTCTTGTCATTTGTATGGATAACATGGTAATATTAAATATGATGTCTCGTTCTTGTTATTTGTATGGATAACATGGTAATATTTCTTGTCATTTGTATGGATAACATGGTAATACTTAATATGATGTCTAGTTCTTGTTATTTGTATGGATAACATGGTAATATTTAATATGATGTCTAGTTCTTGTCATTTGAATGGATAACATGGTAATATTTAATAAGATGTCTAGTTCTTGTCATTTGTATGGATAACATGGTAATATTTAATATGATGTCTCGCTCTTGTTATTTGTATGGATAACATGGTAATACTTATTATGATGTCTAGTTCTGGTCATTTGCATGGATAACATGGTAATATTTAATATGATGTCTAGTTCTGGTCATTTCTATGGATAACATGGTAATATTTAATATGAGGTCTAGCTTTTGTCATTTGTATGGATAACATGGTAATATTTAATATGATGTCTAGTTCTTGTCATTTGTATGGATAACATGGTAATATTTAATATGATGTCTAGTTCTTGTCATTTGTATGGATAACATGGTAATATTTAATATGATCTCTAGTTCTTGTCATTTGTATGGATAACATGGTAATATTTAATATGATGTCTAGTTCTTATCATTTGTATGGATAACATGGCAATATTTAATATGATGTCTAGTTCTTGTCATTTGTACGTATAACATGGTAATATTTAGCAGTTATGTCCCTATATTACGTTATATTACGACAGACCGAAGGCATATATTCAATGATACGGACATAACTGTTGTATTACATACTTTTATATCATGGCTACGTTATATCAATGACGCCACGTGTCTGTGTGCGAGTGAAATTAGGGAGAAATGAAACATGACGTCCCGATGACGTCATAAGATTGTCATGGTAAAAGGTTTGGTGGCTATACAGGAATATATAGCCGACCTTCAGCTCCATTGACTTCAATACAAATGCTTCGCTGGGTATGTAATACTTAATATGATGTCAATTTCTTGTCATTTGCATGGATAACATGGTAATATTTAATATGATGTCTAGTTCTTGTCATTTGTACGTATAACATGGTAATACTTAATATGATCTCTAGTTCTTGTCATTTGTATGGATAACATGGTAATATTTAATATGATGTCTAGTTCTTGTCATTTGTATGGATAACATAGTAATATTTAATATGATGTCTAGTTCTTGTCATATGTATGGATAACATGGTAATATTTAATATGATGTCTAGTTCTTATCATTTGTATGGATAACATGGTATATTTAATATGATGTCTAGTTCTTGTCATTTGTATTGATAACATGGCAATATTTAATATGATGTCTAGTTCTTGTCATTTGTACGTATAACATGGTAATATTTAATATGATATCTAGTTCTTATCATTTGTATGGATAACATGGTAATATTTAATATGATGTCTAGTTCTGGTCATTTGTACGGATAACATAGTAATATTTAATATGATGTCTAGTTCTTGTCATATGTATGGATAACATGGTAATATTTAATATGATGTCTAGTTCTTGTCATTTGTATGGATAACATGGTAATATTTAATATGATGTCTAGTTCTTGTCATTTGAATGGATAACATGGTAATATTTAATAAGATCTCTAGTTCTTGTCATTTGTATGGATAACATGGTAATATTAAATATGATGTCTAGTTCTTGTCATTTGAATGGATAACATGGTAATATTTAATAAGATCTCTAGTTCTTGTCATTTGTATGGATAACATGGTAATATTAAATATGATGTCTCGTTCTTGTTATTTGTATGGATAACATGGTAATATTTCTTGTCATTTGTATGGATAACATGGTAATACTTAATATGATGTCTAGTTCTTGTCATTTGTATGGATAACATGGTAATATTAAATATGATGTCTAGTTCTTGTCATTTGTATGGATAACATGGTAATATTTAATATGATGTCTAGTTCTTGTCATATGTATGGATAACATGGTAATATTTAATATGATGTCTAGTTCTTGTCATTTGTATGGATAACATGGTAATATTTAATATGATGTCAAGTACTTGTCATTTGTATGGATAACATGGTAATATTAAATATGATGTCTAGTTCTTATCATTTGTATGGATAACATGGCAATATTTAATATGATGTCAAGTACTTGTCATTTGTATGGATAACATGGTAATATTTAATATGATGACTAGTTCTTGTCATTTGTACGGATAACATGGTAATATTTAATATGATGTCTAGTTCTTGTCATATGTATGGATAACATGGTAATATTTAATATGATGACTAGTTCTTGTCATTTGTACGGATAACATGGTAATATTTAATATGATTTCTCGTTCTTGTTATTTGTATGGATAACATGGTAATATTTCTTGTCATTTGTATGGATAACATGGTAATATTTAATATGATGTCACTGTGCCCAAGTAAAGTAATAAATCACAGGATTTATCATGGCTTGAATTACTCTCGAAAGGCAATTAATCTCATTCATAAATTCATGCTGCTAGATGGTAAAACTAATTTGTTATGGTTTATGGACATGGAAGATTTTGATTAAACTTCTAAAAAGCTTTATTGCTTTGAGAATATTGTAGGTAATTGTTTTGTTTTAAGTCAGTACATCGAAAGTATGTCAATGTGGGGTTTGAACCGTGACAACTGAAATCTTGCCTATCAAGATTCAGCATGAAAATCTACAAACCTAATGTTCTGAAAATGTATACATGTATTATGATATAGTTAAACACCAACAAAGTGTGGTTAAATCAACTTATGAATGGTGGATGAATACACCAAGTATGACCTATATAATTTGGAGCAGTCATCAAACACAGGATTTGCAAAACAAATTAATATTTTGACAAACATGTTGTTAAATGCCTGTACATTGAACATACCTGTGAATTGACATGCCTGTGCATTGAACATACCTGTGCATTGACATGCCTGGAAAACCACATCCTGCCCTGGGGGGTCCGGCACAGCTCCCCAAACTTTGCCTTCTCAGTCTGTGTGATATTCAAAGTGGCACTGGAATGGGAAAGAAACATATTAGTATGTGCATTATATTTACACATTTATTCAAGACATCAACATGCAAAATCATCCACGAAAAAAGCTGGAGACTAAATAATATGTCACCACTTCTGATGGTGACATAAAAATTGTATCAAGGAATCAACCTGTGTGTGATCCTGTGATGCTCTCTGATTGGTTGAATGGTTAGCTCCAAGCTGATCTGTTCTAGTCAGAGGGGAGAACTCCTTGCTTGAGCTCAGCGTAAACATTCAAGGACAAAATATCTTCAGTATCAAAACCAGAATCAATCAGTCTGGTAGATTGGTGTCAAAAGTAAAGTCTTTGGGTTTTAGAAAAATTTCTCCAAGGGATATAAAATTGGAGAAATTCATTGGAAAGATTTCAGATAAAGTTGATTTATATTTCCTTTCAATACAGTGAATATGTCAGCATAGGATTTGACAGGTTTGTTAGTAATCAAGTTACTCTGAAATCCAAATGTGATTGCTACATCCAAGATATATTTCTCTATCCATAGCACTAGAAATCTGTAAAGTAAATAATATCTAACCCCCTAGGGGGTCTATTTTGGTAAATTAAACAAGTAAGACCAGCATATTTGAGACTGGGGCCTCCCAGCATACCAAGGCCCTATCTTCATTCATAAAAAGTAATAATTAGACTCCAGATTGAAAATCTGGAGTCTATTGTTTTTGCCTGTTTTCTTATTATTCTTTTTTCTTCCTCCTCACCAAATTTCTCGTCAACTATAACAGCTTACTTAATCCAACTTACATGGTTAACTAAAGACTGTATCCGGCTTTCTGGGAAATTAGGTCAAATTTTTATCTAGGTCAAAGGTCAAGAACTAGGTCAAATCTTACATTTTCAACATTTTTCACCATATCTTCGTCAACATTCTTCGTAACTCCTTCATCTTTTTAACATCATGTAGCTTAGAAAGAGCTCTTTCATAAGTGTGCCAACAGATTTTTGATTACTCTTACCGATTTTGGGATATGGCGCCCGGAAAGTAGGTCAGACAAGAAATTCTCCAAATTCAACATATGAGTTATGGTTTAAGTGTAGAATGATCTCAGGAATCCAAATCTGCAAACCAAATTTCGATTCGACTCTTCGTTCGGAAGTTATGGCATTTTGAAAGCTCAAAAAATCACTAAATTTGGTGCCCATGTTAAGTCAATGGGAAAAAAGATTTTTTTGAAGTGAAAAATACGACATATAGACTGAGTTCAGCTAAATATAATGAAAGCTTTTAAAAGAAGGGGACCTCAAAAGCCATCTAGCTTGAAAATTTGGACACCAAAATGCCTAGGTCAAAACCTAGGTCAAATTCATAGTTTTTCCTTATTTTTGCGATTCTGACACTACAGATTAATTATATTCTTCGAAATTCTGTATACATGTAGCCAAGAGTGTGCTAATAGTGTTTGCCTTTTGCCGTCAGAAAGTATTTTGACCCACTTTTGAGATATGGTGTCCCTAAAGTAGGTCAAAATAAAATGTTCTCTAAATTTAACGTATGAGTTATGAATTAGGGGTAGAATGATCTCAGGAATCGAAATCTGCAACGTAAATTTCGATCCGACTCCTCGTTTGGAATTTATGGCGTTTTGAATGCTAAAAAATCGCTAAATTTGCTGCCCCATGTTATGTCAATGGGAAAAAAGATTTTTTTTAAGTGTAAAATACGACATATAGACTGAGTACAGCTTAATATAATGAAAGCCTTTAAAGAAGGGGACCTCAAACGCTACTTAGCTTCAAAATTTGGACACCAAAATCCCTAGGTCAAAATCCCTAGGTCAAAATCTAGGTCAAATTCATAGTTTTTCCTTATTTTTATGATTCTGACACTATATTCAAATGATTTGCTTTAAAATCCTGTATACAGGTAGCAAAGAGTATGCTAATAGTGTTAGCCCTTTGCCGTCACAAAGTATTTTGACCCACTTATGAGATATGGTGTCCGAAAAGTAGGTCAAAATAAAAGGTTTTCCAAATTTAACGTATGAGTTATGAATTAAGGGTAGAATTTTCTCAGGAATTCTAATCTGTAGATCAAAATTCGATCCAACTCCTTGTTCTGAAGTTTTGGCGTTTTGAAATCTCAAAAATCACTAAATTGGGTGCCCCATGTTATGGCAATGGGAAAAAAGATTTTTTTGAAGTGTAAAACACGAGATATAGACTGAGTACAGCTTTACATAATGAAAGCCTATAAAAGAAAGGGACGTCAAAAGCTATCTAGCTTCAAAATTTGGACACCAAAATGCCTAGGTCAAAATCAAGGTCAAATTTATAGTTTCAACTTATTTTTGCGATTCTGACACTACACTTGAATTATTTGCTTCAAAATTTTGTATACAGGTAGCAAAGAGTGTGCAAATAGTGTTAGCCTTTTGCCGTCAGAAAGAATTTTGACCCACTTTTGAGATATAGTGTCCGAAAAGTAGGTCAACATGAAAGGTTCTCCAAATTTAACGTATGAGTTATGAATAAAGGGTAAACTTTTCTCAGGAATCTGAATCTGCAAATCAAATTTCAATCCAACACCCAGTTTAGAAGAAATGGCGTTTTGAAAAGTAAGAAATTGCTATTTTGATATCCTATGTTATGTCAATAGGGCAGCAGAAGATTACAAATTTTAAATATACAAGATACTGACAGAATGAAAATACAATTAATGGAAGCCTACCATAGAATAGGTCCTCAAAAGCTACCTCAATTCAACATTTGGACACTGAAAAGCCAAGGTCAAGAACTGGGTCAAATCATACATTTCTAACATAATGTCAATTATCTTTGTCACTATTTGTCGTTATTCCTTTATCTTTTTTCATCATGAAGCTTAAAGACAGCCCTTTCACTATTGTTTCTGTCTTTTTTGATTACTTTGCCGATTTTTAGGAATGGCGTCCGGAAAGTAGGTCAACACAAAAAGATCTCAAAATTCAATGTATGAGTTATGACACAAGCGTAGAATTTTCTCAGAAATCCGAATCTGCACACCAAATTTCGATCCAATTTTTGGTTAGAAAGTTACAGCGGTTTGAAATCTCGAAAAGTCGATATTATTATGTCCCCATGTTAAGCCAATGGAGTCGAAGATAACCTACTTAAGAGTTGTCTGAATGTCTATATTCTAGATGACTCAGCTTATTCTGAATGTCTCAGCTTACAGTATTTTGGATGACTCAGCTTAAAAAAAAGTTTGAAATCTGGAGTCTTAAATTGAACTTGTTCAATTTACATGTCTAGTTATAATTAAAGTGAACTATGCGAACGATGCGTTACAAGTATCTAAACATCCTAGCGGATATTTTATGATTGGAAGTCCATCAATGGTGAAATTCAATTTTT
Source organism: Owenia fusiformis (assembly GCA_903813345.2). Taxonomy (NCBI): domain Eukaryota; kingdom Metazoa; phylum Annelida; class Polychaeta; order Sabellida; family Oweniidae; genus Owenia; species Owenia fusiformis. Next base: position 32,126,401 of record CAIIXF020000003.1, on the reverse strand, counting down.
TGAGAATTTTCTCTCATGTTCAATATACATCGTCGATATATAATCTTATTCTCTTAATGAATAAAATATGGAAGTTGGCAGTAAAATATGACATAATTTTGGGCAAACAATAAAGCTCAATGAAAGGCATTAATTCAGGCCTACGCAAGGAATAATATAAAAGAGCAACTTGAATGGTAAATCACTTTTGAAAGAATATTTTTTATCAAAAACATCTGCCTGATTACCTAATGTTCTTTGTACCACGTTTAATATTCATTGCAGCGTAATAGACCCTTCGGTATAACTTTCGCAGAAATTGTGTTTTTGGATGAAAAATTGAGAGGATAACAAAAAAAAATAAGAAATAAAGTAAACTAATCTGACGCTTATATTCCTTTATCATATAGAAATGCAAGAAATCAGTCAGTTCATTTAAATTTTGATGATATGTTGATAAACAGACTTGAGAGATTTTAATCATGCTGGATATTACTCTGTAGTCTAAAGATATATTTGTCTGTCAAAGCGATTCATCAAAACAAACTCAAACCCCAATAGGAAATAGGAAATCAATTTCAAACTTCAACTCAAGATATAGCAAAATGTCACACCATTGAAGATAAGGTTTTGGAAGCCAGTGACTTAGAGAATGTGTTAATGAAGAAATTGATCAAGATTCAGAAGAGAGGTCTGCTAAAGATATGACTTCATTTGGGAGTTGATAATCAATAACTATTGATTTCTCTACAAGGCAGACTCTTTCATAAATATATAAAATTGGGTTCTTCATCTGTAGAAGAAGCTTGCATTCATTTAGAGCTTCTTCATAAATGGGTGTAAATTAAAGGGAATAGAAAAGATTTAGATGAGTTGAAATTCAGATTAAAAAAACTCACAATTTTATGACAATATATTTTGATCTCATCATTGCATGTTACAACTTTTTTCTAAGGTGTCCAACAGTTCTAATTCTATTCCTCACAGACCTTCAATCTTCACAGGAAACTGACCTGTGTTCCATATATAAGATTGAAACTCTAAGTCACATGTGGGAATACAATTTACATCACATCAATTTAAGGCATCTCTGATGCAAGAGTATTTCAATGCTTTTCATAACTGAAAGAGCAATGAAGCCTTTTGATGAATAATGTATCAAGAGAGTGGAAGGAGCATTGTTGTACTTGTTCAACTACATGTATCTCAGGAGTCCCTTCTCAATTCTCCATTTCGCTGTTCGCTCTTTGAATCAGAACGTTCGCATATATGGTGCATATATGTACTCAAAAAGGACAAAATTTGATTGGTCAATATTTTTCAACGATGCATTTCGTGTAGCTATTTGTGAGACCCGAAAGTTCTAAATCAAATTAATTACGCAATTTTGTTTTTACACCCGCAAGCTAAATAAAAAAATGACACCATCGGAATTCTTCTTCTTTGTCATTGAATTAATAGTCAGTATACCAGATTTAATCAATAAAAGATTATACAATTAACAACAAAATTCGGAAACGAGTATGTAAGATTTGCTTTCGAACCACTAAACTTGACCTAGATAATAGCGACGTGTCTTCTTTGGTCAAATGCTCAGTTGTTTGTGGGTTTTCAACGTAACTCTATAATGTAATATGAAGATGAGTACTTTTATTCAGTTGTTGCATCGATGTTACAGTTTGTAGTGCGGTAATATTGGCATGAACGTGTTGAAAGTCGAATGGAATTGCTTTTTCCAATATGGCGACTAGTCACGTGACTTCTTCTCTTCCGGAATATACTCCCATTTTCAATCATTGTTTTCACCCCGTTAGGAGCCAATAAAATGAAAAAAAATATATGTTATATAAAGATTATTAAAAGACTAATTGTTTCTGATAGTTTGTTTTCTCCGATCGCATGGAGATTCGATCGAAAATATCGCTTGAAAAATGGGTATGAAAATCCCCATGTTAAACCAACGGGGAAAAACAAGGTAGAAAAATTTTGTTCCCCCGCGAACTGCATCATGGGAAATATTTTGACCTTATAAGGAAAAACTTTCGCGCCATCTTTATTAGAGATTCAATACTACCGAATCCGCGATTTTAAGAATTTTGGTGAACTCTATTTGTATTTCCCAAGCATTTTGAAAGTCAAACAACATGAAGATAATTAATTTAAGTACATGTATATATGGGATATGGGATGTACATGTATGGGTGTATATTCTATTGGAGGTAAAGTAAGTTTATATATATAAAGTACATTATACACTGTAGCTATTAGTGGTGCAACTCGCAAGAAAAATGCTACTCGAGTAGAAAGTGTGAAAATGCCACTGTAATCGAGTACCACTCGCAAAAATGAGGGAAAAATTTAAAAAAATAAAAAACTCACCTAGTCGACTGTTTGAAGACCAAATAGATACAATTTCTTCGTTTCTTCTATATGTTATTGATGTTATATATAGTTTGTATCAATTTAGTGAGAATAAATGTAGTTATTCATGCCATAATTGTGTTTGTTTGTTTGTTTTTAAATATTTTCATTTTGTTTCCGGAATAGATACTTTGTTTCGTTCAGTGCATCCAAAAATGATCATTCCCGGGGTATGAGATCGTTGTTTGGGAATTCAATGCCTACTCGAGTTTGAAAAAACGTACTCGAGTAACTATCTTGGACAGGTACAACGAGTGAGTGGCGAGTACTGGCATTCGAGTTGCACCACTAGTAGCTATGTACTACAAGGTTTAAATATAGAGTTTATCCCTTTAGCCAACCCCAAAAATTCTTTCAAAATCATGCAGTATTTCACCATTCTGAGAATTTTTTATGTGATTTGGCCAATTTTGGGCCAAAGTTCTTAAAAATGAACCCCCCTGGACTTTTTTAAAAAGTGAACCCCCTTGGCAAATCCTGGCTCTCCTAGTCAATGAAGTCCCCTCTGGAGATACCTTGGGAACCTCCACCCCTACCTAAAAAGCTACATGACAAAATTTCCTCAAAAAGCCACCACATGACATTGTTTTCTATTAAGCAAAGACCAAGAAAAGACAAGAAGTTTGTACGTAATCGTTTACTCTTGAGAAGAAAGATACATTTACGTCATAGCTACATGTACGTAATATTGATTCCTGACCAATTTTGGCAATTTAGAAACCTTTAGAATATTGATTCTTCCTTCCTTGTCAGCCAATTGCTCATAATTAACTCACTCTTGCCATTTCTAGTCTACGAAAACTCATTCAGTGGGATCACTTGCTGAGTATTGTATATTGTAAAAAAGTGTGATATCTGACAAAAAAAGGAGCTGGTTTCTCTGAATGGGGTTGAAATAGAAGACCAATTGTGTATACGTCCAGTATGGACCCTATAAAATGGACATGAGCATATTAGATCAGGCATGTTTAATTTATCCAAAAAATAAATTCTTTTATATTAACATTTTGTCCCTGTTCTTATCTTCAGTTTCAGTGCAATCTTTAGCAATTGCAAAAGATAAATAACAATGAAGAAAGGCATTCAGATCTATAGGACATCAAATGGATGATCATGAAAACTGAGATGTCAAGACAAATTAAAGTTCCTGATTACAGCATTGTATGCTTAATAATTTATCGAGTCTCAGACCTTTTAATGTTTCTCACTGAATCAAACCATATTTGCTCTAAAAATTCTACTCATATGAAAAGGTTATTATTTATCTAAATAGAAAAGAAACAAGTGAATTCAGGAATAAATAGAGATTATCCTATATGAGGTTCAGGATATTGGGATTATCCCGAGGCCAATATAATATATCTGCCCGAGGGCCGTAGATCCCGAGGGAAGATATATCATATTGGCCAAGGGATAATCCCAATATCCTGAACCGACTATAGGATGATCTGTTTATCCCATACTTGGTCATTTGGTTCACAATGTTCAATAGGCCACAGTTTAGAAACTTTGCAACTTCGTGGAATTATTTTAGAATATTCATGTCCAGTTTTGTTCTCTTGAGCATGGCCTGATTTTCCTGTTCTTTAGATTTTTGATTATTAACAGGGCATATTGCTCCTTCCCTTCCTCAAAGCATCAAAAAGATCGCGATTGTCTGCAAACGTTACAAAAAATGAACCAATATGCGAACTGCGATTATGACATAGCGGGCAGATATGCTATATCTGTCCGCTCGGAGCGGGACATAAAGCTATATCTGCCCACTGGTGAAAATATAAGTTTTTACAAACCAGCTTTATGTACCTGTAACACATCCAAGTATGGTATAAATACTAATAAAAAACCTTTGCATTTGTTTGACTTCAGCTGTGAACATAGGTTTGTACTTAAACCTTAAATGTTATTTTTAATCTGCTACCAGTACATGTTCCAAACTGAATTGACCACATGTACCTTTTGAATTTCAATAAGACATCTGAAATAGTACAAGTCACACAATGCTTGATAAAAAAACATTTTCTCAGAACTTATTGAATAGCCTCGTACTTACTTTGCATCAAACATTTTATCCACGAAGAGTTTCATGTATCCAGCAATCTCCTTAGACTGTTCATCCATGAAAATCTCCTCACTGAACGATGACTGAGAGTCTATAGAATCGGCACGATCACGCGGGTCATCTCCGCCAAACTCTGATGACCCATCGGAAGAACCGTCGTAAGTATTATACTCAACACTCCCACCCCCTGTTGGGAAATCCATCAAATTTGAGTGTGGAGGTGATCGCTGTTTTTTGCCGTTTAAATCATGGTGAACATCTGCTTGATGGTGCACGCCATATTTATTTTGGTTTTCGCTGAATATTTCCTGGTTATCTGCAGTGAGTAAATCCGTACCTTCTTTGACTAGTGTTTTTTCTGCAGTTTTAGTCTCATCAATGGGTGAAATGTCTATTAAGGAGTCTCGTTTTTTTAATGGAGGTGGGGCCTTTGATTCTCTATTGGCGGTGGGTTGCTTTGGTTGGGACATAATATCCTCTAGTTTAGAGACATCTATATAGCCAGCAGAGAGCTGTTTGGGGAGAGGAGGTCGTGGGGGAGGGGTCTTGGGTGGTTCATCTTCATCTTGGTCTATAAAGGGATTACTGTTTTGTCGTTTACGCTGTACAAAGGGGTTTGTAGAGACCCTGGGTGGCTTGGCTGGCTCTGGTGGAAGTGGATCGTTAGCAAAGGGGTTATAAGATTTGCGCTGTGATGGGCCATATGACTGCTGTGATGCTGGTGGGATGGTGGGCTGTTGGTACCCCATCTGTGGTTGACTAGGGGGTGGGTACCCTTGGGGGGCGCTGGGGTCAGAGTATACAGGTACAGGCACAGGTTCCGTGGATTGACTCCCTCTTGGGTGCTTAACATTTGCCTCCGATACAGGCTCTGGATCACCTGCCTTCTTAAAGAGGGCAGCACGATCTGCTGGATTTGCTTCCTCAGTTGCATCTGTGCCAAAACTACCGAACTGTTCTACAATTTGATTGGTCAGTTTAGATAGCTCATCAGTATTTACAGTTTCCTTATTTGTCCTGCTATTGGTGTAATTCTTTCCATAATGATCACCAATACTTCCCATATCAACTGATTGGCTTTTCCCCTTCATACTATACTGTTCATTCTCCCCCTCAGCAGGGCTTTTCATGTCCGGTTCACTCGGTGCCCTTGGGACACCATCATGCCCATCTCCCCCCTGGTGGACGGGAGACTGAGGCGCAGATTTCCGTCCTGGTACTTTAGAAGTTATGTCATTTATAGTGTTAGATATCCCACCAAATAGTCCATTTTTCTTATCAACTACCGAACTGAAGAAATTTGAAGTCTCTTCCGAGAAGCTTTTACGACGTGCAACTTCAGGTCGTTCCTTTTCTGCTTCTGGGTTCTTAGATAGGCTGAGTTGTCGGCCAAGCCCTCTCAATGCGTCCATGTTGGCTGATGGCTAAACCGTCTCATCTAATCTGGAAGAAAATAACACATATTGATCTTATATTACGAATCAGCCAGCATAGCGTATTATACCTTACAAATAGTGGATCAATACACACTGATGGATTAAGAAAGTGGACAGATCAACTGCACATGTATCTACATTATACAAGGCTCTGGAGAATATATTTATAAGTAACATTACAGCATTGTAATTGTTAACGCAATCAAGAGCTCGTTAATTACATCTAAGATGTAAGAGCAGTAGTCCAGAGCAGAAACAATTTAGGACCCCTTCTCATAAATCCTAGATATTTCATTGAACCCAAGTCCTCCCACGTAAGTATATATACAAAAATTGCCCAAAAACTAGATGTTGGTAGGAAGAATTTTCTTCTACTCTTTCCTTACTGTATTTACTGAAAAGCGAAAAAATTTCAATGAAATGATCACAAATGTTAACCATTTTTATATTTTTAGAGGCTTTGGTTTTTATATTTTTAGAAATTGTGCAAAATTACACACATTTTGTTAACATAGAATAGTCAAATATTAGAGTCCTTACATTTTCCATAAATGTGTCAATTGAGGACTAAGGCAGCTACAAAACTACAGATAGGCCAATATGGTTGGGTGAACATGTACCTTATTTATAGTTAGTTTAATTATGCAATTTGATATTCGTGCGAAAGAAAAAAGTAAATCTTTTATCTATCCAAATCTTCCTTCTGAATGTTGTTGTTATGAAATGTCAAAGAGTATGGCATTAACGATTAATCAGACAACAAATTGCTAAAAATTTAATCAGAAAGAAAGTCTTTGATGACATCACAGACCAGTGAATCTAACAGTCTTGGGATTAAGGCTATAGATAATGGAACTTGATTACATAAGCCATCTACAAGAACTGTACAGGTATGTCAGTCAAACCTTTCTTCGCTTTAAAAGCCAACAAATACAAATCTATTGGCTGATATCTTTTCTGCATTCTCTGTGGCACAGAAAACACCACAGCCAACTATTAAAGCATGAACAGCCAATTATTTAAACCTGAATAGCAAATTATTCAAGCATGAGCAACCAATTATCTAAGTACAGGGTGTCCAAAAAACCGAATCATAAGAAAGTTGAATAATTTGGTCAATTTTGCATATTTTGCTATGAAACTTTGGAATTATTTAGTTCATTCAATGTGAATTTGGTCTGAAAGTTTGATGATAATCTGTTAACTGTGTTAAAAACTACAGTACCTTACAAAACATGCTCAAAGTGGGTATCTATGCACAAATGAATCCTGCGAACAAAGTTGTTAATGACCCTGACCTGTACACATCAATGCGGATGGTAAATTTTGGAGTAGTTATTGCCCTCTTAAGATTGTTAGGGGCCTGTCAGTATATACATTGGCTTTGAGAAATCCCCAGAGATAAAAATCTGGGAGATTTAGGTCTGGCGAATGAACTGCCCATATGGTTTGCATTCTGCGACTGATGAGCTGACCACAAAAGCATTGCCTAAACCATTTCAGCATATCATTTGCAGTGTTGGGGTGGTATTGGCTTGTTGAAACCACTGCCTTCTCCTTAGATGCCCCTTCTGATGCTTTAGTACCCTCCAAAACGTTATGAAAACTTGAATATACTGGTGATAGCACGTCCCCAGTCATCTTCGAACCAAAAAGAACTGATGATTCCATGTTTGCTCAATGCCACACAGGCAGTGCATTGTTCAGAATGCAATGGATGCTGTAACACTTCATCAGGAGGATGTAAGCCCCAGTAGCAATTGTTCTTGGAATAAACTTGTCTATTCAGAAAGCCATGTGTGTAGGAGGATCATCAGCAACTTTGTTCGCTGGATTGAATTGTGCATAGAGGGGAGAGGTGCACATTTGGGGCATGTTTTATATGGAACTTCAGTTTTTGACTCAATTGGCAGATTATTATCAAACTTTCACAACAAAATTCACATTGAACTAAATAATTCTGAAATTTCAAGGCAAAATATGCAAAATTGACTGAGTTATGCAACTTTCTTACGGTCCTGTTTTTTGGACACCCTGTATGAACAGCTAATCGGTTGCAGGATTTTTCATTTATCTACTTCTTTTAAAATGTGTGTAATGGGTCCATGTTTACTACTTTGACAAAAATCATTACATATTATTATAAAGGATTTTAAGTAAAACGGCAAAATCTGACAAGAAATGAACAAGGCAATAATGTGTCAAATGCCAACTGGACCCTGATGCCCAACTCAAAAATATATACTAGACAATGGTACTTGTATTTTCATAGTGCTTCTTCATTTCGGCTTGCATTAATTCTCGACCAGAATCACCATATGATTGAATGCTTTCTCTTGATATACCTTGTTGACCTTTGGTAAGCTCCTTCTTGCCCATTTCTGCATGGAATGGTCTTCCATGATTTCCAGAATAAATGTAATTTGGGTTCAAACCAAATATTGTCTCTGTCTCTCCATTGATTTATATTCTAAGCTAATTACAATTTTTCTTTTTTTTACTCCAGCACAACAGACCAAGACCATATTAAAAAGGGAGCATAATTCCTTATTTCCAAAATGTGATATTTTATCTCAATATTTTTAAAACAAATAATTCAAATAATTAAAGGAGTCTAAATAAAGCAGATATTATACAGACAATTGTGTAATCTCAAAACTAAGACCAACCCTTATTTCTCATCGTGTAATAATCTATGATCTTTTTAAATTACCTAATAGCTATAAGAAACTTATTTCCTTAAACTATTATTAATGTTGCTATCAAGTTCAAATAATGTTCACATCACAGACAGATCTGCATCTAGTAACATGGTTATTTTGCGAGAGATTTAACATACGTCAGCTTGAATTGATAATGTAATTGCAGTATTGATTTTGGGGATTCTGTACCACTCTCAGCTTCTAGGGAAACATTATATTCTACTAAATCAATAGGGAACAGTATTCAATAGGATAGTACCTAATGCAGCCAAACCACTGATTCACAAGATTTTGTCTCAACTGATTTGGTATCAATATGATACTTCATGCATTTGAATAGCAAGTTTCAACTCACTGATTCATAAGATTTTACCTGACATATTTAGTTATCAAATATTTTGCTTTAATGGGCATATTATATTTTCTGATTCAGCAATTTTGATTTATACCCTTTATATAACCTCTGTATCTTGAATTTTTGTTGGCTGTAAATCTGTTCATGTACTCTAGTCCACAGAAGTAATTATTTAAAAGTATTACTAGATTCTGGATTCCAGGGTATTTCAATGGCGTAGCATCATATATGCATAAAACGCCATGGCATACTCTCAAAATTTAGAGAAAACTTGATTTTTAGATTGAATTGCCCAACACTTTAAACATGGATAAAAATGGCCAATATTTTACATTTTATTAGTCCATGATTAGTCGGAATTTCGTATTTTAAAATGCCCAACGCTTCAATTGCAAACTCATTTTCAAATTTTCTTGGGGGGAGAACCCAACCCAAAACCCCCCTCAAAGATTTTCGTTTCGCTCACTCGTGGCATACACTCACAAAATACCCATGCTACACCAGTGTATTTGGTTAATAACCCTGCCATGAAAATCTGATGAATGAGTTGATCAATTGCAAAACAAAAGATACCACTATGTGCATAATCTGCGGGAGTACAGATCTATAGGGGGCACCCCTGAAGTAATGATTCTTCATCATGAACTATGTCATGATTTGATCCAAACAAATGCATATTATGAACCCATTAATCCAGAACAACTACTGTATTATATATTAATAATTGACTGAGCCCTATATCAGGAACATAGGTCAATGTACCAATGTACACCCTAAGAAAAAAAATTAATCATTATTGGGTCATACATTAATTTTTAAATAAATAACAAATTTTCATTTGCAAAATTCAAATATTGTATATTATATTTTAGTTGTGATCAAGGGGTCAATTAAAAATCTTACATTTGGGACAACATGGTGATACTAAAACAGATCTTACTCAAAAAGCATTGATTTCTCTTTTTGATTCACGATAAGATGCTGGATCTCTGGAGAGGTGTATCAATAAGGTTGCAGTTAATTGAGTAGGTTGATATAATACAAGGGTTCATAGTATAATGCCTCAAGTCCAGATTTATAGAAATGAAATGTCAATATGTTTTACTGATATTATTATTTTGTCATGTCTTGCAGCATTTACTCTTTATAAGAGTTTGACTTAAGCTTCACTCTTCAAATCAAAGTGGTTATTTGATCTTGTCTCTATAGAATATAAAGTCAGAAAATTTAAAACCACATATGGTCATAGCTGACATATAATACATTCATATTCAATAGCTAGCTTTTGCCAAGAGGATTAATTTTTAATTCTTGAGGGAGGTAGTTCAAATTTGACAATTTTGAAATGAGTTCAAATGGTGAAAATCTGCATGGTTTTGAAGGATCTTTTGGCCAGTAGGGGTTCCTCAAACCTATTCTAACCCCCCCCCCCACAAAGCTACGGGCCAGGTCAGTATTATATTGCTCGAACCCATTCTTAAAACTTTGCATGGTGCCTTTAAAAAAATAAGACCTGTGCTTAAAAGATCCCCTGCTCACACTCATTTACTACTTGAGCTATCGAAACTACATGTACATGCTATGTAGCCTGAATTTGTACACATGGTTGCTTTAAGATTTTATTCTAACTCAATTTTCCTAAGATAAAACATCATAGTTTTGCTAATAAATTTGTGCATTATTCATTTTCAACTCTATATCATTCTTTCACTTTCATGCAGAAAATGATTAAACCCTTGAGCAGTTAAATATTAACTTCAAACGCCAATGGAATAGAACGTTTAACAGAATTTGTGAAATATATTGCATCTAAAGTTAATGTCAAGAACAGATACACACCAGGGCAGCTGAAGGAACACACTGAATATGTTGAGAAGTTTGTGGAAGATTTCTGTATAGGTTTTGGAAGGCACATTCCTAAAGATAGCCCCTTTGTTAACAAAGGGAAACCTAATCCAATACTTAAATTTAGCAGTATCATCAGAAGAGGCAGTTCATATGAAGGCACTAAGATTTTATCACTGAGCGAGTATGATTATATTCCAATCTTTGCATGGTCTGGTGACGAAGCAGTCAATGTGGAAGAGGTGGGGGAGATGTGTGATTTGGCAGGACAGGGATATGGTTTCATCAATATAAAACATGGTGATCTGCACCAGATGTTACCTTCTGATATACTTACAGAGAAGGAACCTGGTATGAGTGGATCAAACAGATCATCTCAGATATCATCACATCATGGGACTATTCCTCAGAGTCAACCTGGTTCAAGTAAATTGACTACAGGCATTCTTATGGCATTGCAGTCAGCCATTGACTCCTATATGTACTTAAGTGGCATTGACAAGTATGAGTACATTTATGAGAAAAATCATGATCAGGACCCAGTCTCCATACCCACTGGGAACAATTAGTCTACATCTGTACCCACATGGTACCAGTGTATGGTTGCGGATTGGTGCCCCCATTTGTACGACAGACATAGATCTCTCCTTTGCAGTGGAGAATACGAGTGAGACCCAGAGAAGGTGCGTTATGGTTTGTAAGAGTGGGAACTGTGAAAAATGCAATAATAGATATACTCACTGGACTAAGTCACTTATAAATCCAGGACTTCAGGATGATACAAATACACACACATTATCAACAAATTACCATCATTTATTCCTGACATTCAAATTTATCTATCATTTGACTGAAAAAAATCTCAAAATAAAACCATTTTGTTCTTCATATTCATACAAAATGCTCAACTTCTCCAACATCAAAGAGGTTGTCAGAATGAGAATGTTGGACAATGCCTTGATGACATAGTGAACAAGTTCTTCACACATGAGAAACAACACAAGACAAAATCGTATGGAATAAGTTGCGATAAGCTAGTTATTAAGCTTGTTATTATGGTCTTACTACTGGTTATTATTGAGTAATGGTACAGGTATTCGATATGGTATTGCAGCTTACACTTAAGTAATGGTACACGTATCCTTGGATTTTAGGCCCGAATACCGAGGTTTATTTTTTTAATTATCGTGTATTATTATTTTGTGTTAATATTAGTTAACCATATAACTATTGGCATGATATGATAACCTTGTTATATTAATATAGGGCATAGGCGTAGCCATGGGGATGCAATGTGCGATCGCACCCCCCCCTCCATAACCAATGAAAATAGAACCATTAGATAGAAGAAAAAAGTCTTAAAATGCTTTTTATTTGAAGCTTCTAGCTCGATTTTGAACGAAGTTGCACCAATTTTTGTAAAATTCAAAACAAATCTTCAAAAACATTTTTTATGCCACGATCGCACCCCCCCCCCTCCCCCCGACTGAAAGCTGGCTACGCCACTGTAACGTGTAATCAATACGCTACATTTTGTATGTTCAATTTGTATACTAAAAACTGTTATTAATCCACAAATTTAGATGAAGACAAGATAAAAATTCGAATCAAGAATGAAAAGGTGTCTAAGTATATGATTCATAAGGGTAATGCATATTTGAATTAAACAGAGGCGGGTTAATTTATATTTTGCTATGAATTACGCTATTATTCAAAATTGCAGCTAAGAAGCCTGTTTTACGATACCCTGCGTACAGAGTCTAGTTAAACTACACTAAGACGAAGCTCTCTTTTAAGAAGTGAAGTCAAACGAATGCAAAGGGTAGTTTTATGAAAAATATCACGGAAGATGTATTCTAGATATCAGTAGTATTCTCAGAAATTTATTATCCGAAACGGATAACATCTGGCCACTCAGACAAACAATCGCAGACATAGGCTAAGCTTGTTTATTTAACAGTTAGATTTGTTGACTTACCGATCCGTATTTCAATCTCCGGGAAGACGTTCTTTTCACTTTGTATTTGCGTGCAGTGTAATATAAGTTGATACTTTTGTTCAAAAATGTACTTTTAATGGCCATTTTATGCCTTTTATTTTCAAATTATGTTTTGTTTGGATGTCAGTGTGAAAAGTCAAGAAACGTCAACCCCGACTTTAAATTGTTTTAAAATGTTGGTTAATCACTTATGGCAAATCACAAGTTTGATGATGTCAACGGACCATGATTGTGGAAGGCTATCAATATCAGGTGTATATCGCATAGAAAATAAATATAGCTAATTTTTCGCACTGATATGATGATGACTATTCTGGCGAATCGGGTAGATATTTCTCAGTTTTTTCCGGTAATAAAACTATTCATTTCTATCAATTTTACAAACGGGGTCCTTTGAATGCACATTAAAACTATAAAAGTATTTATTGGACGTACATACTCGTTCTGTCATGTTACTTACATTTCATTTGCAAGTTGTCCACATATTAATCCGGCGTTTTGTTTAATCAAATTTCCCGCCCCTTGAGGTTTCCGACTGTAAAACTTAATATTTAATACTAACCAATGCATCAGTTAATATTTTCAGAATACAAATTTTCCATTTTTATTTCTCTGATAGATAAAGTCTCATTTTGAATCTGTTCGTGTATTAAAGAGTATGCTTTTATAATGCCGTGGTCACATTTGCTCAGATTTTCAGCACCGGCGCCCGGCCGATGAGTATTTTGTTCAAAATTGTATTCAATTCTGAACAAAATACTCAATCGGCCGGGCGCCGTAATGAAAATCGGAACGAATGATACCAAGTCATAACTGATGGAAAATCAAATGAGAACATGAACATGGATAATAGGGGAACTATTACGCTGCGTGCAGAGTCTAATTGTAAACTACGAGAAGACGAAACTCTCATTAGAGAAGTGAAGTCCAACGAATGCAAAGGGTAGGGTACTATAGAAGGGGATCATATAAAAGCACGATCTATTTCACAACCCCTTTAACTTTTGTTCTTCAACTGTTGCCCTTTGTGCATTTCAAAAATAAAATATCTTAATCTGATTTGTTCCACCTTTCTTTTCGCTCAGTTCTGCACTATTATTTCCATATGTTGTTTAGGATTATGTCATTTGCGAAATAGCTGTAAGACATTATGAGAATGAATATGGGAGTTTCCACGATAATGTTGTTCACATGATTTTATACACATACCTGCATAACAATCGGAGACAGAAGTCTTAATATTGTCCAATAAAAAATGAGAATCTAACACTTAATGATAACAAAAGGATTAATTGCTTAGTTCTCTTTGTTTTAGTCTTTGTTTTCTTAAATGAGGAAGTGTACCAACATCACCTAGATTATATAAGAGATCATCTAACAGTCTAAAATTGCTTTTAATTGCAAGTTAATGCATTCCGACCCAAATTTGTATACCTGTAATTGGGGGGGGGGGGCGATGTTACATCACATAACTACAACGTTCATATAGAAATATACAATAAGCATGTCCGTATAAAAGCTAAAATTAGAAAAACTCATTTCAAAGTCATTCTGTTCATCGAAGCGTCAAGTTATGAAAAACAATGCTAAACACTCAAACAAATCGACTTGATTACCTTTGAAAACTTCTTGAGAGGAAATGTAAAACAAATGTATTTTTCTAACTCATTAGAACGTCTGTCTGATTGAAATACTATTTTTAAATACAAACATAAATGATTTAATCTTGGTCAGAAGTCTGAACATTGTCCAACAAAATAATAAGAATCTAACATTTAATGATTACAAAAGGATTAATTGCTATATAGTCTTTGTTTTTCTAACGGCGGAAGTGTACCAACATCACTTTGATTACAGAAGAGATCATCTAACAGTCTAAAATTGCTTTTAATTCCCGGGTTTTAATTACATTTTATGTATAGACTTTTTTGCCTCTATTCTCATTTTTAAACCTGTTTCTGTTTGCTTATTTAACAATTGTGATAAATTATTCAGTTAGTGTCGAAACCAAAACAATTTTCTACATTATAGTCCCCTCCTCTTGCACTGACTAAATATTAAAATAAGCTAGTCTGATTGCGAATTTACAAATCCTGTAAAAGTAGCTTCAAACCGCCTTTTAATCAGAGAAAACAATAAGTTAATTCTTCTGATTGCGAAAATACGAATCAATCTGATTATCTGATCTCCATGCTATTTGATTCGTGCATTATCTACAAGTCAGTCGGGCAAGGGTGAAATTATTTCATTTGAAAACAGAAATAAATATCGGAACCCCTCTAGCATAACTATTCGGAAGAAATTCATACAAAAAATAAGGTACACAACTGATGAAGGGTCGCACACAATGCACGCACCCCTCTCCTCCTCCTCCGTGTTTGCCCACACACGACCATATTTGACAATTTTTCTAAAAGCGTTTTCCCCGGGAATATAGGTGTAGCGGTTGCCAGAAGTCGCACAGCTTGGGAGTCAGGGTATCCTGATCCATGCCTCAACGCCTGACGGGTCTGATATTTAGAGGGGGCGCAAGAATTATTAGGGGGCGGGGTAAACGTGAAAGTTGCCAAAATATCCATAGGCGTAGCCAGGAGGGGGGGGGGGTGCGATGGGTGCGATAACAATAGGCTTTATATATGCTTCAATGTTTCATTTATCATGATGCTTTTATGTAGGCTATTAATTACAGTTCTTTTTGCAATATAAAACTGGTATGTTTATGCAAATTCCGATTGGACTAATATAAAGGGATATTGTTTCATTATGTGGACTTGAGAAAGTCCGACATACTCATTGCTTTCAGCCCAAAACTTAAAATAGGAAGTTATCAAGATCCCAAGAACACGATCGCTAATTAAACAATACGTTTGTAAAATCCCGGCGATCGAAATGCAATCAAACTTTCGCAATCAGGTGCCTAATTAGTCTTTTGATCTCTAAAGTTTTACGACTGAACGTTTCAATGAACTCGTGAGAAGCAAACGCAATCATCTAAACATTTTTCTAGTAAATTTAAAATAGAGTAAAACCCAGGGAAAAAGATCGCGTGTTCATGGGAATTAGGCATATTTCAATTTTGAAATAACAAAAGTCAGTCTCGGAAGAATTTTCCAAGCATTCCCTGCTTCGATGCGTTTTTATTGCAAGGGCCGTTTAGCGCCGATATGAATTCATTATAGGGCATTAGGGTTGTGCTTTATTTGTTTTATTTATATAAATGTTATAAAATGTGTACGACACTTTAATGAATTATTTTTAGGGTTACAATGCATATTTGACTTTTCCCTCTAAACGTTTAAAATTCATCTTTTCTTAGTTTGCTTCAATAAAATTAACATTGGATCCCAGACAGTTATCAAATTCTCAGACATTTGATTAATATAGATATTTGTACTTCCTTTGACCAGTGGTGCTGGTGTGACTGAGATTCGAATCTAATCTGTTTCATTTTTATGTAAATTGAGAGGAATAAAGTTTTATTTTCAGCGTTTTAACAATCTTAACGTTTGGCGTGCAGCTCAACTTAATACACAATCAAAGGTCAGAATACAGAAATAGGAACATGCCTTTTATTTGTTATTCAAGCTCGAGCAATATCCCCGTTATAAAACCAAAATAACTGCGGTTAGGTACCATATCTTGATTACGGTAAAGACAGGCCATCTCATTCTGGTATGCCAGAGTCACTCTTATCTGCCGATTGTGGAAGGATAAAGACAAAGGGGTCGCGGCTATCGCGATGAGGCCATCTTATTTCTAGGAATTATTTCTGCCTCTCATTCCTTAAACCGGCTTCGTTAAACAGTGCCAAAATATTTAAGTCGGAGCCAAAAACAAGATTATTTTTATATTTAAATCCCCTCACCTTGTTAATGTCTATGCCTGCATCTGGTTTTATACAGATATATACACATAGATTACTTACTGGCCATGGACAGGGGGGGGGGGCACAGAAACGAACATTCTGGGGTCATAAGGGATACTTGGAGAAGGGGGAGAGGTGGTGGTGAATAGTAAAGTCCGGGAGTGAAGTTAATGGGTACTGAAATCTTTCTTTTGATATTTAGTGCTTGAATGGAGACTTGTTTCCACTCCCCGCATTCTAGTAGAATTTAAATATTTGATCCAAAGGAGTTATTTTAAATCAAACTTGCATTCCGATTAATTAACACTCCAATGATTGTACCGCTTCACTATTGTCTAAGATAATTATAATGAATTCACGGGACACTATAGTCTTCCTTTTAAACTTTAGTGGTTGAATGGAGACTTGTTTCCCCACCCCGTACACTAGTAAATTTGTAAATTTTAAATATTTGATTTAGGGAGGTATTTGCAATCCAACTCTGATGGTGCAAGACTAGTCAGCCAAGACTAAATTATGAAGTTATTATCATTTAGACTATTGAGTTCATTAAATTATAATTCCATAGATATCATATTTAATCCTGTCAACACAATAATGGTATTTATTGGCATGATTTGTAGTCAGAGACAGTTTAAAAAGTTGTTTAGTATAGATAGTATTAGGAAAAATCCTAACTCAAAGTTTTTGTTCTCTCGCAATCCAGAGCAAACCACTCGCCGGGCAAGCATTCTTTAAAAACGTGAAGTTTTCACCATGTTGGGCAGTTTTGAAAATTGTCTGATTTGAACCATCGCCTTGTATATTTCTGTAACTGCCCCCCCCCCTTGACACTCGAGTGTAAAAATCCTTTCCACACTGTCAATGGTTTTACAAAATAGTTCATCATGTCAGGAAGGGGGGGGGTGAGTGTGGAGAACAATCACTGACTGCGATTTGTATGATTGAACATTATACACTTATCATAGATTCGTAAAGAATAGTTTTAAAATAAACAGCTTGTTTTATGGTATGATTGGAGTGATGTATGCATAGAAGAATGACACTGGTTTTGAAATATCTTAATTATCCCATTGAATGAAGCCATCCGTCCCTCTGTCCATTCTTAACTCATACTAGTGGACTGATTTGATTTAAAGGAAAAGTCTCGGTGTAGAACGTGTACACACTAATGGGAACGAATTTTACTCATTTCTATTTAGGATTCGTTCATATACTAGCGGGGCTTTAGAGCATTTACAAACGCACGAATTATATTGTTTTAAGGCAACTTTTATGACATATAATGTATTTAAAGCTGATTAATTTTAGATTATATTCGGTTCAATTTTACAAGTAATGAATAGTATTACAGTATATCGAAAAATATACGTAATGATTTACATTAAATTGCTCAGACTGCAAACAATGTACATGGTTGGCGAATTTGCATGCGCGTTCTTGATAATAAGAATTAAAGGTTGAACTTAAAAATCAAACATTTTCTTTTTTAAACATAATAAATTTTTAAATCAAGAAAATAAAAATAAGATTGATGATTGAGCTTTTCATAGTCAACTGCGACTGTGTCGACGCATGTTTATTTACTTAGCTAATTAGATATGTAAAATTGTTAATGGCCGCAACGGATAATACGGACATGTAAGCTGTTCGGATAAGACATTTCTATATGATTAATAACAAATCCCGGGAAGAATGTTATTCAACAGTAACTGATCTTATTAGTTATTATTCAATTTGAATAATAAATCTATTATCTCGTCGTATTGATGTTTATTATATAGTGTTTCTCGTTGTGCAATGTATTGATAGGATTGAAACCAATGGTACAAAGAGCTGGAAGAACTACCAGACATAAATTATCCTAAGAGGATGATAAAACTTATGATCTTGAAGGTTGAATGTGCTATCCTACTATGGATCATGCAGCATGTGAAGCACACCACTGACACATCCTGGTGGGACATGTTGCTGCAGGAAGACCTCAAAGCAGATGATATCAAAGAGGGTGATATGCTTCATTCCTTACTGGATATACATGTAATAGAAAAGGTGGGTAACTCCCTTGGCAATAACGGTCTCAGGAAAGGTTCAGTGCTTAAAGTAGAGTGGCTTCATGAGGATAACACAAAGACAGAATATAGAATGACCAAGATATGGGATTGAGATTGAGATTCACTCTCAGATAGAACACTAGATTTTGATTCTGAGCAGGAAAAAGACATTCTTGGCCCAAGAGTAATTCATTGCATTACATTATCTGCTATGAAAGCAGTGAAGGACCAATCTTGAATGATGGACAAAGACTATAAAGATACAGACTAACATTATACAGTATACAAATAGTGACTGCCATTGAGGGCAATAGTGTAAATTATTTCCCCGAGGGAATATCCTCTACAATGTACTATTCCCGAAGCCGCAGGCTGAGGGAATAGTATATTGTAGAGGATATTCCCAAGGGGAAATCATTTACACTATTGCTCGAAATTAGGCAGTCACTATTTGTTTTATTATATACCCTATACTGACTCTTGTCCCGTTTCCTCTGCGAAGGCCAAAAAGGCTTAGAAAGCCCCCTCCCCGGGTCCATTGTTAGCATTATAAGCTGTGACGTCATCAGATGCTCAACAGAAATTTTTGCCTCTGAGACTCTCACTTGACAAATTCAATCGCGTTTAACACGCGGAATAGATTATCATAACACTTGAAATTACACAGACGTATTGAGCTTAGGGAACTTTATACACGTTGCTTATATTGTATCGTTCACGCACGTCTATCATGGTGAACGGAGTTGATTTGTGTTTGTGCTCATCCTCCATTTTTCTGTTTTTCGTCTGCGCAGTGATGATGAGCAGACGTTTCCAAGGGTAATAGAGCTTGCAATTGTGACGTCAGCGGGCAATAGTTCAAATGTATATTCCCGCTGACGTCACATTTGAGGGAATATAACTTTCCGAGGGAAATAGTAAATCTATTTCGGAACACGTGACTAGGTATTGACCAATCAGGATTAGTGTTACATATTGGGTATATAATAATACAAAATATAAAGTGAGCATGACTAGGATATTGACTTGGTGTTCATAATTCAAGATGTAACACTACACTAAAATGTTTGGAACTACTTGGAATTTAAAAAATAAGCAATTAAATGACTATATTGCAACAGTATATGAAAAAATGGAAACATATGTAAAAGTCGTCAACTTTTGTATCTTTCAGATAGTTATGTATAATGTGCAGCAAAGCTATGGCCTTTTGTAATTTAGGGAGTTTCAGCCATGTTAAATTTTTCGAAAATAACATGGCAGAGAAGCATCAAAATATAAGAGGACACAGATCACTTGGTGAAATCAATAAAATAATATATAAAAAGATGTTTTATTTTCGGATATTTGTGTAAAAAGATGCGTAATAATACAGTATTTCCATTCAGTATTGTAATTATTATATTATATTATGAAGGAAAAAAATATAATCAGCAAAATATACTCTATTATATAGAGATTAATATAATATAATTAGAAATAAGCGAGATCCAAATATGATGATTGCAGTTTATTTAGAATTTTTTTCTATTCTAAAAAATATTATTTTCTTGTATTTTCCAATCTGAACAGAATATATCAAATTATATTGTATTATTTGGGTTCTAACAAGGAGGATTGGCTCCCAGAGTGCAACATCGATATTCTGTCCCATATATGGGCATGTCGTGCTACAAAATTTGAATTCCAACAGCCGCCATTTTGTTCACTTCAACATTTGAATCGTGAATTTTGGTCTTATTTCCTAACGAAAAATTCTAAAACTCACAGGAAATGATCGAAATATTGGTTCGAATCTTTTGAACTGTTTATTTTGAATTTATAATCGGTTATAATTTCAGAAAATAACGACATCTCGGCGTTTTCATTGTTGGAAAATATCGACTTCGATTCTGGGAGCCAATCCTCCTTGGGTTCTAAAAAATATTATACGCAATTATTCTCGCCCAACTTGATGTACAATCCATCTGGTTAATTACTTAACCAAACAAAACAAAGAATGCACAGCATGGCAGTTAATAGGATTAACCGTTCTACTGGCCTTCTCATCTCCTTTACTTACAAATGTCACACATACATTTTATTTTGATTGTTCTATTTCTATTTGAAACATATTTACAAAATAAATATTTAGAAGAAATTAATAAATTTAATTTGATTAAAATTAATGTTAACAATGGAGTAAACATGTGAAGAAAAGTCATCAATTAAAAATCAAAAAATTAACTTTCCGATGAGTTAATCAATTCAATCCAAATTTTAACACAATGTTAATCATAGAAAGAGGGACACTATACCATCAAATAAATATGAAAAACTTAATTTGCAAATTATTATTTTTTGTGGAAATTAGAAGAATCAGTTCTTGATATTAATCCATTAACTCTAACAAACGGATTAGTTATCAGTGAACAAAACTCATTTCATAGAAATTGAAAAAACTTAGGGATTAAGGTATTACTTATATTGCTCTGACATCAATACATGTATGTGAATGGTGAAAATCTGCATGATTTTGAAAGAATTGTTGGCCAAGGGGAGGGGATCGTTACTCGATAGGTACGGGCCTGTATAAAATGCGTAATGTACTTGTATTTAACTGAAAAATTGAGCAGTTCTGTGTCAGAGGCAAAGTGTGGTTGGCAAAGTGAATACAGGTGGTTGTTTGTTGTAAACTTAATGTGGCAGAGAAACAATGGAGTGGAAACCCATTGATTAAAACTTAACTTTCCATTGAGTCAATCAATTAAATCCAAATTTTTACACAATGTTAATCATAACATAGGGGGCATTATACAATCAAATAAATATGAAAAACTTAATTTTCAAATAATTTTTTGTGGAACTCAGAACTGTTGGCTGTAGGAAATTAATCCATTGCCTCCAATAAACAGATTAGTTGTCAGTGTTAATGAAGCTCATATTAAAAAAATTAAATAATTAGGGATTAACATTTTACTGATCATATTGCTCTGACATGCTGTATGTCAATATGTTATTTACATCAGTTTGTTCTACCATGCACCAATTTGCTCAAAGCGTAATCATTGCTTTGTCAGATGAAACATTAAATTGTGCCCACTTCTTTATTTTCATTATCAAACAACTAAACATACCGAATCTCGCACCTTTTGAATATATATATTTGGAAATGGAAAACAAAGAAAGTTGTAATAAAAAGAAATGATCCAATTGTAGTAGAAACAAATGTATAACATCATGTACTAATCTGATGTTTATATCCCCCCTCCCGGGATATCCCCGGTTTATATCTCAGATATTATATGGATAACAGAAAACACACGAATTGTGAAATGTGAGAGAATACAAGTTCTTATTTTGTTTTAGCATGGATTAACACCACTTGTATCGGTTAACCTAATGGACGTTTCCTTATTTATTATCAGTGATTTGTCAGAAAAATCGGAGCAAAACATACAATATATTACAGGCTTGTAATAAGTTTTAGCCAAGCGGATCAATTTTCAAAACATACCAAGGGTTCACAATTGATAATAGGATTTTGAAAGAATTTTGGCAAGGGGGAGGGTGATTTAATCTAACCCAACGACCCCCCCCCCTTCCTTGCCATGGACCTGTATCAAATTTGTAATGTATTGATATATAGCAGTTTCGTGTCATCAATGTTTTGTGTTGTTTGTGAAGTGAATAAAGGTGTTTGTGTCTGTGTGAGAGAGGGCTTTAAGTCTTGTTTGTTGTAAGCTTAATTTGACAGAGAAACTATTGATTTAAATTGTGAGGAAACCAAATGGAGTAAAAATGTGAGGAAAGCCATTGATTAAAAATTAACTTTCCATTGAGTCAATCAATTAAATCCAAATTTTAACACAATGTTAATTATAACATAAGGGACATTATACGATCAAATAAATATGAAAAACTAAATTTGCAAATTATTTTTTGGTTGAAATTAGAACCATCGGCTGTAGAAATTAATCCATTAACTCTAACAAACAGATTATTTATCGGTGTGAACAAAACTCAAATCATAGAAATTGAATAATTAGGGATTAAAGTTTGACTTATTATATTGCTCTGGAATGTCAATACATGACGTGAATGTTGAAAAACTATATGAATTTGAAAGAATCGTTGGCCACGGGGAGGGGGGTCCTTAAGTATGGTTCTGTATAAAATGCGTGATGTGTTTATTAATTAATGTTTTTTGTTGGCAACGTGAATACAGGTGGTTGTTTGTATCATGGGTCTAGTTGAAAGCCCATGTTTGTATCTGTGTAAGAGGGGGATTTAAGAGTTGTTTGCCAAAAACCTAATGTGACAGAGAAACAATGGAATAAAAATGTGAGGAAAACCAATTAATTAAAAATTCAAAAATTAACTTTACAATGAATTAATTGATTGAATCAAAAATTTAACACAATGTTAATCATAACATGAGGGACATTATACAATCAAATATATATGTAGAAACTTATTCTGCAAATTATTTTTGTGGAATTTTTTAGAGCCATCAGCTGTAGAGATTAATCCATTAACCATAACAAACGGATTAATTACTTAAGTATAAGTATGAATGAAACTTATTTCATAGGAATTGAATAATTAGGGATTAACGGCTCGAAAATAAACGCGTATAATCGGTTTTTGATTGCAGATGCCAACATATTATTTGCTCCTGACAAAAATATTATTCTATATTATATGGTATTATATGTTGTTCCCTTTAAATAATACACGAATAATATTATTAAATCAAAAATAATTCTTCAAAATACGTATTATATTTTTTTCCGCTATAATACAAAAAATAACTGCCTATTATACTGGAAAAAATATTCTCTATGATTCTCTCTTAATGCAACTTATTTTGCAGTATATTAAACATTTTATTCTATATTATTTTTACATTTTTACCAAGTGGATATGATAGCTAAACTACAAAACATACTAAAATATACAAAAGTTAGGGCATGCATAAATGTTTCTATTTTAACATATACTGTTTCAATATGGTCCTTTAATTTTTTATTTTTTAGATTCAAAGTATTTTCAAACATTTAAAATTTTACTAGTAGATGGTTATGATTGTACAACTCATTTAATTGAATTAACAAAGATGGGACTGAGGAGGTCTAATCTTCAATTTATTTGTGTTCATGATATAACTATGTACTGCATTAATACCTGATACACAGAACTACAACTTTTCATACTTAGAAAAGTCAGCATGACACTTTTGAGTGTCTACTACATGTATGAACAACAGAAATCTTCAAAACTTGGCAATCTTTAACTAAAAATTGGCAACTCCATTGAGTTGCAAATCCCAATAAACTTGAATCATCAAAATGTAGTATTTACCATTTAATTATCCTTAATACGATGCAGATAACAGACAGACATTGAAGATATACCAGAATTTCCATCAATTTAAGAATATGAGTAATGATTTAGGAGTTTCAAAGGCTCAGATCATAAAGACAATACAATATTTGAGATCTAATGTATTGTTGTAACCATACTTTGAAGAGTTCCTGGCAGCCATTTTGGATTTTCTGAGGCACAAATCAGAAAAACAATACCATAATTGTGATCTACTATAAAATTCCCTCAATTTGAGTATAATATAGCCATACTTTGAATAGATCAGGGAACTATTGCAAATCAGACATTAAGCAGCCATTTTAGAATTTTCTGAGGCCCAAATCAGAAAAATTATACAAAATTTGCAATCTACTCTAAATTGCTTTTCATTTGAGTATAATCAAGTTATACTTCCGAACAATCTCAAAATCAGCCAATATTCCTGTTTTCCTGGGCCTCATGCACAGCGGCCCCTGGTTGTCAGGTTGAAAAACACCGATTATATGTGAAATATATATATGAAAATGAAAAACTAAAGCACTAAATGCAAAAAATTCCCGCAATTTTTAAAGCAGCTGAGCCATCTTTTTCCAGGCTAGATACACCTATACAGTATGGAAAAAACAAAAGCTGAATTAGGATTATTAGGGTTTTACAATTATCAAACAGTAAAATTGTATAAAAGATAAGAGAGTTATAGGGTAAGTAAACCCACCTATGAGGAGTGGTGGGACATATATTTGGAAGTCAGTACTGAAGAGCTGATCTGCTTAAACATACATCTCTGTCTAAGATGTTGTTATTCTATTCTAGTTAAATCCCAGTAGTTCTTTTCCCAATTAACTTCCTGGCCTTTAATAATTCAGTTCTGCTTCAGAGTTAGTATTAGAGTTTTAAGCCATCAATCAATTTAGAGTTGTACTTGGGAACCTTTTCTTATATTCATAGTTGTCTCTCATACATTGCATCAATTGGACAATGCACCAGATTGTCTAGTTGTTAAATTTCTTTACACCCAGGCCCTTGTTGAAAATGGAATTGCTCAGACTTGAGGATTTGAAATTCTCAAAACATAAGGATACTTTTTGTAGATATCTATGTCAGAATTGTCCACTAACTCCACTACTGAACATTTTTGCAGAGAAAAAAAAAAAATAAATATTCAGTGTCCAGTGTTGGTAGGTGTTCACTACAGATAAGGTAATTTATACAGAAGTCAGTAGAGAATGTGTGGAGCAAGGGAGTCCACTAGGGACAGGTGTTCACTAAGCCAGGTTTTACTGTATGTGAAAGATGATTCTTCAGTAATATGTAAAACTAACAGCCTAGATCAGGCCTACTAGACTTCCACCAACGCAAATATCAGATCTGACCTCCCTACGTTCCTTGAACTCGAACGATGGTTCTCACATCGCAAATGCGAAAAAAACACCGGAAAATGAAATATCTACAAGCATCTTCTCATAAGTCATACTTTTCCTCAGCACCCCCGTCCCTGTTATATAAAGATACAGAGATTTTACTCAAAACTAATTTAAAGAAACATTGCGTCTTGTCTATCAAATTGCACTACAACTTGTAATTCCATTGAAAATAATTGAAATTAAGTTGCAATTTTTGTTCTTATACTTCAAACAAATATTTCTATTCTTCATCAATTTACGAGTTTCCTGGATAATCCCGCAAAGCATGATGGTTTCAATTAAGTTTCTATACCAGCAAGAATGTCAATCAATTACCATAATACTCTAATTCTGTATGATGACATGCTATAAAGGTTATAATGTACTTTTTAGTACCAATTAATCTACCTTAAGCCATAATAGAAGAAAAATAAAGCAATGAGGGTGTAACATCAGGATTTTATTAGTTTATTTCTAAGGGGATTAATGGTACTGATACCAAAAAAGGATCTACCAAAGGATGAGTTAAAACTAGAGACCCTTAATATCAATTAATCCACCTTAAGCCATAATAGAAGAAAAATAAAGCAATACGGGTGAAACATCAGAATTTTATTCGTTTATTTCTAAACTGTCAGTTGCAAAAATAGGAAGCTGTGATGAGCAAAATTACAGAGAATAATATAACGCTACCTATTATCATTACTTACCATATAAATTGGTTTTTAATCTAGACTGAATCGATTCCTGAGTAGCACACAATCCTAGCTTGCTCTGCTGTGATTTAGACCTGAAAATCATGAAAAATGGAGCTTCAATTCAAAGATTTGCCTCTCTATGTAAACTAATTTCATGAACTCTAGAAAATATAAGAATTCTATAAATACTGGGTTCAAAATTTGAAATGAGCCACAAAATCTTTAATGTCATGAAGAAAGCAAAAATGGATTTCTTAAACTGTTAAAGATTTTTGCTACCTACTGATCACATGATCACCTTCTCTGGGTAGAGAACTCGACAGAAATAAAATACAAGAGTAACACAAGGGTTAAAATAAACGAAATCTAAAACTGAATCTGTTCAGCTGCCACTCTTAACAAATATCCACTTACGTCAGTGCATTATCTGCGAATAAAACAATACTGATACTCCAGCTCTTGGGAAATAAAAAATAAGATTTATTGTAATTTATACCAGAGATATCATTTTCAGTGCCATTAGGGTAATTATTACTGACTAGTATAATAGAAATCCTAAATATGATAATAGTGTTTATATAATTAGTGATATTACTCTTGAGTTCAAAGAGGTTCTTGTGGATGGTTCAGATAAAGCTGGATTGGTTCATCATTAAAATCACCCTTCATAATATCATCATCTTCGTGTATATCATTTATTTCTCTATTGTCCATCAAATATAATCATGTGATCAGTGAGTAGCAAAAAACCTTTACGAGGTATTATGTAATTCAATAAATAACTGTGAGGGTTGATCAAAAAAAATCTTCATCATTAGATCTAAAAACATTAATATTTGATGTTTGTTGTTCTTACTTGGCCTCTTACAGACATCTGCTAGTCTATGAAATAGGTTTGCTTTTGTACTTTTTATGTTTTTTTCAGAATGTATCTCTTTTTTATTTGAGGTAAATCAATAATGTATACATATACACTTAGATAAGCCAAATGTCCCCTTGGAAAATCTTTATCACTGTTATATAAATTGTTAGTGATTTTAATAAATAAAAAGAATAAAAAAACATTTAAAGATTGAGTTTTTGAGAAGATAAGTACTAGATCCATATTAGGAAACATTAATTCTTCGTATTATCCTTCAGTGGCAGTGACAAATATGTTTCTATGGAAACACATGACAACTAGAGGTCGTTTTGATCTCATTGTATGATATTTCCACAATTGATTTATGTGGAAATTAAATGTATTTTCTAATCACAGAGTATCAGGATTTCCCCTCATTCCACATTTCAAGACACATTTTACATTGATTCTAGCATAAAATTTCCTATCTGTAGTGAATATCTACCTACAGTGAACACATTTTTGTGGTTTCATAGGTGTTTACTATACAGGTTTTACTGTATATGGAATATTTAAGTAAACTTCAAATCTATATCATAAATATCTTCCACGTTTTTTTTTTAATTCTATGTTCTATACTATATTTGTATTTTTATGAATGTTTTGTAAATATTTCATGTTGAAATAAATTAATAAATTGATAAAAATTATTCAATGGGCGTGGCCCTAATATTCCTCAATGCTTGAAATATTACTGCAGGTGTACTATCAATATATTATATAGAGCTACAACTGCTACATTAAAATGGCCGTTGAGGCCCAGAGCCTGTGATTTTTGATATGGGGCAGCAGATGTTTCATCATTTCCTGCATTGGAAAATAGCATATGCATTAATGGGCTCTCATGGTGATAGAATCATACAGGAAATTTGCTTCTGTGGATGATACAATGTATATATTTCCTATTTCCACGCTGAAATATATGATTATTGATAATATTAGGGAATGTTTCATGAGTTTTCCAATTGTGATTAGCAGAATATAGAACTGTTAAGTCATAGTACAGGAGCACAATAGATTTGCACAAGAGTGTCTTATAAGAATGAGTAATATATTATAGTATCCAAATATTTATTCTTGTCCTATTCTGTGATTAAACCAGCAAGCCTGTAGCGAACCCCCCCCTGGCCAAAAATTCTTTCAAAATCATGCAGTTTTTCACCATTTTGAGCACTTTTCAAGTGATTTTAGCCATATTTGGGGCAAAATTGTCAAATGTGAACCCCCCCTGGAAATTTTTGAAAATTGACCCCCCCCTTGGCAAATCCTGGCTACGGGCCTGACCAGTAATACCTTATTTATGGCTTCTACAACATAACAGTGTTATAAACAAACAGGTTAAATCAATGACATAGCTACATACTGGCAGTGCTCAAGAATGCAAAATCAATTACATTCTATTCAAAATCAGAAATTTACCAGCAATTAAGCCCCTCAGCTAATAGAAAGGAGAATTGGGAAACGTCATCTCTTAAGTTTCATTTAACATGATAACACTGAAGTATATTTAACAGTCTGTAGTTAAAGGGTTGTCTATGTAAAAATCACACTTGTGTCACAAAAAGGTGTTAAATGCAGAGGGATCCACTTAGAAAAAGCCATTATTCTTATACAGGGGTTTCTTCATTAGCAGCAGGCAATATGCAATTTTCACCTGTTGTTTTCACAAAATCGCCTGTTGTTTTAGGGATTTTTAGTTTTTAGGGACTTTTCCATGTTAAATCTATGATTTCCATTAATTTTACCTGTTGTTTTCAATTATTTAGCCTGTTGTGAAAAATTCTAGTGAAACCCCTGTTATATGGAAATATTTTAGAAAGCTTTGCATGCTCTTAGGAATGTTTTTAATAGATGGGTTTTCCCTTGGAAAAATAGATGGATTTTCCTTAGAAAAAATCACTTTTTATAGAAGGGTGTTCCTTAGAAAAAATAGCTTTTTTAAAAGATGGATGTTCCTTATTAAAAATATTTTTTTAATAGATGGATGTTCCTTAGGAAGAGGTGTTTATCAAAAAGGGAAGTGCTTATTATGGAAGAGATGTTTTACTATAGAAAGTATATGAAGATCCCAAAAGAGTTGTCTTTCTTTTGGATCTTTACTGTCGGGGTGATTCTTTCGGATAATATTTTCTATTGATGGGGTGTTTATTTATTTATTTAACAGAGGAGATTTTCTGTGAGTTATCTTGGAAGAGATGTTCTACTGTAAATTGACATTTCTATGGAAGGACATTTTAAAAGAGAAAGTTTCTTTGGGAGAGATATTTACAATAGAAGCAAGGTAACTCCTAGAGTTGTTTACTTTGAAGAGGTGTTCCCAAGAGAATTATGATTTCTATAGAGAGGTGTGGAATAAGGTGAAGTCTTTCCTACAAAATTGAATATACAAATGTATTGGGACATTCGAACAAGTTTCTGTGCTAGTTCTCTTTTATCTCAACAAAACTCTCTAATATTCCACATAGTTATCATCTTCTCTTGGGTTAATTTATCCATTTAGCCAGTGATTAAATACCAATTAATCTTTAAAGTTTAGTATTGACAAAAGTCGGATGCAAGTACTTGAAGTATGTGGCTGAGGAAATGAACAATTACCGCCTGAATAATTCAATATCTAAGGAGACCAACATACCCCCTTGATTAAGGAATTCTTAAAGGGCAATGACAAAATGCAATCTGTTTGGTCATAAGATCAAGAATAGGATCAATCTCATTGGGACCAGGCTTGGAATTGAATTGCTTTTTTGTAAAATAGTTGAATTCACTCTGATTTACCTGATCATTTCTTAACTATCAGAATACATGTATCCAGTCCATTACTATTGTTATTTGACTTATATGCTATACAGACTGGTGAACGAATGATAAATGTAGTAATGGGTGGACTGATGGAGAGCTTCACTATATCCCTACTTTGTTCATTAGGATAAAACAAACTAATGGTAGTTTAAATCTAATGCAGGTTGTGTAACCACATAACAAATGTATCAACCTTGGAGAAAGTATTTAGCAATCAGAGAGTCTACCATGTAGGCAGTTAAACAATCTCCCCCTTGATGATCAGCTAAATATATAAGTTTGTCTATCGCACTTTCACAAACAAGGCATAATGCAAATGTCACCACCTGCCATTTGTTTTAGATGACATTAACGCTAACAGTCAGACACCAACCACCAAATGTTAATCACCATCCACAAAAAAAGATGGAGACTGTAACGATACATAAAACTGAAAAAAATGAAAAATGTCATTTTAATTCTATTTCATTTGAAATTAATAACCATTTGGTTTATCATTGGCAATTATAATCCAGGAATTACATAAGAAGTTCACCATGTGGACCTACATGTACCGTATTCCTATGTACACATACATGTCAACCAGCAGTTCTAAGGCAGACACCTACCAATTCTAGCAATAAAAGAGTTTCACACGGCAGAGAGAAACAAGTAAGATAGAACTACATGTATAGGGTGTCTCAAAAAAATGTACCCAAAAGTATATCAACACCATAGACAAACCAATCAATATTTTCAGACATTTTTTGCATGGTCTTGTAGATAAAAGATGAAAGTGTTTTCCCCTTTACACAGTTTTTAATTCAGTTTTGCCTTTTTGATACTAAACCCGTTACCGTTGACACCACATATTCAATGTAACCTCATATTTCGATGACACTCTGTATCCTTACTACCACATTGTTCATCACATTTGATATTTCTGGTGGAATGTTTTGATTTCTCTTCGGATGCTGGTCTTAACTTGTTCTAGGTCTCTTAGCTTGGGTTTAGCATAAAACTGGTCCTTCAAATAGCCTCAAAGAAAAAAGTATGGGCCGTCAAATATGGTGAATAAGGGAGGCCCTCACAATGTCTTATAGCCCCCTTATACAGAGAGGTCAGAGGTTCAAGAAACTGCATTGGTTGCGATTCTAATGTAGCTTTTGTTGTGTGTATCAATGTGAGACCACTGTGTTTTCATTTGGATATCATTTGATCTCTAGGCTAGCCTGCCTAACTCTGGAAGGTAACTCCTGAATCATTTGCCGATAATTGACCTGATTATCTGTGTTTGTTCTGCCATTGTCGTCCTCAAACATCTTTCTCTGTGGCTATTTGAAGGAGTGTTTTAATGCTCATTCCAAGAAAAAAGACCTAGAACAACTTAAGGACAACATCCAAAGAGAAATCCAAAACATTCCACCGGAATTATTATCAAATGTAATGAACAATGAATCAGTAAGGATACAGGCTGTCATCGAAAAATGAGGTTACATCGATTATGTGGTGTAAAGGGTAAAGGGTTAAAGCATCAAAAAGACATGACTGAAATAAAAATGGTGTATTGGGGAGAAAACTTTCATGTTTTGGCTACATGACCATGCAAAAAATGTCTGAAAATATTGATTGGTTTATCTGTGCTCTTGATATACTTTTGGGTACATTTTTTGAGACACCCTGTATATCTTAGACTTGGTTTTACACTATTTCCAGTGACAGAAAGGAAAAAATAAGTGAAGAATGAATTTACAATTGCAATCCTTACATTAGACAATTAAAATCTGCAATATAATATGTAAATCGCATAGCAATGACCTGTGATTATCCCGATGAAATAATTAGGAAATGTATCGGAATGCTATATGTGAAATAGGAGCATTACTTCCTAATCAGAAGGCTGCACTCTGAAAAATCAATAACAATCAGTCAATTTCTCTCTTTGTGAGACGTGCTTTCAAGAATTGGAATTAGGGAATTGCATGTAGAAGTTATATTTTGAAATAGCTAATCTAAATTTTAGGCATTCTGATGGTAAACTATTGGGCCTGACTAGGTATGAATGCATATGAATACAAATGGTTTCCAAAAACCATTGCTATGGGAAAGAAGAAGCCTTATGGAGGCCATCACTGAATCTTTATAGAAGCATCCTTAACCCCCCCCCCTGCTCTATTTGGGAGTCAGTGATGTACAACATGATCAGAAGATACATGTACATGCACGATATTGTTCTTTTCGGGATCTTTCCTTATGAGGACACAATTCTTATTTTTACAATTCTGACAAAACTGTTTCAGTTCAAATATATGCTAAACTCTGATTCTACTCATTTTCAAGTGGGTGAAAAGGGGTTTTCGGGTAGGTGCAAGCCTGTTTCAATTGGGTGCTCCACTCAATTCCTTTAGTGCTGGGAACATCACTCTATGGTATTCAAATCAATGAAGGAGCAAGTAAAATGTTCTTCTGACACCATGTTAGAATCTGCTCCCTGAACAAACAATTTGGTTACAAAGCAAAATTGCGAGACTGTTTAATAATACATGTACATTGAAACATGTCCATTGAATCAGCTTGAATATAACCAGGCAAAGATAATAAATCCTTGTCAATTAAGGAATGCTATAGTATGCTTTACCCATCTTAGCCGATTGAAATTATTCAATATCAGAATAAAAGACTAAAAGCAAGATGAATGCCATAAAATAAACTTACCCCTTATACTCTTTCTTTAAACATTAGCAAATCCAGAGTCTTAAACAAATCCAGTTGATGCCATTTAAAGATGTCTGCAAACAAAGTAAAGATTTTGTAAATGTCTTTCTTATTGCTTAATGGGCAAGCTAGTTTGATTATAGAAAAATCTATCATCCAAACTGGTGTATGTATTACTCCCCAATGTATCCTATAAGGCAACAGTACCAGCTATATTAATCTCAAATGGATACATGAATTGGTGTCACAACAATATGAATTTTCAGCCCAATTCTTGATGGAATTTTTACATGATTACAAACAATGTCATCAAAGATACAAATTTTCAAATCTTCCATTTTCAAAGGAGTAGAAATGCATAGAATTTGGCATAAGCTTACCAAAGGGTTGTCTTCTAGTTATGCCTAATGGAGGGAACAAGCTGAGAAATCAATAAAGTAACTGATGAAACTAGTAGGTAGTAAGCTAGCACCCAAAAATGTATTAGTTCGTGAACAAATTGAAATTACTTGTTTCTTATGTATTTTTATGTGATACTTCAGAAAATGTTTGTCTGACGCGCCGTTTCCGGGGCGAAAATTGTCAAATTGGCGTTTTCGACCCTAAAATGGAAAATTACAGGGGGTACTTTATCATCATTGAATAAATCCTTCAGTTGGTCTTCAATCATCATAATAATTTTATGGGGAGTTGATTGGATCATGCTGAGGTAGTATGTTAAGGTTCAATCACCTGTCACTCATGGTTGCCATGGAAACCACAATTTTCATTGAAAAATCCTTAATTTTGGCCAAACCTGTACAGGTACATAATATAGAATGAGGATTATTTTTCAAATCAACAGATATAAGAATATTTTAGCACACCCAAAATGGCCAGGGAAGTTCAAGCATTTGTTTAAGCATAAAGGATATTGCAATTTATATAATTGGTAAGTGTCAAAGACCATACTACTACATAAGTGATCAAAAGTGGGTGTCGCCCCCATTATAGTAAATGATTACCATTCTCTGAAAAGACAGAGTTTAACTTGACTTTTGAGATACATTTATATTGAAGTTCTTTGAATATACTTAATATCATGCATCCCTGGTATATAATGTACATATGAGTGTAAAAGTTGTTACATGGGGAGCGGAGGGGGGGGGGGGTGGTAGTAACAGAATTTGGAGGGGGCAGAGCTAATCAGCCTTAGTATAATTCTCATTTATATAGTTCTGGATATTCAAAGGTTACATCTTCTGGGTCTTCTTCATTTTCATAACAATATATAGGTACTACATTTTACATGATTGGTGTCAAAGACCATACCATTACATAAGTGATCAAAAGTAGGCATCATCACATTCATAGTAGTAGATGATTTCCATTCTCTATAAATACAGGGTTTAAGTAGAATTTTCAAGATATATATATATATATTTATCATTTATACTTCTTTGATTATACTTAATATCAACCATTTCAGGTAAATAATGTACATCTCATATCTTATAGTTTTCATTGACTTAAACTACTTTATAGTTGATGTAACGCTTTGATATTTGAACTAAACCAGGCTTATATGGCATATACCATCGCTCGATACTGACCAGTGACATCTGAGTTTTATAGTTATTGCATGAGAGGCAGGTTGAGAGGGGGGGGGGCTAGTAATAGAAACTGGAAGGGGGCTCATATGGTTCATTCTCTACAAACAGAGGTCAACTTGAGTTTTAAGATCATCCAGTGATCTCCCTAGGATTTCTTCTTAGGTGGGTATAAAATTTTCATTTTCACAATTTAGACCAAAATTGGTCAAAATATGCTGATTTTTCATGATTTTTCTAACTTTCAAGTGGGTGCATATGGATTTTCAGGTGGGTGCAAACCTATTTTCAGGTGGGTGCAAACCTATTTTCA
Organism: Owenia fusiformis; assembly: GCA_903813345.2. Lineage (NCBI taxonomy): Eukaryota > Metazoa > Annelida > Polychaeta > Sabellida > Oweniidae > Owenia > Owenia fusiformis. Next base: position 32,091,940 of record CAIIXF020000003.1, on the reverse strand, counting down.
AAATCTCAGGTGGGTACTGCGCCCGCTTGCTTTAATGCTTAGAAGATCACTGTCATCTATACGTCATCTATACTTCTATTATTTAAGAAATATAGACTGAAGAGCAGGTGTTATATTGACAAATACACTCCACATGGCTATGCAAGAGAGTGAGGGGTTCGAAAGCTTTTGTACCTAGCCCTAAGGGGTCATTGTCAATATCACGCCTGCTCTGAGGTATATATTACAATTCAAACATGAAAACTCCCCAAAATTTTTCGAATATTCAACTTATGGTCTGCCGTTACTACAGCCCTCTTGATGTCACAAATTACTTGTATTACCAAGGGTAGTGTTGACATATATACCCCGGGTAAAATGTTGACTTTGTTCACAGTTTATAGAAGGCGTGAATACAGTCATGTTCAAATATAATTTATATAAACCATTTCTCATAAATATGTTTAGTAGTATAGTTTTTATATGAGGTGAGGGTGGGGAAGTGGTTTCAGACCTTGGAGGGAGCTCTACTCCCTCCCAATTATTCTGTTACTACTCCCATCTAGGGTCTGGCATAATATATGCAGCCTTCATACCTTCGCTAGATGAAGTAAGTGCCAGGCGTTGAAGGGGCAGGATAGCACATTTTAAAAAGATGGAGCACCATATTGAGTCCCAGCTGAATGACTCTCAAATCTGCAAGTGTTTAGTGGTATTTTCTCTTGAGAGATTGTTGATATATCAATATCATGCGATAAATCCCAAGAATGAAAATGATCAGACTATGAGAAGGCTCATCTATAGTTGTTGTATTGCCATGACTAGACGCTCTGATACTCATAGCATCTTTCTGTCTCACCTGAAGGGCTGGGAAGAAATAAAATTTCATGGTTTATCATGATGATCACTAGAAAGGATATGGCATTTCCCACCTGCTACACGGTAGATTTTTTCTTGGCATATTCTGGTCTTATTAAGTGTAACTGGTATAGTTGCTTCTTGTTTGCATCCTTATTCATGAACTCATTCCAATCTTAAGGGACTCATGTATTTCTACATTTGATAAGGTGATGTGCCACCACCCACTCCTTCTCCTATCAGGTTCGTTTAATGAATTTTGGATTTAATTATCACATAATCACTCTGCTGTTAGAAGTATCTTGAAAAACATGTATTTTCTGCCAGCTCCAGAAACAAAACAACCCATCAGAGAATCCATGAAATTTAGTATGATATTTCCTTAGGGCCGATATGGGCCCGAGTAATATTGTCACAAGGAATAAACACATTTTCAATCCATCTCTCATGTGCATTTTAAAGATTACATATCTTTCATTTATAAGTCCTTCAATCAATGTGTTAGGATAAGCACAGAATACAGCAAAGTGTAGTGCTGGACACACAAAAGAAGACTGATTAATATAATAAAAAAACATTTATGTTAAGCCACAATGTCTTACACCAGCAAAACCACATAAACCAATTGAAATAGAAGTTTAGACCCCATAAAACAATCAAAGACTATGAAGGAACCGACATCAGTCTTCTTCCACCTTGTCAAGAGCTTACTACAAAGCACTTATCGTGCATATGGCCCATATTGTAAACCCTGACATTCCAGCAGAAGATGGATATGGATGGAAACTGAATGACTCCACCATTGCATTGAGTATTGACTGGTATTCTCAGACAAATGATTGTTGATATAGCACCAGGAGATGAATCAGAAAGACTACAGAAGATGTATCTTATGAAATCCAGAACTCTGAAGATGAAATTGATACTTAATGCTGACTTGTTCCCCCCACCCCTCCGAATTCTGTTACTACCCCCCTCCCATACAATAACTATATACAGTATATTGAGATAACTAAGAAGACCCAGAAAATACTCTATGAAGAAGTCAATAGGAAGAATTTATTAGTATTCCTAAGGCTGATTAACTCTGCCCCCTCCCAATTCTGTTACTAACCTCACCCCTCCTCATGCAATAACCAGTCCAATGTAAATGTATCTCAAGTCAAGTTTAACTCTGTTTTTACAGAGAATAGCAATCATCTACTCTAGTATGGGGGCGACGCCCACTCTTGATTACACTGTACTTGGGTAATTGTATGTTCTTTGACACTGACCAATCATGTAAGTTGTAATATCCCATATACTGAGATGAATATGAAGAAGACCCATGCAGAAGACGTACCCCATGAAATCCAGATATATGTAGATGAGATTTATACTTAAGGCTGATTAGCTCTGCCTCCTCCCAATTCTTTTACTAGCCCCCCCCCCTCTGTACCCCCCCCCCCCAATGCAATAACTATAACACTTAGATGTACATTATTTACCAGAAATGCTTGATATAAAATATAATCAAATAAGTCTAGTGTAAATGTATCTCAAAAGTCAAGTTGAACTCTGTTTTTATAGAGTATAGCAATCATCTACTATTATGGGGGCGACGCCCACTTTTGATCACTCATGTAATTGTATGTTCTTTGACACTGACCAATCATGTAAGTTGCAATATCCTTTATATTTAAACAAATGTTTGAACTGTACTGGTTATTTTGAGTGTGCTAAAATGTGCTGATATGTATTGATTCGAAAAATAATCCATATTCTACATGATGTACATGTTCAGGTTTTGCAAAATTAAGGATATTTTGAACGAAAATTGTGGTTTCCATGACAACCATGAGTGACAGAGCATTGGAATTTTACATACTACCTCAGCATGATCCAATCAACTCCCCATACAATTATTATGATGATTGAAGACTAACAGAATGATTTATCGAGTGATGATAAAGTACCCCCAGTAATTTTCCATTTTAGGGTCGAAAACCCCATTTTGACAATTTTCGCCCCGGATATGGCGCGTCAGACAAAAAAATTCTGAAGCATCATATAAAAATACATAAGAAACAAGTAATTTCAATTTGTTCACGAACTAATACATTTTTGGGTGCTAGCTTACTACCTATAGGAACCAATATTGAGTAGGCGGCTTCATGGTAGTTGCGGAATCTCGATAGATTAATTCCTTTGAACACGAACCCGTAAATAGAAATTATGCAAAAATATTATCAGAGGGATGACTTAGACTAGTCCATTTTACCAGTAGAAATATTATATACAATATTTAACAGAGATCTTTTTTCTATTTTAATCAGTATTTCATTTTTCACTTTTATTTAAAATTATCACTAAAATTTTATGTATATATAAATTTGAGTCCATGTACATATATGCTGCACCATACTTGGCATACATTAAGGACTTAAGGTGTATCTTTGTGGTGATGTACAATTCCAGTGTAATGACTTACATGGAAAGTTGTTAGTGCACAATCCCATCATTGTGAGAGAGAACCCCTTTGAACATGACACATAACTGCATCAAGGCATGATTTAAGATTAAACATATCTGTGTAGCCATTTTATATTTCTTTAGCTTCACTGGACTAGAAAGATGATAACATGTGATGTTACTTTTAAATACATTTTCAATTTGGGTATATATACTAGAGGCTTGAATGTAATTATGTGAGAATGAAAAAATCTTGGTAGAAAAATAAGTTCTTGCCAAAATACCAAATACGGAAGGAGTAAAATTTTAAAGATTTTGGACGAAATATTTAAGAATAGTTATGTCACTTTAAATAGTCCTTAATTATATTTATTAACATTATTTTGGATGAAATAATGCAGATAGTACTGCCACATTAAAGGGACAATACTGGAAATCGGGAATAATTCCTTAGAAAATCTTCAAAATAAATCGTTGGTGCCTCAAACCTGCCCCTAAGAATGGCTACGACGTGAACTTACTTTTGTCAAAATACCGGAGCCTGAAAAAAATCACTCACCTAGATATCAACGAAAGAAGTGTCAGTTTCGTTCGACTGCGAGAGCAAAATTGAAGCTGAGCTAAACGGTTTTCGTTTGTCGTAAAATTGACCTCATTTAACTGCGCCATCTGGCGAATGAATCATTGTTTCGTGTCATATGATTCGTTGTTTTGTGTCACGTGACCTACCTTTAGACCTTTTGCCACCTATCGTAAGTTAATCGAATTAAAATGAAATTTTTCGATCCAAGAAGAAAATTTGCACAAAAATTATAAACCCGGCTTGACATAATCTTTGTCTTTCTATCGTCTTCTTGATGAGGCACATCCGAACTTGGGATTAATAGCCATTCAACCAAGCCACAAAAAGTATGTATATTAGTTGTTCAACATGTTCAATTGTGTTAATATTTCCCGGAACTCGGCCTTTAAATATATATTTATTAAACTTGTTTTGGATGAAATAATACATATAGTACTGCCACGTTAAATATATCTTACATTTATCAAAATTGATTTGGATGAAATAATATGGATAGTAACCGCCATTCTAAATATAAATTAATTATATCCATCAAATTGAAATAATACAGATAGTACTGCCACTTTAAATATATATTTATTAAACTTGTTTTGGATGAAATAATACATATAGTACTGCCACGTTAAATATATCTTACATTTATTAAAATTGATTTGGATGAAATAATATGGATAGTAACCGCCATTCTAAATATATATTAATTATATCTATCAAATTGAAATAATACAGATAGTAGTGCCACTTTAAATATATATCAATAAGATCTGTTCAAATAATTTAGATGAAACACTAGTTATATAAATACAGACAGTATCTCTTTAAATGTTCATAAATCAGATTTGTTTATATTTTAGAATTAACCAAAGACTTACACTTCTTGATCTTAAAAATGGCAAAGCAATACATGTATCTATACTAAACAAATCTGATTAAAGAACATTTCAAGAGGTACCACAGTTGTTTCAATTAACCTGAATTATTTTTAAATAAATTTTGATTTACAATTTTTAAAAAACCAAATTTAAAGACAATGGTTCATTCTAAAATACAAGTACTTAATTTAAGCAATAAGTATAGTAAAGTTAATTTTAAAAAAAATGTTTTAAAAACCAAATTTCCAATAAGCAAACTCTATGATATGTATGGGCAATGCTCATGAACTGGAATAAATGCTAATGTAAATCATTGATGTGTCTGTAGGTTGCTATGGATACTTTAGAATGATAAATTCAGCAGGTATGTACTGTATATTAGTAATAATAGAGTTCTATATGCTGAATTTTAGCAAGTGACTTTACCATTACAAATATATCTACAAATTATCAAAATGTCATGATTTCTCCACTTTAAAACAAGAACCTCTCAAAGATCAGTTCTGGCAGAAAAAGACTGTTGACCTTGAAAGCAGGTTTACCTCAATCTCTGTGATTTTACGTTTTTACAAAGATCTTGTGAAGTTGCCATTTGGGCAATAATAGGTGATTTAGACTATATTTTTGTATGCCCGCCGTGCTGCGTAATATTTTAATATATATATATTTTATTGCAATCGAACTCCTGTGGTGCACTAGCAACAAGCAGGCGCAATTGACACACACGAGCAGCGGACAAGGTTGCCACAGCGTAATTAGCGGTTTAAGTATGCTTGGATGTAATTTGCAATACATGGGCTATTTGTTCTTTTTCGTGATACCTAGGGGGAATACTTATTATATAATATTATGCAATTGCACTAGCCCGCGGGCAATTCAAAAATGCAGCCTATACTAAAGTGAAAATGAGTGCTAATTACTTTGGTCACACCAAATCTTCAGTGATTGTCTACACCTTTATTTTGATATTTGTTAGTCTAGGATGATATCAAACTTCAAAAAGTGTTTGTCTCGAAATATCTAAAATAATTTTTAGTTTGGAACTTTTTGCTCAGATCTCATTTTAATCTCCATTTTCCTGATTGCCATGGTAACTATATGGTTATGATAACCATAAAAACTTGATTTTTGAAAGATATCTACCTAGTGGTGGTTGGACCCAGTTTGGGAGAAATCGGGCCTGAATCTACATGTAACTCAATATTTCAACCTTCCCCAAATTCCTCCATCAATTGGTACAGTATATTAATCCAAGCGCTAGATATAGTCAGTTATTATAACAGGGGATTCCCTACTACCACTACCTTCAATAGACACGCAATAAAATCTTCTCTTAAAAACAACCAATGAACCATGTCTCATGTCTTTTTGGGTTTTAACTACAACAAAAAATAATCTTAAAATACTCAGGAATTTATTGAGGTTTGCTATTGTAATGATCCTCAATAACAAGTTATTGCTACTGTAACAGCTTCAGCTGTAGTGGCTAGCCATTATAGCTCAATGGTGGACTGATCGATGCGTCGTTCCATGCAACTTTCGATGGTGAGGTGAAATGTCACCAGTGATCTGTACTGTAGCTCAAAGGTGGAGCGCAAGACTTTAGAGAAGAAGGTCCTGGGCTTGAAACAAAAGCAGGGCATTTTCTCCCTTTCATGTCCAGTATCTGGCTTGTTAAGCTACAGACAAGTGTCCTCAGATAAGACTTAGCACATTCTCTTTCATGTCCAGTATCTGGCTTGTTACATTACAGCTCTCCAGATGAGCATCCTTGGGTCGTTACATTTTTTGTTAGTTATACATGCCCGAAACTACCAAATCATAATCAAATGAGTGGACTTCACAAAAAACTATGGTAATAATGTTTGAACACCAGAGAGTACATGAATCTCTCTAGCACTAAAGGAAGTGGATTGCAGGCCAAGTTATAAACAATTACTTTCAAATTTGTTGATACATGTACAGCTGAGACTGAAGTAGCAACTTATAATGAGCATCATTACACCACCACCCTGAAGGACAATGCCCCATTGTACCCTGAGTAAAGTTGATAGTACAGTCCCTGTATATAGGCAAACCAATACCACCTGACCTGTAGGTATTCACTTATCCGATTCGATTTATCCAATTCCATTGCACACCAATGATTGTTCAGGCAGTGTTTCTACAACATGGGAGAATAATACATGCATCCTGGTTCTGCCGATTAACCCTTACAATTATGGATTTGACTACATTAAACTAAATAACTGAATATTAGAATTCTTTTTGAATTTTTATGCAGTTAAATCTACAATCGTATGGTTAATCGGCAGAAAGAGGAAAATTTCATTTTTAATCGCAAAATTCCTCCATCTAGTTAAGGGGATTCACCTTCCAACATCTTGAAAAGTGCTGAGATATTCCCGATGTAACACGAAAACCTCTTCGTTCTGCCATGGGTTTTCTACTAGAAATTGAAAGCCCATGGTTCTGCCGATTACACATACTGTACCTACACTGTATACAATTGGTAATTCAATTGAATTAGTAAAATAATCCTTAAATACTCAGGAATGTAACGAGGTAGGTATTTCAAGTGTGCAATACAGTACGTAGTATTTTCTCCAATGTTGTAGGAACCATAGGCCAAGGAAAAAGTAATAGTAAGCTGTATATAGAAGAGACAGGTCCACAAGTAAGATTGAAAATTTTTCAAATTTTTTTAGTCTTGGCACTAGTTCTCCTTACTGGTATCAAATTGTATTCCCAAATCTCTCCAAAATCTTCTTCAAAGTGTTTTTCAAACTTATATCATCACGGGGTACCATCGAATAATTTTGGCAACGTACCGGAGAACGACATTTTACTAAGAAATGGCAATAATTTAGCACAATATATTTTTTAACTAGAGTTCTACTTTGATTTTGACAAAAGTAAGCATTCCATGCAATGGCTATTTCATTCATGAGTTTGTAGGAATTCTGTTGGAACCCAGTTCTGATCAAGTACGAAGTTATTGAAATCGGCGCAGTCAGGCTTTACTCCGAAAGATGGTTTTTCGATTATAACTTTTTACAACATTTAAGTATAGACTTTTGAAAAAAGTACAGAATAGTCCTTATACTATTGAATAATTCTGTTATTTCTGATTCACACGACTCTGATTTGTTTAATTAAAAAAAAAGTTTTAAAAATATTACTTAGGAACGTAACCGGAGCTGGGAACGTAACCGGAGCAGATCAGTTGAATTATATAATTTAAAAAAATAAAATATATGATTTAAAGCATATATATTAATAAATACGCATTCGAACAATCCCGTATGTTTTTAAATTAGTATATGTGCTTTAAATCATATATTTTAATTTTTTTGATTAAATAATTCAACTGATCTGCTCCGGTTACGTTCCCAGCTCCGGTTACGTTCCTAAGTTATATTTTTAAAACTTTTTTTTAATTAAACAAATCAGAGTCGTGTGAATCAGAAATAACAGAATTATTCAAAAGTATAAGGACTATTCTGTACTTTTTTCAAAAGTCTATACTTAAATGTTGTGAAAAGTTATAATCGAAAAACCATCTTTCGGAGTAAAGTCCGTCTGCGCCGATTTCAATAAATTCGTACTTGATCAGAACTGGGTTCCAACAGAATTCCTACAAACTCATGAATGAAATAGTTATTGCATGGAGTACTTACTTTTGTCAAAATCAAAATAGAACTCTAGTTAAAAAATATATTGTGCTAAATTATTGCCATTTCTTAGTAAAATGTCGTTCTCCGGTACGTTGCCAAAATTATTCGATGGTACCCCGTGATCATTGTTTTTTTCAAATCTTTATCTAAAAACTGCATATAATACTGCATATAAAACCTTGTTTTTTTTTTTATATCCAATGTTTTGCGGTGCTTTAATGCCACCTTATATAGTCTCTGGTGCTACTTTTCACTTTGTATTATCACTGATGTGGTTTACACTGCTGTTTTGTAAGAGTTTATTTTTATTTTGTTTTTTTTAAAAACAACAACTATGGATATCTGCAATTGCCTGGCAAGCTGAAACTGATTGTCACTGGTGGAGGTCAGGGAGGTCAGCAGTGACCAATCAGATCACTTGTTTACTAATGAACTTGCCAAGCAATTGCAGGTTTTCAGAAATTCTCTCTTTTAGACAGCATTATTCACTCTATAACAGAGACATGTAGCACTATGATATGAGATGAGCACTATGATAGGCCCTATAGTATAAGAAGTAATAAGGGGAATAACACTTTACTACTTCCGGGTTCTGTAAATGAAAAAATAAAAAAAACTATTGTTCAGAATTCCACAATAAGGGTATCATTTTTAAGAAAAATTATTTAGCGGCAACATACATGTCAGTATATTTCTTGTAGACACGCTGCAAATATGATTTTTTCGTATTATCTGTTACCTTAGCATCAGACCATGAAGTCCTATACAGACATATTTTTCATAGTTTACCTTATCGATCGATTTCTCCCTCAATGTTTCGTCGATTGATCTCTGGTTTGATCCAGTTGTAATACACACATACGCAATGGTATACGCTGTTCCAATTGTACTATTATTGTTCCAAAATGTGTAAAAGCATACTAATTTTAAAAATACGACTGTGTTTGACAATTCTCTTGAAATAATGACGTAGTAAACTTGACCCGTCTGACCTTTCATAATTCTATTTTAAAACGGCAAAATAACATATTTTTACAGGCTGAACAGCATAAGCGCAGCATCCCTACAAATCTCTAGTGGGTCAATGATTCTACGAGTAAAGGACAAGTTAATTGGCGAAAGAAATCGCTATAAAGGTGAGTTTTGGTTGTATAGCACCTAACGGTCGTTAGCATGGGTATCAGAAAGTAAAGAAACTTTTTTATCTAAATTTATCTAAATGTTAGGCAGTGACATTTATCTTACAGAAGAAAGATTTTTTTTCAAAATGAGACCCTAATTATAAAATTCTGACCAATAATTCATATATTTTTTTTACTTCCAATTTTCGAAATTTGTCGGCGTTATAATCCTTCTCTCTTTATAAACCCCCATATCAGGCAGCCCCATATCAGTCATCATAAACGTGCTACAAGATCCTGTGGATGATAGAAAATCCAGGTGGCATTTATTTATGGTGAGCATTTTAGATATGAGATTTTGGGCTCCTTGTAAGTCAGATGATAGTCAAGACAAGATTCTCAAAATAATTTTAGCCGCTACACTGAACCCACGTCTGGATTATAGACTTAAAGTTTAGAAAGCGAAACCGAAACTGAAAAATCAATGAATTTTTGACAGCTGAAGAGCCTAAATATATTCACAAATTACTCAAACACCTGGTACCTATATGAAGGAATTGCACAATCTTCCGAGATATTATGTAAAAATGCATACTGAAAATAATGCTGAATATCCTACCTTACAGCTCTAAAACTGACTTTCCCACAAACAGATCGATTTTCGAAAATCGAAATATTGCTGGTCTCGTGCAAATCGAGACTTGTACGAGAACGAGAATTGGGTGTTACTAAATACCACCTAGGTGTCCCACACCTAGGTGCCCCTTTCCAGGTGTCCCTTTTCAGGTGGCGGCGTAGGGCTTGGAATATAGGGAAATATAGGTCGATTAGACCTTGATATAAGTCAAATAATAGTACTAGAGCATGAATGGAGTTGTACTTTACTTGATGAGGTAAGAATAAAAGTATTTTTGTGACATTTTTAAGAGAAAAAAGTATTTTTTCTAGATTTTTTTTCTGACGCCATGTTGCTTTCGGAACATAAAAATCTCTCAACTTTCTATCAGCATTCCAAACACTGGTCTTTTTAATTACAAAACCAATAGTTGTTGTATGTGTTTATCGTTATATCATTTATATGAGATGTTTACATCAAGTCTGAAGATTCAACTATCTTGTCAAAGATGACCCAGGACCCCACAGATTTTCTTTATCAAAAGCCAGATATCAGTTCCTGGTAGGCCTAGCCAGTTAGACTATATATCCTCTAGTCTGATATTGGATATAGACTAGGCAGCCAGTGTACATGTAAGTCAGAGAGTAAGTCCAGTACTTAGGAAAAGTGTATGTTTATGTAGACTGAGCAATAAAAAGTACAAGACTTTGAACCCATGCACTTACTTAGGACCAAAGCCTTCTCTATATTCCATAAGCTAGAGACTCGAGTAACCATGAACAGTACTATGAGAATATTGTACATTATAATTTTCGGAGTGGCTCGAGGACCGACAATTGTCGGTACTGGAGACTGTCAAGGGGTATTTGCTGGGGTACCGACAATTGTCGGCACTCTATTGTCACCTAGTAGTGCCAGATAGAGAACCGACAATTGTCGGTACGCAAGTGGCTGCTACATGTTTTTGCTAGAGAGCCGACAATTTCATACTCTAGCCTTTACGTATAATTTTACATCTTCAGTATTCAGCTGAGAAGATATCTCATGATCTCTCTAGGCCTGACATGACCGTTGTAATAATTAAGTCATCATTTTTTTTTTTAATAATACAGTATTCTTGTAGCTAATCATTCAATATTCACTTTCAGCATTACAACTCACCATCAAAGTGCTGTACAAAATCCGATCCAAATGATGCTGAAATAGTAAAAGGCTGTGTGAAAGTGTAAGCTTGCCTTCACCCAAGCTTTCCCCAAGACTAGAATCATCATCAGGTTTGATATTATGTTCAAATAATTATTGTCACTACATGCCAGGCATAACCTAAAAGAAATTATCAGTATCTATGTACATATGTAAATTGCTCTAATACTGGATTTCATTTGATTGAACAGATTTAATCAATATTTCATTAGGGGCTTTGTATAAAAAACCTCCTACCCACGTACCCTCGTACCCACGTACGTGGGTCCTGACCCAGTCTTTAAAGAGTTAAATTTTTAAATGTATAAAACATTATTCAATCTCAGTTTATCCTGAATTATAGATGAATTTATGCATCCATATGCCTTTATTCATAGGTCTGACATCTCTCTAGTAAAATAAAATAAAGCCGGAGTGCATAAATGTTCATTATTTTTGAGCTATTTGATTTATGTTTTTGATATGTCGAAATGTTTTTTGTTGATCGGGCAGTCTTACCTGTATAACACATCAGTGCTGATTAGCAATCTCCTAGCCTTCGTTCAGTGCAATCCGTGCCTCCTGTTACCTCATGCAGATTGTAAATGTCCCGGGAAGTTTACCCTTGTCCAAAAGTTGACATCTTTTTAAAAATATATTTCTTAGAGTTTCCAACCAATTAAATTCACCACATTTTATTAGATGTTTATTTCAAATGTTATTAGAATTCATTCTTACGAATATTATACGTTATTAACGTATGTTAGTCAAAGATTTGGTGTCGTTGTAATGTTGTCCATTGTATTCACGTTTTACGCGCAAAAAGCTAGAAACTACAAAGCTGAACTTTTATCATTCAAACCAGTTTACATCAAATCATTGTCAAAATAAAACTCTACTCTTCATATTACCTAATTATGGATCAAACGGCCATGAATAATGTCGAAGTTTACAAAACCAAATTTACACTCCCCTGCATAAGTTTGGCAACTCTAACTTTTAATTCCATCTAAATGATTCACTGAACTAGTGCGCACAATTATCCTTAAATTGTGCCAAAAAGCGATTAAAAACGAATATAGCGAATCCTTCTACTTTTCAAATATGTCGTTATTAGATTATTCATGTTATTTACCTAATTTTGTTGCATTCGTCTATTATAATCGTCTAATATAACGTATATAAAGGCAATCTAGGAGTATAACAAATTTCCAATGTGAATATTCAGACTTCTTCCGGGAAGTTTAGGCGGCTAATAACTACACGTGCATGACGCGTGAGATTCAAACTCAATAAAACGTGGATCTGCGCATCGATCTTTGTAACGTTATTTAGATTGTCATAGATATAATTACACTTCATTTATACAAAATTCTATATACATTATGGTAAATTAAAAGGTATAGGACTATTAAAAGTATGACTGACAAAAATACTAAATATATGCGCTTGGTCGAATTTGCGCCAAGCAATAGATTGGTTGTACACTGTAAGACTGCCCGATCAACAAAAAATCGCTTTGATATATCAAAAACAACACTCAAATAGCTCAAATGAACATTATGCAATGCCGGCTTTATTTTATGACGAGACAGATGTCCGATCTAGAAATAAAGGCATATGGGTACATAAATTCATCCATAATTAAGCATACATTGAGATAGAATAATGTTTAAAAAATGTTAAAGATTTAACTCTTTAAAGACTGGGTCAGGACCCACGTACGTGGGTACGAGGGTACGTGGGTAGGAGGTTTTTTATACAAAGCCTTCATTAGGTTTATTGTCAAATTGTTTTTTTGCTATTGTAAATGCTGATATGCCTCATGGTGTCATTGTGTATAGCATGTAGCTTAGCTTTTTATGTATATTTTGTAATAATAATAACATAATATGTCTAATGATAATTTGTGAGTATGCACTTAAAAGTATCATTACAGTCAAAATATAACCCAGTGGTCGAAACCCTTTCAAACAGATATGTTGATTTTTCTGTTATTTCAGCCAGAAGAGCAATTCCATGTTTTGGACACCACAACACAAAACAAGAAAGATGAACAATGGTTTGTGCTGACTCATTTAAACCAGGCAACAATAGTCTCAAAAATAACTAGAGGTAGGATATAATATAATATTGTGATGTCATCAAGCATAAGTAAGTTAACAAAAATAAAGAAAAACATTCTTCAACTTTAATTTTTTTTTTCCTGGTAAAGAAAGGTATTATGAAAATAATTTCAAAAACAATATTCAATTTGGAAGATGTAACTGAGAGAAAATCAATGTTAGGGATCGGTCCTACTGAACTCGATATAAAATGTTCAAAATTGAAAAAACGGCTCTAACCCAAAATTATTCGCTGGCTTTATTTTTGACATTCTAATGTTCTTTCCTTGTAATATACAACATGGCGCACTCTTTTGAAAAAAAATCGCTAAATTATTCCATGATTTCAACATTTTACGGTTGTTTGCGTTTGATGGGTTGGTTCAGCCACTATAGCCTATAGAATGCTAATGCAGTTGGAGTGAAATATAACAAAAATAAAAAATTCATTTTTCAACTTTGATTTTCCTTTTTCCTGGTTAAGAAATGTATTATAATGATAATTTCAAAATCAATATTCAATTTGGAAGATGTAACTTAGAGAAAATCAATTTTAGGGATCGGTCCTACTGAACTCAATGTAAAATGCTCAAAACTGAAAAAACGGCTCTAACCCAAAATCATTCGCTGGCTTTATTTTTGACATTCTAATGTTCTTTCCTTGTAATATACAACATGGCGCACTCTTTTGAAAAAAATCGCTAAATTATTCCATGATTTCAACATTTTACGGTTATTTGCGTTTGATGGTTTGATGAGCCTCTGTAGCCCATAGAATGCCAATGCAGCTGGAGTGAAATATAACAAAAATAAAAAAATCATTTTTCATCTTTGATTTTCCTTTTTCCTGGTAAATAAAGGTATTATAAAAATAGTTTCAAAAACAATATTCAATTTGGAAGATGCAACTTAGAGAAAATCAATTTTAGGGATCGGTCCTACTGAACTCAATGTGAAATGTTCAAAACAGAAAAAACGGCTCTAACCCAAAATTATTCGCTGGCTTTATTTTTGACATTCTAATGTTCTTTCCTTGTAATATACAACATGGCGCACTCTTTTGAAAAAAATCGCTAAATTATTCCATGATTTCAACATTTTACGGTTATTTGCGTTTGATGGTTTGATGAGCCTCTGTAGCCCATAGAATGCCAATGCAGCTGGAGTGAAATATAACAAAAATAAAAAAATCATTTTTCAACTTTGATTTTCCTTTTTCCTGGTAAATAAAGGTATTATAAAAATAGTTTCAAAAACAATATTCAATTTGGAAGATGCAACTTAGAGAAAATCAATTTTAGGGATCGGTCCTACTGAACTCAATGTGAAATGTTCAAAACAGAAAAAACGGCTCTAACCCAAAATTATTCGCTGGCTTTATTTTTGACATTCTAATGTTCTTTCCTTGTAATATACAACATGGCGCACTCTTTTGAAAAAAATCGCTAAATTATTCCATGATTTCAACATTTTACGGTTATTTGCGTTTGATGGTTTGATGAGCCTCTGTAGCCCATAGAATGCCAATGCAGCTGGAGTGAAATATAACAAAAATAAAAAAATCATTTTTCAACTTTGATTTTCCTTTTTCCTGGTAAATAAAGGTATTATAAAAATAGTTTCAAAAACAATATTCAATTTGGAAGATGCAACTTAGAGAAAATCAATTTTAGGGATCGGTCCTACTGAACTCAATGTGAAATGTTCAAAACAGAAAAAACGGCTCTAACCCAAAATTATTCGCTGGCTTTATTTTTGACATTCTAATGTTCTTTCCTTGTAATATACAACATGGCGCACTCTTTTGAAAAAAATCGCTAAATTATTCCATGATTTCAACATTTTGCAGTTGTTTGCGTTTGATGGGTTGGTTCAGCCTCTATAGCCTATAGAATGCTAATGCAGTTGGAGTGAAATATAACAGAAATAAAAAATTCATTTTTGATTTTCCTTTTTTTATTGGTTAAGAAACGTATTATAAAGATAATTTTAAAAACAATATTCAATTTGGAAGATGTAACTAAGAGAAAAATCAATTTTAGGGATCGGTCCTACTGAACTCAATGTAAAATGTTCAAAACAGAAAAACGGCTCTAACCCAAAATCATTCACTTGCTTTATCTTTGACATTCTGATGTTCTTTCCCTGTACTATACAACATGGTGCACTCTTTTGAAAAGAATCACTAAATTTCAACATTTTAAGGTTACTGTATTTGCGTTTGATGTTTTGGTGAGCCTCTGTAGCCTATATAGAATGCTATGCAGGTGAGTGAAATATAACAATATAATTTGTGTCTTAATACTGTAATTGCAGGATACAGAGTTATGAGAAGGTCGCCGGTAAACTGTTCTCCACTTTAATGCTGCCGTAACATCTTGCTCCATCTGGCCCTGGCACAGGGTGTATGAGATATATACAACCAACTATGACTACCACCAGCAATACCCTGTTGCCATCTCTCATAGTCCTTATTCCAGGTGTGGACGGTCCGACATAGAAACAGCTGTACCTTGATCTGCAGATAAAACTTATAGTGAGAATCTAGCTGCATCTGATCAACCATAACCACTCAGTGTTGGATTGTTAATATATGAAGTGAACTACTTTATCAATAATGAGTTAAAAGTCTGGATTACATCAGAGATTATTATGAATGTACTACGTCATGGATTGTATTCTGCATTGTGGATTACATGTATATAGATGTAGTTCAAACTACATCCTGAGTTATATAGTGCATTATGGATCATATACTTCAAGCTGACCGTATCAGCAATTATGACTGACTCTGTCTGGCTACCTCCTCCTCCAACATATAGATTAGGGAGAATAGCATTAGTCCCTTTAATGAACTGTAGAGCTAAGCTTGAAGTTTGCATAATTTCAAACTTGCACTGCTATGGTATCTATAGTTATAAAAAGAGGATCTACTGCTATCGATGCATCATGTTGTTGCTTTGTGAAATAATTGACTTGTAGTTTTGTTATGTCATCACCAAAAAGTGGTGACATATTCCATTTTTTGACAGCGGTTGGTGGTTGGCGGTTGGCAATCAGCATCTGTAACAAATTCTTACAACTTCCAATAACTTAACAAATACTGTTTAGACCAACTTCAATTTTTTTCAAAATCATCTAAAAGTTTTCAGAAGTTCAAATCTAACTTTACATTTATGTTTAACCTTGACTGACCCTCTCAAGTCAAAAAAGGTCAAAAAGGTATTTTTTCAACTTGCTTCAAATTGACCAATATCTTTTTTCAAAATCATCTACAAGTTCTCAAATATTCAAATCTGACTATAGATTTGACCTTCAATGATAAAAAAAGATGCTAAAAAATGGTAAAAAAGATTTGACCTTTAATGACCTTCTCAGGGTCAAAAAGGTCTTTTTTGATCTTGTTTCAAATTGACCAATTTATTTTTTCAAAATCATCTACAAGTTCTCAGAAATGTTGTCATTTATGCCTTGTTGGCATCTTGTCAGGGATAGGGGAAAATTCAATTTTAATGTAATTGTCATTGAAATCATGCTTAGAATCTTTCAACCTTTAATATCTAATATTATGTGTACATGAAACCATGTTGTTTAAATATTCAATGTCTTATGTCATTATTTTGTGAAATAATTCTCCATTTCGCTGTTCGCTCTTTGAATCAGAACGTTCGCATATATGGTGCATATATGTACTCAAAAAGGACAAAATTTGATTGGTCAATATTTTTCAACGATGCATTTCGTGTAGCTATTTGTGAGACCCGAAAGTTCTAAATCAAATTAATTACGCAATTTTGTTTTTACACCCGCAAGCTAAATAAAAAAATGACACCATCGGAATTCTTCTTCTTTGTCATTGAATTAATAGTCAGTATACCAGATTTAATCAATAAAAGATTATACAATTAACAACAAAATTCGGAAACGAGTATGTAAGATTTGCTTTCGAACCACTAAACTTGACCTAGATAATAGCGACGTGTCTTCTTTGGTCAAATGCTCAGTTGTTTGTGGGTTTTCAACGTAACTCTATAATGTAATATGAAGATGAGTACTTTTATTCAGTTGTTGCATCGATGTTACAGTTTGTAGTGCGGTAATATTGGCATGAACGTGTTGAAAGTCGAATGGAATTGCTTTTTCCAATATGGCGACTAGTCACGTGACTTCTTCTCTTCCGGAATATACTCCCATTTTCAATCATTGTTTTCACCCCGTTAGGAGCCAATAAAATGAAAAAAAATATATGTTATATAAAGATTATTAAAAGACTAATTGTTTCTGATAGTTTGTTTTCTCCGATCGCATGGAGATTCGATCGAAAATATCGCTTGAAAAATGGGTATGAAAATCCCCATGTTAAACCAACGGGGAAAAACAAGGTAGAAAAATTTTGTTCCCCCGCGAACTGCATCATGGGAAATATTTTGACCTTATAAGGAAAAACTTTCGCGCCATCTTTATTAGAGATTCAATACTACCGAATCCGCGATTTTAAGAATTGTATTTATATTTATGTACATTTACTATACATACTAATTTAGAATTGCACCATATAGCAACACCACCAACCTTTAATTTACATAAATTGTAAATTTATTTTACTAGCCTACAACATATTAAAAGCATCTCATACTTTCATACAGTACTGCAGTACCGACCTTGGGGAAGGTACGATGATATGCTATGTCTTCTTTTTGATTTTATAGAAAATGCAGCTCCATAATGTCATTTTTTGATTAATCTCAAGAGTGTTAGGTAACAGGTCTATTTAGGCCTACGGCGTTCGTCTATGCGGTAGCTAGGCGTCGTCGTCGGTTCAAAAAAACCCAAAAACAAACAAAGCAATGAGCGTTTGTAAAATATAGTTACTTTTTTATAATTGCGTTACAATTAGGTGCTAGGCCCATCTTGGTTGGCGGCGTGCGTCTACGCGGTAGCTAGGCGTCGTCGTCAGTTAAAAAGCAACAACATTGTTTGTTTGTAAATAGCGATTATTTTCAATTTAACATAATTTGTATACATGTATCTCCTTTATATAAAGGGCAATAAATATATACATACACACACAATTGACGTGTAGTTTTCTTGGCATCTTGTTAGGGGTAGGGGAAAATGTAGTTTTAATATTGTCATTGAAATCATGCTTAGACTGGTTTAATCTTTAACATCTTATATAGTATGTACATGAAACCATCTTGTTTAAATTCAATGTCTTATGGCATTATTTTGTGAAATAATAGTTTTCTTGGCATCTTGTTAGGGGTAGGGGAAAACACAAAATTTCAATATTGTCATTGATATCATGCTAAAACTAGTTTAATCTTTAACAAGTGTATCAGATCAGAAAATGAAAATTATGTAAATGCATTATTTAAAGACATTGTTCCTATTCATGTAATTCTCTTGTAAGTAGTTCTCTATGTTAAATGTAAATGCATACTTTGAAGATGCATATATATCAAATTGTTCTATATGTCCTATATATCTATTTGTATGTTTATATATTTATTGTACATATTGTTAATAATTGTAAATTATCACTGGGCCTCTAGGAAGACCAGTTTTGTACTGATAGAGCTACCCAGAATAAATATAGTTTTCAAATCAAATCAAATCTAATATATTATGTAAATGAAACCATCTTGTTTTAATATTCAATGTCTTATGTCATTATTTTGTGAAATAATTGACTTGTAGATTTGTTGGCATCTCATTAGGGGTAGGGGAAAATGCAAATTTGATAATATCAATGTTAATCATGCTTAGCCTGGTTTAATCTTAACATCTAATTATTATGTACATGCAACTATGTTGTTTAAATATTCAATGTTTTATTTCATTATTTTTTATCATTTAAAAATACAAGTGGAATGTAGAAAACAAGTTTTCCTAATAAAGTTCATTTATACACACAAAAAGATCTTGAGTCAATATTGTTTTTAGGAACCACTGCATACCACTTAAAATGTTTGTGAATCCTTACCTGTGAATTTCATCTTATAGTGCACTTGATCAGTATTTAACATACAGGGTGTCCTAAAATATATATGCACTCTGTTTATGTTGTTCTGTTATGTTTTCCAATATTTATAATATTTTGTCCATTCTCCATACTTACGTCATTAAATATTCATAATTCAGTCAAAGTGATGTCTGAAATCTACATGTTAAAGTACATCTAGAAATATGGTTTTGAAAATTGCTTATCAACTTTGAGGATTTAATCTATGGGGAAAATGTGATTTCTAGTTCGGGGAGATTCCCCATAGGCCCCATGAGGATTTAATCTATGGGAAAAATGTGTCCCATATTTGGACATTTGGTATGGCATTGGTGCTACATTTTGACATTTGGTATGGCATTGGTCCCACAATTTGACATTTGGTATGGCATTGGTCCTATATTTGGACATTTGGTATGGCATTGGTCCTATATTTAGACATTCAGACATTTGGTATGGCCTTTGGGCGTTATTTTGGTTGGTATGGGAACATATTGAAATTTGACAGATTGGTATGGGAACATATTGATATTTGAGGCTTCAGCCTAGGACCCCCGTCAAGTTTTATATACAGTGAACCCCCCGGGTCCGAATCGCAATTGCTGAATCCCAATCATCCAAATCCAAATTGTCCGAATCCCATTAGTCCGAATCATCTGAGGCCAAATTCCATTGGTCCAAATCTGAATCCAATCTGAATTTGGACAAATGGTGTGTAGTCATTCTAACAAAATAATATGGATTTTGAACTATGATTATTATAGTCATCATTCAGGCCTCATTATTCTAATGTCATGTGGATAATTGGTATCCATTGGCAAAGTGCAATTTCTGGTATGGGTCTTGGCTGAGACGATCATAAAATTGTAAACCTTGTGTTACTGTGTTAAAATGAACAATCGCAACAACAATTTGCTATGTTTAATATACACACTGACTGACATAATCGAATCGGAAATGACTCTTATAGGCCTACACTGTAGTCTATGTGACCTGTACACATTTATAAATCATAAGTTGATATATTCACGGGATGTCATCGCCTGATTTGGTCAATGTTAGGGAGCAGGTCGTTTTTACAATAAATTTCAATATTTTCACACAAAATATTTTTTTACTGAAAAACTGCTCATTCGCAGAGAAAATGTACTAGCACATGCAATGACAATGTCAATCACGCTTCTGTACTAAATTCGGCGGAAGTCTTTTATAATCTAATACGAAGTTACTAAAAAAGGCGCGAACGCCCTACACTCAAAATGATCGTTTTTCCATTATAACTTTTTAACGTAATTTAACGAAGGCTTCTAATTATTATCCAAGATAGTCTAAATACCGATTAAAATATTTCTTACTTCAAACAGATACGCCGTCTTTTATTCAATTTTTTAAAAAATAATAAAAAATAACTCTTGTCAATGTTAGGGAGCAGTCAATGTTAGGGAGCAAAATGATTTTATCAGAATATTAAAAATGTACCAAATGGCCATTTAAAATATGTATGGCATTTATAAACTGAACAATTTTGTTTGTATGATTATTTGATACCCTTTGCCTTTGGGGAGGAAAGCGTTAAAATTGTAAGAAAATCATTGAAAAGGTTATTTTGCATTTTTTATTTTCAATGATTTTCTTACAATTTTAACGCTTTCCTCCCCAAAGGCAAAGGGTATCAAATAATCATACAAACAAAATTGTTCAGTTTATAAATGCCATACATATTTTAAATGGCCATTTGGTACATTTTTAATATTCTGATAAAATCATTTTGCTCCCTAACATTGACTGCTCCCTAACATTGACAAGAGTTATTTTTTATTATTTTTTAAAAAATTGAATAAAAGATGGCGTATCTGTTTGAAGTAAGAAATAATTTAATCGGTATTTAGACTATCTTGGATAATAATTAGAAGCCTTCGTTAAATTACGTTAAAAAGTTATAATGGAAAAACGATCATTTTGAGTGTAGGGCGTTCGCGCCTTTTTTAGTAACTTCGTATTAGATTATAAAAGACTTCCGCCGAATTTAGTACAGAAGCGTGATTGACATTGTCATTGCATGTGCTAGTACATTTTCTCTGCGAATGAGCAGTTTTTCAGTAAAAAAATATTTTGTGTGAAAATATTGAAATTTATTGTAAAAACGACCTGCTCCCTAACATTGACCAAATCAGGCGATGACATCCCGTGATATTATGACCGTCGATTAACCTCATTATGCAACATAATTTCGCAAGAAATACTAGTTCGTGACTTTTGTGGATAATATTTCGGTATTGTGAGCAAATTTATTAAGCATATCGTCGTTAAACATTATGTATTTCGACCATACACGACCACTCGTAAACCCAAGTGGCGGCCATATTATTTTTTCTCGTCGAAGCCCTCTTCTTAACACTTTTTTCATGCTATACAATGTCAGACTCGTATTAATTTATCAACCAACGAAATATTTACAAAGCCTTTTAATTTACTGTAAAGTTTCAAAGAGTTTCCTTCACTAAAACATCGTTAATCAGTAGTCTAAAAATCCAGGTGCCCTAGGGGACACCTAGGTGTCCCCAGGTGGGGGCACCTAGGTGCGGGACACCTAGGTGGTATTTAGTATTACCCCGAGAATTCACTTTTTTGAAAAAAACAAAAAATCAAAATTCTAAATGTTTTGAACAATTATATGTGAAAAATCGCATCATAGTGAAGAATAATTGCAATTATTTCAAAGGAAGCTTTGTTTCGATATCAGACAGGGACTCTTCAGCTTGTAAATGACAACAAATTGATTCAAATGCAGTAGGTACTCAATTTATTATCAATTATCACCCACATAACTTCTGAAATTGAATACATGTACACCCAGTACTGTACTTACATTTGCGCAGGAATCATGGATCTCCTCCACGCTTAGTCTCTGGTACCCATCACATCAATTTCATCTCAGTATCCTGTTTCTGGAAAGAAGGGTAGTCCTGTATGATCCTGATCTTTTTATATTTTATTATTGTGTCCTATTAAGGTCTCATGGAAGTTAACAGGAAATGACAAAACAAAAAATGACAAAGCCATGCTGGATTTTGAAAATTTTTGGAACCAAGATAACAGAGTTCTGTTTGGACCTCCAGTCAGTTTAAGGTCTCATGGAAGTTAACAGGAAATGACAAAACAAAAAATGACAAAGCCATGCTGGATTTTGAAAATTTTTTGAACCAAGATAACAGAGTTCTGTTTGGACCTCCAGTCAGTTTAACTAGTTCCACATATCATTTACATGACCGGGAACACAATTGAAATGGTCAGAATGACCATAAACATGATAGAATAACCTTTTCAGCCCTCTGAAAATGTGACTAAAAAATAGCTAAGAGTCTGTGTTCAGGAAAGGTCACTGAACAGAATCTTTTGACTTTTTCAGAAAATGTGCCCAATATATTGCTCTAAATGATACAATTTAAACAAATTTGATATCATTCTTAGAAAAAGAAAAAATTAAAAAAAACTGAATTGAAAATCGATCTATTTTCCTTTTTACAACAGCAATTATTGTTTCAGACAATTTTTTTAAATTTCAAAGATTGTGTCATTTAGAGCAATATATTGGACACATTTTCTGAAAAAATCAAAAGATTCTGTTGATTGACCTTTCCTGAGCACCTACTTTTAGCTATTTTTCAGTCACATTTTCAAAGGGCTGAAAAGGTTATTTTATCATGTTTATGGTCATTCTGACCATTTCAATTGTGTTCCCAGTCATGTAAATGATATGTGGAACTAGTTAAACTGACTGGAAGTCCAAACAGAACTCTGTTATCTTGGTTCAAAAAATTTTCAAAATCCAGCATGGCTTTGTCATTTTTTGTTTTGTCATTTCCTGTTAACTTCCATGAGACCTTAACTAGTTCCAAATATCATTTACATGACCAGGAACACAATTGAAATGGTCAGAATGACCATAAACATGATAAAATAACCTTTTTAGCCCTCTGAAAATGTGGCTGAAAAATAGCTAAAAGTAGGTGCTCAGGAAAGGTCAATGAACAGAATCTTTTGATTTTTTCAGAATATGTGTCCAATATATTGCTCTAAATGACACAATCTTTGAAATTTTAAAAAATCGTCTGAAACAATAATGGCTGTAGTAAAAAGGAAAATAGATCGATTTTCAATTCAGTTTTTTTAAATTTTTTCTTTTTCTAAGAATGATATCAAATTTTTTTGAATTGTATCATTTAGAGCAATATATTGGGCACATTTTCTGAAAAAGTCAAAATATTCTGTTCAGTGACCTTTCCTGAGCACCTACTCTTAGCTATTTTTTAGTCACATTTTCAGAGGGCTGAAAAGGTTATTCTATCATGTTTATGGTCATTCTGACCATTTCAACTGTGTTCCTGGTCATGTAAATAATATGTGGAACTAGTTAAACTGACTGGAGGTCCAAACAGAACTCTGTTATCTTGGTTCAAAAAATTTTCAAAATCCAGCATGGCTTTGTCATTTTTTGTTTTGTCACTTCCTGTTAACTTCCATGAGACCTTAAGGTACAGCAATAAACAACGCACACCACTGACTAATTAAGGTTCAGCTGGAAAGTAACATTTTGGTAAAAAATTGCTATACCAGCACATGTTATTTTCTGGTACAAAACAAAGTATGAAGACATGTGTCAATTGCCTTGCTTTTTTCAGGAAAGTATCATTACATTGTCTTCTTTAAGAATATCTAGTAGGAGTTCAATGGGAACTGCAGGAAATTCTGATATTTCGCACTTTCTATTTTTCCAAATTTTCTTTCAAAGTTTCCGGACAACACAAGAGCTACCATTGACCTGTTTCCAGGTTTACTTAAAGTAGACAGTGTAATGATACTTTCCTGAAAAAAGCAAGGAAATACACACATGCCTTCATACAAAATTTTGTACCAGAAAATAACATGTGCAGGTATGGCAATTTTTTACCAAAATGTTGCTTTCCAGCTGAACCTTAATTAGTCAGTGGTGTGTGTTGTTTATTGCTTACTGGAAATGGGTTTAGTTGTGGTGAAGAAATTTCAGTCTTATCAGGTGCTTACATGTATCAATTCCACTCTTGAATTAATTTATATTTGTAGTGTCTATTTCGGATTGGGGAAGATTATTCCATGTGTTTACAATTCTATTCCCAAATTCATTTTTCCTTATATCAAGTCTGCTGTATACTATTACAGGTAACTGTATAAAAGATTCCACGTGAGGCAATTTGTGAGGAACAAGGTGGAAATATTTATTTCCTTCAAGAATCTTCTAAACCTGACAATACATCAATACTTCTGTGGTGTATTTTCTTTGGAATCAATCATGAAAGCAGTACATGTATTTATTAGTTGTCTTAGCACGTAATTTGCCCCCAGGGAAAATCTGTAATTTCAGGAGCTCTAGAAAAAGACTAAGCATCCTCATTTGTTCACTTAATCATTTTTATGTCTTAAAGGATTCTGCTATCTGAGTATCTTTCACAGGCTAATCACATGTGAAATTGCAAAATTTTTCAATTGACCAGAAATTGATATAGAATTAAGTATGACAGCCAGTGTCTTGAACTGACTGAGTCATGTATGAGATTTTTGTAGCACAGAGTACTATTTACATATGATTTGTAATGTTTTATTGTGTATAATCTACTACTAATATGATACAAATCATATGTAAATAGTTCTCTGTGTGTTTTGTAGTGCTTATTCTGAATTTAATCTTGATAAGTAAATATAAAACAATAATCTGCAGACAGTATCTGTACACATACATGATACATGTAGGGTTTATGTAATAGATGGAATAGGTTGGTTTTAACCCAAAAGATTATCTGTCACACATGTATGTATGCATGCTGCCAGATTAATGTTTGCAAATAATAAATTTATTAATAATATTTTATTTCCTTTCTCTCTCTCTCTCTCTCTCCTACAGTAAACAACATTAATAACCTGTAAAAAATAATATGTGAAAATAAAGATTTATTTATAAAAATAAATAAATAAATAAAATAATAATAATAATATTTTATTTGCAGATAATAACTGTAATGAGCTCTCCAGTGCTAGATGCACACAGAATTGACAGTTGTTTTTGGACTTATCTGAGGGAAAGGATTCTTTGCCCTTAGCACACATGTATAGAGTACGCTTAATAATGCGAAGTATGGTACCTACACGGGGAGAACTAGGTATTTTTGTATTATTACTCATAGGCCTGCTGTTTTTCTGTGAGTTCCTCATATACTATATCGTGCTTCTACAGTGCACATGGCCATTGATAGATGGCTCTCAGAATGGTGTGATTAAAGCAATGGTGCTAGCAGACACACATTTACTAGGATCAAGGCAGGGACATTGGTTTGATAAACTTAGAAGGTAAGATCATTGGTGTTTTATAAGAAGGTAATTCAGCCAGAGTTTAGTAATTACTATGTAACAGTTAAATTCATACACACTTGTACATATGTATATTAGTATTCTTACTAGAATTGAAGCATAGGGTGCTGTACCCATTTGTGATTTTAAAAACAGGCTTGTACCTTCCTGAGAATCCATTTGCACCTCCTTGGAAATGAGACAAAACATGAAAATAGGCATAGTTAACCAAATGTGGTCTAAATTTAAAAAAATAAGAATTCTGGATACATTTGAGAAAAAATCATGGATAGGACAATTTTACTTCAATTTTTTTTCAACAAACTTCTTTCAAACCAAGTAAATTTTCTGAATATTTAATATATTAATGTGGCATTTTTATTGAAGTAAATAAATTTCTTAAATCCTTCTTAAACTAAATGTGCTTTGTTCGATAAAAGATGGAGAACCAAGTTCCATTAAATAAATAGATTTTTTATTTTTTCTAGAGAGTGGCAAATGGAAAGAACATTCCAGACTTCCATGTCAATCCACAATCCCACTGCGGTCTTCATTTTAGGTAAGTCATTTTTACTGTTTAGCAATACAAAATATTTATTGAGATAGAGATTTCAGGCCTTGTAGTTTGTGTTGTGACACCAACTGGTATTCATCAATGCTTTAATTGATTCAAAACAACCTAGGGATGGTTTCCAAATGAAGTAATTTCATGATGATTTCACCCCCCCCCCCATCCCTTCCACCATTTAACAGAACTTGAAAATCTTGATTTGCCTTCCATTTGAATTTTGAAAAAATCAATATTTTTACAGAATTGTCATTTACACCTCTCTCCCTAATAAAATTTAGAAGAAATATAAATACAGGGTTCCTTGTATTGTACATTATCTACCCCTCCCCTTGATAAAAAGAAACATCTAAAATGGTGTTGCTTTTTCCAGGTGATATCTTAGATGAAGGAAAGTGGTGTAGTGATGCAGAATTCACAGAGCACGTGCAGAGATTCCATAAGATGTTCCGTCATCCTTCCACCACACAACTCTTTGTTGCTATAGGCAACCATGACATTGGGTTTCATTTTGCGTAAGACTCATTTGAGTATAAAATCTGCAAAGAAATGCCATAGTAGTTATTTAAATGAGGTCATTAAGATTAAAAAAAACTGTATTCTTATATGTACCCCTCAGGGGCCAGATGCTTACATGTAGTCTAAGGGGTCTTACTCTTAAGGTATATATAATAAACACACCTCTCCATTTCTCATTACTGTCAAGAATGTTCCTCATGTGCTTCAATATTTTATAAAGAATAAAAATACATATATTGGTTGGTTATTCAAAGTAATTGTAATATTTTTCTTTCAGAACCAATAAGCATAAAGTGCACAGGTTTACAGAGGGTTTTAACACATCCTCAGTGGAACATATCACTATAGATGGCAGTAATTTTATACTCGTCAACAGTATGGCGATGGAGGGAGATGGCTGCCATATGTGTCTGAAAGCAGAGTCTAAACTGAAAGAAATCTCAAAGTCTTTGAAGTGTGCACAGGTATGAAAGTTGCCATGTGCGAATACCGTTCCGGGTGGCAGGGTCCCTATATTAAAAACTATCTAGAAAACTACATAAAATATATCATTTCTCCATGAAATTAATACACAAAGTAGTTAGGTTGTTGGTCTTTATCATTGGAAAGTTTAAAGTAATTTTATCAAAAACAAACAAAATTAGAGCAGGGCGTCCAAGATTTTTGGATCACCCCTCGTATATTATGTATGAAGCCATGGAGCCAGATGCAGGTTCCAATTCACTGAAATTAAGAGCCAGGAGTTAAATATACATGTATGTGGCTTATCAATAATATAGAACAATTACAGGTAAGATAATTTTCAAGAAAAGTACAGATGATTCAAATATGTAAATATGTTTTGGCTTAAGAAGTTACCAACACAGAAATGAGGCATTTTGATAATCTTATTGTACATATTTTTTGCATATCTTCAGGGTAGAATATCAACTGAAGAATGTGAGAAAGAAAAAGCCATACCAGATTCCCAAGTCATCATTCTACAGGTAAACTATATAGCGCTTTCTTTATTAATTCACATATACCATACTGTGCGTAACATTATATTTGTATCAATTCTCTGCTTAACTCCCTCTGTCTTTACTCATTGCAGTGACTTGCCAGTTAATTTGGATCTGGACCAGCTCAATATCACCATGTCTAGAAAAATAAACATGGCTACCATAGTAAAGATGTGATTCAATTTTGAACAGCATGATTGAAAACCCTATGAATGATGTATAATTTGTATTTAATGTTCCAGCACTTCCCTTTGTATCGTGACTCTGACCGCAATTGTAGCGGAGAGGATGCAGCGGAGGGGGGAGAGCGCTTCCACCACTTTAAACAGCGCTATGACTGCCTCTCTGCTGAGTCTACCAACCAGGTATTAAATCTAGCAATTTCATTTTTTTTTTTTATTTTAGATCGTGTAAATAGCAATTTCATATGATAAACAAACACAACTCAACTTTATTTGGTTGAAGCTGGATATCGTGTATACATGTATTTCTGTTCATGTATCTGAGAAATATTCAATGATGAATAAAAATCACATTTACTTTGTTTTTTTAATAATTGAAAGCTATGGTATATCAGTCTCAATTCACCTACATACCTATTGCCCAACTTCTTATGAGGTGCCTGCAATTGTTTTTGATTATCTCATATTTTTCAAACAGACTTCATTTTATAAATCACTGAATATAAAGACATTATTATTTTTCAAATATTACATAGCTTTTTATTCTCTGTGTATTAAAAGATGTCACTCATAATGAAACAAATTAAAGTCAGCTTATTGTGCCTTTGTATAACCGAGACGTGTGCTGTCAAGCCAAACACATTATAATTGCTTTACACTACATATAGACCACATTCTAAAATACACCGTACCCTCATTTAGCTGGAGTAAGTCAAGAAAGTCCAAGTTTTAATTTATTTTCAGCTATTAGACTGGTTAGATCCAAGACTTGTGTTGTCAGGCCACACTCATCATGGTTGCTATACACTACATAGAGACCACATTCCTGAATATACTGTGCCTTCATTTAGCTGGAGAAACAAGAACAATCCCAGTTTTATTTTGGTAAGTTCTTAAGGTGGTATTATTTGTAGAACTGAATTTATGTGATGTCATGTTATTCAGCCAGATAATTAATTAAGCCTGACACACCTTAAGCAAGATATAGTCATTGTAAAATCTATTGTGAACAACTTTGATCAAATCTGTTTTTATGAGAATGTGATGATTTTTTGAGAATTTATCGCAAGCAAAAAACGGATGTGTCATTTACTCTAGTAAATTCATATTTAGACATGATTAATATACAGGTAATACAAATACCATGAGATCAATCCAGTATTAAATTTTAATCAGGTAATTATGCCTTATGTATAACATCATCATATTTCTCTTCTATTCCCATGCTTCACCATGTATAAAATCCATCAAACTCATCTCTTGTAGAACTGATATTTGGCACATTGTCACATTTTTGCAATCTGCTAAAAGACTCTAAATTAATTTTATTGTTAAAGGTGTTATAATAAAACATTATCCATGACATTACCTTTGATATTTTACTTCCTTTTAAAGGCCCCATATAAAGTTTAAACCATGTTGTCTTATAATGTAGTCCTACCCAGTGTTATCAAAATGTGAAATGTGAAACTTTTTTGTCAGAAAAATCAGGAATTTAATTAAAATAAATTTCAAATCTATCTAACACATATATTTGGGTGCAAATTTTTTTAAATATACTAAACCATTTAAATATAATAGCACTTTTGATATGACATTTTAGTGTTGAAATAGTATATGTCCCTTCAATCTTCGCAGTGGTTTTAGAAAGTTAATATGTTTAACACTGTAGCGTGAAATATTTGATGATAAGGAAATTTCAACTTTTGTTTGAGAAATGGCGAAAAATTTGAATATTTGAGAAATAAAAACTTTTTTGTCCAAAAAAAATATTTCTCAAAAACCTTTAAAAAAACTTCATGTAAAATAATAGATGAATGATAAAAACATATTTTCAAACATAGGGCCTTTAAACTTTCGATTTATTTATTGTAAACCATTTGTAAAAGATATTTGCCTATTAGAATGTTTTATCAGCCCAATAAATCAAGTAACATTATGACAATGTATCAATGTCTGGGATATCACGTTTTTCAATTATTTCTCACATTACCTCAATCATTTATTCAAACCAGAAGGTCTGAGGTTTGTAATAAAGTGTATGGAATTATCTGTACTTTTGGAAATTCCCCCTGTGTAACTGATGTTAACCATCTATGAACAAGTATTGTTGTAGAATATATATATTCAAGTAAAAATCCTGGACACCCAATAAGTAAATACTTTATATAGTTTGATTCAGCACTTTTGATTTACTCAATTTTACTGTTCATGGAAATTTGATTGATATTCTTGAATAGCTGTAGATATTCATAAAATGTCCAAGAATAGTTTATTAATCGTTTGGTGGTTGGCGTACTTACTAAAAGCAGGTGGTGACATTTTGCACATGCCTTCTTGTATCATGTTATATTCTTGGCTGTCTCGTATTTCCTGTTCCTCCAGCATTTTTCTGAGACCTTTCCAGGTTTTTAATCATTATATTATTGCATCGTAATAACAGATAAGTTTAAATTTCTTATCTCTTATTCAAAGTGGAAGCTCAGGTGTGGCGCATCACATTTCAATTAGGGATCTATGTATAACTATCAATTTAGCTAAATTACAAGGAGTTGATCTCCTACTTATTTGCGTCAATGCTTATTCCCTGAAGACCTGTGAATAATTGTTTATGTAGTCACCATGTTTTATTGCAAAGCTGTAATTTGTAAAATAATTATATTGAATGGAAACTGCATTAATAAATCAAAAAAGGTAGATCAAAATGAGATAATTGGTTTAATTGATGAATGTGGATTCATGACATGCAGGACTTATATTAGCCTTGCCCAAATCGGTCTCTTTTACTTATCTTGATTTCTATTATGGTAATAATTCAAGATCAGGATGAGTAAAAAATACCGACTTGGGTAAGGCTAGACTTATATCTATTTTCCGATTTTTCACTTTTAGGTACAAATGAAAATTATTGTACCCTTGCTTTTTACTTATTTTTATGTCCCCACCCCATAGTGTGGGGCCATATTGTCGGCCTAGGCGCGTCCGTCCGTCCGTCTGTCTGTTTGTCTGTCTGTCTGTCCGTCCGTACGTCCGGCAGTTTTCTCCTAAACCGCTACAGATATCACCTTCAAATTTTCAGGGATAACTTATGAGTGCATACAGATGTGGACGAAAAAGTTTCAACTCGATACCTACTTCCTGTCGGCCATTTTGAAGTCAAATGCTAAAATCCTTGTCTGAAAAATGGCTTCACTGTTGCTTTTAAAACTTTAACATCCTGTTCAACTCACTTGATTCTAGAACTGATTAGGTTTTGGACCTGTTAGCCCAGTCATGGCAGCCATTTTGAATGTCTTAAGAAAAGTTAGCGTGCGATAATACTTTGTATCATATTGAATGGTGTTTTTGAGTTTTCATACTTAGACTATTTAGTAGCTTTATAAAAAATTTCAGGTGTACTTTATTGTAAAAGCCTATGTTATTGTTAACAGTAGTTATATGTGCTAATTTTGTAAAAAGAAATCAGCAAAAACTTATAATCACTTTTTTATTGTCGGCCATTTTGGATTTTTCCATCCTAAAATCTTGTCTGTAAAGTCTTGTCTATGCGTTTTCAGGCGAACCATTTGGTAGATCATTTCCAAATTTTCAGGGATGCTTCTAAGTATGAAAATCTAGATCTGATTAGTTTTTTGGCATTCTGGGTAAATGTCAAGGCAGCCATTTTGGATTTTCCGTCCTAAAATCTTGTCTGTGAAGTCTTGTCTATGCATTTCCAGGTGAAGCGTTTGGTAGATCAATTTCAAATTTTCAGGGATGATTCTTAGTATGAAAATCTAGATCTTATAAGTTTTTTGGCATTCTGGGTAAATGTAAAGGCAGCCATTTTGGATTTTCCGTCCTAAAATCTTGTCTGTAAAGTCTTGTCTACGCGTTTTCACTTTCAGGTGAACCATTTGGTAGATCAATTAAAAATTTCAGGGATGATTCTTAGTATGAAAATCTAGATCTGATTAGTTTTTTGGCATTCTGGGTAAATGTCAAGTCAGCCATTTTGGATTTTCCGTCCTAAAATCTTGTCTGTAAAGTCTTGTCTACGCGTTTTCAGGTGAAGGGTTTGGTAGATCAATTTCAAATTTTTAGGGATGATTCTTAGTATGAAAATCTAGATCTGATTAGTTTTTTGGCATTCTGGGTAAATGTCAAGGCAGCCATTTTGGATTTTCCGTGCTAAAATCTTGCCTGTAAAGTCTTGTCTACGTGTTTTCAGGTGAACTGTTTGGTAGATCAATTTCAAATTTTTAGGGATGATTCTTAGTATGAAAATCTAGAACTGACTAATTTTTTGGGCATTCTTGGTAAATTTTAAGGTGGCCATTTTGCATTTTCCGTTCCAAAATTGTAGCAGTAAAGTCTTGTCTACTCATTTTCAGGATAACCATTAGATGGGATCACCCATTGGTGGGGACATATTGTACACATTTGTGTTCTTGTTTACTTTTCTTTCTTATACTCTATTTCTATTTGCAGTTGACCGTGTCTAGTTCTGCATTTGCTGTAAACAAGTGCTACATGCCGAAGGAAAGCACGGTGGTCAACTTTTACATTGGCGGAGGAACATTAGCTGTACTTTGGCTCATATTCCCAAGACGATTTACACACATATCATGGGCTAGAAAAACACATTGAATAAATAGTGCAATAGAGGGTTGTGTATATAGGAACTTTTGCTCAATAAATTATCATTTTTTTATAGTAAATTTTCAATCCTTGCGTGTTCCTTAGTAGAATACAGAGTGACCTAAAATATAGAACTGCCCCAAATTGTCATACTTTAGCTCAAAAAGGGTGTGCGGTCACACCTAATGTATACCCTGCCTTTGAGAATGCCCATGTGTAATATAAATACCCACAATGACCCAATTACAAATATTTGCTTTATACCATCATGCAGTTTGGCAAGAGAAGTAACTAAAAGTAAAAATAAAATACAAACAATACAACATAATTCAATTCAATACAATATAGTTCAATACAATACATAACAATAAGTAAAGACATCCATTAATGACCTCCTGAAACATATGCCATATAGTTGAACTTGAAGCACAATGAATTGTCACCATCATGAAAATTGTCATTTGTATATTATAAAGCATCAGTCAAAGGTATTAAAACATACATAAAGTAGTAAAGTTATTTTATTTCTGCAAGTAGTTAAGTGCATTCATTGCACATATCATTAAATATAGAAAGTCTCACCCTGAAATACGAGGAAGTTTACCCATTTTCTTCGAAAACAAAACAATTAAGAAAATAGATTTTCTCATTATAACACGCCAGGAATCCGAGTCAGCAAAACATTTGAGGGAGTGAATAACACCTGATACCACATGTTATCTCTACACGAGGTTTCCGAGAAAGGTAAAAATAACTGAAGTTTATTGGGAATTCAAAATATACAACGCGCGTCTACATCATCTAATTGATTTCGTGATATTGCCAAGCGTGATTTATATCGCAGCTCACACGATGAACTATGACAATGATTACGTGTCTGTTCATCCGTCCGTCACATCATCTGTCTGTGTATATCAACAATAGTGGCGAGTTTACTAACCTCTGTTCATACGATTTTGTTCATTATCGAAAAAAATATATGACACTCGGGTCAAAATGGCTTGCGTTTTTGTCGCTCAGAAATACATAACTCCGGAATCACAAATGTGTTCTGTTCTTATACGTTCTTTAAAAAAACTTACGGAGCATTAACCTGCTTGTAAAATTTGTAGATTATTACATTCGTTTGAATTATTATTACAAACTTGTAAAGGTAAAAATATGACTCAATACAACTGAAATTGAAACACCACGTGAGGCAAGTACCCATGGAACTAATATATACATTTGAAAATGTCTGCTATTCGCGTGAAAGCACCCCAAGCGAAGGATCACAGGTGGTCCAGACTAGAGTTAAAGTGCCTCATGTCAAGATGAAACAAACATGTGCTCAACTGTCACACTATAAGTGTGTTTTTTACAAATGGAATCTCTAATCACAATCCATTTCCATTTATGATTAGGCTAACTTGAAATTAGACACATGATAGCGTGTGAAATACAGATCGGCTATAAAGTTGATATTATACAAATATCTAATTCTGTTGAGGTGAATACCTGTGCATCTTTCACAAGTGATATTTCACGAAGCCTTAAGAGCTAGTTTTTTGTTTTGTTTTTTATTCATTTATGTAAAATAGATGTACATGGGGTAATATAGTAAATACAAGAGAGCATATTCAAGTGCTAATCACCATTTTGGCATTATAAGCACTCTAGCCTAGCGGGGGAAAAGTTGAAGAGGGGTGGAAGGGGGGGGTCTGAGCTGGGCTGGGACTGGGGGAAATACAGGGCAGAGGGACAATGTAATTTATATTTACAAGACAAGGCAGGGTGCAATAGGTTCTAGAATAGTCTTGTTCAATATGGGGTAAGCCATCTCGTAATAAAGGCAGAAATCAGAGTAAAGATTTTTGTGTTTTCATCCTTGCTAAAATTACGATTGCCAAAGGCTAGGTATTCTAAAAGTGTAGATTGGTAAGTGGGGATCAAAGGAGTTTCAGTATAGAGAGTATTGAAAAAGGTGGTTTTTGTATTTTCATTCAGAGGGCAGTGAAAAAAGAAGTGTTTTGGAGTTTCGGGTAGACCACAAGAACAGCTAGGAGAAGTGATGAAGGTGTAATTGTGGGCAAAGAGTTGAGCCCTGAAGGGCATGGTCTACCCTTAACCTACTAATAAGTGTTTCTTCATTTCTAGAAATATTTAGCTTTGAGGTAGGGATTATGTTTATGTCAAGGTTGAGAAGGTGCTTGCGATTGTTGTTCTTAAAGGCAATGATGGTTTTACTTGTTTGAATATTCTTTGGTACAGATAGCCAATGGGATATTGCATTTGGTATGCAGGAGTTCAGGTATTTGGTAGTGGCGTGGTTGGGTAGCCTATAGTGGCGAGTATGTCGTAGTTCTCTTTGAGTATCACATCGGAACTTATCAAAAATATCGTTTATGTATGGTGGAGATGTACCTTTACTAACGTTGAACATGAAGTTGTTAATTTGGAGTTTTCGTCTAGTTTCTAGGCTTGGCCAATTTAATATGTTAAGAACTTTAGTTGTGCTGGTTCCTGGTAGACAACCTGAACAGATAAGAGCACATTGATAGTAGGCACTATTTAGATATCCAAGTAAATACTTGGAAGATGAGTCAAAAAGAAGTGATCCATTGTCAAAGTGTGGGAGAATGTAGGACTTAAAAAGTGTTTCCAATTGAGAAGATGTCAGTTTAGATTCGAGGGCTTTAAGGGGATTTGTGAGTTTGGTAATTTTATTTCGAAGTCCTAAGGTGTGGTCTTTATTTGATAGGAGTTGGTCAAAGACATATCCCAGATGTTTGTGACTTGGTACTCTCTGAATAACTTGGTTGAAAAGGTTTGAGTGATTTATATTTACATTATTGGTTCTGGAACTTTGGAAAATAAGTTCAAAGCTCTTTTCAGGTTTAAATGTTAATTTTCAAGTAAGTGACAAATTTTCAACCGCAAGGAGATTACGAGCAACAGTCTGATCAATGTCACTAGGGCTATTTGGGTCAACGGGGAAATATATTGAGGTGTCATCAGCATATATGAAACATTTGGAGTCTAGGTTATCAGGTAAGTCGTTTATTTATACTAGGAACAATATGGGACCAATGATTGAGCCTTGGGGAACGCCACAGTTTATTAAGTGCCAACGAATTCTAATTTTATATTCATTATTATTATATCATTGTCATACTCCTCACTCTCTGATTGGTCCATGTCCTACAAGCGAGGGCTAGTGGAATATCATCTTGTGAAAGTGTCACAGGTATTCACCGAAAATAGAATTAAATATTTGTTTTATTAATCACTCTTATATTTCTCACTCACATTAATGGAATAACAAACTATTGATGTATAATCAATCATAACGATGTACTCCTGGGGATATATAAAATTACACTGGACTAAGTCGTGACTGGTGAATATAACTTGTAGGACATGGATCAATCAGAGAGTGAGGAGTATGACAATGATATAATAATAATGAATATAAAATTAGAATTCGTTGGCAAAAAACAAAACAGCAATCGAGATGATCATGATTATCTGCGAAATAAAAAATATTCCTACCACTAACTTACATCTACATGTAAACTTTAGCTCCACACAACACATGCGAGGCGAGAAATCAGTAATCTGTTGGAGTCTAATGATATCGTTGTCATGGTGATAAGGAATTATCACAATTAATAACATCTTAACTTATACACGGCGTGCTCACCAGACTCTATCAGCAACATCTTGTGATAATGTAACACTCTTCACATTAAAAATACTTGCTATTATCAATTTGGAAAACTTGCTTTTCAGCTCCTAATTCACTCATCGTTTGGCTTCATATTCGTTTGACTTAGCTTCGTTTACTTTTGAATCCACACCCGCGGTCAAAATATTCATACCATAAATTCATCTTATTGTTATTATTTGTATACATGAAATACGTGAAATATGGAAATAAACAATCTTAAATAGTCGGAGTCTTAAAATGCCTTTTGCCTCTTGCAATTGTCTATTTTACTCACTTTTAGTTATTGCAATCACTCGTTCGTTCATTCATCCGTCCGTCTGTCTGTCTG
Organism: Owenia fusiformis; assembly: GCA_903813345.2. Classification (NCBI taxonomy): domain Eukaryota; kingdom Metazoa; phylum Annelida; class Polychaeta; order Sabellida; family Oweniidae; genus Owenia; species Owenia fusiformis. The sequence continues at coordinate 32,055,184 of CAIIXF020000003.1, read as the reverse complement.
TCTTTCTTTCAACATCAATGGCACGTTTTGTAATGTCTGTCGATTGATCTTTTGTTAAGCTTTCTATAAATCTCCGATACAAAATGCACATGTGTTACCAAGTTCAAAAGCCCACCTCATTTCAAAATTGTCTTCAATATTAGAGCCTGGCCATAGGAAAACTGTTCTTATCACAAAAATTAAAATTGTGCTACAGTGCCAAAAATGTGCCCAAGTTTAAGAAGACAATATGTTAAATTCAAATCCGTCTTCTTAACTATATCTGCAAGGATAGATTGGTAAGACATGAGCCATGGCTCATTTGAAAGGTCCTTTTGTGCTTTTTTAAGATAAGCAAAAATAAAAATATCGAAAACACTGTGATCTATGTCTATCTATGTCTATGTCAATAATCCGCAAAAGGCTAATAAGCCCATATAAAGCAGATATATAATTTAACAGTGATAGAATTTGAATAGAATATAATTTAAAACCTTAACATTTAAAAATAGATCTATGGTTTACAACTCATTTTACCTGGGGAGACTGTCAGGCTAACCGCGTTGACATCACCCCTCTTTACCAGTAGTGCAGGCTTGTTGCTGTGCACTGGGGACCCTTTACATTAAAACATAGATCTATATTAAAAACACACCTATTTAATTGCAGTTATTGACATAGGCATAGTATGATGATTTAAAACTACTTAGACTGTCACAGTCTAAGATGTCACCAGGTAGAGTGTTCCATTTAGCTATTGTCCTAGGGAAATAGCTAAATTTGTATGCATCCGTTCTAGTTGATGGTTGTATGAACTTAGAAGGATGATACAACCTAGTGTTGGTATTGATCTGTTGGCGGAAGTATGGAGGCACGTCGATGGCTGCTAGGTTCTGCTTTCCTTTGTAGAAAAGGAAAACTCTAGCAGCCTCTCGACGCTCCTTCAGTGGCTCCCACTGTAGGTCTTGAAGAGCTTTGGTGACGCAGCCTGGTTCCCTTGAGTGACATTTGGTTACAAACCTGGCTGCTCTTCTCTGTACCTGTTCCAACATATCAATATCTTTTTGTCGGTACGGATCCCATGCCGAGCTGGCATACTCTAAATTAGGCCGGACTAGTGACTTATACGCCTGAGCCTTCACTTTTTCAGGGCATTGATGGAGGTTGCGCCTGAGAAATCCAAGCACCTTATTGGCTTTGGATACAATAGTTTGAATATGTGTAGTCCAGCGTAAGTTATTTGTGATGTCAATTCCTAGGTATGGGATGTGTGTTACCGACTTAAGGTTTTCCCCTAGCATGGTGTAATTGTGCATGATAGGGGATTTACCTTTGTGAATATTTAGCACATAGCATTTTGATGGATGGAATTTCATTTGCCATGTTGATGCCCAGGAGACCAGTTTATCAAGATTCTCCTGTAGTGTTAATGCATCTTGCTTGCTTTCGACTGTCATGAATAAAAGGCTGTCGTCGGCAAAAAGCTTAAGACTGGCTGAGGATGATAGGTTATTGCCCATATCATTGATATAAACAAGGAAACAGAGTGGTCCAAGAACTGTTCCTTGAGGAACTCCTGATTTTACTGGAGTTTTTGAACTTGATTCACCATCGAGCACTACCTGTTGTGATCTTCCCACAAGCCAGGATCTGAACCAGTTCAAGTTATTATTGCGAATTCCATAATAGTCGAGTTTGAGCAAGAGGCGTTCGTGAGCCACCGTGTCAAACGCTTTGGAAAAGTGATTAGACACCCTTTCCCGTGGCCTGGCTCATTAGTCGTTTCCGTCGTTTATTTTGATGCATAACAATTCCGAAAAACCCAGCACTCAAAGAGTTCATACCGAAAATAGTGTTCAGCTCGTTTTTGATCATCTTTTCTCTTCGAAAGTATTTCATCAATTTGTAACGTCTACAAGGTTCAGCAAAACATGTCTCAGACGTTCGAAATGGCCTTCACTTTTTTATTGTCGAAATATCACAATTTTGTGTCAAAAGGCATCTATTTACTTGGAATTGTAAAGGTACTGCTAATAGTAGAGAAAAATGTCAAGTGTTGGCAAATACAGTAATCTTCATTTATCTAAAAATAAAGATTAAAAGCTTAGGTATGATAAAATGAGACAAACATTTTTGCGCACATGTCCAAAAAATTGAATGGTTTAAATTGTCATAGAGTTCGGTTTATTATAAAGTACCCATGTCGAACAGGTCAAGGTCTAGACCTGTGACGAAATATACTCGAAAGGCTAAATGTTTTATGTATAAAAAGAATTCATTTTGAAAATACGTCACTATGTGAGCAAAGAGCCTAAGACCCATGGCACTCTTTTTAAACATAAGAAATCCCAATAAGTACATGTATATTGGGAAGTACAAGATGGCAGGCTGCAGGTAGCGTTCGAAGTTGTTTTTTGACAACTACCGAACTGAGTAACTATAATATACATCTTTTATTCTAAGGAAATCAAAAAGAATGAATGGAATTAAACAGAGAATCAATGAGACGTAATGAGATAATATGGTTTACTCCGATCTGTTCTAAAGAGTTTTTGCATTATTCGTTGAGGCAGATCTGCGTTTACATTTATTTCCACTAAATATTACACTTTCTTTTAACCTTGATAGGACCTCTAAGGCCATCTGACAACGCTATTCGAAGACTTTCCAATTGGTTGACGTATTGGAACGAATTTTAACGAAAAACAAAACTTTTAATTACCATATAGTTTGCATTATGCATGCTCAAAAGTTTTCGACGAACTACGGACGCAAAAGCTTACAAATACAAGGTGGGCCAAAAAAACGCCACTTTTTTCAAAATGCTATTACTTTTTAATTTTTGATACAAAATCATAATTTGCATACCAAATGAAACTTGAGGATGCTATCTAGCCATGGATTATGAATTGTACACTTTTACTTGAATAAAATATGTCACCAGCGTCTCACTTAAACATGTGGTGTGCCATGAGAAATAAACATAATTTGCAAAATGTTCCTGAACTGATACGGCCTGATGACAACCAAACTAATAGCCCTGATGCAATCCCGGCCCGGTTCGCAAGTAAGCGCAAATTTGCGCCTCGGTTCGCATGTTTAATTTACGTTCCAAATCGCTATAATTTACTATTTACCCAATTGGGAAAGCTGCATTAGTGGATTCGCTCATATGTAAGGAAGACGTACCCTGCATGCAGAGTCTAGTTAAACTTAAGAAGCTCTCTTTTAAGAAGTGAAGTCAAACGAATGCAAAGGGTAGAAGACGTGAAGCTGGTTATTTTAAAATCAAATTAGAAGTACACGGATTTGATAGCTAATATTGTTTTAATCGTGTGCAAGAGAAAAAACGAAAGGTTATAATTATAGATATTGAATCCACTAAATGTAATAAATGTGTTTGCACTTTCAAATAATGTGTTTATATAACATGCTTTATCACTAGTTATTCCAAAGTTTAAACTAATATAAAAATAGGTCCAACATATTCAAAGCAAGAACATTTAAAACATTACACCAAGACGTGATGTTCAGCACTGATTTTCGGGGTGCCTGGGTACATTCTAATTGTCAACGTACAACGCTGACTGTTCCGCTATGGAGGTGACATTGCTCTTTATCGTGGCCGGAGCTTGTCTCGCTGTAGCTTCTGCTGCACTCCCATCATGTCCGGGTAAGTTATTGTCCGAAGTGTTTCGAAGGCAAAGCACAATATACAATAAATTGTATTGTCTTAAGTTGAGTGCATTCGGTTATTTTTTGTATTTACTCTTCTCCGGATTTTATGATTTGGAAGAATCAATGATGGCTGGACAAACTTCTTACAAAATCATATCCGAATGTTTTATCTAAAATATCTTAATTCTGTTGCATTTTTCATATCCCTATGTTTATTGCAGGTGACTGTTACTTTGGTGACTTCCTCCAAGCAAGAATGCGATTGGACCTGTATCTAAGCCCATCTTGCCCCCTGTTGAATGTCACTGTAGGCAAATACACATCACATGAGATTTGCTTTGCAAAAGCGTGCGAATTGGGAGCAAATGTCGTTCAATATGGTACACAATGGGATGAGAGGAACGATCACCATTGTGCAATTTACAAATGCGATTCTAATGTGAATGGGACTGACTGGGACTATGGATGGGTTGATGACGGTGTGCAACGGCCAGTTTATGCGAGGCCACATCCATTTATTCCAAAGTGCCACAGTTCTTATTTTAGAAAAAGAGGGCTGGTGGATGTTTTGTGGCGAGGAGAGTCGCCATGTCTTTCTATCACAAATCACACCGGATTCAATTTGCGTGATTGTATGTCTGCTGCTTGTCATGACAAGGCAAATCTGTTTAGATTTTTTACCAATGAAAGTCCGCAAAGATGTGAAACAATACAATGTGGATATAATCCATCAGAAAACGATTACGAATTCAACTTGTACCGTTCGGACAATGCTTCAGTTATGTATACGTTATCCCATTTGGCAATCGACTGCAACAGTCAGTTTAAACCTGAGCCAATACAACTTCCACTACCAGCATGTTTCGATGAAGTGTCTCTATGTGGACAGGGCGATGCCGAAGAGGCGTTTTGCAAAACTGGTTCAAATCTTATCATGTATAATATTAACTCAACAACTCGTTCTTCTACTGCCTTAAAATGTAAGAGAAACCATGAAGGAACAGGATGGGATTTTTACTTTATAGAAAGTATTTGTTTTGGTCAAGACAGTCTGGTCAAGAATATCAAAACGAATGGCTAGTCTTACCATATCCAGGATCACCCGTCTGCAATTCTTCCATATATGTGATAAGACGGCATAGAAACCAATGCCTTATGTCAAAATGCAGCCGGTCCATTGTGATTGAACAGGCAGGGGATTTGAGGCAGTGTATGCTGTACGCTTGTGAATATGGGGCAAATGTCATCAACTATTACAGTAATAGGGATATGACATCTGTGAAATGTGATCTTCGTTTTTGTAATATTGTTGAAAATGGTAAATATGACTTAAAATTAGGAAACAGCCCTGCTCCGGGATATGACGTTTATGCCCTAGTTTTAGATTCTGAAACATCCTCAACGATAGCTACTTCGACTTCTCCCAGAACCCAGACCGAAGCATCAATTTTATCTTCAACCATTGAAGCAACTGGAGCATTCAACATGACAAACACTACAGCAAAGGCCATCATAAATGAATCGGAAACTCCCACCTTGAGAGCAATCTCAATCGCTTTAGGGATACTTTTGTTTATTGCTATATGTGTCATAGCTATTCTGACTGTTATATGTAGACGACAGCAACTAGCGATGTTAAAACAAAAAAAGACTTTCAGTACCGACATAAAGAAATCAATGAGTATGATAATGTCGCATATGCCTAGCAAAAACAGAGACGCCATAAGCGAACATATTCAGAACTAATATTTACGTTGAGAGGACTATGATTGTCGCATTTGCTTTTAAAGGCCCTATGTTAAATTTGAAAATATATTTAGGCATAAATATTACTTCGCATGACTTGAAAAACCCTTTGATACATTCTTTTGAAAAATATGTTGTTCATCTAATATTTTCCCGCAATTTTAGAAACAAAAGTTTAGACTTTTGAATCATCAAATACAACACTTAACACATGTATGTTTTTAAAAATTTTGATGTTACGATGATACGCTGTGATGTCGCTCAGATGGCAAGATATTTAAAAAAATGTTTTAAAAAAGCAACATCGTGATTGAATATAATATTTTATCATGTTTTAAATGTTAATGAGCCATCGGATCCAATGAGAACTTAAGTTGGAAAGTGCGTTTTTCCATAAACCACTTTTCTGGCTTATGAGATAATTTTTTGCCTATTTATCAACAATTTTATTACTTTTTCTCATTCACATAATAAAAAGTATGTGAAATATCAATAACGCATTTGTTATGTACAGTTGCTAAGCGATTGAGTTTGAAATTGAGTTTTCCAATACTTGACCCTTGCATTGAAAATATGTTCTTTTAGTGATTTTGTATCTTTTATGTGATTTTATAGAAATATTTTGCAATGTGTGAAAATAATTTTAGCCCAAGACTCAAAGCATTTCAGCTGCCTCATTCCACTCAGATGTTGTTTCCTTGCATTCTCCCTGCGGGGCCAAGCAAAGATTTGGAAACATCTTCGTAGAATGGTTCAGCACACAATGCACTGAGTCCAAAGCTTAAATCCTTAAGTTAATAAATAAGTTAATTAATAATTAATAATGGGCCTATTGTGTCTTGTAATAAGCAACTACACCGAACAGTTGATACTAATACATTACTTCCATTTTATATGGTTGGTCTCTAATTATTTATTAGTACGTTACTCTTGATGTGATTCATGAAAAGTTCATAATGCCGCAGTTATGACAATATTAAAATGATACAAAACAGAGTGGAGATCATGTAATACGATCGTCGAGGGAACTACCACTATATTATCTAGCAGTCTCCAGCAGGGGTTTTAGGAAGTCAGAGGGCCACTTGCTAATTTTTCTGATAGATTACTTTATTCAGCATCAATTCATATATGTCTGGGTCGTATTAGTTGATGGACGAAGGGTTTAAGCATTTTACAGATTCAGCAAGAAAGGTATTAGTGTAGTGTAACGAATAAGTCATTATTTTATAACAAAATATTGTAGTTAAAAGATCCAGAAGCATATCCAGCGGATTAGATGTATTAAATATATGTAATAAATAACTGCTGAATAAAAAATATGTATTTGCTATGATAGAGATTTCCACAAGATATCTTGTTGATAGTACAGATGTAAAGTACACCTCCATAAGTTTGGCAACCTTAGCTCCCCTATTGAACTACGTGTTAAAGCCTCTTTACGTTTGAATTTTTATTTGCTAGTACTTACCCTGCGATGAAATTACTTATAATATTGATGGAAACGTAACTTGACTTTATTTCCAATACCACCAAATTTTCTCAATTATTTCGTCAACCGGATTTTCTCGCATATACGCCCCCCTAAATTTAGGCCCATGGGCCAAAAATCGAATGTAGTACGCTTATACGCCCATGTGCCTATAAAAAATGACTATTTATTGATTTTTTCAATAAATTCAAGAGTATTTTGTCACTGGCAGTTCGTTCTGTCGTTACTTTGTTTCAACATTAAGTTCAACGCTGTGCCGTAAGTGGCAGTGGTGGATCGTTCTGTTGTTACTTTGTTTCAACATTAAGTCCAAGGATGTAGGTGACATTTCCTTTATAATTCTTACAAAACATGCGGTAGGACTACAACAGTAGGTACTGTAGTCTTTTAGGAAGATCAGCTCTTCTCACATTTACGCCCACTGTGCCAAAAATCGAAAGTAGTACACTTATACGCCCATAGGCGAAAAATAAGAGGTAAAATAACAACCGAAATTACCCCTTCTTTCAGTTATACGCCCAGGGCTTATATCCGAGAAAATCCGGTAGGTCGAAAATTGATGATAAATTTGATGAATTTTTGAAAATCGTCATTCCCATGTTAACCAATGGGAAATGGTGGGTTCGGGGCAAATCCAAAATCAGGATATCTATTCAGTTAAATATTCAGAAAAAAAAATTTTAATGTAGAAAATTGAATTGTCTAACTTTTTTGTACACTAAGTGTTTAGTTTACTTGATGAATACTAAAGTTACAGAGCTTCAAAGTCAATTTTGAACATCATTTTTCGCCTTTTGTATATTGGAAATAAATTCAAGTTACGTTTTCATCAATATTATACGTTTTTTCTTCGCAAGACGTTTTCACCTGCATGTCCCGCTATAGAAATGGCTTATGAATGTGGTGATTATTTTACGGACACGATGGTCGAGGTTAAAACTATACATTTTAAGAAAATCTCTTCGTGTACGTTCTGGTCCTCTAGTGATCATGGTGATTAGTTTTCCTCTTTATAGCATGCCCGGTTTGGCCTATAATCATAAAGGTATAAGGAAAATAATTGTGATTGAGTTCCTGGAGAAAACGTGTACGTGAACGAAATTTGCCTATTGCCAAAGATCTAATTCGTTTCGTCACTTAGATAAATCATCAGTCGACTGAACGCCCATCGTTGTAAGGCTGTCTACGTGTGGAATTATCTCTGAAATTTACCACATCCTGGTGATGGAATTATTGTAATTGTAAGTGTTACTAATCTATGAATACCACACCCTAGGTAATGGCACTTATTTCTTTTGGAATGGCCTTAAACTCTGGTGCACCCTGGTCCGCGGAACGAACATTTAGATAAGGGATTAGTGCACCGGGGTGACTGTAAACCTCCCGTTCACCGTCGTATAAGTTATGAATGTAGTTTCTCTTTCTCCAAGTTTCCCTATGTAGGCTAAAACTAAAAATGGATGGCATTTCAAGCAAATAAATATCTGCAAGATATGACAGAGTAAGCCACAGGTGCATTAGAGCAATCAAATGTTCATGTTACCACATCCCAAGAACGCAAATATAAGTTAGATTACGTGTAGGCTGAAACAAATCACACTCGAGATGACACTGAAGTATATGCTGGTATGTTTTATGACACAAAAACAAACAAATTATGGTAGGAATTCGATACATAATTATCCTAATAGCTGGAATACACGAGAGGCACGTCAACGTGACCTAACTGGCATAAATTGAAATTTGGTAAGATTAGATGTCACATGCTGTGAACCATGCTTTTGTGGCCAGGTTATTTCATCGTTTTAACTGTTCTTCGCGTTGCGGTGTCGGACTTAGCCTTGCCTGGTTTAAAAGGTGATAAGGCATACAAATATCAAGGTGATATTATGCTTGGCGTTTTTGAAGATCTTCTCCAACATGGAAGCTCCGAAGGTGAACTGTGTAGTGATGAAGTGGTGGTTGGCTTAGATACATTTAAAAACATTGGAGCTTTACAGTATGCTATAGATTTAGTGAACAATAACACAAGTGTACTCCCTGGGGTGACAATAGGCTTCATTGCTCTCCCAACATGTAATGGACATCTAACAACACTTGCCCGAGCTCTGCAATTCGTACCACAGTCTCCACACTGTCAAAAAACTGGAACGCCTCACTGTGACGAAACGTTGACGCCACATTGTGACGTGCCTCAAAATCCAACATATTTACCGTTTTACAAGGTGGTTGGTGTTCTAGGTGCAACCTCCAGTCAATCTTCGGTCATGTCTGCCCCCGTTCTAGGCTTGGCTCAAATTCCACAAATAAGTAATTGGGCATCTAGCGACGAACTAAGCAACAAAGAGCTGTACCCATACTTCATGCGTGTTGCACCTCCAGACAGATATCAGGCCCAGGCAATTGTTGACATAATTCGCTATTTCAACTGGACTTATGTTTCTACACTGCACAGACCAGATAGTTATGGGCAAAATGGGATTAAAATGGTTCATAGACTGTTGAAACAATATGACATTTGTCTTGAATATAACGGGGTCATCCATAGTTCAATGGAGCCATACGAGTTTGAAGATGTTCACACGAATCTTAAGCGAAACAATAAACCAAAGGCTGTAATAGTGTTTGCTTATGAAACAGACCTTGAAGGACTTCTCGATGTAATCAAAGAATCAAATGGTTCCAATGAATTCATTTGGGTAGGAAGTGACGGTGTTTACTACATAGACAACCTCATGTCTGAAATGGTAGGAGCTATAAAAGTTGACTTATACTATGAGGCAGTTCCTGCTATAGATACATATATTAAGTCCCTAACTCCAAACAATTTTACTGGCGCTAACTCAACAGGAGAAAAATGGATTCGAGACGTTTGGGAAAATAATTTTGATTGCTCCTTTGATGTGAATGCTGCAAACTCAACACTTTGTGGGAAGGGACTGAGACTTAATGAGAAAAATGGTTATACTCCATATGATGGTGGTGGTTCATCATTGATAGACGCCATTAACGTATTTGCTCATGGGTTACATGAACTTATAACAAATGAGTGCCCACTTGCATTCAATAACACAGCTCTACTCGATACATGCATCAAGGGACCATTATTCAAACAGTATCTCCTTAATACTAACTTCACGGGTGTTTGGGGGCCAATTAGATTCGATAAGTATGGAGATATACTGGGCAGGTACTCAATTAGTCAAATTCAAATTGGTGACGACCATCAGCAACATCTTGTCCCCATAGGCATATGGGACAAACAAAAGGACATGAATTTGGACATACATGATTCAAAATTGAAATGGCATCATCACAAAGATCGCAACAAACTACAAAATGTGTATCCAGAGTCTATGTGCAGCTACCCCTGTCGACCAGGAGAGTTTTATATTAAACAGGAACTGAAATGTTGCTGGGAATGCAGGAAGTGCCGCACTAACGAGATAACAATCAACAATGCTAGTACCTGCAAGGAATGTCCAATATACAAGTGGCCTGATCAGTTGACATTCGGATACTGCGTTGATATACAATTGAACTATTTACTTTTCTCAGATTCTCTTGGAATCCTCATGACAGTCTTAAGTAGTTTTGGGTTCTTAGCATGTATGATTGTCTTGGTTATATTCATACGGAATCGTAATCATAAACTGGTGAAGGCTTCAAACAGAGAGTTAACGAGTATTATTCTTGCAGGAACAATGATTGCTTATGTGACTGTATATACAATCATTGCCAAGCCAGACACTGTTTACTGTTACCTCAGCTGCCTGGGGTTTCACATCAGCTCATCCCTTGCTTATGCTCCGATGCTTGTTAAAACTAACAGAGTTTTTCGGATATTCGAAGGCGGTAAGAAATTTAGTCGACCCAGCTTCATTACCTCTCGATGGCAAGCGATCTTCACTGCGGCGCTCATCTTGATACAGGTAATCATATTATAGTATTTTATTTTCATACCTGGGTATACCTGTTCAAAACTATGTTTATACAATAGACATGTCCAAATAAATATTCATCGTTTAGTGCAGGAAAAGAAGGGGCATTGCTGACTACATAAAGCATATCATGCCACGAGATTAATATGATTAAATTTTTATGACACCTACTCCTTTTTATATTTTCAGATGATTATTTCATTCTGCCTAACAGCAATGTTGCCTCCAGTTGTTACAAGAAACCAACCTGTGTTGACGGAGAAGTTTGTGGAACTTTTATGTTGGATTCCCCTTGAAAGTCTGATCGTTCCCCTTGTTTACAACCTTGTCTTGATTATCCTTTGTGCGATCCACGGGTTCAAAACAAGGACATTGCCAGATAACTTCAATGAATCTCGATTTATTTTCTTCTCTGTAAGCACGACGCTTTTTCTGTGGATCGCCTTTTTACCTACATATTTTACTGCATCATCAGCATATCACAAAGCCACCCTTCTGTCAGCTCTTCTCATACTAAACGCCTCTATAACTCTCTTGGTGTTATTTCTGCCTAAACTTTATGCCATATACTATCTAAGTGAGGCTCAAATGAAATTCACAGCGTCGATTATGGCAGTTGGTATCCAACCTTCTGTACCAGCAACACAGATGTCCAACCTTTCTTTGCCACCTGGACCTTCAAGATTTAATCTCGATTTGAGACCGATTGGTAGTCCATTGACACAGCTTACAACTGATACAACAGCTTCTGTTGTAACATTAAGGCTAGAGGCAAGGGGAGAACCGGGTACAGTTACATAGACCAATGAGTTGAGGTGCCAGCTTTTTTCATTCCATCTTATTCTGTTCAAAGAACATTTTGAAAATAGTAAGAGTCATCAGTAAGTGGCGGCGGTGGTGGCGGCGGCGGGGACAAAGAGTGCAATAATCGGATCTGAAAAAATGTCAATTCCAGTGCAACATGTTACATATTAAATGAACATATTAATCAAGAATGTTATGTAGTTCATTTAAATATCTTGCAGAAGTGTTAATGTTACCATTTTTTCTTTTGAGGGTCCATATTCTTATCAATGGCATGTAAAATTAATGGATGCTCATGAAAGCATGTTATTATGTAAAGTGGGTGTCTAATTGGTCACTTCTGGTGGAAGTGGAACGGTGGAAGTGGAACAGTTAGCGGTTGCGATTGTAGGTCGAAAGACTCGCCATATACTAATCAAGAGTATGCTACTCAAGTCTAATGCTGTATTTTACATGCCCGTGGTGCTAGTTCATAGCCACTGTCTAAATAAACATGGGTGTAATCAGGTATGGGTCAAGTGAGGCAACATGCTCACCACAATTTAACAGAAATATATATGTAAATTACAGCCGTTTTCTAGTTAAAACTTTGGAAATACATAAAGCCAAAAGGAAGCAATCATATGCCTCATTTAGCCTAAAGACTCACATAATTTTTGTCTCGTCTAAGTTTAGATCCTGGCTATAATCCTGATTAAATATCATTATATGAATTATATGTGCGGCAGTAACAAAGCTGATGTATAGTTAGGCATGTATAGGTAAATGTGTATTAAGATATTAGTTTTTTTTACTTATATTGGTGTTCAATTTCCTGGTAATGCAATTATGTAACATAATGTTACAATTAATGTTACAATTATGTAACATAATCATATGTAACTATATACACCCGCATGGGTGTCAGTTGCCTGTACACTGAACATTGATATAATTGATGAATAAATAACTATGCCTGCTTCCAAAAAATGCACCGCTGATCTCTTTGCACGAACTTATTGAGCGACATTGTATATGTATCAGTTATCAATAAATCACAACCCAATTTAGACACGGTGTTGGAAGTAAGAACTCACAAATGCCATGATATTTATTCAATTGAAAATAATCAACCGCAAATCGGATCAAAAGTATAATTATATTATGCATTAACTGCTACAGAATAGGAGATGAGTACCAATATATTTAAGAAAATATAGAATATAAGGAATACTGCGTATCTCTGCTTTCAGTAAATAACCTTGCTTCAGCCAAGAAAATACTTGCAATGCGAATCCAATCAACAATTTGTTATTGTTTTGTGGTTATATTTTTATTTTTTTAATCAGCATAATGAAAACAGATATAGAATGAAAAATACATATTCTTCATAAATGCTGTGCAATGTCAACGTTCGATGAATTTAAATTAGACATGTTTTGCTTGTTTTTAAGAATTCACCAGAAAATCAGGCTGCAAGATAAATCTTATAATTCACTAAATTTACCCAATTTTGTGACAAAAGCCATTATTAATAAAAGTTGTGCATCATTAGACTTTGCAAATATGATCAGATTCATAAGGTGGATACTCCTATCTTTCCAGTGGCGAATTTGAACCATGGCCCATCGTTTGTTTCATTTTACATCGTAAACAAGCAGGTACTGTATTCTCGTCTGCGAACTAAATTGGAATTTCAAAGAACACGCTAGATGGTGTCAAGTTATTACCATATAGCGTGTCTCTAAAAAATATTAATAGCAACGTAATGGTGGTACGTTTGTGAATAAGTACACAATAAAGGCCGATAAAGGCCTTCTACACGGGTACATTGATATTTGGCATTTGATCTTTATTATAAGTGAATAGATTAACACGAGACACTCTGGAATTATGGAATCCAGTAAATAATTTTCAATGACTTTTTAAGAAAGGGAAATTAGATACAAGATAAAACGCAAGACATCACGGCTTAATTTGCTTTAGTCTGCGAGTTTGTTGCAAGAGCTCAACAAGTGTCAGGTTAGGCAAGTGGCGCTACGGCGGAACGTTCGATAATATTTACGCTTGCATTAAACTCATCACGTAGATAAAACGGATTGATCTGAAACTCAGGATGAAAAGAATGTGAAAAACGGAATTGATAATTTGATTTTATATACTAAACTAAACTCATCGTGTACTTGAGGACTGCTTTGAAACAATGCTTCTGTGGCAGGTTTATGTGGCAACCATAGTTTTTCGAGTTATACTTTCGGACTTTACCTTACCTGGTTTACAAGGTGGCGGGGTATATCTACATCAAGGTGACGTCATGATTGGTGTCTTGTCAAGTCTTCTCCAAAGCGGAATCTCTGAAGATGAGTTGTGCAGTGATGACGTAATTAGTGGTTTATCTACATTTAAATTCATTGGAGGATTGACTTATGCTATGGATAAGGTTAACACCGACCCAACAATACTCCCGGGGGTGAGATTAGGTTTCATTGCTCTCCCAACTTGCCAAGGGCTCTTAACAACACTAGCAAGAGTTTTACAGTTTGTGCCCCAGGCTTCACAGTGTGAAAATCCCAGAGATCCTAAATATTTGCAGTACTATAAGGTTCAAGGTGTTCTTGGACCTCCTTCTAGTCAGGCGTCTGTTATGTCTGCCCCAGTATTAGGTTTAGCTCAGATTCCCCAGATAAGCAGATGGGCTTCAAGCGATGAACTAAGTAACAAAGAGCTGTACCCATACTTCATGCGTGTTGCACCTCCAGACAGATATCAGACCCAGGCTATTGTTGACATAATTCGCTATTTCAACTGGACTTATGTTTCTACACTGCACAGACCAGATAGCTATGGACAAAATGGGATCAATAAAGTTCATAGGCTGTTAAAGAAGTATGACATTTGTCTTGAATATAGCGGAGTTATTCATAAATCAATGAAGCAAAATGAGTTCGCTGACGTCTATACAAACCTTAAGCGGCACAACAAGCCTAAAGTAGTGATAGTGTTTGCCTTCACAGCGGACCTCAGAGGAGTTCTGGACGCAATTAGAACATCAAATGGTTCAAATGAATTCATTTTCGTGGTAAGTGATGCTGTGTCATTCAAAGGGGACATTTTGCCTGAAATGGTAGGATCCATAAAGATTGGGTTGTACTCCGAGCCTGTTAGTGCGATGGACACATTTATAAAATCACTAACTCCTAGTAATTTTTCTGATGCCAACACCTTGGGACACAAATGGATTCGAGATGTATGGGAATTTCATTTTGATTGCTCATTTAATAACAGTGGTAAAAATTCGACGCTTTGTGATGACGAACTTAGACTAAATGAAGAAAATGGTTATACCCCATATGGTGTTAGTGGCTCATCATTGATAGACGCCATTAACGTATTTGCCCATGGTTTACATGAGCTTATAACAAATGAGTGCCCAATGGCTTTTAATGAAACATCGCTGTTAGAAGATTGTATCAAAGGGCCTTTATTCAAACAATATCTTGTCAATGTGAATTTTATGGGTTCTTGGGGACCAATAAATTTCGACCAGAATGGAGATATACTTGGGAGGTATTCGATAAGTCAAATTCAAAATGACCCCGATCAACAACAACAGCATGTTGTCCGCATAGGCATATGGGACAAACATATGGACATAAATTTGGACGTAAACAACGCAACGTTGAAATGGCACCATCACACAGATCACAACAAACTACAAAATGTGTATCCAGAGTCTATGTGCAGCTACCCCTGTCGACCAGGAGAGTTTTATATTAAACAGGAACTGAAATGTTGCTGGGAATGCAGGAAGTGCCGCACTAACGAGATAACAATCAACAATGCTAGTACCTGTAAGGAATGCCCGATATACAAGTGGCCTGACCAGGTGGTATTCGAAAACTGCGTTGAAATACAATTGAGCTATTTACTATTTACAGATATTCTTGCCATTGTTATGACATCCCTCAGTGGTATTGGATTGTTGGCATGTATCACCGTCTCTGTTCTACTTATTAAGAACCGCAACCACAAACTGGTAAAGGCTTCAAACAGAGAGTTAACGGGTATTATTCTCGCAGGAACGATGCTTGCTTATGTGACTGTATATACAGTCATTGCAAAACCGGTCACTATATACTGTTACCTTAGCTGTGTCGGCTTCCACATCAGCTCGGCACTTGCTTACGCACCGATGGCCGTTAAGACCAACAGAGTGTTCCGGATTTTCGATGGTGGCAAGCGAACGATTCGGCCTAACTTTATTTCATCTCGATGGCAAGTTATCTTCACAATGTTTCTCATCCTGATGCAGGTATTAATATAAATTAGAATGATTTATTGCAACCTCATAAATGAATCATCTTTGCAAATTCTCGATTCAGTACAGTGAGCTAATCTGATTTGATAATAAAGAGTATGGAATTGAAGATGTATAATGCCCTGTTAAACATATTCTGTTAATTTGAATTTTAGATGATTTTCTCAATCTGCCTCACAACGATGTTGTCTCCAGTTGCTACAAGAAACCAACCTGTGTTGACAGAGAAGTTCGTGGAACTTTTATGTTGGATCCCTCTTGAAAGTCTGATTGCTCCATTGGTTTACAACCTTGTCTTGATTATCATTTGCTCATATTATGGTTTCAAAACAAGGTTCTTACCAGATAATTTCAATGAATCTCGATTTATTTTCTTCTCTGTAAGCACGACCCTTTTTCTGTGGATTGCTTTTTTACCAACATATTTCACTGCATCATCTGCATATCACAAAGCCACCCTTCTGTCAGCTCTTCTCATACTGAACGCCTCTGTCACTCTTTTGGTGTTATTCCTACCAAAACTTTACGCTATCTACTATATTAGTGAGGATCATATGAAATTTACAGCCTCCATTATGACAATAGCAATTGCTAACCAACCTTCAGTAACGGGAATGTCAAACATTTCTTTTCCCCCGGCCCCACGAGCCTCAAGATCAGGCATTACATTGAATCCAATAAGTGGTCACTTGGAAGAGCCAGCAAACGATAAAGCTGCCTCTTCTGTATCATTGAAGCTTGAAGCAAGAGGAGAGCCTGGTACAGACAATTAACAATTATTAGAACAGTAAAGTTGCCCCTGCTGTATACAGCTCGAAGCTGGAGACAAGAACTTGAGACGGACAATTAACATTTATTATGACGCAACGCTGTTTTCCCCACTGAACATTCACCGTAAATGCAGAAATTTGAATAACAACAATGCGTGTTGAGACTAAGGACAACTATCGCAATTTATTGCTGAATCTATGATCGTAATAAAAAGGGTCAACAACATGAATCGGGGGCTTTATTTATTTATTTTACTAAACTCAAAGTACGAGGGGTGATCCAAAAGTCTTGGACGTCCTGCTCTTATTTTGTTGGTTTTTGATAAAATTACTTTAAACTTTCCAATAATAAAGACCAACAACCTAACTACTTTGTGTATTAATTTCATGGTGAAATGATATATTTTATGTAGTTTTCTCGATAGCTGTTAATATAGTGACCCTGCCACCCGGAACGGTATTCACACATGGCAACTTTCAGCCTTAAATGTTGCCACTATTTGACTTGTTTTGCAAGTTTTGACCACTATCTTTTCTTAAATCTTGAATGTTAAACCATGTTAGTTTACTTCTGTTGTTACTAGGCAACCAATTAATTGTGTTTTTAATCATAATGTCACATATGACAATGGCCATATATGTCAAGTTCTAAGAAAATGACATCAGACAATCAACTCTCATTCTGATATCATTTTTGCTCCAAGATGGCTGCTGAAATGTAGAACATGAAAGAAATCAAAGTGAAACAAAGAATACTACAATATATTTTCACTATTATTAACCTTGAACAACTACCATATGCACGATACAGTCTAGATATGGCTCCGTTTGATTTTTTTTCTTTTCTCAAAGTTGAAAGGAGGGTTGAGAGAAAATGTTTTTACTCATTGGATGAGGTTTAGAGTGGCACTCCAGCAGCATTTGTATCACATAAGCAATGGCGGTTTCATAAATGTCTTTCATTCATTGGTAATGCGGAATGAAAAATGTGTTCAAATTCGTGGAAAATATGTTGAAAAGTAGATCTTAATATGTGAAGATGATGATGACAGATGACACTCAGACTGAAAATCGGAAATTCTCTCATATTATGACTGGTGTTAGGTTGTGCACCTGCACTTAAAGTATTTGCCACATTATAACAGTTGTGACGAGATTTGCTATATTCAAATACCGTTCCGGGTAGCAAGGACCCGGTATCAAAAAATATTTAGAAAAGTAGCTAAAATATATCATTTTCACTTGAAACTTATTCACAAAGTTGTTAAGATGTTGATCTTTATTATTTGAAAGTTTCATGTAATTATATTAGAAAATAGCAAAGTTAGAGCGGGGCGTCCAAGACTTTTGGATCACCCCTCGTAACATACAGTATATACAGGTTATAGTGGCTATGACCCCCAGGAGTGAGTATTAGGTGCCACATAATGGTATTTACAATGATGTTTGATATATGATGAGAAATGAGTGTAAAGTATGACATTGTACATAATATTGAAAATTGAATGTTTTAATGGAAATGGTTAAAGATCTCTTCTATTCCAACAACAATAGAATGTGAAAATTAACGGGATATATAAATTAAGGAAGGTCACATTACAAATAGTAAGACATTATATTGATATCTCACAAAGTGTTTCATTATATAAGGCCACCCTGAACTACAATACTTTTCTTTCCACAGTTAGTGATATAGAGATCATTCATTGGACAAGTGCAATGATGATGAATGTCCATATTGGATTTGTAATTACATGAAGGATCATCTGGGATATCAATGTTTCTTAAACATTTGAACATGAATGTACGAACATTAAGACGGTAAATATCAATTATCTTTAAAATCTTTTGGGCATAGAATTCCGATGTATGCTCCCTTCTGCTTTTACATTGCATAGCTATTCTGACGTTTTAAAAGTGGTTCCAAAGTTGTTTTACTTGCTGCACCCCATATCGGGATGCAGTATTGTACATGAGAATAGATTAATGAATAATATACTGTCAAAACAGTTTTTAAACAGAAAATATGTCTTGTTTTGGAAAGTATTCCCATGGTCTTTGAAATTTTGAAAAAGACCGTTTGTATATATTCTTGCTTGGCGTGTTCAGTTCTTCACACTGTATCGGCCAACTCGACAACCCAATAAAAGGTTGTTTCATCAGCCAATCTGACTAAAGAGGGAACGGGTGTCAACGACACCAGCGGGAACTATTCTTGCACACATCCCAACACACACGACTGTCCTCAAGCATATCCAGAGTGGGTTATTACCTCTGCAACTGAAAGCTCAGACAGTGATTATAAATTGATTCAGCACCATTCATGGCTATAATTGCCATTTCAAAGTACTTCCTGATATATAAGGTAAATATTATGTTCTGACAAACTTGATTTCTTCCATACGTCAAGGGTTTGAATAAAATGACGTAATATGCATCAATGTAATACATGAATAGGCCTTAAGGCTGTCACAGCCAATCTGGCCAATCATGCTAAAGGCAATTAGGCCGGATATGTTTGTTGCTGAAAGACAATAACAATTTGTCTTAAACCCCTCGCATCATTTCATTATATTTCTAAAATGAAAAGCTCTAAGACTAGTTGCAAGATTAGTAGGGCAAACTTTCTAAACAAGAGTGTCATAATTTTAGATGTGCTTTAATGGGGGAACCAATTTAATATATCCTAGTTTGATCGACGTGCGATGTCATTTTTATTACACCATTTGAGCCTTCAATTTGTTTACCCATTCGCAAAACATGCTTCAACATTCATCTGGCATAAATGTAAGCAGGGTATGTCATTAAATTAATAAAGTAAAAAAATTAATTGTAGAATACAATTATTTTCTACTATAGTAGTGCATTGTATTCATGACATATTCCAGAAGATAAACTAATAAATATTTAAACACATAAAAGCTACAGGATGCGTTCGTCTAAATTTGTGTAATTGATATGCCCCAATTGAAAAATAAAACTAATTACCAACTTATTACTAACTAATTTACAACTAATTATCAACAATTCTGCTGGCAATTGGAATTAAAGTTAAGCGTTAATTAAATCAATGATAATTATGGCCTAATTATCAGTAGCAAGTTCAACGTAAATTAACTTACAATAATGCTGATTTATAATTTTTAGTTGGTAATTAAGATATGAAATGTTTGAGGGTGATAGTAAGTGGTAAATTAAAACTTTTTTGTTCTGAAGTAGATTATTGGTTGATAGTTAACATTATAATGATAATTAGTAGTAAATTAGGCCCATGATTTAGAAATACAAACCCCCTAAATATAATTTCAAGATGGTGGAAAAAGAAAACATGTGAGAGATATTTCTCTCATAAAATTGAGAATTACAACGTGAATGGTGTGTATACTACCATGAAATTTGGTCAACATTATTATAAGGGTATGTAGAACATGAATGCAATGTATGTTAAATCTTATTCACACTTCTGTCTGAAATGTTTATGAATTTAAAAATCTTATTGAATCAGATCATATAATATTAATCCTAGAATGCAATTTAGGTACTAACATGGGTTACCTATATTTCACAAGTAATCCAAATGTGCTCTTCTAAATAATGATTGTTAGATCAAAGACATTTCAAAACATATTTTTGATTATATCTGTTACGTCCTTATTATGTAACATTATAGTCTAATGTTTGTGTTCTGATTTTAGTTGTTGATGGCAATAATGATGTTTTCACATGCTTTTCATGAATCTTAATTAAATTTGCAAAATAGAATAGCTTTTAAAAAGAGGGGGAGAAACCCCAGGGTTCAAAGATGACATACGCTTATAATGTAAATCTGTATTGAGATGACATCGTCGCTGATTGGTTTAGTGAGTCGATCGTTGATTGGTTTAAAACTAGGTCAATTTGAAAACTTTGAAAACCAAGATGGAGGGTACGTTTTCGACAAAAGGAGGTGTGCGAAGGAGGAAATCGTATGTCATCAATTGAACCATGGGGTTTTCCCTCCTGTTGCTGTGAAATTTCAATAGTTCAAGTTCAATGTTGTCTGTTCTGAAAGATCCTAATTAAGATGAATATTCCGTCACAAAATAGTTCAAGATGAAGCAAAAATCTCCGAGTGAAGAGAAGCAAAAAAGAAGCGAGTCATTTTTGAGATGTCACAAATCTGACTTAAACCTAACTTTCAACTAATTATCAATAGTAAGTTAGGTGATAATTAGAGATTAACTTACATCAAACTTACAACTAACTTTCAACTAATTTACGTAAATAGCTCATTTGCATATTGATGGTAGTTAATCGTTAATTAAGTTGCAAATTAAGCGTTAATTAAGTTGATAATTAGCTCATTTGCATGTGAATTTTTACACCTAACTTTCAACTAATTATCAATAGTAAGTTAGGTGATAATTGGAGATAATTTTCCATAGGCTTTTTTCAATTGGGGCCATTTCATTTAGGGCCTTTATTTATTCTTCTGAAGGGTTTATAATGGAACAAGCTAAGTTGAAATATAACTGACGCTCATAGTTTCAGATAGCATCCACGAATAATTTTTATCGCACTTTGAAAACTGCTATATTGCCGTAGTGGTGATATGCGGGCGAGTGGGTGAACGTGCGGGTGGGTGCCACATAAATCAAATATTGTCATCAAATTTCCAGGATAATCGCTTATCTGTTCAACTTGAAATTTTACAGGTGCAAGAGCAGACTAGTTTCAAGATCTGATTGGGTTTAGAGCATGCTGGGTAAATTACTCGGTGGCCGTTTTGAATTGTTTCATAAATATTGTCATCAATATTCTAGGAAAACCACTTAGGCCATAAGAAGTAGATCCTTTGTTTTGCGTCCTGGCAAAATCCAAATCATGCAAGGGTACAAGGAAAACAAACACAAACTCAAAAAACACAAACTTGTTTGCTGAGAAATGTATACATTTTATGAGCATATAAAAAGGGATGACATACCAATTTGCAGTGATTACAAACACACATCTATACATGTTATACAATATATTTAAACATAGCTATTATTCAAGGGTAAAAAATAAGAAAACACAAAATGTATGTCAAAGTAATCAATAACACTGTCAATTTTGATGCACATCAAATTATCCGCCATTTCGTCTGATTCTGATTGAACGAAATGTGATGGTACTAGCTTTCAGACCCTTGTGATTGCTATTTGGATGTTTTTGTTTTTTTCTGATTTACTCAAAATCGTACAAGCAAGGGGACGCTAAACAAAGAATCTACTTCTTATGGCCTTATCCGTTGAACTTAAAATTTTACAGATACAACAGCAGCTAGTAGTGCCAATATCTGATTAGGTTTTGGCTATGCTGCGGCCATTTTGAATTGGCAGTCATTTCGAATTTTTCCATTAATCTTGTTGGAAACCGAATTTAACTTGAACTTTTTTTACAGATGCAAGACCAGACTATAGTGCCAAGATCTGGTTAGGATTTGGGCATGCTGGGTAAAGTACATGGTGACCAACTATTTAGGTCTTCAAAGTGCGATATTTATCACTGTTTGTCTTGTTCTAAATACAAATTATCAAAGTAAACATATAATCATTTGATATCAATTTACATTTAAATAATATATAATGTAATAATGTCCTCCACCCGTGTAACTCAGCGTAGAGTAACTCAGCGTAGTGTAACTCAGCGGTAGAGCATGTATCAATTGGATCATAGATCCCGGATTCGATCCCCGATTCAGGCACTTTGCTTAACTTGTTGCGAAAGTACTTCAGGGTGTTTGACTGAGTGGTCCACGACTTTTACAAAAGGCTGTGGTGTGTACCTGTATGTCTAATATCCATGTATGAGTGCACATTAGAGAACACGTGTCTCCTTCAAGAAAGGGTTCCTGGGTCTGTCTTCCAGGATTACGACAGTATATACGGGGTATACCCCAGAGGTTTTGCTCACCTTCATTAGTTGCAAACAAAATACAATACATATGATAAGAGTATTTTATTACATGTTAGTTATCTTAACAATTAATACGAAGACATTAAATTCACCACCATGAACCACAAAATGTTCCATTTTAGCTGAACAAATAGACGATCTTGTATTTGAAAGCCTTTTATTTATCCTTGATACCTGCTATATAAATGTACATCCGAGGGGATTATATGTGAAACTCTTCAGAGATCATCAATCTTGTGAAACTATTGTATGTGGATTAAATATCGCGTCTAACATCACACAATTCTATAATAATGCATCATTTATATATTAGATGCCATAGAAAGGCAAAGTATATGATGACAAGTGAGTTATAAAATATATCAATGAATAGATCCACTCTATAAAAGCCACTCCTACTATGAAATCATAAATATAGAGTAGAAAGGAACTCGACTGCAGAATAAGGAAAATAATTAAACAAGATGCTAGCTTTGACAGGTTTTTACATTATTTCAGTAGTTTTCCGTGTCGTAATATCTGACTACACACTACGTGACTTACAAGATGACGACGCATATGTACATCAAGGTGATGTAATGATTGGCGTGCTGGCAAACATTCTCAAATCAGACTCCGACCAAGTGGGGTTTTGTAGTGGAGAGAGAGGGTCTCGACGTCTTTCCGCCTTTAAAACAATCGCAGTACTAAAATATGCTATGGATATGGTCAACGATAATTCAAATCTTCTCCCAGGAGTACGATTAGGATATGTTGCTCTCCCAACGTGTAGTGGCGGCATTCTTCAAACACTTGCACGTGCTCTTCAATTTGTGCCACAGACTCAGGAGCAAACATATCCGAGTCTACACAACCAACATTTTTATAAGGTTGTCGGCGTTTTTGGACCAAAGGCTAGTCAACCCTCAGTTGTGGTTTCCCCAGTCCTAAGCTTAGCCCAAATCCCTCATATAAGTGATGTGGCCACTAGTGATGAACTAAGCAACAAAGACCTCTACCCATACTTCATGCGTGTTGCACCTCCAGATAGATATCAGACCCAGGCTATTGTTGACATACTTCGCTATTTCAAGTGGACTTATGTTTCTACACTGCACAGACCAGATAGCTATGGACAAAATGGGATCAATAAAGTTCATAGGCTGTTAAAGATGTATGACATTTGTCTTGAATATAGCGGAGTGATCGATAGTTCAATGACGCAAGGTGAGTTTGATGATGTCTACAAAGGCCTCACGCGGCACAATAGACCAAGGGTTGTCATAGTCTTTGCAATGTCTGCCGATCTAAAAGGAGTCCTTCGAGCAATCAAGAGATCAAATGGCTCTAATGAATTCATTTGGGTTGTAAGCGATGGTGTAAACAGTGTAAAAGATGGTATGCATCAAATGGTCGGAAGCATAAAAATTGAGTTGTATTCTGAAACAGATGAGGCAGTAGAGACTTTCATTAAATCCTTAAATTTGAATGACTTTCCCACCATGCATCCATCTTGGCAGAAATGGATCGAAGACGAATGGGAGAATACTTTTCGTTGCTCATTTAACACAAGTATTGTCAACGCAACACGTTGTAGGAAAGACTCGAGGTTATATGAAGCTAAAAGAAACTTGTCTTATGGTAAGAAGGCCTCGTCATTACTGGACACCATAAATACATTTGCACATGGTTTGCATGAACTCATATTAAACGAATGTCCCCTTGCATTCAATGATACGACCTTACTTGATACATGCATAAAGGGACCGATCTTCAAATGGTATCTTCTAAATTCTAACTTCACTGGCAACTGGGGTCGGATAAGGTTTGACACGTTTGGTGATATTCTTGGTAGATACTTGATAACTCAGATTCAAAATGATCGACAAAGAGAAGGTGTTGTCCAGATAGGAATGTGGGATAAACAAATGCAGGTCAATTTGAAAATCAACGATTCAAATTTGAAATGGCACCATCACACAGATCACAACAAACTACAAAATGTGTATCCAGAGTCTATGTGCAGCTACCCCTGTCAACCAGGAGAGTTTTATATTAAACAGGAACTGAAATGTTGCTGGGAATGCAGGAAGTGCCGCACTAACGAGATAACAACCAACAATGCTAGTACCTGTAAAGAATGCCCGATATACAAGTGGCCCGACCAGCTGACATTCGGATACTGCGTTGATATACCATCTAACTACTTACAATATAAGGACTCTCTTGCCATATTGATGAGTACGCTTACCATATTCGGACTCTTGATATGCACCATAACAGCAATTTTGCTCATTACGAACCGGAAACATAAATTGGTGAAAGCTTCAAACAAAGAACTTACTTCTTTCATTCTGTTTGGAACGATGCTTGCCTATATGACCGTATTCATGATCATTTCCAAACCAGAGTCTATGAACTGTTATCTCAGCTGCATCGGTTTTCATATAAGCTCATCTCTTGCTTATGCTCCAATGGTCGTCAAAACCAACAGGGTTTTCAGGATTTTCGATGGTGGGAAGAAGATGAATCGACCCAGATTTATGTCATCTCGATGGCAAGTCATATTTACAGCGGTGCTTATTTTGATACAGGTATTTGGTTTTATAATATGAGCTACAACTTTAGATAAACATCAGACATCAAAAACATCAAAATGGTCAAATGATAGCTATCCATTTGAAACACATCTTTAAAGCATTTTAAGTTAAATATATAAGCACTAGTGCCAAAGGGAAAGGATTCAAAAGTTGTAATGGAACTAAGCAAGAAAAAGAAAACTCTAAGTGCATACCAGTCAAGAAAAACAAACCCCATATAGCCCAAAACCATGATCTAACGTCAAATTAGATTAGATGTTATTTCAGAATTCTATTTGTCTTATTTTCATCCGGCGTAAATATTCGAATTGAAATGACCCTTCCGAAAGAAAACTAAATATAAACCAAGCGGAGTTAGCACAATGACAATATGTCAAGCTAACATTTCTCGTAATTTATATTGTCTCCGGCATTATTTTTCCTTTTAGATAGAGGTATACATGTTGATGGATAAAATCCCCGCAAAGGAGCGATGATTATCCAACAATTGTCATGTTAACAATGCTAGAAAGCCTATACCTCATTAAATATTGGCTTTATATTGCTCCGAAAACAATCATTAGATTAGGTGTGTCTAGGTAGCTTTTATAAGTATCAAGTGATGTTCATAATGACCTAAACATTACTTGCATATTAGAATGATGTTTTCAATTATGAAGGTATCCTCTGAGGTTTTTCTTGTTTAGAATCAAATGTTCAAATTTTAAAACATTGGCCAAGGAACATAAAGTCATATAAAACATTTACAGGGTGACCCAAAAAAAATGCAACCCTCCATTTCTTCAATATTTTTCTTAAATGGAGGTAAATTGCTCTGAGATTTGGGACACAAGAACTTCATGCAATGTGGGATCCTCTGGCAAAGTTTTAATAACGATAGTCTTATATTGATTGAGTTATGGTTGTTTCAAAATATGCTCCATATATCGTCAATTTCGCTGAAAGCAAACTTGCAATGTTCAAGGAAAACTGTTTATAACACGGATGCATTCTTCCCCATGGGTATGGCTCAAATTTTTGCAGGAATGCTTGTTGGAGTTCTGCAATTGCAGTAGGGTTATTTTCATACACATTATCCTTTAAATAACCCCATATATAGAAGTCAGGGGCATTGAGATCAAGACTGTGGGATGACCATGGGTTCTCCATCCTAGGAGAGATAATCTCATCATAGAAATGACTAGTGAGCCAGGCTATGCTATCATAAGAAGTGTGAGGAGTAGCCCCATCCTTCTAGAATCACTGTTCTTGTCTATTGAAGCCTGTATGTCGTTCTAGAACTGCCTAGAACTTCCTGGGAATGCCAATATTGCGCTGTGTGTTAACAGTAACAGTGTTGCCTTTATCAACCTCAAACCAAAAGGGGCTGATAATTTCATGTTTGGAAATTGGGAGCCCAAGCTATGCATTTAACAGAATGAAGGGGCCTTTGAAGCACTTCATCTTGAATTTGCGATCCCAGAACACATTATTTCTTGAGTTTACATGTTCAGAAAGAAGGGAATGTGATTCTTCCGAAAACCTAACATTGGAAATGGACGACATTTGAAGCATATTTTGGAACGACCATAACTCTATCAATATAAGACTCTGATTATTGAAACTTTGCCAGAGGATCCCACATTGAATGAAGTCCGTGTGTGCCAAATTTCAGAGCAATTCACCTCCATTTAAGAAAAATATTGAAGAAATGGAGGGTTGCATTTTTTGGGTCACCCTGTAAGTCGGTAATTTAGAGAAATATCACTTCCGTTGAAAAGCAACATGGACAATTTACTCATTGGCTTATATGTCCTGCCTATTGTTATCATGTTGACTTGTGATGTATGGACAAGGGGGCCTCAATTCAAAATTTAAGAAAGTGATTTTTGTGTTAAATTCGCACCTATTGAACGTCTTTTGAATAATTGATTAAACTGTTATGTCAAACAAACACCTTACTTTCATATTTATTGTAAATCATAAGAGCATGATAGAAGAATCAGATTCAATTTATCTTATCAATATGATATAAATTATTAATTGGTCGCATCTATAGATAACATATTTGATTAGCTACTCAGTTGAATTATTCTCAATGCAATGGCTGACCAACTTCTTTACGAGCACCAACTCAATTCTGGACAAGATGGAAAATGTGTCTCCATTTAACTTTCAGATCGTGGTTTCCGTCTGTCTCACAGCAGTGCTGCCCCCTGTTGTTACAAGAAACCAACCTGTGTTGACGGAGAAGTTTGTGGAACTTTTATGTTGGATTCCCCTTGAAAGTCTGATCGCTCCATTGGTTTACAACCTTGTCTTGATTATCATTTGCTCATATTATGGTTTCAAAACAAGGTTTTTACCAGATAACTTCAATGAATCTCGATTTATTTTCTTCTCTGTAAGCACAACGCTTTTTCTGTGGATTGCTTTTTTACCGACATATTTCACTGCATCGTCTGCATATCACAAAGCCACCCTTCTATCAGCTCTTCTCATATTAAACGCCTCTGTCACTCTCTTGGTGTTATTCCTACCAAAACTTTACGCTATCTACTATATCAGTGAGGATCATATGAAGTTTACACCTTCGTTTTTGACAGTTGCCAGTATGAATCAAACTCCAGCAACAAATCTCTCAAACGTCTCTCCTCCACCTGGACCATCAAGATCAGGTATAACGTTGAAGCCAATCGGGAGGCCAGCAACCATCCCATCGATGGAAAAGTAAAACAACGTCAACCGATTTCTGTATTTTGCCATTCGAGCATGTGCTATGACTAAACTGTCACAGATAAAACCTTGTAAAGTGGCATTTTTGTGGAATGCTTATCTGTACCAGAATTCAAATATTAATGCTTTAGCACTGCAGACAAAAGAATCGCACATAAATTCATTGACAAATAGTTTGATGTTAGAGTTGTTATAGGCCTTCCAAAATACATGTTGTGTAAAGTAGGAAAAGGACGATCCAAGTGACACTTCAGATGTGACAAAGACGGGAAACGTATTTACATATTAGGTTTTACTAAGCGACGAATTTAGTAAGATGGCCTACTGTATAACAACTTAAAATAAAGTATTTATCCAATATAATACCACTCTCTTGGACGTGTCATGTAATTGATCTCTAAATTTAAACATATTGGTGGTTAAATGGAGAAATCTTCAAAAATCTCACCAACGAGACTTCAACGAGATTTCAAAGGTCATATAGGAAAAGTCCTATTGACCTTTTGCAATCGCAATATTTTTATCCCTCGTGCCATATAGTTTCCCTACATTCGACACAACCTGTATATATTTAATAAATAAAAGTTGATATCATAGATTATCATAGAGGTTCTAAAATATCATATTTCACGACGTTGATTTTAATACCCTGTATGTAAAAGACCCAAATGATTCATAAACGCTTTGTTGTGCACATCTATTGC
This sequence comes from Owenia fusiformis, assembly GCA_903813345.2. NCBI lineage: Eukaryota > Metazoa > Annelida > Polychaeta > Sabellida > Oweniidae > Owenia > Owenia fusiformis. The sequence goes on along the minus strand of CAIIXF020000003.1, from coordinate 32,026,542 downwards.
TAATTTTCATTAGGGAAATTAAAGGAGAGAAGATGAGTAAATCAGCAATAAATGCTCCGTAATGAATTATAACTTTTTATACAGAAAAGTGGCCGTAAATTATAACATCAATGGTCATATTGATTATTGAGGTTGATTGGCAATATGTGGTCTTGGACTCTATGAACTCTGTTACTTATATGGACTTTAATAATATAAAATATTTACCGTGGAATATCGCAGCCTTCTATCATTCCTGTCTAGATTCACATCTAGTTCGAAAGCAGAAAGACCTGATGAAATGGAATACTGCAAATGATCAATACTTTTTACTATTAGAATTCGTTTTTAGTTAACAATTTTCCAAAACTACATCAATTTAAAGCTATGTTATTTACACATTTTATCAAATAATACAAATGCAAGATATTGTCTCTTCCTTTGAGTATTTGTTGAGAATAGCATTACTTACGAACATCAATTGCAGGCGCTGACTAATTCTCTTATATTAATTGTGGTAGAATTTTTGTTTTACCTTGTAATTTTCAAAATCATAATTAAATGCTATGTTTTACTGAGTATATCATTTGCCTGTTATTATTATGTAATCAGTCATTGGATTTACAAGTCTGTCTTTTCATTTTCAATAATTACAATGGGTAGCTCTAGAAGTCAAGTTACACTGTTCATAACAAATCACATAGAATATCTAAAACGCTTGTTCTATCATTAACATTTATGTAAAAGAATTAAGTGAGATGAATCACATCTTGGACCAGGTCCAAGTTCAAACATCTATGTTTTACGTATATGGGCAACAATAATTGATATTTTCAAAATCAATTGTTCTACTAAAGCCTACGTCGTGTGTGTTGATACCAGCGACATCTGATGAGTGCTATACTAAAGTCATCACAACTTGTTATCATAATCATGCGATTTATACTGAAAATATTGCTTCTTATTTCTCAAAAACAGCTTAATGGATGATTTTTTGTCAAAAAACAAAGTTGTGTTTTGTTTGTGGTGATACAAAAACCGGATTACAGCACATACAGAGCATCGATTGCGTTGATATTTTCCAAACTGCACAAACATATGTTTGACATCATTGATGTTAGATGTGTGTTACCCATGCAATAAAATACTTTTTCTATGCATATACCATTTGTCTAATATTTTTCCAAGAAACTGTTTAAATTAACATTGCTGATGCATCATTTGTTTAAGATTTCGCGAGAAAGTGCCCTTAAGGGTTACCTCTTTAATGACAGACAATGAAAACATCAGACAAGATATTGTTATTTTTGTGGTGGATTTAGGTTTTGCTGTCCAATATTTTGTATCCTCCAAACATTAAGATTTCATCAATGCACATATGTGATTTCAAAAATCATTTTCAGAAATGAGACTAATTTGATTTAGTAATTACATGATTGTTATATAAAATTTCAATTTTATCGAATTTTTTAGTAAATTGAATATGTTGAGCATGTGTTGGAGGATACAAAACATATGGACAGTATGAAACGTGTTATTCTTTAACGAGTACTACATATCAAACAGCCACTTTTGAGAGATGGTCGGAAACATATTTTATTAACCAGTTAGAAATTATCGACTGACTTGATGCATATTTTGTTATGTTGTCCGAGTTTCCATAACAAAATTTGATTTTTGTCAAAAAATCACCATTAAAGCTGTTTTTAAGAAATAATAAGCAGTATTTTCGATATACATCGCATGGTCATGGTAAACAGTTGTGTTGACATCACTATAATACACATATAATGTCGTTGATATCAATACACATAGAGGATGTCGCAGAAATCAAAATGTGGTAAGATAAAAGATTTGAACATAAGATTTAGATGGTTTCCACTAAGTTTTTTACTTAATGCTTTAAGTGGATTTAAAAGCTTATCAATTTTCTTTGCAAGATGGGTAATGTGGAAATTGAAAGATAATTTAGAGTCAAGGATAAAGCCAAGGTGTTTATGCGAAGCACACCTAGGTATGGATTCAGTTCCCAATTTTAGGTCAGGGGTTATTATTTCATTCTTTTTTGGACTACTAAATGTCAGATCATCACTTTTAGAGGGTTTAAATTTTAATTGCCATTTATCAGACCAATTGTTTATAGAATTTAGATCAGATTGGAGGGTGTTTATACATTCAGGCATATTATCATGGCTGAAGGGCTGAGAAAGAGAAGTGTCATCTGCATACAGAAAGTACTTTCAAATCTAAATTGACACTTCTCATTTATCCAGAACCTATCATATCATCTACCTCATTGCATTTACCTAGACCAGAGGAAATCAGTCTTAATAGGACTAGATTCGACTTGATTTTTCAATCTCATTTTCATGCCCACAACTTTACTCTAGCTGATACACCAAAATGTAAGTGTGGATTCAAAAGTGAAACATCCAAGCATGTCATCTTTAACTGCAGACTCCGTAGGATCCTCCTAACTGACTTCGAAATTAAACTAAATAACCTTGAAATCCAATATAAAAAGAATTTTAAGACCCAACAAGAGAAATTGAATTTCTTTCTTTTTGGCAGCTCAAAACTTAACTACGCTACAAACATAACTGTTCTTGAAACTAGTGCCTCTTTCCTCCAGAAGTGTGTAAGTGTCTGAGTGTTAGCAGCAATTATCAAACCTTCTATGCTTAATTTATTAACCAATTTGCTTCACCAATTGGATTGTTTTTTGAAATAAAATTTTATAATTAACCCTGCGACTTATAATGTTAAACAAAGTCGCCTTTTTGGAAATTTTCTTTTTACATATATTATTGTATTAAATAAAACATGATAAATAAAAAAATAAAAAAAATAAAAAATACACATGGCGCAGGATGTAGTAGAATAGCAGAATTCATTTATTTCAAAAAATATCAATTATCGTAAATTTGCCCATATGTATCAGTGGTGGTGTGAAAGAGGTTTAATATACTGGTTTGTCTTGAATAATGTATTTTACTATGTTTGACTTAAAAAAGTTTTATCATTAATTGTTTGATAACATACTATTACTGTTGAAATCACGGTAAGTAAAATTATTTGATCCTTGAAGTTTGAAAATACATAAATAACATGCATATGATTTTGCTCCCCATTCCCAACCATAACGACATACATAAAACAGTGAATATGCTGTAAAATAGTGAATATGTTTAAAAGAAATACTTCTCCCAAAGGATATGCAACCCAAAAACACGTGCTATGCTACTATGCTTTGTTGGTTGTTTTTCATCTTCATATCATAAAGGAAATTTTAAATGATCTGGTACATTACCATCATCTAATTACTCGACTCTATATCAGCACCTGTGTCTCCGTGTTTCATACCTCCAGGATACGTAACGTGAGAGACTTGATCAAATGCAGACACAAATCGAGCAAATTAGAATAATCTAAATATAATGTCAACTGCCAAACTGATAACTGTTAAGTGTTTCGTGTATTTTCATTTTTTGTTATTTTCAATGCTGGTTCGGAGAACTTTGAACCTAAAACCTTTATTTATTTCTATTTCACTATTTATGTTAACCCTTGATAATAATCCTTGTAAAACATAACTAAATTTAGATTAATTATAGAACAAAATAAGATAAAAAGAAGATATTCTGGATTTTGAAGCCCTGTGGTCAGAGGATGAATTAAAGTAAACAAAAGCTAATATACGTCCAAAGAGAACATTACCATTTCCGTTGAAAATGCAGGGTTCCCTATTTACAGATTTATTGCTTGTTTTTGATATATAGCGAATTGCTAATAGACAAAATTTCAATGATAATAGCTTTATTGAATATCGGCATCTGCGACTTCCTCTTCTTTGCCTTTAGCGTGTCTGTTATTCATTTTTTTCAATTTGCTTAATGTATACAAAATTAATATTAATATCTCTTCTTGACGTAAACTTAAATAAAACCTGAATGAACTTCTCCAAATATGCATTTGATCTTGAGTATCGAGCCTAGGTAATTTAATTACCAGACAAAATCGCAAAAGCCCTACTAAACAGAAGTGGAATGATGAGAGAACATTTTTCACATCCATTTTTTGGGGAGGTACGAAAAGACACTGAAAATGGATTTCTGTTTTGACGAAAGATGATTTTTTGTTTCTCATATATGTTATAGAGTTATATAATCTAGTCTAGTGAGATTATATAATATACAGGTTTACATAAAACATGGTGCATTGGACAGGCTGTTACATAGTTTTGCTAGTTTTAGATGCCGTCGCGTCAGATTTATACTTAACTGGATGGAAATACGATGACGTCTATATACACCAAGGCGACGTTTACCTTGGCGTTTTTCTCTCTGAAGAAGCCCTGTGTAGTGACACAGCAGCTCGCAACCTACGTACGTTAAAAGAAATAGGAGGGTGGAATTACGCTGTGGATATGGTGAACAATGACCCAAACTTACTACCTGGAATTAAATTAGGTTATGTTGGTCTTTTAACTTGTCAAGAACGTCTAACAACAGTTGCCCGTGCCTTACAGCTCATACCACAAACACAGCAATGTTCGGATGTACCCGAACCGAAACTCTTACGTAGTTATCAAGTTATCGGGGTTATTGGGGCTTCTTACAGCCAATCCTCAGTCATGATTGGCCCCGCATTAGGCCTTTCTCAGATTCCACAAATAAGCGGATATTCCTCAAGCGACGAACTAAGTAACAAAGAGCTGTACCCATACTTCATGCGTGTTGCACCTCCAGACAGATATCAGACCCAGGCTATTGTTGACATAATTCGCTATTTCAACTGGATTTATGTTTCTACACTGCACAGACCAGATAGCTATGGACAAAATGGGATCAATAAAATTCATAAGCTGTTAAAGAAGTATGACATTTGTCTTGAATATAGCGGAGTGATCGATAGTTCAATGACGCAAGGTGAGTTTGATGATATCTATATGAATCTTAAACGACACAATAAACCCAAGGTGGTTATAGTTTTTGCCTATGACATGGATTTAAAAGGAATCATCGATGCAATTAAAAGAGCCAATCGTACTAATGAGTTCATTTGGCTGGCAGGCGATGGTGTATACACTATAGATGATATTATGTCTCAAATGATTGGGGCGATAAAGATTGACTTTTATTCTGAATCAGTTGAAGGTATGGAGACATATATAAAATCTCTTAATCCAAAGAATCTTTCCAACGTGCAACCGTCTGGCCAAAGATTAATCAATGCCATCTGGGAAAACCACTTTGGTTGCAAATATAATGTTAAAAACTCAGACAAATTGCATTGTGGAGAGGATTTGAGACTTCATGAAAATAATGGCTATACTCCATACGGTGAAAGAGGTTCTGTGCTATTAGACATTGTCAGTACATTCGCTCATGGGTTACACAACCTCATAACTAACGAATGTATAAAAGCATTTAATAATACAGAGTTAATTAATGAATGTATACAGGGACCGATATTCAAACAGTATCTCATGGATACTAAAATCGAAGGCTATTGGGGGCCAATAAGATTCGACCAGTATGGGGATATCCTAGGCAGGTATTCAATCAGTCAAATCCAAACTGATGCCAAACAGCAGCAGCATGTTGTCCATATAGGTATATGGGATAAACAAAAGGACGTGAATTTGAACATAAACAATGCAATGTTGAAATGGCACCATCACAAAGATCATAATAAACTACAAAATGTGTATCCAGAGTCTATGTGCAGCTACCCCTGTCAACCAGGAGAGTTTTACATTAAACAGGAACTGAAATGTTGCTGGGAATGCAGGAAGTGCCGCACTAACGAGATAACAACCAATGATACTAGTACTTGTGAGGAATGCCCTATATTCAAGTGGCCCGACCAGGTGACATTCAAACATTGTGTTGATATAACATCTAACTACTTACAATATAAGGACCCCCTTGCCATATTGATGAGTTCGCTAACTACAGTAGGATTCTTGATTTGCATCATAACCGCAATTTTGCTCATTAAGAACCGAAATCATAAATTAGTAAAAGCTTCAAACAAAGAACTCACTTCTTTCATTATGTTTGGGACGATGCTTGCCTATATGACTGTATTCATGATCATTTCCAAACCAGAGCCTATGAACTGTTATCTCAGCTGCATCGGATTTCATATAAGCTCATCTCTTGCTTATGCTCCAATGGTCGTCAAAACCAACAGGGTTTTCAGGATTTTCGATGGTGGGAAGAAAATGAGTCGACCGATCTTTATTTCATCTAGATGGCAAGTTATCTTCACGGGAACTCTTATCCTGATACAGGTAATGAATGTTGATCTGTTAATGACAAAGATCTCGTAAACCAAAGTGACAAAAACCTAAAGTGGGAAATATATCATACCCCCACCCAAACCCCTTATTCGGATACCATTTTTAAAATCCATTAAGTCCATATGAAAATGGGACATTTACTCCAAGATAATAGCATTACAAGACATGTACACTGTAGGATGAGCCAAAAAATGTAACCCAAACAAATCCCAATAACTCAGTCTCATCCAGTATGTATTTAAGTTCACATTTGACACAATTAAACTTTGTTAAATGTTCTTTTGTTCAATTAATATTCATGAACATTAAACATGACTTTAAATTCATTCTAGATAACTGAGATATTAAGATTTGTTTTGGTTACCTTTATGTGGCTAACAGGGTATATGTTGGGTAGCCAACCAATATCATTTCCAATATGATATAGAAATAAGTGCTAGTTTTTAGTTCCCAAATCACACAAGTGCCAACACCCGTTTTATAGTGTTTAAGACAGAATAAAAGATGTACACCGACCGTAAAGGCCGTTGTGACAATTTGCCAATTGTACTCATCTTTTACTTGATGTGCAGACTAGCTATAATCATAACATTACATACTACCACTGTTTGTACTTGTACATGTATTAAATACAATGTTTTTTTTTATTTTCAGACCATAGTATCCATCTGCCTTGCAGCAGTTCTACCTCCTGCTTTTGATTCTATCAATTGGAATTTCATGTTCAAAACACTAGAAAAATTTAACTTTGGAAACAATTTCAAAAGATGGATAAAAATTTTGTATAATGACCCTGTCATAAAAATAAAAAATAATGGATGGTTTTCTGAAAGCTTTCACATGTATAGGGGAATACGGCAGGGATGTCCAATATCTGCGTTACTATTTATTCTCTGTACAGAAGTAATGGCAGTCTCAATTAAAAATGATGAAAGAATAAATGGTATAGAAATAGAGAATAAAAATATCAAAATTGTACAACATGCAGATGATACAACTTTAATTTTATCAAACAATGACTCCCTAAAGTTTGCATTACAGAAAATAGAAAAATTCTCAAGAGTAAGTGGTCTTAAATTAAACATCAATAAAACTGAAGGATTAAAATTAGGTTCTTATAAAAATTCCAAAGATGATCACATTGAAGAAATACTATTTAGTAGTAAACCCATTAAATGCCTTGGAATATATATTGGGGATAAACAAAAGTGTCAATCTGTAAGCTGGGAATCAAAACTAAGAGATCTTAAAAAATTATTACAAACCTGGAAAACAAGACAATTAACATATTTTGGAAAATCTCAAATCATAAATTCTCTTGCAATATCAAAGCTTGTATACAATTTTACAGTCATGGAAATTGACGAGTCAATTATAAAACAAATAGAAAAAATGTTTTTTGATTTTCTTTGGAATGGTAAGGATAAGGTAAAAAGAAAGTCAGTAATTGGAGCAATAGAAGACGGGGGGTTAAATGTTGTAGATGTTAAACTTAAAATACAAAGCCTGCAGTCTGGGTGGATAAGTAGATTATTAACAAGCAAAACATCATGGAGATTATTTCCATCACACTTAATAAAAAAAACTGGTCTTAAAGTAGAAACACTTTTGAACTGTAATTTTGATAAACAATCAATAAATGATCTGAACATATTTACTCCTTTTTATAAGGAAATACTTTGCTCATTTAACACATGTAAAACTTATGTAAGAAATGACAAAATGAAAAATGACGATATATTCAGGGAAGTGTTATGGTTGAACAAACGATTTTTAAATGGAAGAAGTGTTTTATTTTATAAAAACTGGATTCAGTCTGGTTTTGTTTACGTAGGAGATTTCTTTAATCCAAATGGCTCTTTTAAAAGTAGCCAAACTTTTATTCAAGCATTGCAAAGAAAAAAGAACTGGATGATAGAGTTATATATTATCAAAAGAACTATCATGAGTGTTTGTTCAAATATTGATAAAAATATTTTACCTTTTATCAATATAAGGGATAGAACTAAATTTTTAATAGAAAACCATTTTGTTGATTTAGACGGTAAAAAAGCAAAATTTTTCTACAACATCCTGCGAAATCTAAAATTTGAAAGAAATGTTCAAGAAACTCACTGGAATGCTTGTTTTAATATTATAGAACAACATCTTTGGAAAAATATATATGATCAAAAATTAATAAATATGACCTATACATATTTTTCAGAGTTTAATTTTAAACTTTTAAACAACTTATTGGCATGTGGATCTCTCGTATCAAAATGGAATAACAAAGTCTCGAAGAATTGTTTAATATGTAATAAATTGCACAACATGAAGCACATGATATTTGAATGCCGTAAGGTTAAACCTTTGTGGAATAAAATTGGAAGAGTGTTAAAATGTGATATTCAATATAAACATATTGTAATTGGTTATCCATTCGGAAACACTATAACTAAATATAGAAACATAATTTTAACAATAGCAGGATTGACTATATACAATAACTGGTGTAAATATTCGGAAGAAAAAGAAAACTGGAAAATTTTTGATGTAACAAATGCATTTATCACAAATGCGTTTTATTATTCTCAAATTTTTAATATGACAAAAGATGTAATACTATCAAAATGGATAACCAAATTTGTATTAGAAATGTAATTGACTTTGTATGTATGTATCATTACGTCTCTTTTTGTTCATATTTTATGCATTACATGTTTTGTAATCATTATAAACAATGTATGAATATAACAAAGTAGGAAATAAAAAAAAAAATAAAAATTAAAAAAAAAAAAAAAAAAAAAAAAAAAAAAAAAAAAGTTCTACCTCCTGTTGCTACAAGACACCAGCCAGTGTTGACGGAGAAATTCGTGGAACTTCAATGTTGGATTCCCATTGAGACCTTGATCCTTCCATTGATTTCTAACCTCGTTTTGATCATGTTATGTTCGTATTATGGTTTCAAAACGAGGCTATTACCGGATAATTTTAATGAATCAAAATATATTTTCTTCTCTGTAAGCACGACTCTTTTTCTGTGGATTGCCTTTTTACCAACATATTTCACTGCATCATCTGCATATCACAAAGCCACCCTTCTATCAGCTCTTCTTATACTAAACGCCTCTGTCACTCTTTTGGTGTTATTCCTACCCAAACTTTATGCTATCTACTATATGGATGAGGGTCGTATGAAGTTCACACCTTCGCTAATGACAGTTGCTCATTTTAATCAAACATCACCAGCACAATTATATAATTTATCTGTTCCAATGGACATCTCAAGATCTAACCCAGTGCCTTGATAGAAAAACACTGTAATGATTCATCGTTGTGAAAAATAACCTTGTTGTGAGTACCATATACGAGAAATTGAAGCGGTGTTTAATATTAAAATTAGTATGAATCGATTGATATTTAAAGGACCTCTTAATTGGATGCTCAAAAGTTCACCTTTTGTATAAGGTGTTTTCTCATACGTGTATTTGCGTGCTAATTTTATAGATCATATTGTTTCATTTACAGCGTTTTTTTTATTTGATATGGTAGGCAGTTAGACAGTTTTTTACATAGTTTCTTGAACAAGGTTCGAAAGAATTATCTTAACTTTCTAGGAAGGTAGGCTATCACCCTTAACTGTTGATCAATTTTAGTAGAGAGCTTACAGTGGCAAATCTGCAGATCCAGGGGAATCCAGAATAGGGGGCCCATATGTTGAGTCTGGAAAAAAATTTCGCGCTTGCGCGGCTAAACATTTTGGGCCCCAAAAGCCCAAAATTAAGCCCAAATTTTGAAAAATTGAGGCCCATTTTTCATAAATTGGCCAAGTTATGCCCAAAAAGGCCCATGTTTTGAGGCCCATCAATTCTTGGCCCACTAAAGCCCCCCCCCGGATCCGCCACTAGCTTATGCTGTCCATATTTCTATGGTCTGACTTACGTGTAGCCACACAAAATTTAATGACGTCTTGACACTGAAGCGGAGATCCCATCTCCGATGAAAATGCTTTTTTAGTATGCACATATGAAATATTAACAAAATAGCTCCACTACTTTTACAGATAGCAAAACGTCAAATAACACATATGAAAATGGACGCCATTTTATAAAATGACTGCCTAATAGCCAAATTGTCGTTAGACAGTGCAATTTTTTCTAAATATTCACGTATACAGGGTGGGCCAAAAAACGCCACTTTTTTAAACAAAATCCTATAACTTTTTTAATTTTTGATACAAAATCATAATTCACATACCAAATGAAACTTGAGGTTGTTATCTAGCCATTGATCATGAATTATACACTTTTACTTGAATAAAATATGTCACCAGCGTCTCACTTAAACATGTGGTGTGCCATGAGAAATAAGCATACTTTGCAAAATGTTCCTAAACTGATACGCCCTGATGACCACAAGCTAATAGCCTTTATTTAAACCCAAGTGAGTATAGGGCATGGGGAGGTCTCCAGGAGATGGTATGAAGGCACCCGATCTAAAAAAATTGAAAAAAATATAGCTAACATTTCATTGATACTGCTATATCAGCAAGGCGACTAAAACTAAAATCTATCATCAAATGGGGTGGCGGACCATTTGAACTCCTCTTTTTAGATCAAATATAATCCCAGTTGAAGGACTTGTTACATTATATTATTACTAAGAACCCTTGGCACTATATAACTGCAAAATTTGGGGTATGTAGGTTGGAAAATAAAAAAGTTATAGTGTCTTGAAAAAAGTGGCGTTTTTTTGGCCCACCCTGTATAATCTCAACAAAGTCGCTCCAAAGCGAGCTCTAGTTTGTTCAGCTACTCTGAGTTTATCTCTATATCAATGATTTGGTTGATCATTAACAAATTTAACAAAGACATTACTATATTAATAGTTTTGACCCAAATACGACAAAAAACAACTGGACTACATCATGTCTTCTAAGTCAAGTACAAATACAGAATGAAATAGATTGAAGTGTATACAATGAAATTTCTGATATAGACCCTTATTAATCACCCTTCGACAAATATGTCTGACAACGATTCAACTGCACTGCTAGCACCAAATGAAGGAATAATACAGAAGAAGAGCACAGAAACAGAAATTAAAACATACAAAAGACGCTGGTACATTTTAAAAATATTTTCCCTAGTGATTATGACTCAACCAGCATTATGGTCAACATGGGCTCCTATCAATGACACTGCGAACGTTGTGTTTCAATGGAACAAAACTGATCTTGCACTGATGCTTCTATGGGGACCTCTTGCATTTTTCGTAATGGCGGTTCCTAGTTTCTGGATCCTGCACAAAAAAGGTACTGCTAAAAGGGTCTTGGTCTATACTTTACGAGTCAAGAACACGTAAAATAGAATATAAGACCATACAGATTTTTAGTCTTACTAGTGGATTCAAATTATTGTAAAATATAACCTCCAAGTTACACTGTTTTAGGTCTAGGATGGGGGTGTAAGTTGAGTACTGTAGGTTTGGCCGTTGGAGCTGGTGTCCGATGCTTGGCTATGATACCCCCGAGAAAAACATGGTAAAACAGATTAACCTTTTCACCAATATAAAAGTACATCTACTAAAGAGAAAGACCAAAGAGGATGGCAGAACATAGCATAGACGAAAAACAGTCAGGAAAGCAAAACTACAATATCCCAAACAGTGATCTAAGTACAAAGAAACAATGCATACCACCCCTTCTCTCACAAGGCTGTTTATGTTGATAAATTGAAAGTGCAATGCCACAAAAACATTAAAGTACGAGAATGGGTCGCATGATGTTAAAATCAAGCATCAATTATATCGTAAGCATATTTTGTGTTCTTTTAGGTTAATTCACATGGGGCAATTTATCACTGCATGGGGTGGGCCAATGCTGTTTGCAAGCCCCGTTGTGTTATCTGCCACGTGGTTCCCCGGGGAACAGCAGACGTTGGCCATATCAGTTGGTGTCACTGCTGGTGCTGTGGGTCAAGCTGTATCCTTCATTATAGGTGACCTCCTACAATAGATATCATAATAAATAATAGTGAACAAAATTATTTCAGCATTCTTTACCATTAGTTATGGTAAATGATTTATAGATTCGCCATTTCTAGTTTTATCTAAAAACACTTTAATTTCACTTCTGCATATTGCATGGTTTTACCATCATCCTAAGCAGGTATCCAGAATCCGTACCTCCTTCGTCCATGTCTTCCCCCTGCTATAACCAATTTGGAAGCGCCCGATTAAACTGAATCACGTGATCTTATTATGCGCAATGACTTATACATGATTTCTGTCGCAGTGTTGTGACAGCCAATCAGATTGCGAGTCCTTAATCGGGGAAAGGCTAACTGCTTATCGCATGGGGGTAAAAAGAAAGAATATATTCTGGATTTTGAAGCCCTGTGATCGGAGGATGGGTTTTACTAAACAACTTAGCGTTTATATTTTAGTTATTTTCAGGGCCGGTATTTGTACCCGACTCCGGGAGCTGTCAACAAAATAGGTCCGGGCATAATATATCCGACATAGTGACCGAACATATTCAAACAATCTCTTTGGAGAATAAAAATCACAACTGTTCTGGTGATGCTGCATTCATTAAAGATGCTGGGGATGGAATAACGAAACTTCTGTTAGTAGGTGAGATAGTAAAGGTTAGTCAGGTGAAGGCAAAGTGCCAAATAGAATGTCCACCTGCTAATTACTTTCGTGACATAGATATATAGCTACATGTATTTGTGACATTTCATTAGACCTTTTTCATTATATGGCTTCCTTCCACGCAAACAAATAACTATTGCCACATGGGAGTTACTTAACGATCTGCCATATTCCTTTTCAGAGTTTATTTGGAGTGTGTTGTTACTTCTAGTCACGATGTTGTATTTCCCAGCTCGTCCACCGACACCACCATCTATATCTGCCTCTTTCGAAAGGGAGGATTACCTCAGGGGATTTTTACGAGCGTTAAAGTAGGAAATAGAATCAATATATACACCTAGTAGTTACCCTTATCTTCCGTAATCGGATACAATTTCTAAATGTATTTTAATTAGAAAGTCGTGATGTCTCAGCCTCTTGCGCTTCTTCAAGATACTGTCTGCACAAATCAGAGAAAAAGATTATGGTATCGATTTCGAGACCCTATAAACGTTGTTCGTGAAGTATTATATAATTAGAAGGTTGGGAATTATGATTTATCATCGACAGACTGGTCTCTTCTTATTACACTGACATTGAGCATCAAGTATACGCCTAATGTCAGCGTGTTTTAATCACACTATAGCGCACACTTTAGCGCAGCAACATTTGAAGCAATATTTATGGAGGTGTATTCTTTTATAATACCATTAGCTGAAAATACTTCCGGCTTTTTGGGTCGAAAAATGTCTTTCATCACAAGGGGTCAAAAAACGTAAATATTTTTATTCGAACTTTTATACATTTTATAAGACACAGACCGTTATTCTAAGCATACGAACAAAATAGATTATATGTATAATAATGTAAAAATATACTATAGTTTTACTGTAGATGTCGGTGTTTAATCAGTGTTATAATAACGCAAGTGTGTTTTTCAGATTTTGTTTGATTTTTCAAATATGAGCCAAGCAGATTCAACAAAACTGTGTGGAATAACTAGGTAATTTATGATTTGGAACATCTTAGTTTTCTTACCATTTAAAACATTTTATTACCAGAATTTTTCCATCGCAAGGGGTCAAACAACAAATTATTGTTCATGTTTTATAAAACATAATACAACAAGGCATTAACATGACAAAATGTCACCACCTAAAACAATTTGGTCAATTTAAAGCAAGTTGGAAAATACCTTTTGACCTTAAGAAGGTTTGATTTGAACTTCTTAGAACATGTAGATGATTTTGAAAAAAAAATTCGTCAATTTGAAGCAAGTTGAAAAAATACCTCTTTGACTTTTTTTGACATTGAGAAGGTCATTGAAGGTAAAATGTCAAATGTAAAGTCAGATTTGAACTTCTGAGAACATGTAGATGATTTTGAAAAAAAAATTAAGTAAATTTGAAGCAAGTTGAAAAAAGACCTTTTTGACCTTGAAAAGGTCATTGAAGGTCAAATGTCAAATCTAAAGTCAGATTTGAACTTCTGAGAACATGTAGATGATTTTGAAAAAAAAATTAGTCAATTTGAAGCAAGTTAAAAATACCTTTTTGACCTTGAGAAGGTCATTGAAGGTCAAAGGTCAAATCTAAAGTCAGATTTGAACTTCTGAGAACTTGTCAAAGTCAAATTTGAACTTCTGAAAAGATGTAGATGATTTTGAAAAAAAAAATTGGTCAATTTGAAGCAAGTTGAAAACAGACCTTTTTGACCTTTTTTTGACCTTGAGAAGGTCATTAAAGGTCAAATGTCAAATCTAAAGTCAGATTTGAATTTCTGAGAACATGTAGATGATTTTGAAAAAAAAAATTAGTCAATTTGAAGCAAGTTGAAAAAAGACCTTTTTGACCTTTTTTGACCTTGAGAAGGACATTGAAGGTCAAATGTCAAATCTAAAGTCAAATCTAAAGTCATATTTGAATTTCTGAGAACATGTAGATGATTTTGAAAATTTTTTTTAGTCAATTTGAAGCAAGATGAAAAAAGACCTTTTTTGACCTTTTTTGACATTGAGAAGGTCATTGAAGGTCAAATGTCAAATCTAAAGTCAGATTTGAATTTCTGAGAACATCTAGATGATTTTGAAAAAAAAATTAAGTCAATTTGAAGCAAGTTGAAAAAAGACCTTTTTGACCTTTTTAGCTCACATGGTGAGCTATTGCAATCACTCACTTGTCCGTCTGTCTGTCCGTCCGTCCGTCTGTCTGTCCGTCTGTCTGTCCGTCCGTCAACAATAGTGGCACGTTTTAAAACCTCTGTCGATAGGATTCCTGTTTTAAGTTATTTCTGTTCAACATCAATACAAAAAACCCCCCTATGACTCCTGGTTCAAAAGCTCGCCTATTTTCAAAATGGCCGTCACTTTTGTCTCGCGAAATTCACTTTTAGCCCATTTCCTAGCTAACCTCTGTCGATAGGATTCCTGTTTTAAGTTATTTCTGTTCAACATCAATACAGAAAACCCCCCTATGACTCCTGGTTCAAAAGCTCGCCTATTTTCAAAATGGCCGTCACTTTTGTTTCGCGAAATTCACTTTTGGCCCATTTCCTAGCTTTACAAATAATTTCAGGTGTCCTACATTGTAAAAATCCATGTCAATGTAAAGATTAGATATATGAAATAATTTTGTTACAAAAAATCAGCGAAAAATTGTATCCATTTTTTTATTTTCAGCCATTTTAGTAAACATTGATTTGTCTATCTGACTCGCGAAATCCACTTTCTGTCAATAACAGTGGCACGTTTTAAAACCTCTGTCGATAGGATTCCTGTTTTAAGTTATTTCTGTTCAATATGAATTCAGAAAACTCCCCTATGACTCCTGGTTCAAAAGCTCGCCTATTTTCAAAATGGCCGCCATTTTTGTCTCGCGAAATTCACTTTTGACCCATTTCCTAGCTTTACAAATAATTTCAAGTGTCCTACATTGTAGAAATCCATTGCAAAGTAAAGAGTAGATGTATGAAATAATTTTGTTACGAAAAATCAGCGAAAAATTATATCCATCTATTTATTTTCAGCCATTTTAGTTAACATTGATTTGTCTATCTGTCTCGCAAAATTCACTTTTGGACCATTTACCTTAAACCCTCTGTCGATAGGATTCCCATTTTAAGTTAAATTTGTTCAACATCAATACAAAAAACTCTCCTATGACTCTTGGTTCAAAAGCTCGGCTATTTTCAAAATGGCCGTCACTTTTGTCTCGCGAAATTCACTTTTGAGCCATTTCCTAACTTTACAAATAATTTCAGGTGTCCTACATTGTAAAAATCCATGTCAATGTAAAGGGTAGATAAATGAAATAATTTTGTTACAAAAAATCAGCGAAAAATTGTAACCATTTTTTTATTTTCATCCATTTTAGTTAACATTGATTTGTCTATCTGACTCGCGAAATCCACTTTCTGTGGCACGTTTTAAAAACTCTGTCGATAGGATTCCTGTTTTAAGTTATTTCTGTTCAACATCAATTCAGAAAACTCCCCTATGACTCCTGGTTCAAAAGCTTGCCTATTTTCAAAATGGCCGCCATTTTTGTCTCGCGAAATTCACTTTTGACCCATTTCCTAGCTTTACAAATAATTTCAAGTGTCCTACATTGTAAAAATCCATGTCAATGTAAAGAGTAGATGTATGAAATAATTTTGTTACGAAAAATCAGCGAAAAATTATATCCATTTATTTATTTTCCCATTTTTGCCCATTTCCTAGCTTTACAAATAATTTCAGCTGTCCTGCATTGTAAAAAGCCATGTCACTGTAAAAGGTAGTTGTATGAAATAATTTTGTTACAAAAAATCGGCAAAATATTATATCTGTTTTTTTTTATTTTCAGCCATTTTAGTTAACATTGATTTGTCCATCTGTCTCGCGAAATCCTCTTTTGGACCATTTGCTTAAAACCTCTGTCGATAGGATTCCAGTTTCAAGTTATTTTTGTTCAACATCAATACAAAAAACTCCCCTATGACTCCTGGTTCAAAAGCTTGCCTGATTTCAAAATGGTCGCCATTTTTGTCTCGCGAAATTCAATTTTGGCCCATTTCCTAGCTTTACAAATAATTTCAGGTGTCTTGGATTGCAAAAAGCCATGTCACTGTAAAGAGTAGTTGTATGTTGTTCAAATTATTGGCAAAAAATTATATCCGTTTTTTTTCAGCCATTTTAATTGACTGAGAGACAGATGGCTTGAAATAATTTTGTAACAAAAAATCAGCAAAAAATTATATCCGTTTTTTTTCTGTCACCATGTGAGCCCAGTACCCACGGTACTAATTTTATTTGACTTTGAGAAGGTCATTGAAGGTCAAATGTCAAATCTTAAGTCAAATCTAAAGTCAGATTTGAATTTCTGAGAACACGTAGATGATTTTTAAAATTTTTTTTAGTCAATTTGAAGCAAGTTGAAAACAGACCTTTTTGACCTTTTTTTACCTTGAGAAGGTCATTGAAGGTCAAATGTCAAATCTAAAGTCAGATTTGAATTTCTGAGAACATGTAGATGATTTTGAAAAAAAAAATTAGTCAATTTGAAGCAAGTTGAAAAAAGACCTTTTTGACCTTTTTTGACTTTGAGAAGGTCATTGAAGGTCAAATGTCAAATCTTAAGTCAAATCTAAAGTCAGATTTGAATTTCTGAGAACACATAGATGATTTTGAAAAAAAAATTTAGTCAATTTGAAGCAAGTTGAAAACAGACCTTTTTGACCTTTTTTGACCTTGAGAAGGTCATTGAAGGTCAAATGTCAAATCTAAAGTCAGATTTGAAGGTCAAATGTCAAATCTAAAGTCAAATCTAAAGTCAGATTTGAATTTCTGAGAACATGTAGATGATTTTGAAAAACAATTTAGTCAATGTGAAGCAAGTTGAAAAAAGACCTTTTTGACCTTGAGAAGGTCATTGAAGGTCAAATGTCAAATCTAAAGTCAGATTTGAACTTCTGAGAACATGTAGATGATTTAGAAAAAAATTGAAGTAAGTCTAAACAGTATTTGTTAAGTTATAGGAAGTTGTAAGAAATTGTTACAGACGCCGGACGCCAACCTCCAACCGCCGGACGCCGGACGCCAACCACCAACCGCCGTCGCAAAAAAACGGAGACCATAACAATATGTCACCACTTTTGGTGGTGACATAATAAATAGGTAAGATTTATATCTAACTAAATGTTACAGAGGTATTGGAATGCTCATATATTCCAAGGGCATGTCTAATAAATCAATTAGAGTCAAATGCAATCGAACGCCTTACAATTCTTCCTCGGCGCTACTGCTGGCTATCATCAAGTTTTCTGATGGTTGTTTCTTTTTTGGACCTTACCGCTGGACATAATTAAATTTTAGGAAGATAATGATAACGATTTTCTCAATTATTCATGAATTCGACCAAGTCTTGATGGTTGTTTTATAAGCAGCTGAGCTATATCTAACTACGAGAAATAGAATTTTAGCTGTAGTCCCAATTAGTCAAGGAAGAGCAATATGCCCGCCTTTATTGATAATGTTCATAACGGAATAAAAGTCAATATCCAAAAACGTATTGAGACCCATTTTTGAAAAACTAGCATAATCTAAGTATTTTTCATTCTAATATAAAAGTGATTCATTTGTATTATTTATCTTATTAATATCTGAGAAAGAATACAACACGTCGATACACTGATTACATACTTTTTTGTTATGATAAGAAAAATAACCTCAAACTTATAGCTTAGAAACTTAAATCATATATTTAAAATCATTTTGTATTATTTTCTGTTGTATTGTGTACCCCAAATTGTGACAAATTGGGATTTTTGGTTATTCTTTAAACTCTGTTAATGGCAGGCATAATTCAGCCTAAAATCCGGAAGTATATTAAACGGTTATAATAAAATTTATTAGGGAACATATGAAGGTATGTTAATGCTGAGGCTGTTAGTCTCAGGTTAATGTTAGGTCAAATATCGCTGCGCTTTAGTGTGCTACCAGCTCCTTTATTAGACATCCTAGAGATTTCATTCCATTGACTAATCCATCGATCCTGTAACTCAATTCATTATATCGCCAAAGGTGGTATTCGTTGCCATTTTTATTTCAGATCACCAAAAGTATATTTAATAGGTTTTATCTATGCTCTGCCGGCGGCAGTGTTTTCAATGTGGGCAAACTTTATTGATGTATTCCTGTTGCCAATCGGGATTCAACAGGTTGGTAAATATAATGTATCTAGACTGAGTTGAGTATCAGAAACAAGATATATAGAGAGCTTGATATAGAGAGCAAGATATATACAGAGCTGATAGTGTGGGGGGGAGGTGGAATGTAGTATTTTTTGTCTGTTATGCATTATGCAGGCCTTGTGTGTCTTATCTTAGCAGAGCAATCCTTAAAAGTTTCCGAAAAATCAGGAGATTTCCCGAATCTGAACCAAGTCATTGGACCAAATGTGCCAGTGGCATCGCTCATATTTGGGAAATCTCCCCTGCATTTTAAGCAAATTTTGCTTCATGCTTCAAGTTAAACAGAAAGATGCTATGAGTATCAGAATGATCAGAACCTAATATGAAGTGTACGACAAAAGGATCCAGAAAGCTAAGAATGCAGATGTACGTATGGACATGTACATACTGTATATGGTTTCATTTGATTTCAGGATGATGCAGGGTGGATTGGATTCTGGGGGATTTTTTCAGCGGGGATATCTTGCATTATAGTGGGAGGGTAAGTGAATGACGTTAATTATATGGGCTAGGTAAGATTCTTGGAATTATCTATCTCCACCGAGAGCATTATAGAAAAAACAATTATGATTTCTCGCTATGTCTCATGTCTATGAAAACACAATGTTCTCAATCGTGTAATTGATTCCAGCTTTATAGATCACTTCAAGGCCTGGCTGAAATCTTCAATTCTGGTACTTTATTGTATTTCCATTGGTTCAGCAGTATGGTTTTTGTTACTCTGTATGAAGATAATACCATTTTCTTTAGGTGAGTATAATACATAAAATCTGGCAAGTGTCAACAGACTAATAGTGATTTACGGCATTAAATATTCAAATTTGTCCTATTTGAAATCTACATGTAAATATACATCTAGAAATATGGTTTCAAAAATTGTTTACTTACTTTGAAAATTCTAATTGAAAGCCCATGTAACTACCTACTCGCATCTGCGTTATTTAACTTTGTATCCCTATTGAGAGTATTCGGTTTGTGTTTTTGTCACGAATAAATAGTTAATAAATAAATAGTCTGAAAATACAATTATCAATTTCTAAATGATTAATCGTTTTGTGATTAGAATACAAAATTGAACTACCCATTGGCTCAGTCAGGTACATGTAGAAAGATACTTAAGTATATAAGAAAACAGTTTATGTTGAATTATTTTCTCTTTTTAGAATAATATGCTATTATAAACAGGTTAAATGTTTTTCCCGTATACATCAATACAATTTAAGCTGTAATTGAAGGAGATACTTAATTACCAAATCCTTTTATTTTGCCAAATAACCGATAATCATACCTGTTATTTTCTTAATTTTTCCCAGTGAAACCCTTTAAGGGTGATACTGCTCCGTAATTTATGCCCCAGACCCATTTGCTCTCAGCGACCGTAGATTCCCGAAATTAAGAAATACCTACATGTCGTAGCGTCAAACTCGCCCACTAATCGCCCTACTGTTGACGTCCCCCTGCGGCCACCTTGCCTCTGCATTGGTTATGGTATACGTGCATACATTATGTATTTACAGGTATGGTATATGCATCTTTCATTCTCACTAGTGCAATGATGAATTCCCCCCAGGCGTTGATGTTTGAGCTGATATGCCAAGTATGCTACCCCATCGGCGAGGCGACGGCTTCTGGGATACTCTGTATCATATTTAACTTTGTGGCAATAATATTTCTCATCCTAGCATCCATAGAAATCTTAGGTAGATAGCTTAGCTCCCTAGCTTATAAGGTCCAATTTTCACAGTTGACTGGGTTCTTAGGTCATCAAAGGACCAATTATTTGTTTGGGTTCTTAGCTCAGTGGAGGTCAATTTGTTTTGTGTCTGTTTTTGTACAAGCTTTGACAGACAATACTGCTCAATCAGTCCAGTTGGGGGGGGGGTCGATAATATTCCTATTGTTGATATTTAATTCATTGGTAATGGTACAAGTTTATATGATTTTATTATTGGAATTTCATTTTTTCAATTTTAGGTACAGCATGGTTAAACTGGAGTTTATTGGTGAGCGTGGGTGTTTGTGTCCCTCCTCTCGCCCTCGTTTCTGTCAACTTTAAAAGATTAGAAGTAGATAAACATGGTGACAAATCTGAATGACTTTTTATCATAAAAAAATATTAGACATATTTTAATTTGATTTAATGATTTAACCCCATGGTTTAATGGATTGTGGACGATTTTAAGCTCACAATTTTATTAAGTCTTGCTTTTCAATCATTTTCATACATAGCAAAATATGTTGTACAATTCCTCTAACAATATTAAAATTCAAAATAATATTTTAAAGGTTTTAGAAAGGTCAACATTTTGACCTACGTAGGCACAACGATTTCCCCTTTCCATTTTCTTGACCAACCATTCATCTGTTGAGAAATATAGAATAAGAATGACCATTTTATACGAATACTGTGTTCTGATTGGCTTGAATGAGATACATCATGACTAGCCATGTTAGAAATGATGGCAATAATAAGCATCCTTTATGTTCAAATTTACGATCTTGAATTTATATGCTGTTATTATTGACTCCAAGAGGTCTCTTATTAAAAGTGCTTGAAAAGGTTGGCCAAAATATTGTCAAAATTAAGGATCCCTAGTCTCTTGACACAATACCCTCAACATATTGTTATAGAAACGGGACTGTATGATAAGTACGTAATTGGTTGCATTGTAATATATATTTATTGATTGTAATAGATTATAATGCAAATTTGTTGTATTTATTGCATTTTGATATTGGATGTGCATTTTATTACTGTATATCGTGCTTTACTGCTGTCCATCAATTCTTTTAAAGGGAGTGAAAATAAGTGAATAAACAAAAATATGCCGAGATGGCTGATGAAAAATAGAAATATCACTTTCTGTTGTCTTTAAGTACTGATTTATAAAGCGAAATGAGATACATGTACCCTCTGGTCCAAAAATATCTGTGCGTCGTCATGCACTGCTCATAACTTTTGTTTATGGAAACCATACATTTTCATACTTTCAGGGTTGGATGCCCTATATGTAAGATTTGTGTGAATTTGGATAAAATATATGGAATATACATGTAGAAAAAATTAGAGATCAGTAATCAGAGTGACCGCACACATCACTGAGCTGTGACTACTTTTTTGGAACTTATCCTCATTTTTGCTAATCCAATGGATCATTTTCTCATCTCACTTAATACATCAAACATCAATTAGACTTACTAATCCAAATTATTGTTACAAGTATTAGGCATTTGCCAAAATACCAAAATTGACAATTAGTAGTATTTTCACCCTTATTGTTTCAACCAGAGTCTTTTCAAGTTGTGAACCACTATCAACTTAGGACGTCCACACATTACCAGATGTAGCTTTGGCATAAAGAATTACTGACATACTAGTATCCCCACTAATTCCATACACCTTAGCTAGATCAGAAACTGAACGCTTGGACACTTTATTTATATCTCCATATTTTATGTATAAATATGAAATGTGAATGTCAATACAAAGAACAAGTGAAACTATTTAGCGAATATAAATTGTATAGATTATTACATTTGATAAAATAAAAAACATTCGATAGATTGGGTAAAGGTTTGGTAAATTGTTTGTTTTATTTGGTATTTACCGAATAAAGAAGCAGTTTAAACACCATAGGTACGGTGTCCTTATACAGATAGTGTGAAGCAGAAATGTCTAATAGCATTTTGAGTAACAAGGAAAAAACCTGAAGTGTCGAAGAAAATTTTTGCCATGTTTCAGTGGAGTTTATATAATTGTGGTTTGGCCACATCCTGATAAAATAGTGACCGTGCCTCAGAAATTCTAAAACGTCAATCGTTTGAGCGGCGTTTGAGTCACTAAAAGCCCGGTATACACCAATGGGGCAAAATCCCACTTGCCCCATCGAGTCCCATCTTGCCCCATCGAATCCCAATTTGCCCCATCGAATCCCACGAAGTCCCATGGGACCTTGATGACTTTGCTCCATCGTGCCCCATGGAGTCCCATCAAGCCCCATGGAGGCTATGGCGGATCCGGGGGGGGGGGGCATGGGGCCCGCCTCCCCCCTAAGGTTGGCCCAGAAAAAAAAAGTTGGGCCCAAAAATATTTTAGGCCAAAAAAGCCCTTAAGGCCCCAAAAAGTGGGCCTTTTGGTCACTATTGGGCCTTCTAAGGCCTTATTTTTTTAATTTTAGGCCAAATTTTGAAGAAAATGGGCCTCAAATTTTCAAAACAAAATTTTTTACGCGCAAGAGCGGAGGTTTTTTCTCTGACCTCAAATTTGGGCCCCCCCCCCCTTTTGGTTCCTGGATCCGCCACTGTGGAGTCCCATCAAATCCCACCGTGCCCCATTGGTGTATGCCGGGCTTCACACAACACGTTATATGGTCGAAAATCCCACGATGCCCCATGGAAAGAATGAACATGTTCATTCTCGATGGGACTCCATGGGACTTCGTGGGATTTTGCCCCATCGAGTCCCACCGAGTCCCACGTGGGACTTCATGGGACCTCATGGGAGTCGATGGGGCTCGATGGGGCAAAATCCCACGGAGTCCCATGGAGTCCCACGGACTTCATGGGGCAAAATCCAAAAAAGGTCCCACGCAATGTTAAGTCTATGGAGGTCCCAACTTGCCCCATTGGTTACATACCGGGCTTAACATTAATGTTGATCGACTATTCTAAAACAGCCTCGTTATCGATTTGATGTTACGATCGAAGATGACAGCAAAAGAGAAACTTACGTATTTGCACAATCCCATGTCATTCTATTCTCAAAAGGTACGATCATTTCGCATTAAGTACGTACATGGACTAATTTACGTGTAAGAATGTTACTTTTGTGTGTGATATAATGGGTAAAAAGCCTACGGAAAGGTGACCAATCACTTCCGGGTTTATGAATTCTCTTACTAATTTCTGTCTTTTTGGGTTAAGACTTCGTCAATTGTAGACATGATTTTATTGTCAACCAAAGTTCCAAAGTTTAAGGACGGTCCTAAATCAAGAAGGGTTTGGGCGTGGTGCAGTGTGGTATAATGATGGGCTTTTGAAAACCCATGTAAAAATTAGGCCCACAAATCACAGAGAACTGTGATGTACTTGTCTACTATAGTACATGTAGTAATCAGTAAAAGATTGTAACATGTAACCTGATGATGATTTAACCTGGTTTAAATAGTTTGCCATGCCAGCAGAAAGCCCATTGTGGGGTTCGTAGAAAAAAACGGATACTGGGTAGTAAATCCTCCATCGCTGGGCTCAAACTTGGTACCCGGTACCCAGTCGAAAAATCTGGGTACCCAAAAAAACGTAAAATACGAATATATAACATATATCATTAGAAAACGTGTAAGATTGGTTTTGAAGTTACTGAAATGTATGTAACGTCAGGATATGATAAATAAACTACATGTACATGTAGATATTTGATGTTTTATTGACAAACTTTATTTTCACATTTATGGAGTAGGAAGTAGGTGGCGTAGTGCACAGAGCACTGACACCTATTGGCAGACATAAACATGAGAACACAATATTATCAAAGTGGTTGTGCTAACTTATTTCTATGAACATAACATATACTTTACACACATTTTTATAATATCCAACAAAAGGAAGACATCAACTTCATTTCAGTCGTCCAGTTTTTTTATTCTATTGGTTGTACAAAACACAATTTACATATCTAGCGCTTTAAATACAGTATACATGTATGATATGTATTATTTATACTAAATAGGGATCACTAGCACTGAAACAAAAGAACATCCCATACACGGAACAAATTATTGACTTACACGGAGGAGAAACTCATTCTCCAGGGTACGTAGAAAACATCAATCCTCAAGGAGCAGTTCCGGTCCTAAAAATAGAGAAAGATGGACATGTACGTTACATCCCAGACTCTGAAGAGATTATTAAATACCTAGAGGAAAACTATCCTGATAATGGTGAGTCTGTTTTTGTAGGTATCTTTAAGTCTGTACATGTACAGGGTGTCCAAGAAGTAACGTCAATGACCCTGGCATTTTGTCATTTATGCTTCAAATGTCATGAAACTTGGTCAGAATGTTCCTTGTACACTTATAAATATAAATATGAAGTATGGAGTTACTAGCACTTGATTGGCCGGTTTTATGGTTACCATAGTAACACAATTGCATGGACCCCGGGGCAGCTCTGCAATCCGTAAGATCTTTGGAAAATAAAATAACCATAAACACTAGTTTTGAAGTGTACATCTTTTTTTATAATATGACCACAAATATAATGTTTTCAACTACACATCATTTATTCATAATATAGCTGTTGCTGGCGTTATATTAGTGTTATATTAAAGTTTATTGAATGTTACTCTACATAATCACCACCAAGTTCCACACATCTCTGGTGTCTTCTTACCCACTCCAAGAAAACTCTATTGAAACCACCAGAGCTCATTTCTGCAAGGGATGAAAGAAAAGAGCTTTTAAGTTCCTCATTTGAAGAGAAAGACTGTCCAGCAAGTTTAGCCTTCAGTGCACCATAAAGATAGAAGTCACTAGGGGCCAAATCAGGTGAATATGGAGCTTGTTCAAGTAGGGGTATTCCTAGTATCTCAATTACTTCCATGGTGATCCTGGCCTTGTGAACGGGGGCATTGTCCCAGTGCAGTGAAAGGCGCAATCCAGGTCATGATGTCATAAAGCACTCCAAAGAAGTGTTACCATGGTAACTCCCAATAAACAATAAAACCATTAAGATTTGAAAAAGTCCCAAGACATTGCATTTCATTTTTGCCAAAGGTTCTACCTTATAATAACCTGATTTACATAATATTTACCAGGTATATTCTGAACTGCCCCGGGGTTCATGCGATTATGTTACTATGGCAACCATAAAATCTGCCAATCAAATGCCAGTCACTCCATACTTCGTATTTATATGTATAAATGTACAAGGAACATTCTGACCAAGTTTCATGTCATTTGAAGCATAAATGACAAAATGTCAGGGTCATTGACGTTACTTCTTGGACACCCTGTATATTATGTACAATATTCTGCATTCATGTATTACATTCTGTATCTTTGGATGTCTTTTAGTGTAGTCAGAAACTAAAAAATAGGCAAGTCATGTAAATAGGTGAGGTAGTTTGGTATACTTTACTACCATGGAATATATTACTTGCATAGTAAATACCATTTCTTTTAAAATCTTGAAATGAAAATAAAATGATAATTGTATATTAATTATTCAATTAGGTCCTCAATGACATTTGAGGAGCAAAGAATATAGGAAATTGATTCTGTATATTCTGAACATTGATTTTTATTTCACCATCAAAAAGTGGTGACATATCAGCATATTGTTGTAGCGTTCATAGGTTCGTATTTGGCTACTTAAGTAAGTGTGACTAATTTCTACATTCATTACATTGAATAGGCCTACTACATTGTTATGGTCTCGGTTTTTTTTAGATTTGAGATTTGACCTTCAAAAAAGGTCAAAAGGTATTTTTCAACTTGTTTCAAATTGACCAATCTTCTTTTCAAAATCATCTACAAGTTCTCAACAGTTCAAATCTGACTAAAGATTTGACCTTCAATGACATTCTCAAGGTCAAAAAGGTCATTTTTTATCTTGCTTCAAATTGACCAATTTTTTTCAACCATCATCTACAAGTTCTCAGAAGTTCAAATCTGACTTGAGATTTGAGATTCCACCTTCAATGACCTCAGGGCAAAAAAGGTCTTTTTCAACTTGCTTGCCAATTTGTTTTTTCAAAATCATCTACAAGTTCTAAGAAATTCAAATCTGACTAAGATTGAACTCATAATATTGTGAGCAACAAGATGGTGATATTTTGTCATGTTAATGCCTCGTTATTAAATGGTGTCAAATGTGTGTTTTAGGGCCAAAGCTCATTCCTGCTCAGGGATCAAAAGAGAGACAACAGGTTGATGAATTTATGGCCTTGTTCAACCCTCTGCGTGTTGATCTTATTACATATGGATGTATCCTCAATCCTGAACTGACTGATGGCATGGTGTTCCCAAATCTAATGAGACAGCGTGCCATGAGTAAGTATGAGATTTATTGTGTGGCTGAAATTCCAGGATTCTCATTTGCTAATGTGATACCATGTGATCAAAACACCACCTCCGTCATTTTTAAATTGACATAAAATATTCGCTGCACATGGATTCTGATCATAAACAAATGTCTAAAATAAAACTTTTTTTCTATGTTCATGCAATACCTGTTGCACCTTCAGTGATTTTTGCAGTACATATACATGTATACTGTATATCCCATATTACAGTTGTAACCAAGATAGAGCTGAGCTAGAAGGCTCTGATTGAAGGAACCCCTTGAAATTTTATTAATGCACAATTTATGTAAACAAGTAAACAAAGTTTTTGTAAAGTTGTAAACTGCTCAGTTACTTACTGACCCATTCCTATGATGCCATAGGAAAACTACTATATCAATGAGCTACATGTACACCACTGACATGGAAGAAAAATTAAGCAAAAATTCGTAAACACATTATAATTATTATTTAAGCCATGCTAGTAACAAATGCTGAACGACTAGAAGTTTTAAAAAGAGAAAATCCAAAATTGAAGGATGTTTATCAATCCAAAATAGATGGATGGGTTGACAGAAAGAAAACAATGACAGATATTCGTGCTGTTGCTGAGATAATTGACAATGAATTGGCTCCACTTATGGGCAAGATTGAAACCACACTTGCACAGAGATATGAAGGTATAATTACCTGTATTATATATAAAAACTACATTTTCAAAAGATGGAGTAGCAGGTATCACTTTTTAAAAAAAAAATTTCAAATGATGGATTAGCAGGGGGACATGTAATTTTTTCACATATGTCTGCAAATGTCTTTCTGTTTACAGCCATTTTTTTAAATTTTATTGATGTAAGCTATTAATCAAAACTAAGAGGTCAATGTGATTTGCTGATCCTCAATCCTTGTTAGAGATGATAACCCTCCAAAATAAAATCAACTGCGTTGAAAATGTAAAAAAGCAAATGTGAATAAAATATTACAAACAGGCATTGAAGAAATACTGTATACACTTTTCTGCAAATGTTACCCATTGGCTGGCATGTTGATGTTTAAAGTTTTATATTTCTGGTGAATTCATTGTAAATCTGTGTTATTTAGATCCAAACATAAACAGACACTATCCAATGTGAACTTACAGTTGCATAATTAAGGAAGGGGGTGCAATACAATATGTTAATCACCAAAAAATAATGTACTCAAACCATGAATTAATTTCCAGCGTCTGGTGTGAATGGTACCTGGCTCTGTTCAGACACATATACAGCCGCAGACAACTACTTAGCAGTCCTTCTCCAGCGTCTACACTTTATAGGACTCTCTAAGCGGTTTATTGAGTCAAATATCTACATCAATCGATATTATAAACAATTGAAGCAAAACAAAAACTTTTATGATGTATGTATTAGAATCGCCATACAGATGCATGTAGTGCAGAAGTTACAGGCTTTAAAGCCTTATGTAGCAGGCCTTGCAGCTGCTTCAGTGGTTGCTGGATTAGGCTACTTTCTTTACAAGAAATACATCAAATAGACTTACCAGACAATCGACATTTCCATAAGAAATGCATGCAATCATAGCTGGTGTATTATGTAGTAGAGTATAATAAGGTGACAACAGGCCTGTAGTCCAGATTTGCCACGGGGGTTCAGTTTTCAAAAATTTCCAGGGGGGTTCACATTTGACAATTTTGGCCCAAATATGGCTAAAATCACTTGAGAAGTGCTCAAAATGGTGAAAAACTGCATGATTTTGAAATTTGGCCGGGGGAGGGGGGTTCGCCCGAACCCTGCCAACCCCCTCTGGCTATGGGCCTGGACAATGAAACTCAGGATTCATAATTGTTATATGGAAATTTAAAGGTGCAACAAATGATACAGACCAATTGAGGATAACTTAGAATAAATTGTAAAAGTTTTCAACATTGGTGGTTCACAGTATTCCTTGTAATGCCTATTTTTCTACATTACCATCATGTTTAAGGCCCGTTTAAGGGAATCATAAGGGACATGTAATGTTTTACATTTAACAGTGTTCTTTACACTATCCTCGTTGCCTCCTTTAAAGATAATTTGATAATCATTAATGTCAGGGTAATTCTTGACAACAATTTAAATAGGAATATAGTAGTAAGTTTTAGGTACCATTCACGATTTCAACTGATGGCCAACGGTTTAGCCTACTTTTTATGGCCAACTCATTTACTATATGAATGGAATGGTTGCAGGTATTTTTCATATTTAAACATGTTAAATGAGTTGACCAAAAAATAGTAGAATAATCCATCAGGCGGCATTTGAATTCGCGGATGCTACCATACAAGTACATGTAGATATAATGAACTGTCAACGCACAACATACGAAACAGTATTCCCACTACAACTAGACAGCCAATTCTGTGCCATTATTGCTAAATTTTACAAATATTACTGAGAATATATATATGAATAATTGCCATGTGTACTAAAATGATAAGAATTGTGACTTTAAACCTAATGTTTAACATCTGAGATAAAGATTTATAGATGTGTAACTATGTATAGCAGTATATTTATAGACAGCTTGGCTAAGATTAAAATGGTATAAATGCAAATTAGACTAGAAGAAGCAATATTTTTTCTTATTTTTGAGTAGAATACACTTATACACCCTAATCAAGTTTTATTTTTGTAGTGTATTTATGTTGACTGTATTCTATTGGAATATAATGTTTCACCAATTTGCTCATGCTGCACGCAAACATTATTTATATTTTGCTTGTATGTTTACAATCGCAGGACGACAACAGTGTAATTGGTAAAAACTGAATATGTTTTTCAATAAAACACATTAAAGACTAATTTTATTAAAACGTATTTCCTTTTTTGTATGAGCCAACATGCATCTCAGATGCTATGCAGCATCTATTAACATATAATGCAATATTGTATGATCTGCAAAGTAAGCCCTCAGATTGGTTAGTTCTTGGGCTGTACCATTCTGTAATGCTACCTAGATTGTCCCCATTCATCATCTCTGTAGCGATACAGAAAATATTAATACGGACGGGACAATCTCAGTACAATACAGAGAATACAAAATATTTCCTAGGGATTATCTCCTAAGTAAAAGTGTAATACAGGGTATATCTTGCTCTCGATATTCTGTATTGGCACTCGACTTCGTCTTGTGCCAGTACAGAATTTCTGGAGCAGAATATAACCTGTATTGCACTCACTTCAATTCATATTACTGCTACATGTACCTCATAGTCGTATTGTTCATGAAACAGAAGCAACTTGCAATTGAGAAATATTCCTTCATCGTATTCGGCATTCGACCATTGTCAATTTTGTATGACATACATGTACATGTAGAACCTCCATATAATGTTTGGACGCCACGATTCAACGATACTGTATATTCAACAAATACAGAATTCGGTCTTGTGAATTGGGTGATGGCGAACCCGACCATGGACCTCTACATCTGTAGGTTCCATGAAAATACGAAGATTTCACGTTGCCGTACAAGGTACCTTAACGGTTGAAGATATATTAAATTGGATCATGGGCTCCTCACGATGGGATATAGGAATAACTCATTTGAATGTTGGAGAGTTCCTATGTTATACAAGCTTGATTTAAATCAATTAAAAACATCAAAATATACATTTACCGTCTGCTATTTTAAAGAGAATTCGGTGTAGTGCCCATCATCTTTTTACATGAGAGATATAGTTTCACAATTTCTCTGTCTAAAATATAGAACTTTATATTTGAAGTAGATCAGGCTTATATGACATGGAAACTCTGGAGTATGATCATTTGTAAATGTAGGTACCACAATTCAACGATAAGAATTGGTATCGATATGGCGAACAGAATTGAACACATGTTTCTCTTAAACCAGTCATAAAAGATTCTGAAAATTTTACACATCGTCAATTTAATGATCATCCTTTGAACGGTAACAATTTAATTTGAAAAATATAGCATTTCACTATATTGTTTTAAAAAACAAACCATGAGACATTCGGAAATGAGACATCTATCCCAACCTCATTGAAACAAAATGACATATACACCACATGTTTAGGTCTCTCAATATTGTAATTGTAATACGAAGGAAAGTTTGGCTCATTTAAAAAATCTCATTGATGAAATAAAAGGTTTACTTTAATTTTTTTATCTATTTTTGGGGGTTTTGTTTTAATATTTTGAATCCTTTTTATTAAATGAACCAAACCTTCATTTGTACAACTACAATATTGAGAGACCCAAACACATTTTGTTCCGATGAGGTAGGGATAGATATGTTTCATTCCATTCTCAAGAATGTGTAGAAAGGAACAAAAAACAGTTACACACACAAAAAACAAAACAATGTTAACTAAAACAGTCAATCGGTGACCATTGTTACGCGGTAAACACGATACAAAAATATGCCATATTCCGCAACGAATATGGCATATTCACTTGCGGTGTATGACAGATTCACCTGCAGTTGACATACATACTAACCAACGAGAACGTGATACAGAAGAACGCGATTGTCAATTGCATCGATTGAACGAACAGGTGACATATTCACCCGTATCACAAATACCGCACAACCATGAATGTATGCCATATTCCGCGTAACAACCATTACATAAAGGACCGTGTTTATTACAGAATGTTTTCAATAATTGGTTAAAAAGCAAAAAATGAATTCAGTTCGCCATATCGATCCCAATCCTTTGGAGGTAACGGCCATTACATTCGCTTGGTACTGACCAGTGGTATGACAGCCAACCCCGTAGAATGATTTGTTCACGGCTTAACTTTTGATAACGAGTTTATCATTCGAAGTTCTTGCTGCCTAAATGATTTAAAGATACCATACAATTATCTACAGATGGATATATGTAATATAACTAGAATAGTAACTACATCGAGATATTTAAGTGCACAAATTCGAAACGAATAAGATATTTCTTGCATGGAATTACCCATCTGCAGTGCTTAGACAGGTCCAACTTTTTGAGAGTTACACTACAGTACTAATATTCATCATTAAAATAACCAATAATGAGTGAAATCAGTAGTTTTTCAGTTTTGAAGCGGATATCTATTTTTACACGTTGTATTTAAGTAAAATGGTTCAAAATATTCATATTAAATGCTCAGGTGATGTTTACGATTCTTTATTAATTGTCTAAGGGGGAAAGATCTTTACATTGATATATTTCTTTGTCTTTTAAATCTCATAAACAAAACAAAACTTGGTATGCATCATTTTGGATTAATAACAATTTATTCTGGGGCTGGGTTACTTTAACATAATAACTGGGTTCATAAATACAACATAATTGAGCTGCATGGCCGCATGGCCCAACGAGAACAAA
Organism: Owenia fusiformis; assembly: GCA_903813345.2. NCBI lineage: Eukaryota > Metazoa > Annelida > Polychaeta > Sabellida > Oweniidae > Owenia > Owenia fusiformis. Next base: position 31,993,980 of record CAIIXF020000003.1, on the reverse strand, counting down.
CCCAAACTCCTGAACCTAATGCTGCATTGACTGTCATATACACTGTAACGACTAGAAGGGAACAAAATGACTAGGGAGTGAGTCTCGAAAAATTGTCACAATTTTATATTAAGAATTTAGAACATTTAATTTAATGTTTCTTTCTTTAATCAATCCATGTCGGACTATTTTTTTAAGAGTCCTCATTTCATTGACTTGATTTTCATGGTCATCTTGGCTTTTCAGTTCAATAACAATAATCCAATTGTTAATACATATGGTTGAGGGAAGTATGAATATCATAACAACAGATGTTATCAGGAGTAAACGAAATCCCTGCATGGGATGAAGATGATCATAGAACATAAATATATACCACTCTTCATAACATAATACAGTGAAAAACCTTCAATACAGTATAAAACTCCCTTAAGTGAAAACATGAGAGACAATGCAAGATATACAAATAAATGTGAATCAAGAAAAGACTTTTCATGTTAAAGAGGTGGGCATAGAGAGGCTTTTCTGTACAAACTACAAAAATAAGTAGGCATTGTACAATTACATATTAGTTTAAAAATCAACATAGGTTAAAACATTGTCTTTTTATTGATAAAAACATGTATAGGCCTATTACTGCTCACAAGTAGCGGTATTCTTCCCACATTGAGATCAATATTGAGGCGCAGCACCTCAATATTTTTCAAAACACAAAAATGCACCTCAATTTAATATGCCTCCCCAAAATCCCCAAAAACTAAAATGTTGAGCAGAAATTTACAAAATTGAAAAATGTTGCATAAAATGTTAAAATTTAATTCTTAAATGTTGTACTAAAAAACAAAATCATCCACAAAAATTCTTAGGGAGAGCACTAGGAAGGTAATAAGCATTTTTGTTATCATTATGACATTTCATGAAAGAGTAAATCTCAGTAATTCTAAGTTTTGTTACAAATTGCGTTATGATAAAACATCAAATGGTGAGCGTATGGCAATAAAGGTAGAAGGTAATACAATATGAGGACCACTGAACTTAGCATTATTATATTCTTAAAAAAATTATCTTGTATATTGCCTTTTCATGAAAGTCTTTTGATATCGTATACCACCTACACCAGGTGATTGTGGTATCCATGAAGAGTTTTTAGATGGGTATAATACTTGGTATACCAAAAACCAGTTCACAATAGCTATGAGAACAGCAGTCACTTTCTGTATCATGTTGTGAAAATACAGTGTAGTAGACACCAACATCAGTTCCCAGATCCATGTGAATATGGTTAAAACAACCATCATTACCCGGATAAAAGGGGTTAGATTCCTATATGATATTTGGAGTTGCGATAGTTCTTTTTCCGTCAGGTGAAGTATTCCGTCATGTTCATCCTGCTCAATTAACTCTGGTATTTTATCCCAGTTTTTAAGCACTTTGACTTCCTCAGAAATTAGCAGCAGGTTGTGAACCAATAGGAAGCAATGACCAGATATGTCGAATCCAAGCCAGATATGTCCTGAACGATAACATGTCTTTTTGTTGTCAAAGTCACGATCTGAACAGACACCAGTCTGATGCTCAATATATTCAAATAATGTTGTCCAGAAATACCACACGAAAGTTCCAACAACGAGTCGTCCTAAATGTCGTTTCACTTTTGACCAGTCCCCACAAGTGATGGTAAAAGTGGTCATGATTATATGTATAGACAGAATCAGTAGTGTCCATCCCCATCCTAGCTTCACAAAGAAGACGTTTATGAAGTTCTTGCTATTCGAGAAATAAGATCTTGGCAGCGGGAATAAGTCACAGATAATTGATCCCAGAAATATTCCGACGAAATACACTCCAATCTTTACCGACGTATCTATGAACAAAACTTTGCGACAGAGATGTAAAATCATTAACTTAACAAAGCTATTTAAATTTGTGGGTCCAGGTATATGCTTTTTAGGACCACCTATTGCGGATGAAGACGTCTTTCGCTGCATTTTCAGAATATTTTAAACCGGAAGTTCTGTCAAAAAGGGTAAAAGTTTACACCTGTCATAAAGTACCCGATCAACATAATCAGAGTCGCCGTCGGTTTCATCAGATATACGTGTAGGAATCCTGCGTGTAGAAATTACGTCAGCTGAATTCGTTTCTTCTAGAAATTAACTTTCATCATTCCATATGATTTGTTAAACTTTTTGAGGTCATACCATTAATATCTATTAAAATTAAAATTGATCCAATTCTAGTGGGAATTAAAACTAAACAGCCTATGATACAGGGTGATCCACTAGATTCCACAAATTCAAACACTGTACTGCTCAAATAAAGAAAATAAAACCGCGAAACACATTTCCATAACAAGATGAATATACACATGAACCGGAGTTTCTCGCTTATATGCCCATGGGTGTTTATTTGAAGGGGTGTATTGAAAAGTTATCTCCCCCCCCTTTTTAACATGTAGAGACACATCCTTTTCGATACGTCATTGGGCGAAACATTCGAGAAAAGGATTCGTCATTGCAATTGCTGAAAAACAACGTAATATTTTTTATATATGCGTTAATAAATGTATATTTTTATTTTCTCTCCGACCAAAGAATTTATATTCTTCGATTATTAGATATTTACGATTTCTTCCCTCAATTGAATTGAAATGAATTGACAATTTCGTTTGTTAATTTGTGTAAATATGTCATTTGAAACGTTGTTCTATTGATTCCCTCTTTGAATGCCCACCTTTTTTGGAAAAACATTTCCATCTTAATAAAGGCCTGCTGACGATCATATCGAGGACTTAAAAACACCCATGCAAAATAAACCAAATGAGTTATTATATAAACACAATAGGAATTCATTCATATTAGATTGGATACAGGGCGTATCAAAAAACGCAACAAGCGGTTATCTCGTAAAATCACAAAACTAGTGATGACTACATCAATTTCATTCAATGTATACCATAAAGCCACATCCCTCTTCTTTGCAATAATATATCTTGCATTCACACGTGGCCATGATTGGATGAGATATCCTCCCATTTGCACAGTGGGTCAAAGTCAGCTCTGGACCAAGTTTCAGATATTGCAAAATTCAGTCGGGCTAAGTGCTAATGGAACTCCTCCTGACATTACTTTTTCTTTTGGAGCTATCTCAGGAGCAGAGTGTTAACCGTTTCTCCACCAGAAATTGCAAAACGTTCGAGAAAGAATTGTCTTAGATGAGCGCATCTTTGAGTGCACAGAAGTGGTAGCCATTTTGGAGGGGTACATGTATAGGACGTATTCTTGCAAGAATATGAGTATAAACACTTTACTGTCTGTCACCTGTCACACTTTTTTCCAATAGCCCTTATCCCATGCACTGACTTTTGCAATGTTTATACGTACATTTATACTTCGGTCTGAGCTGAATTTTGCCCCACTTTGCGAAATGATTATTCGGCCATCCATGACTCCATGTGACTGAATGACATTCCATTGCAATAAGGAGAAATTTGGCTTTTTGGTACATTGAATGAAAAGGATGCAGTTATCATTGCTTTTATGTTTTCTTCCAATATTGCATCGGGCCCCGTACACTGACTTTCGCGATGTTTATAACTTGGTCCTAAGCTAATTTTGGCCAACTTTGCAGAAGGAATGATTACCCGCCCAACCATAACCCAATACCAACGAATGATATACCATTGGAAAGAGGAGACAGATGGCTTTATGGTACATTGAATGAAATCAATGCCGTTATCACTGGTTTTGTGCTTTTCCGAGATAACAATTTGTTGCGTTTTTTTGATACGCACTGTATAACATGAGCTTTCAAAACGCGGCCCATCATGTATATAATAAGTTCATTAGGTATTGTAGGAATATAATACTAACTATACTTTAATTCATTGTTTTTGACACTATCTTGAAAAACATATTTATGTCATACTTTGGCGAGGCCATTGTCTCGTCTGCCTAATGCCTGACCACGACAATGAAAAAAGTTCAATTATAGAACATTCAACAAAACAAATATCAGACCTAGCAATTCGAGGGCACATCGGGGGTCACTACACACTTAGTGATAGTAGTTTCGTTATGTAAGGAATAGTTATATTTTGATAAGATTTGTCCTATAGAGGGATATTTCCATTTCCCAGTTTTTATGAAGGAAATGCTTGGATATGCATTCAGGGTGTTACAATGTACATCAAATTGAATACATTGATGCAAAACGGGTCATACTGGTGTCTGGTGATTGTAGGGTTAAAGTATACTATTATATTGTTACTGCTACACCTGATGCCGCGAGCCACCAATAATAAGGTGTCTCTCATTTTGATAAATAAAAACAGATGTAGGCCTATGGGTAAAAAATTGAACTTAGGATAATATTTTGCATGCACTAAATAAAAGACAAATAAAAAAGAACCCCAACGGACGTAGCTAGGAAGCTGGTAATATATTTACCTTGTATATTTATTATGGATCCTGCCTGTGCCAAAGAACATTTAAACATTCATATACATTCATTCCTTATATTTTACTATACCTAACGATATCATTTTTTTCTTTACTCTCCCCATCCATAAGTTTGGCAACCTTAGACCCCACATTGAACTACGTGTTAAAGCCTCCTTACCTTTGAATTTTTATTTACATAACCTCCAATGAAAATATTTAGACTATTGATGGGAACGTAATTTGACTTTATTTCCAATACCTCCAAATTTTCTCAATTTTTTCCTCAATTACAATAGGTCGAAAATTGATGATAAATTGATGAAAAGAACAGGTCCATTTAACAGACTATTGGTCCACTTAGACTTTTTCTGAAAAACTCATTCTTCCATTTACTTTTAAAACCGATTGCAAGTTGTAGATAAACCTTTCTTCTTGAGATGTGCAATTTCAAAAAGTGGCATAAGTTCTCCGTTTCTTTGAAAAATTGGCAGTAAGAACCCCTATCACAAGGCTGTCTGAATATGGGTACACATTATGTTTACCATCAAAATAATATCAAAACTTATCATTATATAGAATTTAATATATGGAATATATGGCATACAAGTATTCGGAGAAGAAAATCGACAAAATCAAGCGATGTATGTAGTTTACCTATGCAAATCTAGAAAACATTGTCATTTTTCGTTCACTTTGTTATCAAGTTTTAGCATGGTGCTCATTCCCTTTCATTGAAAAATTAACCGTCAGCCCACACTCCCACAAAAAATATATTGAAACTGTATAATGCAGAGACTGTAAAGTAACTTCTCTGCAAATATCATTTTTGTGGGAGTTTGGGCTCACCACTAAAACTTAACTTTTGTGATGAAAATAAGCCTGACTGGTTTATGTTTTCAATATGGCTGCTAACCTGGGCATACATGTACACTACATAACTGCATGTACAGATTAGGCCATCCAAAATTAATTATATGTTGGCATTCTGATGAAGAGCCTTATATTAAAAACTACAAAACCTTCATTTATTTAAAGGGTTTTATATATTATTTAAGAGTGAAAATGCAATAACACATTGTGCCAAAGCAAGTAACACACCTCTTGAGTTGAGATGACCTTGTTAATGAAGTTTATATACATGTAGTTTTTAATCAATCTTGGAACTCATTTCGCTACAATAAAATCCAAGATCACAATTCCCTTTGTCATTTATATACATTACAAGTAGAAAGTACATGGGGACATTTTGTTTTTTCTGAAAACATAGAATTTAGTGACATTATTATAAGTAAATATTTGAATGGCCTAAGTGTTTTTCTAAATAGGGAATAAGTAGAAATTATTTTAGGCAATCCTTTGAGTGTCATGCCATTCATACATGATGCTGCCTTATATTTCATGATATATATCGAGAGAGGATTTCTCTGAATTATTTGTGTTTCAAATATGGGAACTGCAAATTGTCAAATAACTTTAAAAGTAAGTGAACATTCAAACATTTTAATTTCAAATGCCAAATAAAATGGCAAATGCCAATGGGCATTTAGTAAAAGTGACCCTATAACTATTTAGAATATGGCAAACATGTTTAAAAAACTGGCGAGAAGCAATTGAAATAAGAAAATCTATTCTTTTTGAAGTGCCCTTGTGTGCATTTAATTTCAGTCATTTTATCCTAATTGCCCATGGGCATTTTAAATAATAATCACATCTCAACTCTTAAAACATGCTTAGGATACTGTTAGAGTCTCAAAAGGCAACAAGAGCAATCATTTTTGAAACAAGAAAATTTAGTCCCCCAAAAAATGCCCATATCGGTATTTATTCTCAAGATTTTTAGGTAATTGCCCGTGATAATTTATTAAAAATGTTTTTGTTTCTATCCACATGTCTTTTTATCAGTTACAATCAAAATAAAGCCAACTGCTCTCATTTCTTGGATTAGAAACAGTAAAATTTTGACAAAAATAGCAACTCTCAAAGTTGACCTTTGAACCACCCTAGTGTCAAGGTCAAATGTCAAAACTCTCAGAAATCACATTTTAAGTAATGAGTCATACTTCCTCTTCAATTCCATGTCAATATATACTTGATTTGTAGGGGGGCTAAAAGAGGGATTTACCGCCACATGTCATTTGGAGGTATTGGAAATAAAGTCAAGTTACCTTTCCATCAATGTTATAGTTATTTCATCGCAGGCAGGTTAAAGGAAAATTCCTTGCCAAACCATCTCTCTCCTCATATGGTAGCTATAACCATATATATGCTTGCCATGTTTAGCAAAACACGCAAAAATGTTTTGATATGGTCAAATTTGATCACTTAGAAATGTGATGCTCAATTCCAGTAAGCTGCCATCTTTTAAATTTTCACACAGGAAGTGATGTCATCGACTCTCAACTTTGCATACAGCATTAGGTGAGGAGCTATTAAGAATTACAAAACCAGCTAAATATTCTTTTTCAACTTTGTATCTTATTTAATCCTTCTGAAAATCTCTTCTTTTATTCTAAGTTGACAAGCCCTGAAAATATTTTTGCACAGAAAGTAATGATCACTTGTCTAGAAGTGATTTTGTGCTACTTTCCTATACTGTTATGGGCAAGGTTATGGAAGTTGAGAGTTGATGACATCACTTCCTGCAAGAAATCTTAAAAGATGGCAGCTCACTGGAAATAAGCACTAGATTTTTAAACGATCAATATTGACCATATTAAAACATTTTCCCATGTTTTGCTAAATAAGGAAACTATATATATGATTATAGCTACCATATCAAGAGAGAAAGGGTCTGGCAAGGAATATTCCTTTAAGTAAATAAAAATTCAAACGTTAAGAGGCTTTAACACGTAGTTCAATGGGGGAGCTAAGGTTGCCAAACATATGGAGGGGAGTGTACGTTTATCAATTATAAAATCGGTTAATGTTATCAATTGATTTATTCGAATTAGATATGTCTCTGTTTGTTACAAGTTCGTATAAGTACCCTAATTTATAATAATTAGAGGTATAACCGTCACAAGATAACATATATGTACATTATTGAACTTGGATAATCTTGGATAAATAATAATTGTTTGTTATATATTCAGCTTAGACTGGTTATTAACTGGTGTTCAAGATAATACCATTCTGTCCGGTCTGCAGAAATTGGAAATAAAAGATGAGAACGTTGTCTACATGTATGAGTTCACTCTTGAATATATTGCTAATTGTGTGTTGACCATAAGGTATCCAAAAATTAATGTGAAGAATTAGTTCTTAAATGATTTAACATTTTCAGTATTTTGCAGCACATATAGTCATCTGGCAAATCTATTATTGCTTTTTTAATTACGATAGAAAAAATGTGACAAGTCAGTCAGAAAAGTCAGTAATTGTCTCTGTAACCATTGTTGTACTTGTTGCAGGAACTGCTTTACATCTTTACGGGAATAACATCTCTGCAAAATATAAATATGTACTTACTTTTTAATTTACATAAGGCATAATTATAACATGCTAAATATCACTACCTAATTACAGAAGCCGATTTCCGAACGCCGAACACCAACCGCGTGTTTTAATCTTTCCATATTACTGTCAGTATCACGGTATATTATACCTCACCATGATATGACAAACCAGGGCGTTTCATATGCGGATTAGGGGGAAGGGGCATCACCCCCAAGGGGCAGCCCCCCCCCCCCCCCTAGGATAGGCCAAGAACAAAATTGGCCAAAAAAGTTCTAGGGCCTCAATTCGTGGGCTTTGTGTGCATAACTGGGCCTTTTTTAATATTTGGCCTTTACAAAAATTTGTGATTTTTTATTTAGTATTTTGTTAGTTTCCAGATACGCCCCTAGGTTCTCATTGGATCCAAGATGTTTTGAGAAGTACTCAAAATGGTGGAAAACGGCTGAGCCTTACTGTCTATGAGCAAATCACTCTAACGGTTGACTGAACCCTCCATCCATTAGAATATATCTCCCATGTCGTCGCTTTCTCTGGATACTCAACGATGGTGGCTGACTTTACCGATGCACTGTTACCATTTAATATTGTTCCAATAAGCCAGTGACCAAATTTGTAATACATATACAGGCGACGTGACGTATGCTTATATGAAGCTCTGTAGTTGAAGACGCTTCCAGTGATGGCATACTGGCCATTGAATTGGGCACGAGTGCCGCCAAAACCACTGACTAGAAGGCGTCGACAGGATGTGCGACCTAGAATACAGAACATGCATAAAGGCTTCGAGTGAAATAAGGATAGTCATCAATTCATAAAATGATGGCAAGCGTGGCCCACGTAAATTGTTTATTTAATCTTCTCAATTATCACAACGTTGCAAGGCCTGTTTCATCGGTTCCCACCTGGTCATAAAGAAGTTACGTTAGCGGCCATTTTGAATTCAGCAGTCATTTTGAAAATTCCTCTTTGGCAGATTTTTATGTCCACACGACATCGGCAAATAAAATCGGAGCCATCTCTGACAAATGGTATGTATGAGTTATCAAAAATATATATTATATGATTTATAGATGGCATTAGCAATATAATAGTCATGATCACATGTCATTATACAATATTCACTTCCTTTTTCTCTAGCCTCGTTCACATCAATAGATTACACGCTATGTACTGTATTTCCTAGCTGAAGATCCACCACAATATCTAAATTTGGTAAGCCATCCATTTTTCATTTTACTTTTATATATCTTATCATACATCAATTGGTTAATTACAACACATATTTTAGTACATTTTTCCAAAACTGGTATTTTATCAGCAAACTTAGCAATATATTTGTATTATAGTTCAGGTCGTGTATAGGCTTAGTGGCTCCTACCCGGGCCGGGGGCTCCTATACCACATCTCCCCTTCAATTAAAAGCCAAGTGTGTTATCTCAATTAGCAAAGTTCCCAATCAGTCAAGTATTTCAAATACGCCATATATTCATGGTTGTGCGGTATTTGTGACACTGGGGAATATGCCATACTCACCTGCGGTATATGGCATATTCTCCAGGTGATTATGCCATGTATTGCAGTGGATATGCGAAACATAGATTTCAGTGAATACCCGATACTCACCTGTGGAATATGCCATACTCACCTGCAAAATACGTCATCCTTACCTGCGGAATATGCCATATACCGCAGGTGAAGACGTGATACAGAAAGCTTCGATTTGATTGGTCGATTGAATCGACTCTAAATGTAAAACTACGCTGGATTGCCAATATTGTTAGCGCTTCAAGTATTAATATATGAATCCTGAATTGATTAAGTAAGTTTTGTACGTGTTATTGCTGGATGCTACTTCTGAAAGTATCGGGAATGTGTAAATCGTGAATTTCCAATACAACAATACATGGATACTCGTGATTTTGTATGTTCTTGTCTAGTCTTTGTCGATTTGGTTAAAAAGTCACTGATAAGCTCCATGAATGTAGATTCGTCTATTTATGCATAATAATGTTTCCATTGTGCACTGTATTTGCGTGTAACACATACATAATAGACAACATCAAACATTCAGGTACCACTGGTGTATGTTATTCAATGGTATTAACTCATGTATTCAGTGGCACTGACCTGTTCATCCAGTAATCATTATATAATAATTTATATTATGATTATGGCATATTTTTGTATCGCGTTTACGCCGTAACAAAGTACAATGTACTGTATTCAATTAGTCAAGGTCACAGTTAATTAAGCACTCAGTTTAAATTGATTCTCAAATTAATATGACCTCTTGTATTTTATCTTACCTGTGCATTTCATTGCTTGGTCTTTTTATGTAAGGCTTAACAGTGCCCCTGGCTCTGCATTTAAATTACTTTACTTATAAATACGTATATACACAACATCCTGTTGTTCAAATGTACGATAACAACTAATGGAACAGATCCCAGCTCGAGCTCACATTAATTTGGACAAGGAAAACAGGACTGTGAGAAATGCAATTAGTAATACTAATTAATAGCAGGAATAAAAGAAGAATTTGCTTTTTTTTAAAATGACAAAATTGTCCTGTTTTGGAAATATGTCGAGGGTGAGAAGTTTCTCTGTTCCAGTTTTCTTGATTTTGACGATGACTTTGTCAGTTTATTGGGGATTTTCAGTAAAAACAATAGGAACTTGTATAAAAGCCTTGCTTTCAGCAGATACGTCACCTAGAAGAGCACACATATCGACGGCAGGTGATGAATCCGTGAAAAACTTTCTTTATATTGTGAATTCTTATCAATGCATACGCGACTATCTTGTACAGATGGACACGTTGGGAGATCCAAAGAATTTGGACGTGCTAGTATTGAGTTATAAAGCGCCCTGTAAAGACTCGAAGTTTGACCATGTTAAGTACATGTTTGGTCCAAATACAACTTGGACATCTGGAAGAAACCTTGCTTGGACATATGCGCAGAAGAATCTTGGAAAATATCTGTATTACGTTTTTCTTGATGAAGATATCCTATTAAAACCAACACTGCCAAGAATTTTGAGTAAAAATGTGCTTAATAAACTGAAATCAAATACTTCCATACTGAGACAATTTGAAGATTGTCTGCTTGAAACACAACCTGCAGTTGGTGCGCCTATGTTTTCAGGGGGTGACCCTTTGCTTATTTCCGACGAATGTAAACTGGATAATTATAGAAAAGAATGGAATCTCCCAGAGCGAGTTCCAATGATATACTTTGATATGATATTCGTAGCACTCCATAATAAGGCTATTGAGCATTTAATGCCACTAGATGTACAATATGACAAACAAAGTTGGTGGGCATCAGGACAATATTTGCAAATGAAATCCTATTATTATTTTCATCGTCAAGTTGCACGGTATACCCTCATGACCGTGCATAACAATCGGCATAAAGGTTATCCACGAGGTCTTGTTTCATATGCCGATATAATTAAGGACATCAAATCTAAAGTTCCAATGTCTTACAGAAATGCAACAATATTTAGGCAGGACATAAAGATAATGAAAGGTAATAATGTCGGGAAAAAACAAATGCCATTTAACCCATTGAAACCAAGTTTTGAATTGGCTCCTAAAAATGATGCTATCGCTCCTTTCAAATATATTGAGCGTAAGAACAACCCATTTGAGAATAATGATTGCTAAATGCCATATTGCTTGATAATTACAGTCACGTTTAATCTCATGAATTGAATATGACACTCTCTTGCTTTTGGAGTCGTGTCGATTGCAACGTGAATGAAAGAATTCACCTTCAAGGCAAATGATAATCAGTAGCCCCATAATGTGGATGGTGCTATATTTGAAAGCACCGTAATGTGGATCGTGCTTAGTTCGGATTGAAAACCCCATAATGTGAATGGTGCTGGCGTCTGGGAGCTACATAATGTAGATGGCGCTCGAGTCTAAAAGCCGCATAATGCGGATGGTGCTTGAACGATTGCTCCATAATGTGGATGGCACACGCGTTTGGAAGCGCTTTTGCACCTTCATATTTTGATCAACAGCCCATAGTAGAAATGTTAATGGATTTTAAAACTGTTGGGGTCAATGCCCCTGGATGTGCGGCATTACCTGTTATGCATTTTGCTTTCAATGTTGGTGCCAGTGACCAACTTCTGCCAGCAAAAACGGACCACGGTGTACCAATGGCTTGTGGCGTAGGCAAGCGGGTATTTCTATATATTCCAACCAACGATGTCCCAATTGAACTTCCAATGAACCACATACCACTTGAAGCACTATAGAACATATAATCATCACCAAATTCGTGCTTGTATACTGGACGGTGGTTGAATGTCTTAGGTTCCAGAAAATAGAGTCCTTGGCGTGCAGTCTGACTAGGGCTACTCCCGAATAAAATCTTTGCACAGGGTGTTGGTGCTAAAAATTGAATATGGCAATTACGTGACTATTTACATATTGATCAAAGTAACTGTACCTAAAATACTTTAGTATTTGAATTATTTACCAGAGCGTCTGTTTTGGTATGTCAATCTATTCAGTAATGATTTGTTCAACTGTACTGTTGTTTTTGTTGTTGATGTTGTTTAAATTGGGATAGTAATATTGTTTCTCAGGTGATATATGGTCATTCTTTACGCATTTGAACATAATTTAGGAAATAATTGGAAGGGCTAGTCTTTTTCTTTTGACTGGTTAGACATGTATGCTTTATTTTTGCTTTGGCCCATGCACTTCTATAATTTTTGGTTGTTTTAAAAAGTTACCTTTAAAACACACCACGGTCCATTTTGAGTCATCCACGAAGCCGAACCCATTAAACATTTTCCATGTTGAAGTTACGTCGTAAGGAAGTATTGCTCTGTCCCGCACGTAAGCACCAAACGAAGATCCACCTATAGCAGGACCGATGGCCCAACCATCTACGTTCGAACTTATATACAGGAATGAGTCTCCGGATTCGTGCATATAAACTGGACGGTGGTTCAGTGATCCTGCTCTTAGTACATAAACACCCTGACGGGCTCTCTGTAGAGCACTACCAGAGATGAATAGTTTCTGACATGGGGTTATATCTAAAAGTAAAAGTAAAAATGAACAGTTTACATTCATATATAAAAACAAAAATTAAGTCATCAATTTATTAAAATTATTCACCAGCAAATGGAATTAACAAAATTATGAAATTTATAAATAATTTTCTCTATTTCCATATTTCATTTTACTTAATAGTAGAGTCCGTGTTGAGGTTATGCCATATTATTTATTTATCCCCACAATGAAAATGCCTCCAAATTTTATTGATATTCTTTTCAAAAGTTATATCACTAATTACATTTTCATTTATATTTTTTGCCCTTTTGAATTACATTACTTTTTATATCGTAATTTGAAAACGAAGTTCATGTAAAATGTAATTTTGGTTTAGCAGGAGCAAAGTGATCCATGGTGTGTATAATTGAGCTTTATCCATCTAGACCTACTGTATACCATCATTTATATATCTAAGGCATTGTTTCTGTTGCAAGTACAAATATCAAAGCGGGCATTCTCTCCATTTCAATACTTTCTGAAATTCAGCCATTACTCTCAACTGTTCCTCTGGTAATGATACAAATTTTGAACCAATTACGGACATAAACTTGAATTCGTTTAATTCGATTTACACAATTCAATATTGTACCCATATTGTAAAATGCGCACGCACCCAGGTTAACGCAGTCAGCTGAAACTGTTTTGACTGTCTTCCATTGCAGATTGATTCCATCAAACAGTTCCCACGTGTCGGCCATGATATTCTCGGGAACCATAGCTGTGTCTGAGACCCTCACGCCCACGCTGCCCTTCATGTCTCGGCCAATGAACCAGTACCTGATACCTTCACCAAAGATACCGTAATACATAAAGTGTTTTCCAGTCTCGTGGGTGTAGACGGGACGCCCGTTAAATAACGATCCTTCCAAGAAATAAAGCCCGTTTCGAAGTGATTGGTAATTTTTGATCCCAGTCACAAGAATAGAATCACATGGTATTGTACCTGAAAGAATTCGTGTTGGCTTTAAAAACATTGCTCGCGAGCACTTGTTATAATTTAAAAGCTCACTAAGTATAGGTATGAGTGTGATTTTTCTAATATTTACAGAAATAAAGTTTTGTTTAAATGTCTATTAATGGTGTAAAATTATTAAGTTACATTTATTCTGAATAATATTTGATTTAGCTGCATTTTATATAAGTCATAGCCATCGAGCCCCTTTAAACATTAATCGTTAATAATTAGCAAGGCATTAAACTTAATAATGAATATTTTTTGACCTTTAAAATTGAAAAAGGCCCTTTTGACCTTTTTGACCTTATGAAGGTCATTGAAAGTGAAATCTCAATTTAAGTAAAGTAAGATTTGAACTTCTGAGAACTTGTAGATTTTGAAAAAAAATCGGGTCAATTTGAAGCAAGTTGAAAAATACCTTTTTGACCTTTTGTTAACCTTTTTTGACCTTGAAAAGGTCATTGGTGACATTAAAAGTCGGATCTGAAATAAAATGAACAGCACAAAATGTTGATATGTTCTGTATAATGTTACACTCACCAAAATAACACTCAATTTTTATTTTCTTATTGCCAATTAACCACGCATTTGGTATTTTTGCTGGATTTGTTTCAGTCGTAATAAAAGGTGATACCAAAGTGTGGGAATCAGACTTAAACTGCCATTTATTTCTACCGATCATGCTTAATGTTACATCCCCATTAGAGGAGGTCCTCTTTTTATACACTGGCGCACCATTATTGTCCATTTGGAAGAGTGCATAGGCTCCATTTAGATAACCGTATGTAGATTGTTTTGAAATGCCGCTAAGCCAAATACTGTCACATATATCGTCGCATGTTAATGACAATCGAGGTTCTGAAATCCAATTTCCCGAACTAAACGACTTCCATGTTTCAGTGACTTTGTCGGGTGACGCCGCATTGCTTAGTACTTTCATCCCGGCACTTACTCCTCCTACCACTGCACCAAACAACCAGGTACCCGAACGATGGTATAAGAACAATGGCTCTATTATGTGCTTATACACCGGTTTAGAATTCCATGGAATGGACAGTTTTTTGTAAATTCCTTGTCTCCATTTTTGTTGGCTATTGTCAACATTTTTCAGCTTCAATGCTTTACAGGGAACGACTCCATCACCTGTAATGTAGTGAAGATAACATAAACAAAAAAGGATTGTTATTTTAATCCTTGCACCACGTGTATAAATGCTGAGAAAAGAGTTTATTGACCATTCGAATATAATTATAAAGGTAGATTTATTTGAAATACCTTCAATAGAAGAATATTCAAGTTTGAAGCCAGTTCTCTTGCCTTTTCCAACAAAAACGTTGTTTGATTTCAGAATTATCATCATTTCGTTTCCAATTGACACAAACGCTTTGTTCGGTCCTTCGGTGCAACAAAACCTATTACAGAATGTACATCAAGCAATTTTTCTTCACGTCATTAAAACCAATATAATATAAATATTACCAGGCTCTTTGCAAGATGATATTTCACTAGCGCTCGAGGTTTCGTGGAGTATCACCTGTGAAATATGCAAAGGTGGCGACCATGCGGATCCAGAAATTAACAAAAAAATTTTAACAAAAAAATTTCCGCATTTGCGCAGAAAAACATTTTGGGCCCCTTAAACCAAAAATTGGGCCAAAACTTTGAAAAATTAAGGCCCATTTTTGATAAATTGTCCCAAAAGACCAAATTATGCCCCAAATACCCATTTTTGAAGCCCTACAACATTTTGGGGCCGATTTTTTTTTATCTGGGCCCACTTAAGGCCCATGCCCCCTCCCCGGATCTGCCACTATTCATTATTAAAATTTCCGTGCCTAAATATTGCACAGCATAAAGATATTACTATATTTTTGGACGTTTTATGCAAGAAAGCAAAATATCCATTTAAACAATTGATAATGTGTAGATAATTTCAAATATATATGTTTGGTACCTTGGCCCAGGATAACCTAGATTGGTATATCGTATTTCAAACCAATCGTGGTCACATATGGTTGAATTTACGACCGAACAGGCAGTTTCAAAGTCGCCAACAACACGTGCACTTACACGGCGCCCAAACGGTGCCTAAAACAAATCAATCAAGTAAATTCAGAAAAGTATTCGAAAGTGTCTTGATCTAGGACTCTAAAACTAGCGAATTTAATGAGAAAAGCGAGGATTTTTGATACAATATGTAAATTGGTAATACACACTCTACATTTCTGTAGTGTAAGATCATATTTCAAAAATATATTTTGCAGTAATACAAGCAAAAAACATAATAGTATTTATTCTGTAAGAATGTGTGTTATGAAAATTCATGCATAATTTATTCATCGAGCCTTCTGCCACAATATAATTCATTTTGAGAAGGTTCTATAATCTATATTGTCTGACCTGAAGAAGCCATGTGCACGTGGCATGGCGTTTATATCCCGGTAATGGGTAACCAGGACTGAGCAAAGATTTTGAACTTGGATCAGCAGAGAATGTTCCACCACAAACAGCTGAAAGTAGGAACAAATATACATTAATGTATGTGTTACACAATTGCCATACTACGTGTACGTACTAAATTAAGCGTGACAGTTGAACGCGCGGGGTACGGTACAACACGAGGGTGATGCAATTTGAGCGAACCGATGTTTTCATCGTTTCAGAAAGATCTGGTCTAACTTATAGATATTTTTGTATGTGAATGTCTGTAACAATATCCTAGACAGTGAACTTCACAATGAATTTAATTGTTGACCTGCAGATTTTCCGAATGTAGTATAGGGCCTACGGTATAACGCGCGGGTAAGATACGGTATAACGCAAATTCCAATTCCCTGTGTTGTACCTTAAGCTTACTGTTGCCGCGCCCTGTGCATACGGGTACTGTAAGACTAAAGATTTATAAAACACAGCATGAAAATACGTCTTGCGACCGTATTGATGATGACATATGATGATGATGATAATTTACTTTTTGTTTGAATTTAAATCTAGTAGCTGTGAGTGTGGAACAAAGGATATTCGGGGATGGAAATGGTTCATACCATTTGAGATGGTTTGCCTCTTTCGTAAGTGAGGAGTGACGCCTTCTGAAGACGGTTCGAGATTTTCACATTTTGCTCCGCTCCATCCATCAATACATCGACACACGCTGCAATTGAGTGGGTTTCTGTATCCGCCATGTTGGCACTCCGACCATTCCAATGTGTCATATCCTGGACACCGTTCTGTGTAAAAATGATATTATTCACCTATTTCATTATCAAGCAATCTGCACTATCGACTTCAGGTTTTCTTCGAGGGTACAATATTGAACAAATATTTCACTCTATTGAGGTGAATACCTGTACATCTTTCACAAGTGATATTCCACGAAGCCCGAAGGGCAAGTGGAATATCACCTTGTGAAAGTGCTACAGGTATTCACCGAAAGTAGAGTGAAATATTTGTTTTATTATATCACTGTCTAGCTAAACATCCCTAATATTTATCCGAAATTGTTCATTGGTTAGGTGTATGATTAAATAGATTAAAATTCCTCAATTCACTAACCTTTTATAGCAATACTATCTAGCTTTCGACAACACCTGTTGCCTTTCTCAAGATGTCTGAATTTGGCGGGAAACTGGTAGATTTGACCTTGACTTGATCTTTGACCTAGCAACCTCAAGTAGACTCGGGGAAACCTTGTATCCTAAGTCTCTGTTAAGTTCAGGTTTATATTTATGAATATGTATCGCTTCCTTTATCTTTCTATCAAAGTATTTAGACTCTGAGTCAATAATTCTATAATCCCAGTTTATCTTATGCGCTTCATCAAATGAATGTTGAGCGATTGCTGACTTGTCTGGGTTAATTCTTAAGGCGTCTCTGTGTTCTTTTATTCTAGTTCCTATGGCTCTCCCTGTCTCTCCTATATACTTCTTATCACAATCTGAGCACTGGATTTCATATATGACTCCGGACTTAAGGTCCTTGGGAGTGGGGTCTTTGGGTGCAACTAACGCTTGTTTGATAGTTTTTACTGATTTGAAACAAGTCTTAACTCCAATTGTCTTGAAAAACACGTTGAAGTTTGGGAGCGATCGAACTCACATAGGGAAGAACTACCTTAATATCCCTATCTTCACTGTCTCTAGCAGGATCCTGTTGCCTAACTGTGTGATTCTGAGCTTGGTTTAACATCCAAGATGGATAACCACACCGGGCTAATGCTTTATTAATATGGGTTTTCTCTGCTTCTAGCTCTGCGGGATTTGTAATAATTTCATTGGCTCTCTTGTGTAAAGTCAGAAGGATAGATCTTTGTCCATTAGTGTGTATAGAAAACCCACACACACTGATTTATACTAAAAATTTGATTCACATCACCCACTTTCAACAAAGAAAGGAATCGTTAAGACTTTACACAAGAGAGCCAATGAAATTATTACAAATCCCGCAGAGCTAGAAGCAGAGAAAACCCATATTAATAAAGCATTAGCCCGGTGTGGTTATCCATCTTGGATGTTAAACCAAGCTCAGAATCACACAGTTAGGCAACAGGATCCTGCTAGAGACAGTGAAGATAGGGATATTCAGGTAGTTCTTCCCTATGTGAGTTCGATCGCTCCCAAACTTCAACGTGTTTTTCAAGACATTGGAGTTAAGACTTGTTTCAAATCAGTAAAAACTATCAAACAAGCGTTAGTTGCACCCAAAGACCCCACTCCCAAGGACCTTAAGTCCGGAGTCATATATGAAATCCAGTGCTCAGATTGTGATAAGAAGTATATAGGAGAGACAGGGAGAGCCATAGGAACTAGAATAAAAGAACACAGAGACGCCTTAAGAATTAACCCAGACAAGTCAGCAATCGCTCAACATTCATTTGATGAAGCGCATAAGATAAACTGGGATTATAGACTTATTGACTCAGAGTCTAAATACTTTGATAGAAAGATAAAGGAAGCGATACATATTCATAAATACAAACCTGAACTTAACAGAGACTTAGGATACAAGGTTTCCCCGAGTCTACTTGAGGTTGCTAGGTCAAAGATCAAGTCAAGGTCAAATCTACCAGTTTCCCGCCAAATTCAGACATCTTGAGAAAGGCAACAGGTGTTGTCGAAAGCTAGATAGTATTGCTATAAAAGGTTAGTGAATTGAGGAATTTTAATCTATTTAATCCCTAATATTATTAAGTCATTAAGTCTTCAGTTATTTTTACGAATCTACTCGGTTCGTCTGCCATTTTGACTTAAACTGAACTTAATTATTTACACTGAACGAAAACAAATTATTTGAAAATTCCCGGGAGCGTGGGATATCGCTAGATATCTCACGGTTGTCTTATCTGATTAGCATTGCCATTGAATATCGCCAGATATCCCACGACATGTGACCCGGTTTTGACCAATCATACTGTCGCTAGCTAGATAGTGATATAATAATATCAGATGTCGAGATATCTTGTAGGCCGATTGAAAAGCTTGTTCAAAAATATTAAGAATGTAAATTTTGTTGGTTAAATAATGACAGCGAGAACCAAGTTTGACATTTCTGTCACCACTAGAAAGTAGTTATAGTATCCAACTTTGTGGACTGTGTTCGGCGGTTGGTGTTCGGCGTCTGTAACAAATGGCAGGTGGTGACATTTTGTATGTTATTGCCTCGTCTTGAATATGACAGAGTAACAATATGCCCAAACTAAAATATCTCCATACAATAATGTTGCGCAAAAAATACACAAATGTAACATATGACTAAGCTGAATATTCTTCGATTATGGCAAATCATGTAAATCAACACATTATTATTGTGTTTTTACCTCTACAGTATTGATAATTAAAGATCTTCACGTCTAAGAATGAAAGTCCCATTCTCTGCCCCATTGTCTTTTGGTATTCCTCAAACTTTGCCTTCATGACCACAGTGCCCTCTCTGTTGCCCATATGCTACATCGATTTATCAATAAAATGAAATAACGAATGTTACGATACAGTTATTATATTTACATAAATCTGAAGAACTTTCTGTGATGTTAGGATACGCCTCCTTAATTAATCTTAGTACGCCTAAAAATAAAATATGGCTCCTTAATTGTAAACCCCATGCAGAGGTTAAAATTTTTATATTTTGAAAAAATACTGCCCCTTAGATATTTGATTTTCGGTCATTTATAAAAAGGTAAAGATTTTCAGATTATCAAATCGGAAACTATCCCAGCTCATACTTTGTATATCAAATTCATATCTTCCATCTCGAGATGGTATCAATAAAATGAAATAACGAATGTTACGATACAGTTATTATATTTACATAAATCTGAAGAACTTTCTGTGATGTTAGGAAACGCCTCCTTAATTGTATACCCCATACAGAGGTTAACATTTTTACATTTTGAAAAAAATAGCGCCCTTTCATTTTACAAAAAAATGTAAATATTTTCAGATTATCAAATCGGAGACTATCCTAGCTCATACTTTGTATATCAAATTGAATTTCCATCTCGTAGCACCTTTTTAAAACCATTTTCAGGCTTCTGGGTCAATTTCAACTTCAGTCAACCGATTTCCTATTTTCAAATCAAATAAGGCAGTTCCACATGATGACAACTTGAATTAAAATGACTTCCTTGACAATCATCACGCATTTCAGCTGTTTGGCCGAATGAAATTTATTGACCACGTGTGGGTAACATAAACAAAATGGAGGTTTAAACTTTGTTAACACGCTTCAAACAAAAGAACGTTAGTTTCCGGATTATCATTCAAGATCAAGAAAAAGAAAGTTAAAAGGAATATGATCATGTCAACTAAAACATCATATCGATAGTATTCAGTGTAGAGAATAGACGTTAATGGAAAAACGAAAGGGGTGCGCGAAAAAAGTAATTATGAGGTAAACTGATAAAGTTTCCACAGAGCTTTATATTATAAAATTGAAATTACCGTTCCACCGTACTGCATTGCAGAAGTGTAATCATACTCCACGTTTTCCGTCAAAGATTCAAACCAATTAAACGACACATAGTTTACGTTGGCTCCTGGGAGAATTCTACTGTTGTATATAGTAACATAGGAGTCTCGATCCGGTCTGGCGTGTTCATGTACAAGACCCAAAGCATGTCCGATTTCATGTTGAATCGTCCCTGGCTGGTACGATAAAACGTTGATATTAAATCTTAAACTATAGACACCACCTCAATTCAAGTATTAACGTTTCTTAAATACCGACTTAACACACGGAATAGTATGGCTATGTAGTCACAGCTTCCTAGTCAACTCGTACCCAAGACAACTCGTACTCAAGACAACTCGTACCCAAGACAACTCGTACCCAAGCTTATTTTCAGTATTATGGGTGCATATTAGGGAAAAAATTGAATTTGTAATGCTTTCATGTTATAATGTGAATATTTTTTTGAATTTAGACGACATTTTTTCTCAATGGATCAGTAAAGCATTTTTTATTAAATAAAAAAGTGCTTGAAGCGCTTGTTCTCAACATTTTTTTGTCAAACATATATATAAATAAAATAATTACAACATTAGATCTGACACTTGTTCCAAACACTCATGAACATACAATATTTTGAAAAATGATTATAAACATATGTCTCTTCACTCAAACATCCTGAATCTGACCAATATAAAATAATAGTCATATTAAATATAAATTGACACTCAGCTCAAAATGTCACAAAATTAAATCAATTTCTTCCGAAAATTCTTCTTCAAACTTTAAACTATTCTGAACAGTATGTTACAATTATAATATGTATATCTATTCACATTCCCAGTCCAATGCTTGATTCAAAACAAAATATATACTTGGGTACGAGTTGTCTTGGGTACGACTTGTCTTGGGTACGAGTTGACCAGTTACCTTCTAGAACTACATGTATACTTACGAGGAAACAATTAGGCAGTTCTAGAACTACATGTATACTTACGAGGAAACAATTAAGTACTTCTAGAACTAAATGTATACTTACGAGGAAACAATTGGGTACTTCTAGAACTACCTTACATGTATACTTACGAGGAAACAATTGGGTACTACTAGAACTACATGTATACTTAGGAGGAAACAATTAGGCAGTTCTAGAACTTCATGTATACTTACGAGGAAACAATTAAGTACTTCTAGAACTAAATGTATACTTACGAGGAAACAATTGGGTACTTCTAGAACTACCTTACATGTATACTTACGAGGAAACAATTGGGTACTACTAGAACTACATGTATACTTAGGAGGAAACAATTAGGCAGTTCTAGAACTTCATGTATACTTACGAGGAAACAATTAGGTACTTCTAGAACTAAATGTATACTTACGAGGAAACAATTGGGTACTTCTAGAACTACCTTACATGTATACTTACGAGGAAACAATTGGGTACTTCTAGAACTACATGTATACTTAGGAGGAAACAATTAGGCAGTTCTAGAACTTCATGTATACTTACGAGGAAACAATTGGGTAGTTCTAGAACTACCTTACATGTATACTTACGAGGAAACAATTGGGTACTTCTAGAACTACATGTATACTTAGGAGGAAACAATTAGGCAGTTCTAGAACTTCATGTATACTTACGAGGAAACAATTGGGTAGTTCTAGAACTATTTCCCTCATGGCGACTTCACTGGTTTTACCTGTTATTGAATTGCATCTGCAAAATAAATCAAATATAAAAGTCTGTTTTATTGTAAATTGCACATACTAAACAATCCATTTAAATAGCTTAATGACTAATATGCACAGGAAATACGTACCCCTTTCCATTTTTGAATATAATACCAGGTGACTTTGTAGGCAAAAACACTTCATTGAAGCTTGCACATGTTTGGTCCTCCCAGACTTGCAAATTATCTCTGATCAGTTTCTTAGCATTTGAAACTACAATCAGAAAAAAACAAGTACTCAGGATTGAAATAGTAAGAGATTGAAAAGTAATAGAAAGACGCCTCATTTTAGTCGACCTAGAGAAAGACTAAAAAGACGTCTTAATAATACCCCCTGTAGATTTCATTAGGGGGGTATGAGAAATGGTCTGTAGAGAGTTGCCGCTCTGGCATTCTGTGGTTTTGAGGTCCCAACTCTATATTCATGCTGAAAAGTTTAAAAAAAACACATTGTAATTTGAAGGAAACGATTGATCCTCAAAATACCACATATATCTTCGGGATTACTACCCATTATCCCAAAACAATTGTTTTGATTTTACTCTAATATTCACATGGAATATTCATCTTACCTACTTCTATAAATTACAACAATCGTGGGATTAATGCACAAAACAAAACTAGATGTGGTATTATGTAAGATGAAAAAAACAAAATCAAATAAAAAACAACTTACAAAAGAATCCCGGGGAGATGTAATAATTGATGGGGAATGTCCATGTTTCATTACTCTTAAAACGTCT
This sequence comes from Owenia fusiformis, assembly GCA_903813345.2. Lineage (NCBI taxonomy): Eukaryota > Metazoa > Annelida > Polychaeta > Sabellida > Oweniidae > Owenia > Owenia fusiformis. The sequence goes on along the minus strand of CAIIXF020000003.1, from coordinate 31,970,644 downwards.
CAACATTTTCCTTTTTACACGGTGTTTAGCTGGATCTTGTACTCTCTCATGCTTTTGTTTTATCTCCTTCATTTTATTTTCGATTGGTTTGTGTTCAACAAGTTCCTCTTCAACAACTTTCTCCTCTTGACTGTGCATCTCTACATTATTGATACTGCCCGATAATTTGATTTCTTTTGAAGATTCCAATAATTCGAGCAGTCGAATAAGTTTAATAATTTGTTCTCTCGATAGATCAATATCTCCGTCATAGTTCTCTTTCGATTCATTCGCAGCTTCAAGGAGTTCCTTGAGTTCTAAATCAGACAATGCGTTTAGGAAATCATCCAGATCAGATTCGCTAGAGTGGATGCTGTTGATAGCTTTTTCAAGAAGTTGACTGTATTCTTCTTTCGATTGTAAGTTTGTCTTCAGTGCTTTCTCAATGTCGTCTTCATCCTTAGCTAATGTTGCAGTTCCATTGACCATTTCTTCGCCAAATGTAATATTTGTGTATAAATTTGGCGTGGGTTCTACTTCACTTTTGCTGTCATCTTGCAGTTTCTCGGTGTTAATGGCTGCAATGATTGTTGCAAAATAAATCAAGTATAACATCTTCGAAAGTGTTGGAATCATGATACCCGTAAGCATCATACCCTCGTGCTTTCTGTTTTTGAGCTTCCCTGGGATAATGATGTACCGTTTGTCTGACAGTGTATTTTACATAAAACGCCCAAGCGTACGATTGAATAGAGTAGATTGTTTGTGTAATGTTGGTTTGTTTATATGGTATAAACCAGGTGGTTGACCTGAATCTTTACCTGACTTCTCCAGTTTTCAAAAATATCAGTTTCTTGAAATTGTGGGTTAGTCCAGTCAATGTTTAAAAACATCATAATGTATACTATCAAAGAAAAGCGTTCATAATTTTGAGAAAATTCACGTTTTGTTAAAATCACCTTGAAAATTGAAAAATGAGAATTGTTAATAAACTTGCACTTCATCACCGTGTTCATAGTATACACAATCTTATATCAATGTCACCGTGCCACTGAAAAGAGACAGTGAGGATTGAAAAAGTAATAGAAAGACACCTCATTTTCGTCGACCTAGAGAAAGACTATAATGTCGGAATGCATATGAACGTGGCAGAGATAGCTTTCATGAACTGAAGAATGTATTGTTTGAAACAGATCCTCGAATTCTAATGTTATGTATTTTGTTTATTCAAAAACAAATCCGTCCTATCATCCTTGTTCACATCATAAATTTAGATGGTAAATGTATGTTTCAAACAGTCCATTCAAAGTGTATGATTTGGAACGCTGAGAAACATTTAATGGCGTCAGGATGTTGGTTCTATTGACTAAGTTCATGAAAAGATTGATGACAAAATTCATGAAATAAAATGTATAACAACAACAACAATTATAATTGAATGTTGCGAAATGAGAAGTAAATATATCCCAACGATTGAGTTCAGAATTTAAAGACTAATGTTTATTGAGCCTTGAACTACTCATCAGAATTGACATTTGAATGAATCTAGTCATGAAACTCCGTAAAGTACATCGAATTGGCCGACAGAACTCTGATTTGAATCCAAGAACCATAGTTGCAACCCCTACAGAGGAAAGACAGGTGTATTTATCATGGCTTTTTTATTCATAGCTAATTTCTTCATCACTTTAGTGGGATTTCAATTTTTTTCACTTTGAGAGATCACAATGTTTTTCGTGAAAATATTATAGAATCTTACAATTTATCGGTCAAGTTCAAACATGAAATTCAGATCCACTTCTTACGTGTTAAATTCAACTCAACCCCCCTTATATGTACCTGATACTTTCCTGTTTAAATGCCATTACGAGAAGTAAATAAAACTTGCATGATAGCCAGGATGCTACATTGGCATGTGAAGTAAAAGACATGGATAACAGAGGCGTAGCTAAGCCATTTATCAGTCCAATTATCTTTTTCTTTCGTTGAACGTGTCGTTTCGAACTGCTACTACTTTACTTTGTTCGTGGCATGTAAATGAATGCAGGTATACGTGCGAAGTTGTATCAAAGAGATATCTATACGCAGTGTCTGAAGCTGGCTCAATACCGCTGTATCACGTTTTTAGACGATACAGGGTGTCAAATGGCGTTGTGCCCCCATCCGCAACATTGACTAGGAGAGGTACACAAATATACTATATACCGTTGGAAAGAGCATTTTTAAATGTTTTGTCGTGTGAAAAGATGAAGATGTATGATAGAAAATAAGACATATTTCTGAAATAACTTTTAAAATTGAGTATGACCATCTCTTTTAGAGGTTAATTTGCAGAGCATCTTTCGAATATCTGTTCTCTGTAGTTTCAGCTTCCATAAGTTGCTCTTAATCCATTTATATGGACCCCATGTGTCCTGCAACTTTCAAGTTAGTGCTGTTGCCCGTTTATACATCAATGATTGAATACCAAAAAGTCTATGGAAGATTTCTTCAAAATCAATAAAAATAGCACTATACTAGTACATTTCAAATGCGTGTGAAAATATGTAGCAATATGTGACATTGCTCATCTATGTTTTTAAAGGTAGAAAATTGGTCTGACATCTGGAAACTTGAATTTAAGCCAGAAAAAAGCAAAGAGTTGATTTTTTCTAAAAATAATAATGCAAATAATTATCCTCCAATTATGTTAAATGGCCACGCAATCACAAGAACTGACACCCACAAACATCTTGGCTACTACTTTGACAATAAGCTATGTGGATCAGTTCACATCAACTATTTAGCCTCTAAGATCCAGACAGCACTTAATCCAATGAAAGCTCTGAAAGGAAGACTGGAGTCCAAACATCTCAATATCATGTATAATGCCTATATCCAGTCACTCTTTGACTACTGTGATGTTCTATATGATGGTGCAAGCCAAATTGACCTAAAAAAGCTTAGTAGTTTACAGTACCAAGCTGGTCTAATTGTGTCTGGAGCTCTGTCAGGATCAAGTGCCTGTAAAGTATTCAAAATTTTAAATTGGTCTTGCTTACTTGATCGTAGAAATTTTCATTTTAAGAGTCTTATGTATAAAGTCGACAATGCCCTCATTCCATCATATATAACAGACATATTCATTCCTTATAAAAGAGTCAATATTAGAAATACGCGTTTTAACAGAGACTATATCATGCCTATTAATTATCCCAGAAAATCACCAATATACAAGATGGTCGAGATATGGAACAATGTACAACGTGATCAGCCTTATCTGAAGTCCCTTCCTTCATTGGCCTCCTTTAAAAGGAGACTAAAAATCGAAATGTTCCCTGGGATTATATCTACTGTGTCCCTTAATATACTAAATCGCAGGCAAGAGATGTACCTCAACAGAGCCAGAGTCGACCTTATTTTGAAGACCCAATTGATATCTCACAACTGGAATAATGTTGACTCCCCAAACTGTGAGTGTGGGTCCCCTGAGACCTTTAGACATTTATTTTTTAGCTGCCCCATGAGAATGAATAAACTCCATCAATTCAATGAAGCCATTGAGTTAATTGTGGATGATATATCACGTTATAAAACCCAACAGGATAAAATTGATTTATATCTCTTTGGTGATCCCGAACTCACCAATGATAAATTAGACAAACTATTTCAGTTGACAGCAACATTTCTTTTAGAAAACTGTTAATGGTTGTGTATGGTCGTACATAATCTGACTACCTTAGACCCCACTTACTCAACCCCTATGTGTAATTGGTCGCCCCATCTATGTTGCAGCAGGTCCCCGTCAGTACACTTCATTTATAACATGCCACATCTAAACAGTGGGTGTGTTTTATTTTTCTTGAATTTTTCGTATATTTATATGTAACATTGTAATTGAAAGCGGACATAAAATGCCAGAAGGCGATTTGCCGCATGATTGTGTACTATGCCATGAAAAATATATCAATGAAATAAACCTATTGTTTAAAAAAAAAAATGTTTTTATCCAGAATTGAATGCAATTTGCCAATGACATATGTAGAATTAGTTCAACGTCGTTAAACTCAATAACGGCGTTCTTTATTATTAGGAATTTTCTTGGGGCCATTATTGAGTTTAACCTCCTTACTATTCTTTCCTTTGATGCAAGTTCTGAATCCATCGAAACCATTTTTCCGCGATAACGTGCAACTGATACTTGACAATAATATAAAAACACATAACATCAAGCGATTTAACACAATATTATTGTGTTGAATGTTCATTTATACGAGTAAAATGAGGCTACACTTACCAATCTCTAAAGTGACATTTCCGCATGTCTGTCATTGTGTCTGTTCGTCTGAGTGTCCCGGATCGTAAAATTAAACTACCAGCGAAACGAAATTGTTGTCAAATAGATTGATAATTATTATCGCGATTACTCGGGATAAAAAGATCAATTTTGAGGATAACAGGTATCAATTTGATTAATTTATATAGCGCGTATATACACGCAAAATAGTTATTAATTGCAAACCAACTGTTCGTTAATGCAGTGCCGTGATGACGGTTAATTCCTGAAACGATTCGCAATTTCGATGTTATTTTCGTAATTATGCATCAATAGGGTCTAAGGGGGATACGGGACGGGGTGTATGTGTTTATAAGGTATGTATGCATGCTTGAATCACATTCTTTGTGTATATACTATTGCCATGTTTTCAGGGTTCAATTAGTTCCGCTTGTCGAAACCTGCTGAACGATTAAATTAACGCATCAAAGGCAAAATGGTCATGGAGGTTAGACCTAGCCGGGCCATAACACATGTCAGATAAGAAACGAGGCCCGGGCTAGGTCTAGTGTTGTTGGACTAATGTAGAATGTACAGGAATGTCCAAGTTTATGCTGTGGAAGGGGGCGCAACGCAGCGGATTCATACAGGATTCGCGGTTTAGATAGTTTACAAATGAATCCTGCCTCCAGGATTCAAGCAGGATTCATATGTAAGATAGCTTACACATGAATCCAGCATTAAGGATTCGTGCAGAAATCATATAGAAGCTAGTTTATACATAAATCCTGTAGCCAGGATTCAAGCAGGATTCATATGTAAGATAGTTTACAAATGAATCCAGCCTTCAGGATTCGCACTGGATTCATACAAAAGGTAGTTTACAAATGAGTCCTGTAACCAGGATTCAAGCAGGGTGCATAATGTAAGATAGTTTACAAATGAATCCAGCCTTCAGGATTCGTGCAGGATTCATATGTAAGGTAGTTTACAAATGAATCCAACCTTCAGGATTCGTACAGGATTCATATGTAAGGTAGTTTACAAATGAATCCAGCCTTCAGGATTCGCACTGGATTCATACAAAAGGTAGTTTACAAATGAGTCATGTAGCCAGGATTCAAGCAGGGTCCATATGTAAGGTAGTTTACAAATGAATCCAGCCTTCAGGATTCGCACTGGATTCATACAAAAGGTAGTTTACAAATGAGTCCTGTAGCCAGGATTCAAGCAGGGTCCATATGTAAGATAGTTTACAAATGAATCCAGCCTTCAGGATTCGTGCAGGATTCATATAGAGGGTAGTTAACAAATGGATCCTGTAGCCAGGATTCTAGCCTTGCCCAAGTCGGTATTTTTTTACTTATCTGATCTTGAATTATTACCGCCTTGTACAATCCAATACACCTGCGCTGATATTATGCAGAGTTATTCAACGGTTTCGAGATTTCCATAATACCTACGCTATCAGGGGTATCGCGAAACCTTATTGATTAACATATATACGCGTGGACACGACGTGTGACTTCAGGCTGATTGACCAATCAAAACGTTATCAGGTTGACCTGCATAAGCAAAGCAATCTTCCCGATTTGAAATTCAATGATCTGATCGATCGTTTCTTTAGAGTAACAATATATTATGTAATTAAATGTACAGGGTGTTAAAAAAAAACGCAACCCAAAGAAATCGCTATATCTTAGAAAATACTTATCCAATTGCACTCATTTTTTCAGGAAAGAAAGGAGAGACTGTGCATGTAGAGGTCCTGTAGTTATTTACTTGTAAAACATGAAGCCTTAGACACCTGCTCAAAATACATTACTATTAGAAAGATACAAAAAACGCAGTCAAAGGTGACTGCCACAGCAATAAAACTGAATAACTTTTTACCATAGTGTTTTGGCACTTCAGATTTGGCACAAATTATTCTCATTCAATGTGTGGTGAATTTGTGGAGTTTCATCAAAATCACTCCAGGGACTTTAGAGTCATGGTCAAAATGCCTTCTTAAGTCTGCCTGAACCAGGGCGTTTGACTGCGTTTTGAATGCATTTCGACCATAACTGTAAAGTCCAAGGAGTGATTTTGATTTCACTCTACAGATTTACCATACTTTGAATGAAGATGATTTGTGCCAAATTTGAAGAGCTAAAACACTATAATTAGAAAGTTATTCGGTTTTATTGCTGTGGCAGTCACCCCCTGTGTTTTTCGTATCTTTCCAATTCTAATATCTTTTGAGCAGGTGTCTAAGGCATCATGTTTTATAACTAACCAACTACATGAGCTATACATACACAGTCTCTTCTTTCTTTCTTGAAAAAATGAACATGATTGCATTATTATTTTCCAAGATATAGCGATTTCTTTGGGTTGCGTTTTTTTGAACACCCTGTACATAGGGAATGTAAGAGTCATTAATATAAATTAAATCATGCAATAGATTTAAAACTGATTTCGCGATGAAAATGCAAGACCGAGTCCAATGTAGCGGGTCATGTAGTCGATCAGTGATTGAATCTCAGCTACATGTTCATTTGAATTCAGCGATCGTTTCAACGGTTATTGTTGAAATCTTCTCACCTCCGGTTACCGATCGATGCTCCGGCATCCACTAAACTCTGATTGATATTTATCTGATAAAATATTTGTATTTTCATGATGAATTCATGCAAGATTTGTCCGTGAAAAGTCCCGGCGAAAAGTAAAAAGTGTACTTGTTTTTGACCGCGCATAATAATGAGCTAACGCTGCAGGGCCGTCGTTGATTGGTCAAATTTTACCGACATAAACATTGAGTCGGTAAAGCACGTGGCTTTCTCTTTGGTACAAGGCGGTCATAATAGAAATCAAGATAGTAAAAGAGACCGACTTGGGCAAGGCTACCAGGATTCAAGCACAAATGAATCCAGCCTTCAGGATTCGTACAGGATTCATATAGAAGGTAGTTTACCTGTAAGCAGGATTCGTATGTATATTTAAGACATTGATTGATATGGATCATTATAAACATTTTAAAAATATCACAATATAGAATAATCGTGGATATGAGATCGACTAAAAAACTGATACCCCCTTCTGAATTTATGTCGTGTTCTGCGAGTCGATGGATTCGAGAGAACCCCCTCCCCCTTGGCCAAAATAAATTCAAAATCATGCAGTATTTCACCATTCTTAGCACTTTCCAAGGGATTTGGGCCATTTTTGGACCAAAATTATCAAAAATTGAACCCCTGGAATTTTTCAAAAAGTGAACCCCCCTTGGCATTTTACATCTACACTCCCCTCCATAAGTTTGGCAACATTAGCTCCCCCATTGAACTACGTGTTAAAGCCACTTTTACGTTTGAATTCTTATTTACTTAACCTGCGATGAAATAACTTATAATATTGAAACGTAACTTGACTTTATTTCCAATACCTCCAAATTTTCGCAATTTTTTCATCAAGTACAATAGGTTGAAAAGTGATGATAAATTTGATGAATTTTTGAAAATCGTCATTCCCATGTAAACCAATGGAAAATAGTGGGTTCGGGGCAAATCAGAAATCCGGATATCTATTCAGTATAGTAAAAGATTCAGCAAAAAATTGAATTGTCTAACTTTTTTGTACACTAAGTATTTAGTTTACTTGATAATTTAGTTACAGAGCTTCAAAGTCATTTTTGAAAATCATTTTTCGCTTCCTGTGTTGTTTCAATGGGGATGGTTTTTTGAAAAATAATTTTGACTTTAAAGACCTATAACTTTGTTGAACATGAAGAGACTTATCAATTTCTTGTTAAAAAAAGTTAGCAAATTCAATTTCCCACCTAACTTGTATTTTTTGCAAGGACTCGGATGAATGGATATTCTGTCATATGACTTGCGGCAAACCTACCATTTCCTATTGGTTAACATGGGAATGTCGATTTTCAAAAATTCATCAAATCTATCATCAATTTTCGACCTATTCTAATTAAGGAAAAAATTGAGAAAATTTGGAGGTATTGGAATAAAGTAAAATTACGTTTCCATCAATACTATAAGTATTTTCATTGCAGGATAACGGCGCACTATACTTAATTTAGAAGAAAAAATAAAAAATAATTATTGAAACATGTTACTCACGCACTCCCTCAAATATGACACAAAGTTTGATTTGCTTGAATATTGATTGAAGTAAGAAAAAAATAACTCACATAGAAAAAAGCATTTGAAGTTCAGAGATAATTGGACATGCAGGCGCATGTTAAACAAAGTGCATGTGGTATGACTTTCCCATTGTTTTGCCGTTTTACTACTTGCCACAATCAACCTCACTGCCAGTATATCAAACCAGGCCCATTTCCATTAAACTTGGCCAAACTACTATCAGGTGGATGTCCTTCAAAAATCAAGTTGGCATGGTTACCAAAGCCTATTAGTTGCCATGGCAACCGTAGTAATGGGGTAAAGAATGAGAGCAAAAAAGCACCAAAAACCACCATAATGGCACTAATTTATAAAATATTTCTAGACATACAAATTTACTTAAACTTTGATATCATCTAAGACACTTCTAGACAACAAAAATGTCAAAAATCGGTGGTAGGTTTACCACTTCGATTTTTAGGCTTGGTCAAAGTAAAACTATGGGCTTTCAATTAGAAGTGTAGGCAACTTCCCATATTTCATGCATAAGCATTGCCTTGGTTTTCAAAATTGGAGAATGTACACATTCCAAGAAAATCTTATTTTGTACTTTATATTGATGATTTAAAGAAATAAATCAAAAACAAAAACATGATTATCTCCATACATGTTGATAATTTAATAAAAAATGGAATTCATAATAATTATGACAATACAGAAAGTGAACATTCTCCCACAAATTATGTTTTTATTGGAATGTGTTCTTGAATAATTACCCACAGTGCAATACTCGAAGAGAACATCTTGATTCCTTTTATTCTTATTGGTATTTTTTGTTTACTTTTACATGATATTTATATTTTATGCTTAAATCATATTGAAAATTTTTATTCACAATAATACTGAAACATACACATTTATCTTATTCTTTTTGAAATATTACCATAAAAGGGTAGCATGGCATTGCTCATTTTGAAGGCCTCACGTTATTACAGAGAGTTGCATACCCTTCTAATTGAAACCCCGTGGTAAAACTAGGGAAAAAGCACTCATTTTCACTTTTGAATCACCTATTATCGCCCAAATGCCTATATTTTTTCAAGGTCAAGGTCGCCATGCTAAAAGTAGAATTACGAAGATAAATCTGCTCTTCAGACAATGCTTGATAGCTTTTCTTTACCACGGAACGAAGAGTCATCAAAACTTTGAAAAGGCCATTTTCGCACTACTTTTGGTGTAATAATTCCATTTTTAAATTGCTGTTGATTTAAAAGATGGCGACACTTATATAAAAATAAACGTATCATCATGGGCTTTCAACTCTAATTGAAAGCCCATGGTATCATGTAATACAAACAACTTTGCCATCTTTCAATGAGATTGATAAAAACTTGATAAAAAAGCTTGACAGATCAAAAATATATTTTTAAATAATTTATTGTAAGCTTTGATGTGGTCCATTTGAGCTGTTGTTGGTGTTAAATGAAAGATAAGGTTCTTATCAATACATTGGACATACTATGAAATTTTAATGTAAGTCTTTATTTTGCCCAAAAATGTTGAGAATTCCCAAAATGGGCCTTTAAGTAAATAAAAATATGTCTATGTCTTTAAATGTCATCAAAACTTTTTGCCAACACGTGAAAAGGCCATTTTCGCACAACTTTTGGTGTAATAATTCCATTTTTAAATTACTATTGATTTAAAAGATGGCGACACTTATATAAAAATAAATGTATCATGTAATACAAACAACTTTGCCATCTTTCAATGAAATTGATAAAAACTTGATAAAAAAGCTTGACAGGTCGAAAATATTTTTTAAATAATTTATTGTAAGCTTTGATGTGGTCCATTATATTTGAGCTGTTGTTGGTGTCAAATGAAAGATAAGGTTCAAATACATTGGACATACTATGAAATTTAAATGTAAGTCTTTATTTTGCCCAAAAATGTTGAGAATTCCCAAAGTGGGCCTTTAAGTAAATAAAAATTCAAAGGTAAAGAGGCTTTAACACGTAGTTCAATGGGGGAGCCAAGGTTGCCAAACTTATGGAGGGGAGTGTACATCAATATTCTGTTAATTGCTAATAAGCCCATACAATTGTTTTGTTTTTTCAATTTCAATTTATCTATGTTTCCTGAGTATAAGTACATGTACAAATATATAGCATTGTTAAAATAACATTGGCGGCAAAGTATAAGATAAAAAGATAATACAGGAATATATGCACAAAACAAATTAATAGTAGTATTTTCTGTTTAAAAAAATATTTACAACATCTTTACTTAAATACGTAGTTAACTAATATTCATTAGTCGTGTTATTTGGTTTTGACTTACTCCATTTGCTCAACTTTTTATTCGGAAATATTACCAACATTTGAAAATACAATCATGTGGTTTAAAAAAGTTAGGTGAATTTAGTTTTGTAAATGTTTAACATTGTAATTAATCATACGCATGGGTTTGCAACCAGGATACCAATATCCACTGGATATTGTTCCAGGTTTATACTATTGATTTAAAAGATGGCGACACTTATATAAAAATAAATGTATCATGTAATACAAACAACTTTGCCATCTTTCAATGAAATTGATAAAAACTTGATAAAAAAGCTTGACAGGTCGAAAATATTTTTTAAATAATTTATTGTAAGCTTTGATGTGGTCCATTATATTTGAGCTGTTGTTGTTGACAAACATTCTTACTTCAATGCACACTACTCTGAAGGCTACACAAGTTTCATTGGATGCTTTACAACGTACAAATGATGCCCTTCAGTCCACTAACACAGATCTAGTGAAGCAGCTTGCTTCTAAGACAGCTGACTGTATTGAACTTAACAAGGAAAACATGCAGCTCCGTAACCGTTTACTTGTTGCAGATCAGCCTTCAACGAAACAGGACGCACGCTGCCAGAAATCTCTACTCATTGGTTCGTCCATTGTGAGAGATGTTGATGAGACCAGATTATTAGACACTGAAGTGATAAGTATCAGCGGTGGCAAAATTGCTGATGCTAACCGTACAATTGCCGAAAAATCTGGTTCCTATAAATCTATCATACTACAAGTAGGAAGCAACGATTGTGCCAAATGTGAGGACCTGGATAAAATAGCTGAGGACTACAAAATGCTTGTAAAGGGCGCTAAACAACGCACCAACAATGTCATCATATCCAGTATTACACCACGTACAGACAATGACACTGCCCAAGCAACAATCGATCTAATAAATGCAGGTCTAGTAACAATTGCCGAGGACGAGAATTGTACCTTCGTAAATAATGACCTTGATTTCAAGCTCCGTGATGGGACTGTTAATGCAGGATACCTGCTGCCAGATGGACTTCATTTGTCTGATGCAGGGACAAATCGTCTTGGGGTTAATCTCAAGCTTAACACTAACTTGAAATCTGTCGCTAAGCCTAGGAATAGGAGGAGGAATAAGCCAAAGCACAATGCCACCAACAAATGCTATAGCCCCTAATACTCCCACACCTACGCACATGACCCAATCTGACATTAATGTACCCTTACCAGCAGCACCCCAACGTATGGTTTCTATTAACATTCCTCGCCCCACTCAGTGGAGGCAAGCTAAGTCCAACAAGAACAGAAATTCTGGTCAAGCTTCTAATGGCAACAATATTAATCACAGCAATAATCAGCAATCTAACGATCTGCGGGGGCAAGCATGTCAAAAATGTGGAATGACAGGTCATTTGACCCGAACATGTTGGCACCCCCAGACTGTGAGATGCTACACTTGTAATGGCCTGGGTCATAAATCAGTAATATGCCATAATTCCTTCAGTGCTTTGGACAATGATGTAGATGGTAACAATTACTAGGTCACTGGCAAAGTGATTGCCAGCACCCAATGCAAAAATCCATCTCAACCAAGCAGCCACATGCATAAAAAGATACGACGTGGTAATAGAAAACACCACTCTAATAATGTTAGGATGTGTTTCAATAATGTACAAAATCTAGGGCAGGCCAAGCAGGTCCAATTAGCTAAGCTTTTAGAAACTGAAGGTTTTACGATTATGGGGGTAACAGAAACCTGGTTCAATGAAAGCCGCGATATTTCAATCCTACCTAATAACTATGAATTTTTGCCAAAAGACCGGAAAAATAAACTTGGAGGTGGAGTAGGTTTTTTCATCAAAAAGAACGTACGGATATTGAACGATAATCTTCTTGATTCTAGGTCTGATGATCTCGAGAGATATTGGGTAAAGGTGAAGATTAAAACGGTGATTTTCAATCTCTGTGTAGTATATTTTCCCCAGGATGGCATTGACACTGAAAAAAGTCAAGCGCTTTGTGATGAGTTGATTAATAACTTTGCAGAATTATCAAATGACTCTGAATATACTATTCTTATGGGTGACTGTAATGGGAAAATATCTAAATTCAGGGAGAATGGCAAAACAAGTTTTAATGGTGATCTTATTGAGCATATGTGTGAAGTGACAAACTCTTCCATATTAAACACTATGAATATTTGCCAAGGAAAAATAACATGGAAAAGAAATAATCTTCAATCAACAATCGACTATGTCATAAGTAATGAAACTGCTTCTTCACAATGTAAAAGTATGATCGTCGATGAAGATGGCCACTTCAGTATTGGCAGTGACCATTCTATGATTTTAACTACTTTTTCTACAGGGTGTTCAAATAATATTTATCCACCCCTTGCCAAAATAGAATCCAAGACCTATGTAAAATGGGATATAACTGATGATACAGACTGGGAAAGTTTCAATGTAAAGGTAAGTGATGTTTTTAAATCATGGAATTCAAACAATTTTACCGACGCTGAATCCATGTGGAGTCAGTGGAAACAACTTTTACTAAACACAGCTGAGAATGAAATTGGGTCTAAAAATGTATCACACCACTGTAGATCTTTCTGGGATAAGGAAATTAATAATTTGATCAAGAATAGGCAAGAAGCCAACAGGTTTTTTCGATTTTGGGAAAAGTCTGGGGTGGGGGATCCTAGTTATTTGGAAGAGCTATGGAACATATATATTGAGCGTAAACAGAAAGTTCAGCATAAAATCAAAGAAAAAATTGTCAATAACCACATTAAAAACATGACTAGAAATGCTATGAAGAAGTCAAAAAGTTCAAAATCATACTGGAAATCTTTAAAGATGTTTAATAAAAAGGCAGAATATCCAATCCAAATTAAAAACCCTTCCGATCCAACTCAATTGATCACAGATCCAAAAGTAGTGTGTGAAACATTAAAGACATATTGGGGCAATTTAGGTAATACTCACAGGAATAAAGATTCAAATTTCATTGATATAAATGATAAAATGAAACAACTACATGAAGAATGTAAGACGGAAGGTCTGGATACATTCTCTATTACTAAAGTGAGACTAAATGAATGTTTGAAAAGTCTTAAAAATGGTAAAATGTGTGGTACCGATGGTATTATGAATGAGTTTTTAAAATATGGCGGGCAGATTTTATGCGATTCGTTACTCGATATGTTTCAATTTTTTACATACACAGAGTCTTTCCCTTCTGAATGGAAAGAGGGTATCCTAAAGCCCTTACATAAGGATGGGGACACTGAAATTTTGGATAATTATCGTGGTATAACAGTCACTTCTAATGTGTATAAGGTATATGCTTGATAAAGAGATTCGACATTTCATTGAACGCGAGAATATACTCGGAAACCTTCAAGGAGGCTTTCGTGAAAAGCGCCGTCTTGAAGATAATATATTTATTCTTAAGGGCCTCTGTTGTCTAAGGAAAAGTACAGGAAAGAAAACATTTCTTGCTTTCCTTGACATTTCCAAGGCATTTGATGTTTTAGATCATAATATTTTATTTTCACATCTTTGGGACAAAGGAATTCAGGGCAAATCATGGAGAATTTTACGTAAACTATATGAATGTCCTAAAAATAAAGTCTCATTTGGCGGTTTTGAAACTGACTTTTATGACAGTAAATACGGTCTAAAGCAAGGCTGTAACATGTCCCCCACGTTATTTTCGATAGTTATCACAGATTTAATTGACATGCTCTCATCAAAGAAACAGGGTATAAACTATGAAAACGAATATATTCCTTCACTGTTGTTTGCAGATGAAAATGAATTACAAGATATGCTTAATACCGCAGCTGAATTTGGAATTAAATGGGGCTTGAACTTCAATCAAAAAAAGTCAAAAGTCATGATCATTGGTAAAAGAACAGATTCTTCGAAAAATTGGTCACTAGGGTCAGCCCATATCAATGAAGTTCGGGAATATAAATATCTTGGTACATATGTTGATAAATTGTTCAATGACACTTTTCATGTAAAGGATTATCTGTCAAAAAAAGCTTCCAAAATGACTGGTTACATGAGGTATACATTAGCCAAGCATAACAATGTTAACAGGCTTAATTTTGGACAAAGTATTTACAGAACCATGGTTCTCCCAGCTCTGACACATGGCTGTGGTGTCTGGCTGGTCAATAAAACTAGTAAGCAAGTCCTTAAGTCAGCTCAATATAACCTTGCTAGAGCACTCCTACAACTTCGATGTAAACCAGCCACAAATGCCCTTTTTGGTGACTTGGGCTGGACACCAATCATGCGTGAAATTGAAGACAAACAAATTGAATATTTCACATACCTCAAGATGAACACTCGAAACAGCCTTTTAGATGTAGTTTTTCAAAGTATGCTTAAATGTCATAATCAAGGCAAAATATTATCTTGGAAATATATGAATAATGTGCATGATATTTTAATGGACAGGGGTCTTGAAGGTGTTATGTTCCGAAATGATGTGGATTGGGTCCATTCATATAAGGTCATTTCAGATGATCAAGATATCTTTAATTTTCAAGAAAAGATTGGAACCCAGTCTTCACTTAGTTTTTATAAGGATGTCAAACAACACCCTGGTATAGAGCTATATATGAACAATAAAAATGATTTTTACCCCACCCAGCTTAAATTTAGAGCCAGGACTGGCTGTTTTATGTTACAGGCTGATTTAGAAAGATGGGGCAAGGGAACTGGCATTTGTCTATTATGCAATGATGAATGTAGGGATGACCTACGTCACAGATTGCTTAGATGTCATTTTTTCAATCCTGAACGCCTTGCCCTATTCAATGATTTTAAATCAACTCTTCCATCTCCTGTATGGAATGAATTTTTAACTTTACCAGAAGACTCAAAACTACATTGGCTGCTTGGTAATGATGTATTTTTGAATTATGGGCATGAAATTGGTTTTATATTTGATTCTCTTACCAAGAGATTTTTAAACAAAGTTTACATTAAATTGAAAGATTGATTGTAAAATGTTTTATATATGTATAGCACCCTTTTGAGGTGTGCCACCGTTATAAAGGTGAATAAAATAATAATAATAATACCACTTTTTGCAGAGAGTATGGACGGGAATTTTAGATTATGGTAGATACAATATTGAAGACAAATGGCGTAGAATCTATTAAATATGATTTTAATCTCCCTTTATCCCATTAATAACACAACTGAAATAATCGAATAAATTTTCTCAAGCCCATGTGCTCGGAGTACTAAACTTGAAATTCCTTACGTTAATTCGAGGAAAGTTTCTAATGATGCATTAATGAACCACGATCAAGTCATCCCTTGCAAAAATTAAAACCAAAACAATATAAACAAAATTATGTCTAACATTAAAAGAACAATAAACAAAATTGAATAATGTAACCGGACGAAACGGGGAAGGGAAAGGGACTTTTAAACAGAGCCTAATAAATCAAATACAACATGCAACACATATGCAACACGACGAGTGATGTAAAATATAACAATATGTACAAGGTTTATTTATTTAAAATCAACATAGAGAACATAATGATCAAAATAGTAATATTGCACAGAGAGAAAGAACAATGGTATTTATGATGCTTTTAATTTAATCTATTACTCTAGATATGTAAATGTCTTTATAAAATGTCTTTCAAAATACTACTACAGAAATGTCTATTTAAAATGTCTATAAAAGATAATAAAAGCTATGCGAGACGATAAGAGGCAACCGGTTGTGGGACTGGCCCTTGAAGTCGTCGTGGACTTGATCACGATGATAGGGGACTTGCATAGAGTGTAGGTTCTCGACTTTCGGAGACTGGCTGCTCTTGATGGGCTTGGCTGACTGTGTAGTCTCAACTCCCGAGGTGACGCTATTCCCTCAGCGAATTCCAGCCGTTACGGCACCCCAATGGACTGCTGTAGATTCACAGCTTACGAATCCTTATCTTGGGTTGCTCATTGCTGCATATTGCTGTTGATGAAGTCTGTAAGCCCAAGTAACGCCCAGTCCAGAAACAGGAATGTTGTTCACCTAGAAAATGTGCATAGCCCTACCTTGTCGTGCCTCCCGATATCGTCTGACGACCTACAACGCTGGCGATCTAACATTCGATTCAATCGTGAGTTGATACAAAATCAACCAATCAGATTATAGATAAATATTTCCAACTCGCGTTCGAATTGCGTTTTCCGTCGTGGTTTGCTTCTTCGAAGTTACAAAACCGGTTTATTTTCTATTAGTCTACCACACAGGATTCATATGTAAAGTGTTTCTCCATTTTTGTGTTTCAGTGAAATAGACTTTAAAATATCATACTACCGCAACTGCGAAGGCTTTATGTATTAATAATTTCGTTAAGCAGACCGTTACAATAATATCAAATTCAGTCAATTTTTCTTTTATATCTCTTGAACTGAAAAAAACTTTTAAATGTTTATCTTTACATTAAGTTACTACTGAGACAAGGCATCATGAGTCGATTTAGAAAAGCGAAAGGGCAAAACCAATTAAACACTGTGTCAGTGTGCGTTCTACTATCTGTTGCCTAAAATTAGTCCGACGTATTTATATTAAAACGTCTAATAGACATGCATTTTAATTTCACAATTACTGATGATTACTGTATACCTCGCGAAAACGCGAAAATTAGATGTGAAATATAAGTGTATTATATGGCATGCAAAAATGAGTTTTAATAAAATTCCTGATGATGATTTATTTCTCCACGATGAGAAAGAATTCCTATCAAATTTATTATCATAAACTCATCTGCTTATTTGCATTGAAAACTAAGTGACTTGAACCTAGTATATAAACCAAATGGAGGAATAACACTTAATAACACTATATACGATAGTATATATTTGTATTTCAGATGCGTAATAATCAGTTTTTCACAACATTATGACGATATAAACTTCAGTTATCATAAAAATTGCATGTAAAGAGCCTGGTGATATTTATATTATATTGGTTTTAATGACGTGAAGAAAGATTGCTTTATGTACATTCTGTAATAGGTTTTGTTGCACCGAAGGACCGAACAAAACGTTTGTGTCAATTGGAAACGAAATGATGATAATTCTGAAATCAAACAACGTTTTTGTTGGAAAAGGCAAGAGAACTGGCTTCAAACTTGAATATTCTTCTATTGAAGGTATGTTTTTGTATTTCAAATAAATTTACCTTTATAATTATATTCGAATGGTCAATAAACTCTTTTCTCAGCATTTATACACGTGGGGCAAGGATTTCCTTTTCAGATAAATGTGTGAGGGGGTGGCAGCGCTTCCTGAATCCCAATGAGACGTACTTTCGCTTAAACTTACTTGTAATGAACTATATTAAGAGATCTTACTGGGCTGTTCGACTGATGTGTTATTTAATTGAGATGAATCAACATATGAAAACTATGTCATAACTGTAGCGCAAAAACTTGCATATGTTCAGTCTCTTTTAAAAATTATGATATGTAAATACTCTTCTTCTTTTTATTCTATGTATTTTCCATGTATTTATAATTGGATCTGATATTTTATATGTAAAATTGTTTTTTGCTCCGTATCTCTGATAATAAAGATACAATAAACAATAATATTACTCTCAAATAAATTTATAATGAATCAGTCAAGCAGAGTCAGTCAAGCAGAGTTTTCAAAAACAGTACTGTATTACGCTGCTCAAAACAGGTGATGCTAGAATAGCACTGTACATTGCTGTACAGCGCAGTACACTAACTGCACTGTTCGGTACTGATTACAGCGCTGCAAGATGATGTTGCGGTTTGGGGATGTATGTAGGTCCTAAATGGAGCCTATGCACTCTCCCAAATGGACAATAATGGTGCGCCAGTATATAAAAAGAGGACCTCCTCTAATGGGGATGTAACATTAAGCATGATCGGTATAAATAAATGGCAGTTTAAGTCTGATTCCCACACTTTGGTATCACCTTTTATTACGACTGAAACAAATCCAGCAAAAATACCGAATACGTGGTTAATTGGCAATAAGAAAATAAAAATTGAGTGTTATTTTGGTGAGTGTAACATTATGCAGGACATATCAACATTTTTGTGCTGTTAATTTTATTTCAGGTCCAACTTTTAATGTCACCAATGACCTTTTCAAGGTCAACAAAGGTTAAGAAAAGGTCAAAAAGGTATTTTTCAACTTGCTTCAAATTGACCCGATTTTTTCAAAATCTACAAGTTCTCAGAAGTTCAAATCTTACTTTACTTAAATTGAGATTTCACTTTCAATGACCTTCATGACAATTTTTGTTTAAAGGGGCTCGATGGTTATGGCTTATATAAAATACAGCTAAATCAAAAATAATTCAGAATAAATGTAACTTAATAATTTTACACCATTAATAGATATTTAAACAAACCTTCATTTCTGTAAATATTAGAAAAATCACACTCATACCTATACTTGGAGAGCTTTTAAATTATAACAAGTGCTCGCGAGCAATGTTTTTAAAGCCAACACGAATTCTTTCAGGTACAATACCATGTGATTCTATTCTTATGACGGGGATCAAAAATTACCAATCACTTCGAAACGGGCTTTATTTCTTGGAAGGATCATTATTTAACGGGCGTCCCGTCTACACCCACGAGACTGGAAAACACTTTATGTATTACGGTATCTTTGGTGAAGGTATCAGGTACTGGTTCATTGGCCGAGACATGAAGGGCAGCGTGGGCGTGAGGGTCTCAGACACAGCTATGGTTCTCGAGAATATCATGGCCGACACGTGGGAACTGTTCAATGGAATCAATCTGCAATGGAAGACAGTCAAAACAGTTTCACCTGACTGCGTTAACCTGGGTGCGTACACATTTTACAATATAGGTACAATATTGAATTGTGTAAATCGAATTAAATGAATTCAAGTTTATGTCCGTAATGGGTTCAAAATTAATATCATTACCAGAGGAACAGTTGAGAGTAATGGCTGAATTTCAGAAAGTATTGAAATGGAGAAAATGCCCGCTTTGATATTTGTACTTGCAACAGAAACAATGACTTAGATATATAAATGATGGTATACAGTAGGTCTAAATGGATAAACTAAAATTAAATTTACATGAACTCGTTCTCAAATTATGATTGAAAAAGTAATGTAATTCAAAAGGACAAAAAAATATAAATGAAAATGTAATTAATTATATAACTTTAGAAAAGAATATCAATAAAATTTGGAGGCATTTTCATTATGGGGAAAAATAAATATTACAGTATGGCATAACCTCAACACGGACTCTACTATTAAGTAAAATGAAATATGGAAATAGAGAAAAGTATTTAGCAATTTCATAATTTCTTAATTCCATTTGCTGGTTAACGATTAAATAAATTGACGAAATAATTTTTGTTTCTATATATGAATGTAAACTATTCATTTTTACTTTTAGATATAACCCCATGTCAGAAACTATTCATCTCTGGTAGTGCTCTACAGAGATCCCGTCAGGGTGTTTATGTACTAAGAGCAAGGTCACTGAATTACCGTCCAGTTTATATGCACGAATCCGGAGACTCATTCCTGTATATACAGGTAAGTTCGAACGTAGATGGTTGGGCCATCGGTCCTGCTATAGGTGGATCTTCGTTTGGTGCTTACGTGCGGGACAGAGCAATACTTCCTTACGACGTTTCTTCAACATGGAAAATGTTTAATGGGTTCGGCTTCGTGGATGACTCAAAATGGACCGTGCTGTGTTTTAAAGGTAACTTTTTAAAACGACCAAAAATTATAGAAGTACATGGGCCAAAGCAAAAATAAAGCATACATGTCTAACCAGTCAAAAGAAAAAGACTAGCTATAGCTCTTCCAATTATTTCCTAAATTATGTTCAAATGCGTAAAGAATGACCATATCACCCGAGAAACAATATTACTATCCCAATTTAAACAACATCAACAACAACACCGTTGAACAAATCATTACTGAATTGATTGACATACCTAAACAGACGCTTTGGTAAATAATTGAATTTCCATTGAAAGTATTTCAGTTACAGTTACTTTGATCAATATGTAAATAGTCACGTGATTGCCATATTCAATTTTTAGCACCCACACCCTGTGCAAAGATCTTATTCGGGAGTAACCCTAGTCAGACTGCACGCCAAGGACTCTACTTTCTGGCACCTAAAACATTCAACCACCGTCCAATATATAAGCACGAATCTGGTGATGATTAAATATTCTACAGTGCCTCAAGTGGTATGTGGTTCATTGGAAGTTCAATTCGGACATCGTTTGTTGGAATATATAGAAATACCCGCTTGTTCACGCCACAAGCGATTGGTACACCGTGGTCCGTTTTTGCTGGCAGAACTTGGTCACTGGCACCAACGTTGAAAGCAAAATGCATAACAGGTAACGCCACACATTCAGGGGCATTGACCCCAACAGTTTTAAAATCCATTAACATTTCTACAATGGGCTGTTGATCAAAAGATCAAGGTTCAAAAGCGCTTCAAACTCGTGTGCCATCCACATCATGGAGCAATCGTCCAAGCACCATCCACATTATGCGGCTTTTAGACTCGAGCGCCATATACATTACATTGTGGCGCTCCCAGATACCAGCACCATTCACATTGTGGAGCTTTCCGAACCAAGCAACATCCACATTACGTTGCTTTCAAATATAGCACCATCCACATTATGGGGCTACTGATTTTCATTTGCCTTGAGGGTGAATTCAACTTTCATTCACATGTCGCAACACGACACGTTTCAAAAGCAAGAGAGTGTCACATTCACATGAGATGCCCATATGCCAACATGTTTGTATATCCTTGTATTAAGTGACAAATATTCATTATAACATACATACATAATATATTCATTTGTTTCTTTTAAACATGACTTTAATTATCAAGCAATATGGCATTTAGCAATCATTATTCTCAAATGAGTTGTTCTTACGCTCAATATATTTGAAAGGAGCGATAGCATCATTTTTAGGAGCCAATTCAAAAGCTGGTTTCAATGGGTTAAATGGCATATGTTTTCTCCAGACATTATTACCTTCCATTACCTTTATGTCCTGCGTAAATATTGTTGCATTTCTGTAAGACATTGGAACTTTAGATTTGATGTCCTTAATTATATCGGCATATGAAACATATCCTTGGGGATAACGTTTATGCTGATTGTTATGCACGGTCATGAGGGTATACCGTGCAACCTGACGATGAAAATAATAATAGGATTTCATTTGCAAATATTGTCCTGATGCCCACCAACTTTGTTTGTCATATTGTACATCTAGTGGCATTAAATGCTCAATAGCCTTATTATGGAATGCTACAAAAATCATATCAAAGAGTATCATTGGAACTCGCTCCGGGAGATTCCATTGTTTGCTATAATTATCAAGTTGACATTCGTCGGAAATAAGCAAAGGGTCACTCCATGAAAACATAGGCGCTCCAACTGCAGGTTGTGTTTCAAGCAGACAATCTTCAAATTGTCTCAGTATGGAAGTATTTGATTTCAGTTTATTAAGCACATTTCTACTCAAAATTCTTGGCAGCGTTGGTTTCAATATGATATCTTCATCAAGAAAAACGTAATACACATATTTTCCAAGATTTTTCTGCGCATATGTCCAAGCAAGGTTTCTTCCAGATGTCCAAGTTGTATTTGGACCATATATGTACTTAACATGGTCAAACTTCGAGTCTTTACAGGGCGCTTTATAACTCAATACTAGCACGTCCAAATTCTTTGGATCTCCCAACGTGTCCAACTGTACAAGATAGTCGCGTATGCATTGATAAGAATTCACAATATAAAGAAAGTTTTTCAGGAAATCATCACCTGCCGTCGATATGTGTGCTCTTCTAGGTGACGTGTCTGCTGAAAGCAAGGCTCTTATACAAGTCCCTATTGTTTTTACTGAAAATCCCCAATAAACTGACAAAGTCATCGTCAAAATCAAGAAAACTGGAACAGAGAAACTTCTCTCCCTCGACATATTTCCAAAACAGGACAATTTTGTCATTTTGACAAAAATAAATTCTTCTTTTATTCCTGCTTTTAATTAGTATTACTATTTGCATTTCTCACAGTCCTGTTTTCCTTGTCCAAATTATGTGAGCTCGAGCTTGGATCTGTTGAATTAGTTGTTAACGTACATTTGAACAACAGGATGTTGCGTATATACGTATTTATTAGTGAAGTAATTAAAATGCAGAGCCAGGGGGCACTTTTATATAAAAAAGACCAAGCAATGAATGCACAGGTATGATCAAATACAACAAGTCATATTAATTTTAGAAACAATTTAAACTGAGTCATTCATTAACTGTGACTTTGACTAATTGAATACAGTACTTTGTTACGGCGTAAACGCGATACAAAATATGCCATAATCCGCAACGAATACTGTACGCCCGGTATTATTCGCGAGATTTAATTTCGCAAATTTTGCGAAAACACGATTTCGCGGCTATTAAATTTCGCGAATTTCACAAGTTTGAAATTCATTACTATTATTTATCATTACTATTCCAGGAATTCTCGAGCTACTCGTGTGTAAATTAAGTTAGATGTACAGTAATTGCACTGATGTCATATTTGGATGAGATTTACAATAACTGGGATCTTTATCATCGGCAAGATGCATATCAACCTCTATTGCATCGTCATTTTTAATATTAAAGCAAAAGTGCGTGGCTCCCATAATAACTTTACCGAAATGCATCAGAGCCCCGGGTAAAAACAAATTCCCGGGGATTTAATTGGCAATTTCGCGACGATTATTTTTCGCGATTTTAACACCCTCGCGAAAAGCGCGAACAAGGCAAGAGGAAAGGGAAGTAAATATTACATAATGACATGTATAAATGTTTACTGACATGTAATCATGACTATTATATTGCTAATGCCATCTATAAATCATATAATATATATTTTTGATAACTCATACAAATACCATTTGTCAGTTGGCTCAGCTTTTATTTGCCGATGCCGTGTGGACATAAAAATCTGATAAAGAGGAATTTTCAAAATGACTACTCAATTCAAAATGGCCGGTAACGTAACGTCTCTATAACCAGGTGGGGGTCGATGAAACTGGTACTAATACCCTGGAAACAGGCCTTGCAACGTGGTGATAATTGAGAAGATTAAATAAACAATTTACGTGGGCCACGCTTGCCATCATTTTATGAATTGATGACTATCCTTATTTCACTCGGAGCCTTTATGCATGTTCTGTATTCTAGGTCGCACATCCTGTCGACGCCTTCTAGTCAGTGGTTTTGGCGGCACTAGTGCCCAATTCATTGGCCAGTATGCCATCACTGGAAGCGTCTTCAACTACAGAGCTTCATATAAGCATACGTCACGTCGCCTGTATATGTACTACAAATTTGGGTTCTGGCTTATTGGAACAATATTAAATGTTAGTAACAGTGCATCGGTAAAGTCAGCCACCATCGTTGAGTATCCAGAGAAAGCGATGACATGGGAGATATATTCGAATGGATGGAGGGTTCAGTCAACCGTTAGAGTGATTTGCTCATAATAGACAGCTGGGTAAGGCTCGGCAGTTTTCCACTATAGTGAGGTATAATATACCGTGAAACTGACAGTAATATGGAAAGATTAAAACACGCGGTTGGTGTTCGGCGTTCGGAAATCGGCATCAGTAATTACAAACTGTAGGTAGTGATATTTAGCATGTTATAAATACCTTATGTAAATTAAAAAGTAAGTACATATTTATATTTTGCAGAGATGTAAAGATGTAAAGCAGTTGCTACAACAAGTACAACAATGGTTACAGAGACAATTACTGACTTTTCTGACTGACTTGTCACATTTTTTCTATCGTAATTAAAAAAGCAATAATAGATTTGCCAGATGACTATATGTGCTGCAAAATACTGAAAATGCTAAATCATTTAATCATTTAAGAACTAATTCTTCACATTCATCGTTGGATACCTATTGGTCTACATTAAATACACACACAATTAAAGCAATGGTGAACTCATAGACAATGTATTCATCTTTTAATTTCAATTTCTGCAGACCGGACAGAATGGCATTTTCCCATCTGACTAACAAAGATACAGCCATCATTGATTCATTACCCCATGCAAGATATTGCCATCTTTCATCCTAAAAAGTTACACGTGCAAGATGACATTTACTTGTGACATCACTGGTTTATAAACATCAACAACATGGCAACGAGTACAGCGTTGTTATGCGTATCCATGCTCACTCTACAAAACTTGGCTGTGACGTCATAATACAAAGTCATATGAGCAAACGACTCGATAAAGAAGAATTATCAAAGCTCATCAAGAATGAACGATCTTGCACAGGTAGGCTTACTCATATAAGAACCTCTATATTTTGAACACCAGTTAACCAGTCTAAGCTGAATATATAACAAACAATTATTATTTATCCAAGATTATCCAAGTTCAATAATGTACATATATGTAATCTTGTGACGGTTATACCTCTAATTATTATAAATTAGGGTACTTATACGAACTTGTAGCAAACAGAAACATATCTAATTCGAATAAATCAATCGATAACATTAACCGATTTTATAATTGATTTGTAAAGAAAAAATGATACTGTAAGGTATAGTAAAATATAAAGAATGAATGTATATGAATGTTTAAATGTTCTTTGACATAGACAGGATCAAACATAAATATGCAAGGCAAATATATTTAGGCTACAAGAGCTTTATTACCAGCTTCCTCGCTACGTCCATGGAATTCGTTTTAATTGTCTTTTATTTAGTGCATAGCAAAACTACTGTCCTAAATTCAGTTTTATTACCCATAGGCCTACATTTATTTCTATTTATCAAAATGAGAGACACCTTATAAATTGGTGGCTCGCGACATCAGGTGTAGCAGTAAAAATATAATAGTATACTTTAACCCTACAATCACCAGACACCGGTATTACCTGTTTTGCATCAATGTATTCAATTTGATGTACATTGTAACACCCTGTATGCATATCTAAGCATTTCCTTCATAAAAACTTGGAATTGGAAATATCATTCTGTAGGACAAATCTTATCAAAATATAACTATTCCTTACATAACGAAACTACTAAACGACATGCACTAAGTGTGTATTGACCCCAGATGTGCCCTCGAATTGCCTGGTCTGATATTTGTTTTTACATCTACATCAATAATCCGCAAAAGGCTAATAAGCCCATTGAAAGCAGATATATAGTTTAACAGTGATATAATTTGAATAGAATACAATTTGAACCTTAACATTTAAAAATAGATCTATGGTTTACAACTCATTTTAAAATGTTCACTGAAATCATGAAACACTTCTCCACTTAAGGAGGCATCTTCCCCAAGGTCGATGCTCCCGTTCGTAGAAAAGTAGGCCATATTCAAAAATCATTTGTATAGAACAAAAACAAATTTTAAGAATGTCCCATAGACCTATTGCTAAAATACAACTGAGCTTAATTGTTAAGCTGCTTGCTGACAGAAGATTTAAAACTGGATAGGCTATCACTGTCTAAAATATCACTGGGTAGAGTGTTCCATTTTACTATTGTCCTTGGAAAGTAACTAAACTTGTATGCGTCCGTTCTGGCAGCTGGTTGGATGAATTTGGACGGATGGAACTGTCTAGTGTTTGTGTTTATTTGAGGGCTGAAGTATGTGGGTATAGTGATGGCTGCTAAGTTGTGAGTTCCTTTGTAGAAGAGGGAAAGTCTAGTAGCCTCCCTACGGGATTGTAGTGATTCCCATTGCAGGTGTTGGAGAGCTTGGGTGGCACAGCCTGGTTCCCTAGAGTGACATTTGGTAACAAATCTGGCTGCCCTCCTTTGTACCTGTTCCAGCATGTTGATATCCTTCTGGCGGTAAGGATCCCATGCTGCACTAGCATATTCTAGGTTAGGCCGTACTAGTGTCTTGTATGCCTGGGCTTTAATGTTCTCTGGGCACTGGTGGAGGTTGCGCCGGAGGAAGCCTAGTACCTTGTTAGATTTCGATACTTCTGTTTGTATGTGTGTCGTCCAGTTTAGGTTGTTTGTGATTTCGATCCCTAGATATGGAATGTGGGTCACAGATTTTAGTTCTTCTCCTAACATAATGTACTTGTGTTTGATGGGTGATTTACGTCTGTGAATACTCAGTACATAGCATTTTGAGGGATGGAATTTCATTTGCCATGTATTTGCCCAGGAGGCCAGTTTGTCAAAGTCATCCTGGAGTGTCAGTGCATCCTTTTGGTTCTCGACAGACATGAAGAGGAGGCTGTCATCTGCAAATAGTTTGAGGCTGGTTGTTGTTGATAAGTCGCTGCCCATATCATTGATATAGACAAGGAAGCAGAGCGGTCCGAGCACAGTTCCTTGAGGGACACCCGATTTCAAGCTTGGAGCAACAATGGAAAGATCCTTGGGAAGCTACACAATGGTACAATAAGGTCATTCACTATTGGAGATAACCTGTCAGCACTATAGTGACCTATATGTAGACTAAACATATGTACTTTACATGTACTTGTATATTGGTGAGCAACTATAAACAATAATCAGCCAATCTACAGCTTTTAATCCACATGTTTCATGATTTTACTCAATGTGGGTGAATGTTTTCCAAGGACAGACTGTTCACTGACTTATTTCTTTGTGGAAATCAAGCGAAATGCTCTGAATGTGACATAAGGATTACAACATTGCATAAATACTATAATACTGTATAGTACTACCATGATCTGCCTCTTGCTGATATCAGCTATTATACTCACTCACTTAGGGACTTATTTCATTGAACTACTATGAACAGCTTATGTCACTCTTTAGCCACCTTAAGCTCATTACTAGTCTACTCATCTAACCAATCAACTTGGAGATATGCTATACATTGACTTTCATTGGCTTAGCAGTATGTTTGTTTACTTGTGAGGTAGAGAGTCTGTTATGACTATGGGCAAGGGTTTTTCAACTTCATCCTAGCTATAACCTTACTGTTATATGTTATGTTCATTATTTGATCACCAGATGGAATAGCTGTTGATCTCAGTAATTTATCACTGAAAGTGAACTTTTACTTAATTTCAAACTTATTTCTCCAAAGTAGGGTATTAATTATGTAGGCATAGAAATGTCTTGAATATATTTATAAGGGTACTGGCTACTAAAGCTTAAGTGCTACATGTTTTTTTTCATTAGTTCATCACCAGATGGAGTAGCTGTTAGCTTTAGTAATTCATCATTGAAAGTGAAAGTGAATCATTGAGTTCAATACTATTTCTTCAAAGTATTATATTAATTATGTATGTGTATGTTGCAAATGTTAATATTATGGTATTGATTACTTAATATATGGCATTTGTTTTGTTTTTATCCTCTCGCATATTTTTTCCACCATTTGTTTTCTTACCTGTTTGATCTGTATAAAGGGAGCTAGATTGCCTGGGGTTTGCTCAATCATAGTCTTGATCAAGTGTATCTGACCAGTTCATATTTACTTTAAAGACTACCTGTTCATATTTTAACTTGAGAAATAATATAACCTGGTAAACATGCACTTTTACTTTATTTAGATTATGGGTATAGATATTAATTCATGGCGAGGAACAATTGGTCATTTTAACTGTGCAAGTAATGGGAAAATCAGTACATGCATTTCACCTGAAGTGCTGTTTTTAAACTTGGTCACTTCTTCATGGAAGTATATAACTGCAAAGACAATTGAGAAGTCCCAACTTGTGGTTATTGCACTTTTACTTCTTACCCTTTTATTTAAGGCAAATCGTCAAAATGTTGTGTTACTAATTATCTCAACTGTATTATTCTGCTACTGCATTGTTGTAGGTCGTATGCTTCCATTGGGACTTAAATGTCTATATCTACAGATGTGCCAAGATGAAAAAATTTCAAAAAAAATCAGTGCATCTTATTTGTAATATATCTATATTTATATCCTGGTTTAGCTGTCTATTGTGTTTTATACCCAATACTATAATTGCATTATTGATTATGTCTGGTGACATTGAGTTAAACCCAGGGCCAGTCTTGGGAACTATTCCATTGAAATTCATGTTTTCTAATATTAATAGTTTAGGTGCTCATCAGATGTCGAGGTTTGGTGCTCTCAAGAATCGAATCGAGATTGATAATTTTAAGATTATTGGTCTTTGTGAAGTTGGCAATCTCACTAAAAATGACATCAGTCATAAATATAGTATCAAAGGGTTTCATCCCCCTATCTATGTAAATGATAACCGAGGTTTGCTCATATATGTGAGTGAAGAAATCCCTAAACCAAAGCTCAGACCTGACTTAATGAATCATTATAATGATGCTTTGTGGATTGATATCAAGGTTAATCACAAGGTCATAACATATGGACTGTTCTATCGTTCGCCCTCAATGAGTCGCCAAGAAACTGAAGCTTATTTTAGTAGATTTGAAGACACCTGTTCACTTGCAAAATCGAATACTTCTAATATTATTGTTATTAATGGTGACTTCAATGCACGGAGTAAGCATTGGTGGAATGGTGACATTGACAAATATGAAGGTGACATTTTACTAAATTCATTGCGAATTCTTGGCCTGACACAACTGATAAATGAACCAACGCGAGTTACGTTAACGAGCAGATCTTGCATTGATCTCCTGATTTCTAACATTCCTAACATGATTGTATCTCAAACCGTAACGCCTCCAGTAGGCAACACAGATCATAGTACCCTAAGTTTTGAAATGTTAATGGGCACTGTGAAAAATCCAATATATTTTCGGAGAATATGGCAATATTCTAATGTTGATGTAAATGTGTTAAATGACTCTATACGCGACAGTAACCTTTGCAATATCATCGAAAATTCAAATGACATGAACCATGTTGGTGAAAATTTCTCCAATTGTTTATTTGATATATATTCCAAATGTATTCCCAACAAGCTTATTAAAGTTAAATCAAATGATAAACCATGGTTTAATGATCAAATTCGAACTCAGATTAACAAAAGAAATAAATACCATTACAAATTCAGACACTCTAACAGTCAAGAACATTATCAGAAGTATCAAGATCAGTGTGCCATAGTCAATGATGCAATCTCTAAAGCAAAAGATGAGCATGAAAAACGCATGATAGATAAAATGGAAACCCAACAGTTTGGATCTAAATCATATTGGAATGTTGCCTCAAGATTATTCACAGGGACACGTTTAAGCTCTATTCCTGTCTTAGTCGACCAAAATGGCGAAAATGTAATGACTGGTAAAGAGAAGGCAAATATATTTTTAGCTCATTTTATTAAAAGTTTTCACATCGGCGATCATTTTGACCCTGTTGTTCTTGACCAAAAACGTACAAATGCATCTTTTGATATACTTTCATCAAATAGAGATGAGGTTTATATAGCTTTGATGTCTCTAAATATTAATAAAGCATCTGGGCCTGATCAGATCAGTAATAGGATGCTTAAACTTTCAGCACCTGCTCTCGCATTTCCTTTGTCTAAATTAATCAATAAAATATTTTTGACCAACCAGTTCGCCGAATGCTGGAAACTTGGTAATATCACACCAATCCACAAAAAGAACGATAAGAATACTCCCTCAAATTATAGACCGGTCACACTACTAAGCTGTATTTCAAAGGTTACGGAAAGAATTATTTTTAATCAATTATTTCAATTTCTTCAGGATCAGAACCTTCTTTACAACTTACAAAGTGGATTTATCCCTGGTCATGGAACCCAGCTCCAGCTTTTAACCATAATTGACTATATCACAGATTGCTTAGATAATGGTAACAATGTTAAAAGTATTTTCCTAGATATTTCAGCTGCGTTTGATTCAATGCCGCACATTCATTTATTAAGTAAGCTTGCAAGTTATGGTTTTGGGGAAAATATCTGTTTCCTAATTAAATCTTACCTGGAAAATCGTAGGGTAAGAGTTGTGATCGATGGCCAAGAATCTAAATGGTCTGATGAGAACTATATAAATTCAGGAGTGCCTCAAGGGTCTATTTTAGGCCCTTTACTGTTCCTTTTGTATATAAATGATATTACCGACAATATTAGCTCAAAATGTTACTTATTTGCTGACGACACTTCTATTTATCAATCCTTCAAAGAGCATGATCTAAATAATAAGATGGCTCTACTGCAGACTGACCTTAATAATATTTATGAGTGGTCACAAAAATGGAGATTGCAATTTAAGGCCAGCAAAAGTGCAGAACTAACTTTTTTTTGACCAAAGAAAATCAGAGTTACAAACTCCACCAATGTTACTTGGTGGTGATATAATTCCTAAAGTCAATGAACATAAGCACCTTGGCTTTACTTTTGACCAAAATTTGTCGTTTGAACCGCACATTATTCAGGCCTCAAACAAAATTGACAAGCTACTTAACCACTTGAAAAGTTTATCAAAAAAACTCAGTGGAAAACATCTTCAACTCATGTTTAATTCTTACATTTTGCCACATTTTGACTTCTATGATATACTCTATGGCTGTGCAAACTCCTTGACTCTAAAATGCCTGGATAAATTATATTATAAAGCTGCTGTGATTTGCTCAGGTGTCATCCACGGATCATCCACCATCAAAACACTCCATACTTTAAATTGGCCATCACTCGAAATCCGTAGGAAATTACATAGGATGTTCCTAGTTTTTAAAGTTAATAAGGGTAATGCTCCGAATTATGTTAGCTCTATTTTTGCAAAGTTTAAAAGAGCACCTATAAGAGATCTAAGATTAACCTTACCATATCACATCCCCGCGAAAAGATCATCAATCCAAAATAGATCATGTGTTTTTTCTTGTTTAGGAGAGTGGAACTCACTTGAGCCAACTTTAAGAGAGTGCATTAACATAGATTCCTTTAAGAGGGCATTGACAAAGAGTTTGATGAGCACAAACATAACTTTGGCATCTGATATCAATGTCAGTAGATCACTTGAAATCTATTTAAACAGAATAAGAGTGGATTTTATATTTAAAGCTCATTTACATGCACATAACTTTGTAAATATTCTTTCGCCAGATTGTGCTTGTGGCCACACAAATGAAACCACAATTCATGTGTTTTTCTCCTGTCCCATTCGACAGAATTATTTTATTACTTTTGAACAACAACTCTGTGATCTAAATATTGGATACAGAAATTTATGTAAGAACAGGCAGGAAAAACTAAACTTTATTCTTTATGGCCACGAAACACTTAAGAAAGAGCAAAACATTGATATTTTGAAGTTGAGTGCAGTGTTTATCAGGAACTGTGTTGAGGGACCCCAGGCAGTCTAGTGACCTATTATGCTTAATAGTATCATAACTATCAGATCATTTGCAGACCTAGTTTTGTGAATCATCATCCTAAAAGTGGCTTATAATGTACCGTACAAAGCCGCTAATGTATTTGTGTTTATTGTAATAATTTGAAATAAAGAAATACAATATAAAAAAATAAATAAAAAAAATTTCACTTGTGTTCTTGTACTAGATTCTCCATCCAGTACTACTTGTTGGGACCTTCCAACGAGTCCAGAGGCCTCATTATCCGGTCGACGCACCGCAAATCGCAATCGCAACGTAAATATTTAGCGAATCGTACGCAAAACGATATTATGAGGTCATCTCAAAGGCACTCTAGCGCAAATTCATTGCCGTTTTGCGTCTTTAGCGCAAATCGCAGTTTTCTTATTACACGGTAGACGCATCGCTATTTTCATTTCGCATCGCAAATATACTGCTAACCGCACGCAAATTGGTATTATGCAGTCATCGCACAGTTGCGTCCACGTAAATCAGTTGATTTTTATGTCGCAAACTCCACTTTATTTGCGGCATCCCTGACCCTGCCGCAATATAAATCGCAAACATATCATCAAGAATCTTGATAGTTTTCCTATTTAAATTAACATTATCGTTGTAGAAATCTAGGAAGTGCCCTTTGAGACATCCAACTAAAAATAGGTTGAAAAACATTAGAGACACAAATAACCAAAACTTATCAAAATCAAGTCTGAAAGTGCACGATTATGCTACCTTGGTTTTGTGAAATCTATAATAAATATCGCAATTCCATTTCGCAAATATCGTCTGCTAAAATTAAAATATTAGGGTTCGATCAAGCTGGAAAATGTGGCGCATATTATTCCAGGATGTTCACAATAGAAGGGGTTTACGCTTATTCAGAGACAGGAGTCAGCCGTTAGAGATGACTGACGATGAGATATTAAACAGATATCGCATGCCGAGGCCACTCATTCTTGAGTTGATTAATATATTAGATGGGGATCTAGCGTCAAGAACAAGGAATCCTCAGGCAATTCCATGTCAGCTAAAAGTATTCATTTCATTACGATTTTATGCTACAGGTTGTATGCAAATGATAAATGGAGATATATTCGGGGTATCCCAACCTACTGTTTCGAACATTGTTGCTGAGGTATCGGCCGTTTTCTCTAGGTAGGCTATATCAGTCGGACTAATTACAAAGACACCGTGTCTTGTTTTCAAGATGGGTTGCCTTCCAGTGACAGATCTAGATTTTCGCAAGATATATATAGGCTATGTAGTGGGAGGGATTCAATATGGGTTTTATTATGATGGACAATATGATATTTACCGAGAGCCCGGAGGGTCAGAGGGAAATACCAAATTGTCCCTCACAATATGTGAAATATAAATTGTCATGAGGAATAAACCCATATTTAATCCCGACCAGTAAATTAGCTTTTTATTCCATGATATTCATAACTGTCTTCATAAAATCATTTGTTAGATTTTTCTATGAAAAAATGGTATATTTAATTAAGAAAATATGACTTAGCTTTATGATATTTTTAAATATAAAAAAATTATTGTACATGTGTAACATAAACACATCAACATCAAAACATTCAGCAATACAAAACTGGAATTCGTTTTTCACATAAGAACATCATTTTAGCATGCTATATCGACCCAACTGATTGAAAGAGGAAGCTTTGTTTGGCAAAAATTTTCAATACGATTTTTTCTCAATATCAAAAATATTCCCGGTTATTCATCGGGAATTAGTAGTATCATGGGATAAATAGAGATTATCCTATATGAGGTTCAGGATATTGAACTATAGGATTATCTGTTTATCCCATACCAATCTTGGTCATTTTGTTCACGCTGTTCAATTGGCCGGAGTTCAGAAAATGTCCAACAAACCGTAAGAATTCATTTAGAATAGCCTGATTTTCAGATATTCATCCACATTTATTTCTGAAATCCTTGTTTAAGAGGGATACGCTCATTTCCTTCCTTCAAACAGATCGCGATTGCAGATTACAGTAATTATGCGCATGTTACAAAAATGAACCAATATGCGAACGGCGATTATGACGTCAGCGGGCAGATATACTATATCTGCCCGCTCAGAGCGGGACGTATAGCTATATCTGACTGCTGATGAAAATATATAGAGGTTATTTAATGGGAGGTTTTTGATACAGGGTATATCTGAGGGAAATACAATATATCAACCCGAGGGACCGTAGGGACCGAGGGTTGATATATTGTGTTTACCGAGGGATATACCCTGTATCAAAAATCGAGCATTTAATAACTGATTTATTCTATACTTAGTAGATTGTGAGGAATAATAGCAAAGTCCACCTCCCCATGCAGTCGTACAAATTATACAGACACGAATAGCAAATGACGCATGCGTGGAGATTAAAGAATATCGAGTTGGAACCCTGGCTTCCAATCCTCCTTGAGTCCAGTTGAAATAGATAACATTGATTGACACATCCGCACTGGCGTAAACATATACATAGACATTAAAAAATCGATAAATCTATTTTGAGCTCTAAGTTTAAATTTCCCGCGTTTCCAATTTATTTGCGATTAGCATACTGTTGCGTCTGCGTTGCGTCTGCGTTTGCGTGAAGCGCGTAATACGACGCAAACCATGACTTGCGCTTGCGAATAATGTTGATTCGCAAGCGCAACGCAAATCGCAACGCTAATTTAGCGCTGACCGGATAATGAGGGCTCAGATCTGAGCCAGCTCAAGTTGTTTCCGCGAATTCCGTAGTGATTAGGCTTAAGGAGTGTAACGACCCTCACTTTGCATGATAAGCGCAAAAGGTAGTGGTAGCGTTAAAGGGTTTATGAGTGAGTGGAAGAATCGTCACATTATTACTAATTATTACCGGGTCCATGTTGTGTTTGTATATGCTCTCAAGGGTTTCACAGACATGACTGGTTGAATGGCAAATGGCTGAGTATGTCGCACTGCGACATAAAACATACACCTAAATGACAAAACAGATGATTTAGTTTAAATATAAATAACATAATTATGGGTTTATTTACAATGTGATTTTAAAGTGAGTATAGTAATTATGACAATTACACACATAGTGTGGAAATATATATATATATGAAAAAAAAGTTCTGATATTGTAATACCTGAATGATATATAGTGCAGCGTTACTCAATGACAACGGGTACCCATATTCAAGGATAATGCACAAAGGTGGATCGTTATGCAATTAAGATCCTTGATATGTGGTTACGATAATATACATAGTATTTCCCATCAAGTTAAATACATACTTAAGTAAGATTACATAATTACAAAGAAGCTGATACTGCAATTACACATTATTCATAAATCCTACATTAACTTCACATATAACATACAATACTTTCATCTGGAAGAGTGTGTGACACAACTGGTGACCAAATAAACATACATGGCAATATGTATTACCATGACTTTGAAACAACCTATGACAATGAGAACAACAACTGGCACCCGGGAGTGTACGACATGTACCTAAGTACAACCACTGACAAAATGTAAGACCAACTCGGAATATCAACGTAACAATATGTATTCACAAGCTTGGGTGAAACATACCAAATAATCACTATGACAATAACTTGTACAACATTTGATTCAATATACCAATTAGTGATAACAATGTATACATGACTGCTCACTATGTAACATGCTAGGAAAATTAATGTCATATAACATGTAGGTGCAATCACATGACATGGATATACATGTCACGTAAATAGTGGGTGCCTGGTATGAAACATTTTTTTTTTTTTTTTTTTTTTTTTTTTTTTTTTAATTATTTATTAAACATACAATATTTAGCATACAGTTCATTTTACATACAATTTTCTTACATATAGTTCATTTTCATATAACATTTCTAGGTTTGCATAGTTACCGTATTTATATTTGCTAATACAATTTTTGGCTATCAAAACCAAATTGTTCATAACATCATTTGCCGTTCCAAACAGTATATCCCTTGTTGACAAACGTAATATTTTGTTCTGATTTACATTGAACTTGTCTTGTACAACTTTCCATAATCCTTTAACCATTTTACAATTGACAAAGAAGTGTTCATATGTGTCTTTTATAGTTATACAATATTTACAGTTTTCATTTTCCGAAATTTTCATTTTGTATAATAACATGTTTGTAGGGTAAATTTTGTGTAAGACTTTATATTGCAATGTTTTGAGTCTCGGCTCTCTGATGTTTGAAAATTTATACCATATAGTTTTCCAACTCAAATTTTGATAAATCTGGTTCCATTTTTCTTCTACTTTGGGAATCACTAATTCTTTTGCCAAAATCATATTTCTAAAATGTTTTGCTGTGGTATCTTTGACAAACATTTTATTATATTTGAATGATATTTCTTTGTCTTGAATATCAACATTGGTATTCAAAAGTGCATTCTTGACTACATTGTACTGTAGTAAGATTGCAGCAGTTTGTCCAACAATCTGTACAATTTCATCATACCTTTTCATATTACCATCCTGATTAAATAAATCTCCTACCCTTACAATACCTTGGTCAATCCATTTTTTGAAATACACATTTGATCTTTTGAATTGTATGTTCATATTATTCCATAAAACATCTTGCTTTGAAACTCTATTTTTTACCTTGATGTCTCTATTGTTGAGCCATTCTTTGATTAAATATCTATAGAACTCTGGAAGTTTTTCTATTTCTACTTTACTTTTGAGATTCTGATAATTTGTTTGGTATTCAAATATAAGTGACCCATGTCCAGATACTTTCAAAAAATGCTTAAACAAATTGTGCCAAGTTGCTCGTTGTGTAAGAGAAAATCTCTTTACCCAGGTCATGATCATTGTGCTTTAGATTACATTCATATCAATCATATTTATACCCCCATTTACACATTTTTGCCGAAGAATTTTTCTTTTTATACGTTCACCTCCTGTCCCCTTACTATTTTTCCATAAAAATTGGTATAACATGTGATTAATGCTATCTAATATTTTTTGAGGTGCTTTAAATACCATCAGCATATTTGTTATTTGGGATGCTATTAAAGATTTGATTAAAGTGAATTTTCCAATGAGGCTTATATTTCTTTTTGACCACAACTTTATTAATTCTTTCATTCTATTTATTTTATGGTTCCAGTTCATTTCAATTTTGCTAGCTTCGCATGAATTAGAGAATGTGATTCCTAAAATTTTTAATTTGGCATTTTCTCCATGTTTCCAAGTTATATTACCTGGTGAATCCCTAGAGTTTTTATTTTGCCCAAGCCACATTGCTTGTGATTTTTCTTTATTTAGCTTTAAACCTGTGGTCAAATAGAACTTGTCAGACTCTTTCATGAGTTCTTTAAGTGATGAGCTGTCTTTAAGAAATACTGTAGCATCATCTGCATATGTGGTAATTTTGACAACAGTTTCATTTTCTATATTTATCCCTTTAATATTATCATTTTGCCTAATTTTGCTTGAAAATATCTCTGTAGCTAATATAAAAATCAGTGCACTTAAAGGACAGCCTTGGCGAAGACCTTGTTTTAGTTCAAACCACTGAGTAAAATACCCATTATTCGTTACTGCTGATGTTGTATTTTTATTAAAAACCTGAATCCATTTAATAAAGCTTTCCCCAAAATTATACTTTTTCAACATGTCAAAAATGAACGTTTTAGATATTGAGTCAAATGCCCGGGAATAATCTAATGCAACAATCATTGCTGGTAAGTTATCTGTTTCAATATAATTCAATACGTCATCAATAAGTCTAAGATTAAGATGAATTCCTCGCTCTTTCATGTACGCATTTTGATCAGATTCAACCAATTTTTTAATTACTGTTTGTAACCTTTGAGCTAGTACCGATGCTCCTATTTTATAGTCAACACATGTCAATGAAATTGGGCGAAAACTTTTTAATTTATTCCTTGGTAGTTCTTTCCCCTTTAAAAGCAATGTAATGATACCCTTTCTCTGGCTGCATGACAGTTGTCCTTTTTGATATGCAAAGTTTAAAGAGTTTATTAGAAGCATTTTGACTCTCGACCAGAATACCTTATAAAAGGCTGGTGTAAGTCCATCTATACCAGGACTTGTATCATTTTTCATATTTTTTAAACATTTTGCACATTCTTCCAAAGATATGTCACCTTCACATAGTTTCATATCATCATTATTGAGTTTTGGAATATTGATATCTTCAATAAAATCATTTAATGTATATATTATGTCATCATTCACTTGATATAAATTCTTGTAATATTCAAATAAGGTATCAAGTACTTCGCTTGTGCAAGATGTCAGTGTTCCATCCGCTTTTTCCAAATGCTCAATTGTTTTCATTTTTGCATTAAACTTTTCAATTCCCAGAAAAAAGCTTGTATTCTTTTCACCCTTTTCTACCCAATCAATTTTTGAACGAATCTGAGCACCTTTTGCTTTATTATCTGTTGCTAATTCAAATTTCAAATTTAATTTATTTTCAATTTTTTTACATTCTGGGTCATTGGGGGCCTTTGCCAACCTCATTTGTGCTAAATTCAACTCATGTTCCAAGAGTTTCAGGTCATTTTTTTGACTTGTTGCACGTTTTTGACAAAATAAAATAGTTTTTTGTTTGATTTCACTTTTGCATGCATCCCACAATGTTTGAGGATTCAGCTGATCAAAATCTTGAGTGATGTTTTCAATTAAATTATTTATAAGTGATACATATTGCTTGTCCTTCAAAAGGCTATTATTGAATTTCCAAGATCCCTTTCCCCTATCTTTTGATCCAAAAATTACATTTGCACATACTGTTTTATGGTCTGATTTTGCACACGGATATAGATTTGCACTCACAGTCTTATTCGCTAATCCATTAGAAACAAATAAATAATCTAACCTTCTAGCTATAAATGGATT
This sequence comes from Owenia fusiformis, assembly GCA_903813345.2. Taxonomy (NCBI): domain Eukaryota; kingdom Metazoa; phylum Annelida; class Polychaeta; order Sabellida; family Oweniidae; genus Owenia; species Owenia fusiformis. The sequence continues at coordinate 31,931,691 of CAIIXF020000003.1, read as the reverse complement.
TTTTTGACACCAAGAGTATTCTTTAACATCCTCATTATGATTACGCCAAATGTCATTAAGATTATTAACATTTACAAACCTATTAAGATGTTCAACTACCTTTGTGCTATGTTTTTTACCAGATATAATATCAATATCATTATTCATGACGCAATTCATATCACCACCAACTATAATTTCAATATTCTCATCATTTATCTTATCTACCAATCCATTAAGGCTATGCAAAAATTCTATCTTTTCATTGTCTCTATTTGGAGCATAACAATTTACCAATGCAGTAGTAGTAGTACCCTCAGTTTTTATTTTCATAACTTGAATTCTACCTTGTTCATATTGTTTTGGCTCTTCAAGTATATCAACATCCAATTTCTTATTAATCAGAATCACTTGACCTTTACTGTGTGCTGAACCAGCAAACCCATAAATTTCACCATTCCATTGCATTCTCCAGATATTATGAATGTTCTCACTATAATGTGTTTCTTGAAGAAAGACTATTGAAAAATTATTTTGCTTAAACCAATCAAATATGGCTTTTCTTTTCCTTACATTTGTTTTAATACCCCGTACATTTAAAGATCCAACTTTCATATGGTGAATGCATTAGAGTGAAAAGATGGTCATTTTACTTCTTTTTAGGGTTTTTCTTAGATGGTTTTTCAATGCTAGATGGTGTTAGGTCTTTCCTCTTCTTATTATTCCCTCTTTGCTTTGGTGTTTTATTGTCCGATGATTCATTGTCTTTTTGCTCGTTCAATTCTTCAGTTTTGGTGTTTTGATTGTCGTTTTTGTTTTTTGTGGTTTTTTGGTCTTTTGTGTCTTCTCGTTCTTCCTCCTCACTTGTGTTATCATCTTTATCTTGAATGGTTTCGTTTTCACTTTCACTTTCATCTTCCTCTATCGCATCTGGTTTCTTTGCTTCTGGTTCTGCTTTCCTTTGAGTTTCATTTTGTATCTCGTTCAGTGGGCAATCTCGCATGAAATGCCCGGATCTATGACATTTCCGGCAAGTCTCATTCTGGAGCCTGCCTGCTCTACGGTTAGCCTCACAATCACGTCCTGTGTGCCCTATGACTTTGCAACGGGTACAGTTGATTGGCTGGGAATTTATGTATATGGTTGTGTCAATGTCAATGAGACTTTCTCTATCAAATGGGTCGGAGGTAGTGAACACATTATATCGGGGAAATATGACTCCTTCTTTAACATGGCCATAAAGGAATCTGTTCCCAGAGTTTATACGAATATTTCCTTCTATCTTGTACGCATACTGGATGGGTGTTACAATGTCAACTTTCTCGCTAATCCAATCAGACACTTCAGCATTTGAAATGTGTAAAGGAATCCCATGAATGGAAACACGTTCAGGAGGTTGATATACTGCTCTGGTATAGCTGACTAACTGCATTAATTGACCTTGTATTGTAATTTGGCCAATAGCTAGAAGTTCACCCTTTACCTCTAAATTCCTGCAATACACTATCGCTATATTTCTTCCTTTTATCCTAACCATCTGAACACCTTTTATGTCTTCATTTTCAATACTTTTCTCATCAAGTTCATGATATAGTAACTTTGCGATTTCTACTTCTTTGATATAAATTCTATCCAGATCGATCTTTATCCACAAGTCTGTATCACTATATGCATCCATGATTTCAGTAACTTTAATTCAAATCAACTATTATCTTGAGATGGTCCCTCAGTTGAAAAGATCAAGGTGTGTATACTACACTACCTTTGTGCTCTGAATAACCTTAGTGTTTTACATGTATGGCTTTGAGCCAAAAGATTTATGTGGTGTTATGATGTCCACTAATATCACATAAATTCAATATGAAAAGTTTATACTTATTATTGCAGACTGTTCCTCCAATAAATATCCAAAAAAGTTGAATCCTATTGTTCCCTGATAGTTTATAATCCTTCCTATTCTAAAAGTTTTTGAATTTTTGTCCAAATAAATGCGTTATTTCACTTTTTCTGGAGCTCAAAATTGCATGTGTATTTCCTAATTAAGGGGTCGTATCATGCCTGGTATGAAACATGCCGACGCGTGCTACATGACATCTGGGTGCAATTACACATCATGTGGGTACATGCTATGTAACAAGTGGGTGCATGTTATGTAGTAAGTGATCAATCATGAACATGAGTGAAACTGTATACCCAAGTTGGAAGTAGTACATTACCAACTTATGAAATAGAGTTTACACAAATATTGTATTCACTAAATATATTTTTCATATTGACCCCCTACCCCATGTTGGAGAAGTGTTGGGGTTCTTGTGTTTTTTTCTTGACAACAATTTGACACATCAATGTCATACTTTCCTGATCTATCAAATGCTACTTTAGCAATGTTGTGGAATTCTTTCATTTGCATCAATACCAGGTCGTTCAATAAGTTCACGGAAAAATGCTCTCATTTCAAAGATTCTTGATATTTTCCTATAAAATGTTCACACAATGTGCAAAAACTACTTTCGGATTGATTCTTAAAATATCAGCATCTATAATTTAATTGGTCAAAGTACCCAAAAGTATTAGCATCCTTTTCACTTGACTGTAGCTCCTCTTCAATCTCGGACAACCTTACAACAGACAGGCTAATAAGGCAACAAGAGACCAACATAAAAGTACAGTTATGCCATAAATTACAATTTTTAAATACTCGTAAGTAACATAGTACTGTCTGATGATAACAAATACATAAATACACTTACTTTTGCATCTTATTTCAACTGGAATACAACTTGCTTTGCCTATAAAAAGGGTTATTCAAAAGTTCTAAACGTCACGTCACGTCATGTGGTACTCTTATACCAGTCCTTGAAAATTGCGGACGTGTATTTTTATAATCTCAAATAAAATAGAATTAGTGTCAGAATGGAAAGGTATGCTCTCTTTTATGATCAATATTTTATCGCTCTGAGTTGAAATTGATTTGAGAGATTAGAAAAAATATTAGTTATGGCTGACAGGCTGTGTAATTAAGTAAAGCCGAAAGTTAATGTATGCAAGGAAGTAGACAGAGAGAGTATTTAAAAAAAAGAAATCAATTCTGAGAATTTCGAGGATAGCAAGTACAGAGGTGCGATGCTTTCAAAATCTTCTATACAAGTCTTAATTGTTTTTATATTATTTCAAATGATTATTATGGGGATGCACGTGTACTCAACGTTGCACGTTCCCCTGTTTGAACTTGCACGTAATAACAGAAGCTCTGAACATATAAAGATTGAATGTAACGATTCAAATACAAAGTTTCTGACGATTTTTACAACATTTTCAGAAAGGGAATTCACACGTTTCCGAATTCAGAATAACACACTTTGTAACTACGAGAAGTTTCCGAAACATTTGACCGAGCGAGCTATCTTTGCAAGTGATGGCTTCCATTTACGAAGACATGGTAAATGTTGGCTGGAAACAGTTCCAAATAAGAATGACTCTGATTGGAACATTATCAAACTGGAACCCCATATGACTGCAGCCGGTAGACCTGTCCTGAGACAAATGTTCATTGAGTCCCAAAAAAGATTCAACACAGACCTCTACATGTATTCCAACGGTGATATATTATTTCATGCTGATAAACTGATCACATCCCTTGAGGAAATCAAAAGATTCACGAGATTTAACAACATCAGGAGATTTATAGTGTTTGGGGCAAGGTATGCGGCAAAGTTTTTTTCAACACATGATAGAACTATTGAAATAATTTCTGGATCCGATGAAGAAATCATTCAACGTGGCCAAGGTACCAAAATCGATCAATTAGATGCTCAGGATTACTTCATCACAAGTAAAACCAGTTTCCCATGGGATGCTGTGCCTGATTACGTCATCAGCCTTCCTGCCTTTGACAACTGGTTACTTATGTTCAGTAACAAAGCAGACATTGCAACATTTGACATCACTGCCACTAACCTTGCAGTTCACCAAGCAGGGGCTCCAAAATTCGAAGACAGTAATTACAGGAAGTCTATGTCAAGTAATAGGAAATTATGGAATGAATCAATTATATCATATGTTGGTAGCGCTTTAAATTGTTGCAAGTGGAAAACTGTGTATAATAAGGAAGGTAAAGTTATAATAGTAAAAAATCCAGCATTCAATAACAAATGTATTGCAAGATTGAAAATCCCCGTTGAAAACTTTTTGGACGAGAAGATTTTTGAGGGTTAACAATTAGTTTTCAAAACTTCCTCCCACAAATACATATATTCGGACTCAAATGATTTTTAAAGACAATTCCTTAAAGTTACACGTTTCTCATTTGCAAAACTATAAGCTTGACAATGTCATGCTTGTCCTAACAGGGTGGAAGATGGGTAGAATAAGCCAAGCTGAGAAAACTAAACTAATAGAGAAATGTATCAAAGACACACTAAAGAAAGCAAAAAAGCTTTCTAAATAATAACAATATAGGCCATCGTATTTTTGCCTTACATAGTTACAGTTATACTTACCTTAATAATTCCATATTGACCTAATTAAGGTCTTATTTCAAGACGTTTATACCCAATGGTACACAGGACTTATTTTCTGTTAAGTGAAAGATTTAAGCTTTTGAAATGAACATGAAAGAACATACTTACCTTTCTACATCTCCAAATATCTAATTACCTGTACACTTTAATGGGCAATTTTTGCAAACACATATAAACAATTGAGCAATGCATGCAAATATACAGCTCATGGACAATGTAATTTCAAAAACAAAAACATATTAGTTAGCTACTTACCTAACTTCAAATTTTGAGCATGCACACTAATTTAATGTGAACTCAAATTGTATGTGTGATTGTAATACCCCCCCCCCCCCCCATTCAATGTTTTTGTTTTGTTTTTATTTTCATACTTACAAGGCGGTTTCTCTTCAATCATTGCCTGCCTAAGAGAAATATCTCTAGTAGTGAACATTTACCACTATGTAAATATGTTTTTGTTTAAGTTTATTGCTCTTTCTTCTTTCCCTTCTTTGCACTTTATTCCTTCTATGAGTCATATTTATCTCTATGTAAAGCCTGACTATGGTTAATACAAATGAATACCATCAGAGGCAGTTGCCTTATTATGATGTTCCTAGCTCCTTTGAGTTACAGACATTAGCTCCATCCTCAGTCAAATCTTTTAACTTTGAAAATATGCTTTTTAATCCCTTGGACTTAAATAACATAGGTTTAAACGAAGACTTAAACGCGAATGACATGATTACAAATCAATATATGAATCAATGTAATTATAGAAATTCCCACCAAATGAAACAATTATTTAAAGATAACAATGATTTTTCAATTTTGCACATGAACATGCGAAGTTTACCCTGTAATGAAATGAATTTTGAGGAACTTGATTCTTTGATTGATGCAAAGAAGCATTTTTCTATAATAGCGATGACTGAAACATGGTTGCATCCTGAAATTGAACAATTATATCAACATGAACATTTTAACGCTGTTTTTAAATCAAGACCTGAAAAATTGGGAGGTGGAGTTTGCATGTATGTAAATGAACGCCTAAATTTTAAGGTTAGAAATGATATTATTTTCCCTCAGGAAGACCAAAAATGTTGTGACATTCTGACAATTGAAATTACTGAACAAGATAAAAATATTTTAATATCAACAATATACAAACCTCCCAACATATGTATACAAGATTTTAACTCCAATTTAGAGACATTTTTAGAAAACATAATGAAAGAAAAAAAGGTAACATACCACTTTTAAATCAAATCCATGGATAACAGAAGGTATTATTTCATCATCTAAAAGGAAACTTTTACTTTATAAACTATTTCTGAAGTACCCCAGTAACCAAAATGAAAGCAATTATAAAACATTTTCAAACACTTTAAAGAAAATTGTTAAAACATCAAAAAAAGAATACTATAAAAATGAATTCAGTCAATCAATGGGTAATATAAAAAAGACATGGAAACTTATTGATAGGGTCATGGGTAGGAACAAAAAAGCCACAAAATTACCAAAAATGATGTATAATGGACATTATTTAGATAACTCTGATGACACAGCCAACAAATTCAATGACTTTTTCACAGACATTGGTCCAAAATTATCTGAAAAAATTCCACAACCCGAAGGAGTTCATTTTGAACATTTTTTACCCCACACTGAGAGAAACATTCAATCAATCTTCCTTAACCCTGTTACTCATGAAGAGATCATAAATATAATATCAAATTTAAAAGACAGCTCAGCTGGCCTTAATGATATAAAACCTGAACTTGTCAAAGTTGCAAAAAAATATCTATACATACCAATGACCTATATATGTAATTTATCCTTAGAACATGGTGTATTTCCCTCAGAAATGAAAAATGCAAAAATAATCCCCATTTTCAAAAAAGGAGAGCCAGACAAATTTACAAATTACCGACCCATTTCTATTCTAGATGTATTCTCAAAAATACTAGAAAAAATAATGCATGCTCGCGTGATTAAATTTATTAACAAACATAAACTTTTATATAAAAACCAATTTGGATATTTAGAAAACAGATCCCCGGAATTAGCTATTTTAACATTTCTTGAACAAATACGATATGCACTAGAAAACAAAAATATATGTCTAGGCGTATTCCTAGACCTATCAAAAGCCTTTGATACTGTCAATCACAACATTTTATTTTCTAAATTAGAATATTATGGAATCAGGGGTATAGCTTTAGATTGGTTCAAATCATATATGACTAATAGAAAACAATTTACATTTTATAATAATAGTATGTCAAATGAAAGAACATTACTTTGTGGCGTGCCACAAGGTTCTGTATTAGGCCCTCTTTTATTTTTACTTTTTATAAATGACATTTATAGAGTGTCCAAGGATTTAAATTTTATGTTATTCGCAGACGATACTAATATTTTATATTCTGGAAAAAATGAATTAGATGTATTCAACAAAATGAATGAAGAACTGACAAAATTAGCAATCTGGTTCAATGTAAATAAATTGTCATTAAATATTGAAAAGACAAAATATATGACTTTTACACAAAGAGTAAAACTTAACCAAGGTCTTTCCATAAAAATTGCTAAAAAACAAATCGAATGTGTTGACAAAATTAGTTTCTTGGGAGTTATCATTGATGAGAAACTCAGTTGGAAAGACCACATCAAGTACTTACAGATGAAAATATCAAGAACATTAGGAATCTTATACAAAGTTAAAGACAAACTATCTCAAAATAGCTTAATTTCTATTTATAACTCACTAATATATTCAAACCTATCATATTGCAACTTGATTTGGGGCAATGCCACCAAAACATCCCTTGACCCATTATTTAAATTACAAAAACGCTTTCTGAGAATTTTGACAACCACACCTCTTAAAGAACACATTTCACACAATTTTAAAAAATTTTCGATTCTCAAACTATGTGATATTCATAAACTCTCAGTTGTATCTTTTGTACAAAAATGCATACATGAGGTTAACACAGTTATGATTTCCCACTTTAGTAATTATTTTATGAAAAATCAAGAGTGCCATAATTACCATACTAGAAGAAAGGAAAATATCCATCGAATAAAATCACGCAATACTTTAACAGAAAACTCAATAAAAGTCGAAGGAGCAAAATTTTGGAACGTGTTACCCGCTGAATTAAAACAAATACAAAACAATAAGAAATTTAAAACACAGTTAAAGTTATACCTAATTCAGAATTATCAATCTTAATACGTATAACCTATTATCCAATGATGTTATATAAAGTGTTTAAAAAAGCGATTGAGAAGGAACTTTTATTTTAACCACTCAAAATGTTGTTCAACACGTTGGTTAGTGGTGCAGGGTGACATCCTAGGGGGTACATGGGCCAACTAGGGGTTAAACTGCATCATTGACTAACATGGACGATTGTTATAGAGATTAGACACATTGAACCCATAATTGCAAACTCTCCCTTCAAATGACTCCCTTTTCTTTTTCTTTTGTACCTTTTCTATTTCCAATAAACATTTATTAAAACTATTGTGTAATTTAATACACTTATTTTAAGTGTCATTGCATTTTCATTATTTTTCCATCAAAACTGTATGTTATTGTAAAAATTGACTAAACTGAAATATATATATTATTATTATTATTAAAAAAAACAACAAGAAAATATACATGAATATTGAAATAAATTGGTTACAAGTTCACAGTTGAACTAAAATATACTAAGTAGTAACAAAGAAATTTCGATTTCATTAAATGAATTAAGAAACGTGTAAACACCACAAAGGAATTTATTTACCGATTCGGGTAATATTCAAAATATGTTTATAATCTCTATTCAAGAGGAAATTTTCAAGGTGTGGCCTCACAATTCTAAGAATTCAAGAATGGGGTTTTCAGTTGAGACAAGTATATGGTCAGTTAACCCCCCTATCACACCAAACTAGTTCTTACCCGTTCTTACCAGTCCTACGAAAACGTCGTAAAACGGGCTCAATCTGGCTGTGATCGGGAAATATGTCTGAAATAATTAGCTTCTTCGTTCTTAAACAGTCTTCGATACGTCCATCTCGTTCGCAGTTCGTTCAGGTCGGACCACGTCGGTGTGCAACGTAGTATAACGCGTCCCTTAGTCTAGAAGGTCAACATGACCTGATTACAGAACGGTATGGTCGCCATCGAATTTTGAATCGATTCAAAATTCTAAAATCACATTCCCGTCTGAGAACGTTCATAAAGTTCGTAAATAGACCTTCGAAAGTTGCAGCTACGTTCATTCCGTTCGCACACAGTTTAAACCCAGTTTTGAAGAACGCAGTGGCAACTTGTTTGGTGTGATAGCTATATTTTTGCTAACTCGTTCATAAACAGTGTTAAATACGTTCTTAATCAGTTTAAACACGTTTGCAATTAGTTCTACCTCGTTCTCAACACGTCCTCGGACAGTTCAACTCGTTGTTAAAACGTCCCTAGTAGGATTGAAGTACGACGGTTCCGTTCGTAGTACGCCCAGCTCGTCGTTAGTACGTTGTCATTCGTTCTAATTGTAGAACGTGACGACCACGAGAACATTTTGAGCATTGTCTAAGTTCTAGAGGACCTACCCGTTCGAGTACGTTCGATGAAGTTTGTAAATAGATACCAAACGGTTCTCAGTAGGTCCAGTCCGTTCGTACACAGTTGAAGCCCGTTTTCGAGAACGTAGTGAGATCTAGTTTGGTGTGATAGTAGGGTAAGGTATGTTTCTGGTAAATTGGGTCAATTTTTTACCATCTGAGTCAAATGTCATTATCTGGGTCAAACCTTTTATTTTCAAAATTTTTCATTTATTCCGCAATGCTTTAATGTTTTTGCTTGAATTTATATACATCGTATTCCATATAAAAAGTAAAAATTCATAATACTTGATTTTGAGTCTAACTGAAATATTTTGTCACAAATATTAATTAAATACGCAAATAGCCTGTTTTATTAAATGAGACTAGGGCAAAAAATCTATTCATTAAATCTAAAGCCTAGACGATATCTTCTGTAATCAAGGTGGTTTTGGTACACTTCCGCAATTATAAAAACAAAAACATAGACTAAGTTATTAATCTTTTGTTATCATATCAGATTAAGTCAGTTTTGTCTCCGATTGTTATGCAGGTGTGTGTATCGACTCCAGTGAACAACATTAAGTGAATCAATCCTTGAAATTCCCAAATTCATTCCAAATTCTGGCCGTTAACCCCCCCCCCCTCCCCCATGTCTCTTAATTACATTTATTTTGCAAATGATATATAAATTATAGATTAAAATATTTCATTTTCGAATTGCACAAAGGGCAACATGTGAAGATAAAACCGCGATCCTAAAGCTACTTGCGAAACAAAGTGGTTTATGGTCCCCAATATCATTATTATATTAATACCAATACAATGTACCTCTATCAATATCATAAATTCACTCCTTTTTAATATCAATAGTCAAACAAATTAAGCAGTATGCTACAGTTGGTTATCAATCGGAGTTCACGACCTATTGATTACTCTTTAATACAAAATTTAACCATTTTAGAATGGGTAACTCACACCCCCCCGTCCATGTCCATGAAGTGCGTAGACTGACATAATAGTGTCATTTATTAATTAAACATCACTGATTTATGTTGAGACATTCAGTGCGATTATTTCATTTCTTTGTTCAAAAAGTTAAAGCACCAATTAAATACATATTTTTATCACACAAAAGGGGCAGAATACTTGACCTTGTATCAATTCATATCCCGATAATTCTTTACAAGGGAATGTTTCTTATTAAAACACAAGCAGCGCCTAGGCGTCGATGGGGGGGGGTCAATCCAGTGTTCTCAGGCTATGTACAGCCAGTATCCTGTTTATGTAAAAACCCTACGTTCCCGAATCACAATCAGACAATTAATTAGTATATTTGCTGTGTCTAGCAATTGATCATAGAATTAGATGTTGCGAAAACTATGGGAACTTGTACCTGTCTGTTTATGGATAGGCTGGGAAAGAACAGCAGAGAGAATGGTACATTCGATTGAATATGCTTGTTTTGCCCAATTGTGTATTAAAATGCCCCTCATTTATCATATGTATGGTCACAAGTTAAGTCGGCGATAATTTGTATTGACTTAACTTGAAACAAATTACTCCGAAATCCAAATACTCATCGAAAAGTAAGGTTATCTTTATATTAAGCTAATACAAAATAAATATATAAATAGGCCTGATGTATCAGTGTTTTCAAAGTTTATTGCACGTTTTATCCTTGAAACGCCTTTCTTTTTCTTATCATGATATGTATTTCCTTCACTTAGGATCAATGCGTCGATTAGCATTGCCTGTAACTGATTTATATTTTCAAAAGGCGGCATGAAATTGCCAAAATGTTTAAATAAGTCAATGTGTCAGCGTACATACAAAATAGTCTGTTTAATATTTGCTACATGTACTTGTTCCAAACAGTCTGCGAAAGAATGATTAAAAAATATATCAATTAAAAGTATCAGAGAAAATACTTGCAATCGTTAAAATACTGTAAGTATTGCTATAGGTAATTAGGTTAGTTGTTTACACATAATTATGTTGTTCAGTGTGCCAAGAGCGTGTCAAGAGATTCCATTAATTGTCACAGGGCGTGTAAAGACTTTTTGACATGGTCTTTACACGTCTTTGCACTGCGTGTGCCAAGAAGTGCAAAGAGGTGTAAAGAGTTGAATTCATCGCGTGTCAAGAGGTGTAAATAATTGGCACGTTTAGAAACCCGGCGTGTAAAGACCAGTTTCTAGACGTGTCAAGAGTTGGAATCCCATATTTCACGCAGTGACTGTGAAAAGGAGATATGAACATTGAAGGAAACGTGAAAGAAACATTGTATGATATTCATGTGTAAATAATATAATAATTCTCAAACCTGTACAGTTTCATTACTAGTGCATGGTAATATATTAATAAATAAAGAGTATAAATGAATAATTGAGGACATCGTTATATTATAATTAAGAAGAGTAACTGTTGTAATAAAGTTCATTCAAAGTTTGCAAATACCAACTTGTGTTGAAATACATTCATTTACAGTGAGATGTTAATGTGGGAAAGTTGAACATTGCTAACAATGAAAATGACATACTGAGTGTATACCAATGCCATGATACATTGAGATGTATATGTGGAAAAGATAAACATTGTTAACAATAAAAATGACATACTGAGTGTATACCAATGCCAATGCCATGATACAGTGAGATGTATATGTGGAAAAGATAAGCATTTCTAACAATGAAAATGACATACTGTGTGTATACCAATGCCAATGCCATGATACATTGAGATGTTTATGTGGAAAAGATAAACATTGTTAACAATGAAAATGACATACTGTGTGTATACCAATGCCAATGCCATGATACAGTGAGGTGTCTTTGTGGGAAAGATAAACAATGTTAACAATGAAAATGACATATTACTGTGTATATACCAATGCAAATACCATAATACAGTGAAGTGTCTATGTGGGAAAGATAAACATTGCTAACAATGAAAATGACATACTGAGTGTATACCAATGCCATGATACATTGAGATGTATATGTGGAAAAGATAAACATTTCTAATAATGAAAATGACATACTGTGTTTATACCAATGCCTATGCAATGATACAGTGAGGTGTCTATGTCGGAAAGATAAACATTGCTAACAATGAAAATGCCATACTATGTATACAAATGCCAATGCTATTATGCTCGTAAGATGTTTATCTGGGGTTGTTTTGAATTTGCTATACTGTGTTTTCTTATCCTTAATGGTATCTGCACCATCCGATCATACACTCCCCTCCATAAGTTTGGCAACTTTTGTAGATTTTTGTGTGATCGACATTTCAACCTGGAAATTTTGACAATACGTTTGATTATATAACTTCACTGATATATTGAGCAAAGTCATGAAATCATGGTATTATGTTCGTCTGGTGTTTGCAGTCATCTTTACGTAGCGTTGGACTTGTACTTAAATATAGGATCGATGTTGTTAAGGCTTAATCTTTGAGAGGTTCAATCGAATGCCGGTTTCAAGGCAAGCTATTAGAGAGGTTAAGCTACACGTATTAAACAAAACCAGTAACGTGAACTCAATGCGCTCGCAGATAAATGACGCAAGGTTTGTTTATTTTCTGTGGTCCAGCGTGAAGTTTACAGGTCTTTACACGAGATTATCATATTGGTGCAATTTACAGACGCGTATATGAGTAAATGACAACTTCAAATGTGATCGCTTTGTTTCATTTCGTAATATAAATAGGAAGGGCTAGTTTAATATCCGGGGCTTAGTACAGTATGTACACTAAACGAAATGAAATGACAACCAGAGCCTTCTATTGCCTTATCACTACATTTGATTTGCGAACGATGCATTTTCTTTGTATTACGCCCTCCCTTGATATGAGCAAAAATGATACTAAAGTGATTAATTGTGTTTGAATATGAAATAAAGCAAAAAAATTTTTAAAAAAACATAAATTTATTCGACTTACTGTATTTGAACCCAGGCCCAACGGACACGAGTCCCTAAGTTCTAACCATTACACGGCCATAGAGCCATGACACTTACAGTTACCACATAAATATAGCTCGACGTCCACTGGCATGGTTTCAGACGTGTAGCTTAACAGAAAATCTTCTTAAACGTGTACTTGAGCGTGTACTTACGCGTTCAGGTTCACGGTTTGCATTAGAACGTGTAGCTTAACCTCTTTATTGTAAGTGTTAGTTGACGGGAAAGTTGACGATATATGTCACGGCTTTCGCTAATATGGCAAAGGATGCGGTACCAGCTGTAGTGACTAGAATACCTCGATCTAAACAACTCATCTTGATTTTCCCGTCTGGGAGTAACTGTTCAAGTGCATTGGTTCACCGTTGGTACCTCCTTGAAGATCTTTAGAGTAGGTTTCTGGTCTCTCTATAGTCGCACAGCAACAACGACTCTCTTGAAATATTCCATTGGTTCAGGGACAGGCTTACGGGTTACCATGTAGTAGAGCTTCTGGGTGAGTGGCAGTTGAGGAGGCGGAGCTTCACGACCGAGAGCCCAGAATCGCAAGATGTCATATTTGTCAGGGTTTACACTCACCTAAAGAAATATTATAAAAAATGACATAATAAGTCATTCAAAGAACATTGTGAAACAATAATTCAATGCATTATAATATAAAATGCCTCCTAAATACTACAAAGTCCACAGAAAATTAGGTCACTTTAAAATAGTTTTGACATTATAATAAAAACATTTTGGGGTAGTGCATGTTTTAAACAAGTGAAAGGCCACCAATTTGTATAGATTATGTTTACAATTAGGCAGAAAACATAAGACAAAAATTAATTCCATACCAGAACTCCCTCACTTGCAGTATGTTCAGCTAGGGCCTTTTCTACAATGTGTTTGGGAATTTCACGAAAATTGGCTTTTTCCATGATGCTAGTCAACTTCTGCAAGAGCCAGAATTCATTGTCAATTCTCTCTCTGCGGTTCCATTGTCGAGTTGCAACTGTGTCTTTGTCAGGGTTGATGGGGTCAAAAAGACTAAATATAGTGTTTTTTTAATGTAGAATTATAGATAGAATTAGTAAAATACTGTATTTGGACTTCATTTCAGATGGGCTTCTTAGAATATTTAAATAACCATAAAAGCAATTTTTCAAAAAGGTTTTATTTTGTCAGTTAAAACACATCTAAAATGTATTTCTCTGTATTTTTTCTGAAAATAATTATTAAAGATATTTTTGTAAACTTTTGGAGCTCAGCCTGCACCTAGGAACACCATGTTTTCAATACCTTCAGTTCCTGTCTTACGTCTAAGAACTTATTCTCCACTGCACTGTCCAGGTGACCAGAGAACTCTTCAAACTTCTTGCGTTCCTCCTCTTACGGGAAGTCCTTCTGTTGCATCATGTAACGAAAAAAACGACCATCTTGTAAGAGGTATAAATCGCTCTTACAAGAAACTCTGAAGAAATTAAGACAATTGTGATTTTATGAATATTTTGTTTTTTTCAAAAAAATCCACCCGAGCAAGTTCATGGGTCACTTTTTGTCCCATAAAATTATGTTTTATCCCCACCCTCAAGGGGTAGCAGGGGGACCAAACCAAAAAATTATTTTGAAAACAGTTTTTCATGTAACGAAAAAATTGTTTCCAGTGTTTTTTATTGTATTACTTTGCAAGATCTTTTCATATTTATTGATGGAAAAAATCAAGAAGAGAGCTCTGATATTATTTTACAGGTTCAATGAATTTCAATATACAAGAATCCATTAATATTGAGAAAAAATTATTTGTCCAGTCAGCCTGGAAACAAGAAGGGGAGATAGTCCAGGATCTTCTTGTTTGAATCCCTGCAGCCATCAGTATTTCAATACTGATTGATTGATTTTAGAGTGCAAGTTTGTCGCTCACTTTTTGCCCCATTTATCGAAACTTTCCTGGAAAAATTCAAGACAATATTTTCAAACTCCACTCTGGTCCCCTTGTTGGTGAACTATGTTTCTTGTTAAAAAATAAGCATTGAACTGTATTGTATTTACCACCAATAAAGGCGAGCAATACCTCTTAGGTATATACTGTATATATAGATACGCCATACGTATGTGCTTTAAATGGCATCTATTCCAGGTTATTATGATTTTTCAGGGTCACCCTGTACTTACCCAAATCAATATCACCACGGGTGATCGAACTCGATCATTTTGAAATCATTTACCGTAACTCTGTTAACGTAAGACATAAAATCAATTAAAGCCATACAACATGGGTGTGTCGTGTTACAGGTACAAATCACATAAAATTAGAGGAAATATATGTATGACCTTGTAAGGTACAAATCACATACAATTAATTCATGGATATAAAATATTTCATCATTGTTTGACCTTTTAATGACGCAAGTTCATTAAAATGCGATATGGACACGTTTCTAGTTCTAATTGCATTATCCATTATCGTATTACTAATAAATACATCACTTGCAAAACGTGATGGAAACGCAACACGGAAATGTAGACCAGATATTTCTAAACTTGAAAAAACTATACATGGAGAACATGTAGAATTGGCAAAGTGCTGTGAAAATAATGGAAGGATGGTGGAAAGGATTCTTGCTAAACTTGATGTCTTAGAAAAGAAGTCCAGACAACGGAATAATGGTAATACCAACTGTTCGTATACATGGTTATTAGGAAATTGAGCTTAACGTCTTGCAAAATGTATTTTTATCATGTTTGACCCAATAAATCAATAAAAAAGAAAATTATTGAAAGAAATGTGGGTCACCCCTCTATGATGCATTCATTTTTACAAAGCCACGTTGTTCCAGATGAGGAACGGCGTTCAGCATCCACAAGAGGCATTGATGATCGTCGCCATAGCAACAAGAAAGATCACAAAAAGGCGCGAGTTAAATGTGAAAACCGTGACTTCATCTGGGCACAAATGAACAATACATGTATAAAGGGACTGAACAGCACCTTATTAACATCTTCGTCTATTGCTGAGTGCAAGAAATCCTGTGATGACCAATCGTCTAATTGTATGTCAATAAGCCACAATGCTGCTACCGAAGAATGCCATCTTCAAAGTAAATATTCTGGGGTGTGGCAGGTCATCAGTCCATGCGATTTGGAAGGATGGGACTACGCTGAAAAAAGGGTCAAACCAAGTAATAAAAACTTCTAGAAATGTTAAAAACTCGAACACCACAGGGGCGGGCCAAAAATGTTCACGACATTTCGAGTTTGTTTTTTTAACATTGACGTTTATGGCAGATTAAAAAATGGAACTGAAAAAAGATGTTCATATTGAAAATTGATGCGTGTTCAGATTAGAAAGGACCTACAGAGTATATAATTTATATATGATATATAACTATAGCTTAGAATAAGAGTTGCTTTTATCTACGTACTTTTCTGATTCTAAGTCCAGTATTTGTTTTGAATAAAAAAAAGTTAAAGGAATGCAACATTCAGTGATTTTTACTCGTATTTAAAAAACACATATCATGATCATTATGTCAGATTGATTGTATTATTTGATTTTTCATTACAGATTGGAAATGGTTTGACATGCCAAACACATGCATTATGCATTCAAATGTAAAACGATTCATCACTTTGTCTTGGTTTTCCTGCAAGGCTGCCTGCGAATATGAGGAATCATTTGAATGTAGGTCGATTGAATTTGACAATAAAACCAAAGAATGCCATCTTCAAGCGAAGCACTCGGGGAATTCACCACTAAGCAGTCCATGTTATTCCAGAGGCTGGGACTATGCTGAAAGACAATTCTTTTGAAATGTACATCCTATCAGAAAGTAATAAAATACAGACATACTGTCTTGGTATACAATGTAAATGGTCTTCAGCCTTTTTGGATCGAAACAACGCTATCAACGCTTGCGTGTGTTAGACTCGAAAAAAACACATTTCATACACAAAATTCAGCGTAATTCACTGATCAACGGCAGACCGAAACTAAATGAAGTTAGTCCCATCCAAAACAAATTTCAATTTTAGCCGAACCAAATAAAGTCCTGATATTTTGCAATTTCGCTTGATTGTGAACAACTAAAAAGAAATGTTCAGCCATCTCTGAAATTGGTAAAATTCAAAAAATAGCGATGAGACAAAGTTTTATTTCTTGGAGATGAAATTAAGTGCATTGATTTAAGGATTTAAGCCCTGGACTCAGAGCAATTTCGAATGGCCATTCCTTGAAGATGTTGCTCTCCAATATTTGCACGAGATGCGGAGCACTGAGTGTTAATTTTAGGAGGCAACGTCTGAAAGTAATGGTCATTACACAATGCATCGAGTCTTGGACTTAAATTCACACATTGCAAAATATTTTCTATCATTTAATCATTTAATATCATTTTGCAAGGTTCAAGTTGGCAAACAATCAATTTCTAATCTGTTGAGTGAACTTGTCACCTTGGCAACCACATAAGGAATGATCTTGGATGGATTATTGGAATTTCATGCACAGTGCTTTTATGTGAAATACTGCGTTCGGATTGGCTGAAATTGGACATACCTTGTCTAGCTATGTGTGAATATTTGATTCTCCATTGCTAGTTTCATCGATGGCCCCCATCCTAATGGCTGGGTCACATTTGTTCCGATTCATCGGCCGGCGCCCGGGCGATTAAGTGTTTTTATCAATTCAATTTTGAACAAAATACTCAATCGGCCGGGCGCCGTAGTGAAAATCAGTCGAAGCAAATGTGACCAAGGCATAAGCAAAGCCATTATTCAACTAGTTTCATTCTGCCTGTGGACTAGTTATAATTGTGCTTAACATAGACATTAAAAACTGATTCAAATCATTAAGAGAATCATTTTTGTTACAACGTGTGTGGCCATCCAAAACAATTAGATTCAATTAATAACTCGTTAACAGCTAAAACATTTAATAATACGATGTACCTGTTGAATATTACTTTTATACATGTCAATTGTCTCAATACCTGTACGGTGGATTAGTTTAAATACATTAACATGCAAATATTCTTTCAAAAAATCGTAAAGTAATTTGCTTCAAAAACACATGTTAGAAACAAACAATTGATGTGTGAATATTATAGAAGAACACCTGTTATCAAACAGAGCAATTACCAAATATCATCTTAACTGTGACAGGCTCGATATGACATAGATGTGCTGTGACAGGCTCGATATGACATAGATGTGCTGTGACAGGCTCGATATGACACAGATGTGCTGTGACAGGCTCGAAATGACATAGATGTGCTGTGACAGGCTCGATATGACATAGATGTGCTGTGACAGGCTCGATATGACATAGATGTGCTGTGACAGGCTCGATATGACACAGATGTGCTGTGACAGGCTCGATATGACACAGATGTGCTGTGACAGGCTCGATATGACACAGATGTGCTGTGACAGGCTCGATATGACACAGATGTGCTGTGACAGGCTCGATATGACACAGATGTGCTGTGACAGGCTCGATATGACACAGATGTGCTGTGACAGGCTCGATATGACACAGATGTGCTGTGACAGGCTCGATATGACACAGATGTGCTGTGACAGGCTCGATATGACATAGATGTGCTGTGACAGGCTCGATATGACATAGATGTGCTGTGACAGGCTCGATATGACATAGATGTGCTGTGACAGGCTCGATATGACATAGATGTGCTGTGACAGGCTCGATATGACACAGATGTGCTGTGACAGGCTCGATATGACACAGATGTGCTGTGACAGGCTCGATATGACACAGATGTGCTGTGACAGGCTCGATATGACACAGATGTGCTGTGACAGGCTCGATATGACACAGATGTGCTGTGACAGGCTCGATATGACACAGATGTGCTGTGACAGGCTCGATATGACACAGATGTGCTGTGACAGGCTCGATATGACACAGATGTGCTGTGACAGGCTCGATATGACACAGATGTGCTGTGACAGGCTCGATATGACACAGATGTGCTGTGACAGGCTCGATATGACACAGATGTGCTGTTACAGGCTCGATATGACATAGATGTAGGCCCACAGTTTCAACTGAAAATACGAACGTATTATTGACAGGCCCGTAGCCAGGAGGGGGGGGGCGTCGGGGGGTTCAAAATCATGCAGTTTTCACCATTCTGACTATTTTTGAGTGATTTTTGGCCAAATTTACCAAAGTGAACTCCCCCCTAGAATTTTTTGGAAAAGTGAACCCCCTTGGAAAATTCTGGCTACGGGCCTGATTGAATCCATATATAGATCATGTATAACAAATGTTTTGTTTGAGTTATAAATCAAATACGATGACGTTATTTAAACATTACAACGTTATAATATTGTCTAATGTATAACAAGGCCTAATTGAGATCAATTGAACACAAGATGGAAACGTTTCTTATTGGATTCACTTTGGCTATAATACTTGCAAATACTGCACAAGTACAACCCCAAAAGGCATTCCGTAAGAAAGGTATTGTAGAGGATATTTCAAAACTAGGTACATCAATACATGACGAGCATGTAGCTCTAACAACGTGCTGTGAAAACAATGGCAATATGGTGAAACAAGTTCTCGCTCGACTTGATGCATTGGACTTGAAAAGTAAATGTGAACCATGTGAAAACAATGGTAAGTAGGTAAAAATGTACTTCAGGTTAAACAGTAGATAAATTCTTCATCACATAGCTCCTGGACGATTTCTCTTGAATTAATTGTTTATTGTTTTTTAGTTAAATGTCCAGTAGCCAGGGGGTGGGGGTTCAATGGGTCCCCCCGACAAAAAAGTCTTTCAAAATCATGCAGTTTTTCACCATTCTGAGCACTTTTTAAGTAATTTTGGCCATTTTTGGACCTTAATTCTCAAAAGAAAGTGAACCCCCCTTGGCAAATCCTGGCTACGGGCCTGATGTCACCGGTATAATCGGATAAAGTTGTAATGTTTATTAACTCATGCAATTCTCGTTTATATGATCCCTGAAATCTACGTCGTTAATTGCATTTTTTATGCTTCTACATCGTGCTACCGGTTTTAATGCGATATATGTATTTGGTTTGTGATACATTAGCATTACAAGTATTGGAGCAAATGGCAAATTTTGTACACTAGTATTAATATATCTGGGTTTATCCAATGATGGTTTGTTTCTCTCCTTAAATTATTTAGACTGAAAATTGAATTTTGGGCCCCATTTTCAAAATGGGTCACTTTTATTCAAGAAAAGCCCAGCTCCACCTTTGATTCCAGGTTCTACATATCCCAGAGGTCCTCAAGCATGGTATTTTTATGGAAACAACATTACAAACAGAAAAACATTTCTAGAGAGTGGTGGGAGAAAAGCCTGGGTAGACTTTGAAACTGATTTACCGCAAGGGATAGTAACATGCTTTGCAGTATATTTAGAACCTGGAGTCAATGAAGACACTGAAGTAAGACTTCAAATATGGCGTCCGATACCTCCAAGCCGAACAAAATATTTGCTAGTTTGGGAAAAAGAGGTGACATTTCTTAAAAATGAATATGGATTAAGAAAAGTAAGTATTAATCATAATTACAACATCTTAATTACAACATCCATTGTAATAGTTATCATGGTTACATAACAAGGAGTTCTTAATATGATGTCATGATTTCCATACAGTTGATATACCATTTTCTGAGTTCACCTATGGTACATATCTAAACTACATATGTGGATTGAAAGTGAACTGAGTTGTGCATGATAACAAGAAAACAATAATTTTGATGAAATACAAGTTCCATCGTAGTAACAAAACAAGGGAAAATTCTGGTTTCATTGTGTACAATCATAAATGACCTGTGCTATTTATATAGGCCTACTTTAGCATCATGGAATACCATGGCCCTCTCATCTTGCATCATAGACAGGTTTTTAGATGCGATGTGCATCAGATATGATACTTTAGGTCCTGTTAACTTTATGAAAATTAAAAATGATAGAGCGATTGGATCTGTATTTTAGGCTCCAATTGAAATAGGCATACCTGGCCTCTTAAAGCATTGAACTAATTTAGTCTGTCGTTAAGTTTAGTCATGTCCTTTCGTTGCCCAAATCTTGGTACAGGGTGAGCCAAAAAAGGGAACCCAAACAAATGTTAATAACTCAGTCATGGATTAGTGGGTTTGTTGTCATATTTGGCACAATTAAACCTTGTTCAATAGTTTTCATTCTACCAAGGTTATGTGGTCTATTCCCACTGTGTGGCCATTTTACAAAACATACTGTAAAGTACCGGCGTCGTGTCTGGAGGCCAACTTGAACGTATTAGGCAGAGTTGATCACAAAACAAGCACAGACATTTGTGTTATGGCTCTCATCTTCCTTCTTATCCTTTGTTTCAATGTTTCAATTAGCCCAAAAGATAAAAACTGGTCTCGACTTTTGCCCGGTGTTTGTGGCACGTTTTGGCATTTGGACCATGTTTTGTAAATGGCCTATAAAATCGTGACCATCGGAGATAGACCCATGAAACCGATTAGAAGGAAAGATCATTGAACAAAATTTAATTATGCTCAATTTGATTTAAATCCGTGCTAAATGGCTGAGTCGTTAACATACATTTGTACTACATTTTTGGCTCATCCTGTATATGAAAAGTATTCTTGTTTTTCAGATAAAACTCTTACTATCGGAAAGATTTCAAACCACTAGTGGGGACAAAATAGGATGGACAAATGAAGGGGACGTAAGCCCTATTAGTTTGTCCTACAATGTGAGACATTTAACGCATTTCTTACCATTGGATAACAGTCCTAACCCAAAAGTGGGAAGTGAATATGAATTTGAAAGTCTTCCCTTGGAGAGTCAGTTTTCGATAGGAGTATGGATGGATACAAGTAAGCATTTTGTCACTTTTGGTAGTTATCATGTAATGAAGTTGACTTTGTTATTTGGTTGCTTTCCATGTTTTATGTTCATCTGTATTAGATATAACAAACAGCAAGGAGGATTAGCCTCCATGGATCGAAACTCGATATTTTCCCACTGTGAAAACGTCGAAATGTCGTTATTTTCTGAAATTATAACCAACTATAAATTCAAAATAAACAGTCCAAAAGATTCGAACCAATATCTCAATCATATCTTGCCAGTTTTGGAATTTTTTGTTGGAAATAAGACCGAAATTCACGATTCAAATGTTAAAGTGAACGAAATGGGGACTGTTTGAATTCGAATTTGGAAAACATTTCCATTAGGGACAGAATATCGATGTTGCACTCTGGGAGCCAATCCTCCTTGAACAAATAGCATACTTTGAAGAGCAAAATTGCTGCAATGTAATTTACCCAGCATGTCCAAAACGTAATCGGAAAAAATCAGATTGAATGGATATAGCAGTTATCCTGAAATTTTGAAGAAAATCTATATGGCACATGCAGACATGTACGATATTGTTTTTTAGCGCTGTGCATGAGATCGTTATTTGGAAAATAGGGCTTGTTTTCCTTGACTGGTCGTGCTCTTAATTGTTTTTCTGCTTGTCATGTCTTGTAACTAATACTCTAACTCCTTCTTCCTTCTTGTACTGTCGTCACTTGTGCTTACATATTTTGCAGGCTGTCCAGAATCTCCAGATTGTCCTTCAGTACCAACAAAACGAAAAGATAGGGGCAGGAATAAAAATAATGAAGGTAATAGGGGCTAGGGAGACCACCCAACAAGAAGCATCTACCTATAAGAGGAAACCTCAATCCTATATCCAATTTACCAGTAGTCATACAGTGTAATGTAACATTGGACAACACATTGAAAACAATTCGTCCAATTTTAAAAATGGCGACACCAAACAAAATGATCACATTAAGAAAATATTCATATCTTTAACTCTCAAAACTTTCGATATCTAATTTATCATATTAACGTTTGTACTCGGGCGTTTGTACTAATTGTATTTCACATGCTCATCAGCTATATTTATTGTGCAGATGGCCAGGGAGTTTATGAGGGATGTGAAAAGCATGATTACAACTGGGCAACATTGAATAATACATGTATGAATGGAGTTAATAAAACAGTGATTAAAACTCCATCTATTGCCGAATGTAAGAAGGCCTGTGAGGAGAAATCATCGGAATGTGTGGCAATTAACCACAATGGCGTTACCGAGGAATGCCATCTTATTGTTGAGTTTACAAAGGAGTCGCAAATTCACAGTCCGTGTGAGCTTAATGGATGGGACTATGCAGAAAAGCGAGCTAAACCAAGTAAGTTCAGATATCAGATATGCAAAGCGTTCAATACATACATAATACTATAGTATATAATCGGTGACTGGTCAACTCGTACTCAAGACAAGTCGTACCCAAGACAACTCGTACCCAAGTATATATTTTGTTTTGAATCAAGCGTTGGACTGGGAATGTGAATAGATATACATATTATAATTGTAACATACTGTTCAGAATAGTTTAAAGTTTGAAGAAGAATTTTCGAAAGAAATTGATTTAATTTTGTGACATTTTGAGCTGAGTGTCAATTTAGTTTGACTATTATTTTATATTGGTCACAGATTTAGGGTGTTCGAGTGAAGGGACATATGTTTATTCCACATATTCATAATCATTTTTGTTTTATTTATGTATGAGTGTTTGGAACAAGTGTCAGATCTAATGTTGTAATTATATTTATTTATATATATGTTTTACAAAAAAATGTTGAGAACAAGCGCTTCGAGCACTTCTTTTATTTCATAAAAAAGGTGATCCAAGTTAAATCAAAATGCTTTCCTGATCCATTGAGAAAAAATGTCTTCTAAATTCAAAAAAATTGAGGCTTATTTGATTCACATTATAACATGAAAGCATTACAAACACATTTTTTTCCCTAATATGGACTAATAATACTGAAAATAATCTTGGGTACAGGTTGTCTTGGGCACCAGTTGTCTAAGGTACGAGTTGACTAGGAAGCATATAATTAATGTGTATTTTAAATGCTGATACGCGAAATGTGACTACGAGCAGAATATTTTGAATTTTCTGTTAAAGTAGAACTTGGAACTTTTCCTAAAACTGATATAATGGAAAAATGATTTTGAGAAGCGTATTTCCATGATGAATAGACTCAAAAGCTCTAGTTTTTTCTAGCAAAGCCCGCACAAAGTTCTAAAAGTCCGTAAACTTGTGCACGCCGGATACTTTTAGCTCCATTTACGTTAGAGATCATTAACAACGTCTTAAAAGTCACATTGGATTGAAAAATCCTTCAAATAGCATGTACGCGCCTAGTAAAATATCTTTTATTCCACTATCGTGGCATATATGCCCGAGGTCTCAGTGATATATGGCCCGACCTTGGGAGGGACATTGATCTCTGAGAACCGAGGGCATATGTGCCACTATAGTGATATAAACGATTTATAAAATAAATATGATGATGAAGACTGGTCAGAGAGTACCGTTTTCTTACAGAATTGACAAACAAATTTGTTTGAAAATGATTGAAATGAGTTTAGAAAAATTGCTCGCGCAGTTTTATCTTCGATTGATTGGTTATGCGACGTCAGCGCCTTGACCAATCAGAAAGTTGGCGGGCGCGGGCTTTTCAAAACTTTTATTGGCCCGCTGTCTTGTGTACACTTTGCACTATACATCATCATAGGTATGTTATAAGCATATTTATATACACGTATACATGACTAAAAGTTACTAATCTAATTACTTTTATAACTTTCCACAGGTTGGGCGTGGTTTGACATCCCAAATACGTGTATCAAGAGTTCAAACAAATTGATATTCACAGCTATATCCCTGATAACATGCAAGGCCGCCTGTGAGCACGAGGAGTCAATTAAATGCATGTCAATTGAATTCGAGGAGACTTCCAATGAATGCCATCTTCAAACTAAATACTCCGGGAACGCACAACTTAGTAGCCCATGCCACTCAAAAACCTGGCATTATGCGGAGAGACATTACTTTTATTGAAGCTTAATGCTGCACTGGTGTGTAAAGTGAACACGCATTTACAACTTGAATGAATTATGGGTTCAACTGGTTAATGATGCATCCCTGTATTCTTTAAATATATACTATTAAGTATGATCAATTCAAGTTAAATACTAATTCTGACATTTTTGGTTTTGCTACATGGCTCATCAAACATTAATACCGTTTTGTCAACATGTTTGTGTAATATTATTACCATATTTCATGTTGTGCTTTGTATGCTGGGGCAGAATATTCGGATGAAACCTATTGTATTGATCACAAATCAGTTTAAAGTGGACAAATTTTTGTTATAAGCTAATTATAATAAACAATGCTGGATTAAAATGTTACTGGTTTATTTTTTATTTATTTTATGAGATACATTATACATAAATTAAAACCAAAATGAAGACAGGAATAATAATTACAATTTGCTTAAATTGATACAGATTTTGATAATTTAACAAAATTCCCTTTCCAATGAAAAATTTGTTTTTATTTGAAGATTTTCCAAAACATTTAATTAGTTTCACATATTTCCATGAAAGAAATGCCATCTTTCTAATGGAAATGATTTTCTTCTTTAATTTGGCTTTACTTTTGAATTAGGGAATAAAAATGATTGTCAATGAATAGAGATGTACATGTAACGTGTGTTTTTGAGGTAATTTGTAATAAATATTCATATGTCATAACATGACCCACCCCCCAGGGATTATTATTCCTCTCTAAATCATTAAACAAGGAACTCGTTTAACAACTATTTTCATCATACCTTTAAATGCCAGAGTGGAAATATAATCCCAAGGGAACCATCATTTTTCATGCTTCATGCTGGAGTTCTTTAAAACTGTGCTCACTTAAGCTCCCTGATATCATATATTCTTACCTGAGATAAAAACCAGATGAATACTATAAATCCACAATTAATTGTTTTCCATTTAATTTTACTAAAACAGGATATCTTGATCTGCATATCAAATACATGTATATCTTCATGTGATATTCAATCTATCCAAACATCCATGGTATCTTAGTCAGAGCAATGTTAAGTACAAAAGCAAGTGATGATCCACATATCTGGGATTGGGATAATATATGGATAATTATCAGGACAATATGCATATCCACCTGATATCCATCCCAGAAAGAATTAAGTTGATATTGCTCTTGACAATGGTACAATGTTATTCTTCGGACAACAGGATGATAAGGAGAATATCCCTTGCCCAATACACCCCCCTTGGAAATATTCATATCATCCTTGGGAAATCCCACTACTGAACCACTACTTTATTCTAAATGGAATAGGATTTCAGGAAGTAAAACCTTGTAGATTCATTAAAAGTAGAACAGGAAGACTATTCACCAAAACTAAAATGAAATATTTGTTTTATCATTTCTGTCATATTCACACAATCTCTGATTGGGTCTATTATACGAGTCAGTAAATTTGATTTTTCCAGGAAATTCTAAAATACTGGAAAATATTCTGTAGTGAATATGCCATTTAAATAGCAGCAATCAAATGTTTCGTATTTTTGGGGAACATGGACCAATCAGGTGTGTGACATGGACCAATCAGGTTTGTGACATGGACCAATCAGGAGTGTGACATGGACCAATCAGGAGTGTGACATGGACCAATCAGATGTGTGACATGGACCAATCAGGTGTGTGACATGGACCAATCAGGTGTGTGACATGGACCAATCAGGTGTGTGACATGGACCAATCAGGTGTGTGACATGGACCAATCAGGTGTGTGACATGGACCAATCAGGTGTGTGACATGGACCAATCAGGTGTGTGACATGGACCAATCAGGTGTGTGACATGGACCAATCAGGTTTGTGACATGGACCAATCAGGTGTGTGACATGGACCAATCAGGTGTGTGACATGGACCAATCAGATGTGTGACATGGACCAATCAGGTGTGTGACATGGACCAATCAGGTGTGTGACATGAACCAATCAGGTGTGTGACATGGACCAATCAGGTGTGTGACATGGACCAATCAGGTGTGTGACATGGACCAATCAGATGTGTGACATGGACCAATCAGGTGTGTGACATGGACCAATCAGGTGTGTGACATGGACCAATCAGATGTGTGACATGGACCAATCAGATGTGTGACATGGACCAATCAGATGTGTGACATGGACCAATCAGATGTGTGACATGGACCAATCAGGTGTGTGACAAATCAGGTGTGTGACATGGACCAATCAGGTGTGTGACATGGACCAATCAGGTGTGTGACATGGACCAATCAGATGTGTGACATGGACCAATCAGGTGTGTGACATGGACCAATCAGATGTGTGACATGGACCAATCAGGTGTGTGACATGGACCAATCAGATGTGTGACATGGACCAATCAGGTGTGTGACATGGACCAATCAGGTGTGAAACATGGACCAATCAGGTGTGTGACATGGACCAATCAGGTGTGTGACATGGACCAATCAGGTGTGTGACATGGACCAATCAGATGTGTGACATGGACCAATCAGATGTGTGACATGGACCAATCAGGTGTGTGACATGGACCTATCAGGTGTGTGACATGGACCAATCAGGTGTGAAACATGGACCAATCAGGTGTGTGACATGGACCAATCAGGTGTGTGACATGGACCAATCAAGTGTGTGACATGGACCAATCAGATGTGTGACATGGACCAATCAGATGTGTGACATGGACCAATCAGGTGTGTGACAAATCAGGTGTGTGACATGGACCAATCAAGTGTGTGACATGGACCAATCAGAGAGTGGGTAATACAGCAGTGAAATAACGATGACCAATACTGCAATGGCAATGTTTAAATATGTCATGTATAGTCAAACTATTTCACCACACCTAAACAGTTTATTCGTTAGATCTAATTTCTTCCTGTTTCTCTTTGGATATATCATTTTCAAATGCACTTGTCTGTTCAGAATCATTAAACTGTTTCGTATCATTATTTGTATTTGATTTGTTTGTAGTTGAATTATTTATAGTTGTATTTTCACTGCATTTGTTATTTGTGCCGTTCTCTTGAGGCTCCTGAGAATTTGATTGACGTAAAGGTTTCCTCCCATCGTGCATCCCATTGGTCAATAAATACACAACTGCTGCAGCTTGCTCCGCCCACTTTTTAGACCGATGCCTGAAAAGGGTAAATGTAATTTTGAACATAACCTTTCACATTAGTCTTCAAGAAGATGAAGTAGATAGGAGAGGGATGAAGGGGGAGGGTGGTCCACAGACGTGTTGCATGATTTTAGTCAATATCCTATAAATATTTCAAAGATCAGGGAGTCCAGTTGAATCAATTGAATTTTTGTCTATTAGCGTTGATCAGGGAAGAATATTGCATAATCAAAGAACATGTACTTTATTCAAGAAAAGATTAAGTGAGGCATTAGCATTTCAAAATGTATCAACTGATTATACATAATTGTTCGAATGCCATATACTGACCTCAAATATACTTATAATAGACAAAGTAGTGGCTATATCAATATAATAATATAATCTGTTTAAGGTTGCTAATGCCCAAATATGAAAAGGATCAACATAGAAACATGACAACATGTGACCCTTTGGATCAGTCATCTTGGAATTACTTTACAGCTTACCATATGGTGCTGGCATATTTACACCCTTCTAGTGTCATTACGGAGTGGAAGCAGTGCTCAGCATTATCTACCTAGAAAAATACAAACAAATGATAAAAATCTTGAGTAGTGAAAAACAAACATTTAAAGACAATACAGGTAATACCAGAGTCCAAGAAAGGGTTATACAGTGTACAGTTGAACAAATTAATTGGAACCAAAATAGACATACAGTGTAATACATGTGATTGAAATACACATCATTTTGATCTGTTTCTCAAATGAGCAATGCACTTCTCTTATTATCCATGTGGAAGAGAAATATACAAAGACGCAATGCCATACCAACTCTAAAAATCCCTATATTAGGCAAAAATGTACAATACAACTTTTCAAATTGATCCATCTGAGAGCTGAATGCAAATAAAAGATGAATGTCAACACTGGACATTCAATTGACCTTTTGCGAATTCAGGAATTTTGTTTACCTGAGGATACTGGCAGTTTTGAGCAGAAAATATTATTATTGTTTTTTATGAAAACCATGGGTCAAATATTTACCAGGTATGCCAATTTGTCTAGATCATGAGTAAATCTTTATGTGTGAGGTTTCGGTGAAATTCATAATAAACATCGTTGCCTATAAGCGCCCCCCGTTTTCTTCAAAATCGGGGCACGCTTAACCGCTATCTAAATCATGTCAGTAAGATCTTAGACTTGACATGTGCTTGGAATGAATGTTGATCTAGTCAAATCAAACTTTCGTGAAAAATAAATCAATAAAGTACAAAATACAGAAGATAATCTCTCAAAATCAAACAGCTGTAGCAGTGTTGCCTAACTGTGACGTCATTATAAGATTGAATCCATCCAGTGATCGCAAATCATTAATTCATTTCAATTTCGTGCACAATGTTATGCATGGCATAATATGATTGAAGATCTTTTATTAATTCTTTAAACATAGAAAAGAGCATCACAATCGCGATTCGCCTCTCTTGAAGCCCCACCTTATAGGAGATGAGAGAACTAGGAGACCGTGTAAACGTTCACTTGAAAGCCAGTTTATAAATGTGGTAAAAGCATTTGAGAACTTTTTATACATGAGGGAAACATTCATTTCTTACATATTGTCACCCAAACTAAAGTTTATCAATAGAAAATAGACATGACAAGGAATGATAAGAGTCCAAAATATTCTAAAATTGAAACAATTTTCGATCATACTTGCTAGATCTGATTCAGCCTTTACAAAATGAAGCACTTACTGTTTTATATGTAGGAGGTGCAGTGTAGTTGCTCACACAGTGGTCATGCAGGATACTCTTGGGGGAAGCATCTACGGGGTAATAGTTTCTGAAACACGTTGGTATTTATTAAGTGATTATACAGAATGCTATTCAAACGGCATCATAGTAATGCATATACTTTTAATTAAGTTGACACATCTTGTTAAATTAACATACTGTACTCTAACTAATATTTGACACTATTATATTTCACTTTTTAGCAATTTTAAAGTTTTGCAGCTATTGATTTTTCACTAATTTTCATTCTGTTGAAATTTTGTGGCTACTCATTTTGCAGATTTGTGACTTCTCAAAAATTTTCAAGATTCTTTTTCTAATTTCTTTGATTAAAATCTTTTAGAACTCGAAATAAATTTTCTAAAACAGTTCCTTTTATCAAAAATATCGAAAACATTGAGTGCACTAAATTCCTTGGAATTTCGTGACTATTGTATTTTGCAAATTGAACTCTTAGAATTTTTGAATTTCCCGAAATTACCAGGAGTCGTACAGTATATGGTGTATATATGAACAATGAACACCTTTATCTAACTGTATGGTTCTATTTATAAGCTGTCTGGATACACAAAGTGAAACCTCTCTTATATTGTGCATTAAAGTACAGTAAACCCTGTCAAAGTAGAACACCTTTGGTACTTCTAAAAGGTGTTCCACTTGGGAGAAATGAGCCTGTCAAAAACCTTGTCAAAGTAGAACACCTTTGGTACTTCTAAAAGGTGTTCCACTTGGGAGAAATGAGCCTGTCAAAAACCCTGTCAAAGTAGAACACCTTTGGTACTTCTAAAAGGTGTTCCACTTGGGAGAAATGAGTCTGTCAAAGTGGAACACCTTTGGTACTTCTAAAAGGTGTTCCACTTGGGAGAAATGAGCATGTCAAAGTGGAATACCTTTGGTACTTCTAAAAGGTGTTCCACTTGGGAGAAATGAGCCTGTCAAAGTGGAACACCTTTGGTACTTCTAAAAGGTGTTCCACTTGGGAGAAATGAGCCTGTCAAAGTGGAACACCTTTGGTACTTCTAAAAGGTGTTCCACTTGGGAGAAATGAGCCATAAATGACATAGATAGATATCAGATAAACCTAATACTTACTTTACAAACTCAAATGGCATTTCTAAAATTTCTGTGCCATCCTCCAGTTTCCTTTTCTTTGTTGCTTGTATCATGACAGCCTCATTCTGACTTCTAAGCATTGTCTCCTTGGCAACCATTTGTTCCTGAACCTCATTGTAGTAATCTAGCATATCCCATATAATACTGGAAATGAGAATTCACACATTATTTAATATCTGATAATACGAAATTCCTTCAAGCGAAATCGTATAAATGAAAATTTAAGAACAGTGGCTGGAGAAGAAAAATCCAAAAAGGAATAAAAATGATTAGAAAAGAAAGATTCTATTCAGTACAAAAGATTTAACACTATAAAGAAGGTCTACAAACAAAAAGTGCAAAATTATCCCTTTCCCACAAATGTTAAAATCATAATTTAGAAACTGACAAGACTGTTTCAAGGAAAATACTGCATCATGAGTTATATATATATATTAACACTCATATAAAAGGCATACAATAAGGAATACAGAGCATCTTCAAAAAGGTGTCTCTGTATCAGTATTGAGTTTAGTGTTTAACATAATATAAAAGTACAAATACTGTAAAAGTGAAAGTAGAAGTTGAATAAATTTGATATCTCAAATTATTATATCACTATCTAGCTAGCGACAGTATGATTGGTCAAAACCGGGTCACATGTCGTGGGATATCTGGCAATATTCAATGGCAATGCTAATCAGATAAGACAACCGTGAAATATCTAGCAATATCCCATGCTCCCGGGAATTTTCAAAGAATTTGTTTTCGTTCAGTGTAAATAATTAAGTTCAGTGTAAGTCAAAATGGCAGACGAACTGAGTAGATTAAATATATGTATTTCAATGTTAACCTATGACTTAATAATATTAGGGATGTTTAGCTAGACAGTGATATAATAAAACAAATATTTCACTCTATTTTCGGTGAATACCTGTAGCACTTTCACAAGGTGATATTCCACTTGCCCTTCGGGCTTCGTGGAATATCACTTGTGAAAGATGTACAGGTATTCACCTCAATAGAGTGAAATATTTGTTCAATATTGTTCCACTTTGAAGGTGTTTCACTCACAGCGGTTTATTTTATGAGTTGTTTGATAATGGGGCTGTGAAAAGTGTTCCACTTAACAGAGGTGTTCCACTTACAAAGGTGTTCCCCTTATGAAAAGGTATTCCACATAGAGGTGATACACTTAACAGGTTTTACTGTATGCATATGATATTCCTTAAAGTGTCACAGTGTTAAAGCTTGGCATATTATATTTAAGCTCACCATATATCTGCCATGGTCTTTGTTGCCAAGAACTCTCTTCCTCTCTCACTATCTAGGAGTTCACATAACATATGTTGTATGTTGTACTTGCAATTGTAGAACAAACTGTCATAGTCTATGGCCTGCAATGACATGAACGAATATTACAAACTACAAAGTTAAGCATGTACATTTGCAAATAAAGTCTAAAAACAGTTAAAAAAAACTTCCCAATGTTAGCCTACTTGATGGTAAATTGCATACCTGTACATGTATTACATGTACATATATAAATACAAGAACACAAATGTGTACAAAATGTCCCCACCAATGGGTGATCCCATCAAATGGTTATCCTGAAAATGAGTAGACAAGACTTTACCAACACAATTTTAATTGATCCGTCACACAGTTAACTAGAAAACATGTAAACAAGATTTTAGGATGGAAAATCCAAAATGGCTGCCTTGACATTTACCCAGAATGTCAAAAAACTAATCTGTTCCTAGATTTTCATACTAAGAATCATCCCTGAAAATATGACATTGATCTACCAAATGGTTCACCTGAAAACGCGTAGACAAGACTTTACAGACAAGATTTTAGGACAGAAAATCCAAAATGGCTGCCATGACATTTACACAGAATGCCAAAAACACTAATCAGATGTAGATTTTCACACTAAGAATCATCCCTGAAAATTTGAAATTGATCTACCAAACGGTTCACCTAAAAACGTGTAGACAAGACTTTACAGGCAAGATTTTAAGACGGAAAATCCAAAATGGCTGCCTTGACATTTATCCAGAATGCCAAAAAACTAATCAGATCTAGATTTTCATACTAAGAATCATCCCTAAAAATTTGAAATTGATCTACAGAACGGTTCACCTGGAAATGCATAGACAAGACTTTACAGACAAGATTTTAGGACAGAAAATCCAAAATGGCTGCCTTGACATTTGCCCAGAATGCCAAAAAACTAATCAGTTCTACATTTTCATACTAAGAATCATCTCTGAAAATTTTAAATTGATCTACCAAACGGTTCACCTGAAAACGCGTAGACAAGACTTTACAGACAAGATTTTAGGACGGAAAATCCAAAATGGCTGCCTTGACATTTACCCAGAATGCCAAAAAACAAATCAGATCTAGATTTTTATACTAAGAATCATCCCTGAAAATTTGAAATTGATCCACCAAACGGTTCACCTGAAAACATGTAGACAAGACTTCACAGACAAGATTTTAGGACGGAAAAATCCAAAATGGCCGACAATAAAAAAGTGATTATGTGTTTTTGCTGATTTCTTCTTACAAAATTATCACATATTACTACTGTTAACAATAACATAGGCTTTTACAACAAAGTAGATCTGAAATTATTTATAAAGCTACTAAATAGTTAAAGTATGAAAACTCAAAAACACCATTCAATATGATACAAAGTATTATCGTGCGCTAACTTTTCTTAAGACATTCAAAATGGCTGACATGACTGAGCTAACAGG
Organism: Owenia fusiformis; assembly: GCA_903813345.2. Lineage (NCBI taxonomy): Eukaryota > Metazoa > Annelida > Polychaeta > Sabellida > Oweniidae > Owenia > Owenia fusiformis. The sequence continues at coordinate 31,897,922 of CAIIXF020000003.1, read as the reverse complement.
TCCAAAACCTAATCAGATCTAGAATGAAGTGAGCTGAACAAGATGTTAAAGTTTTAAAAGCAACTGTGAAGCCGTTTTTCTTAAAGTTTGCAGACAAGGATTTTAGCATTTGACTTCAAAATGGCCGACAGGAAGTAGGTATCGAGTTAAAATTTTTTCATCCACATCTGTATGCACTCATAAGTTATCCCTGAAAATTTGAAGGTGATATCTGTAGCAGTTTTGGAGAAAACTCCCGGACGTACGGACAGATGGACGGACGGACGGACGGACGGACGGACGGACAGACGGACGCGCCTAGGCCGACAATATGGCCCCACACTATGTGGTGGGGACATAAAAATGTGTAAATACTTACAAGCTTTAAGTAAGCCTTTATGACATCATCAAGTGGCAACTTTCCTTCTTTCCTAAATATGGAGTTGTTGTGTTCTGCTGCCCTGGCAATCATCACCGAGGATGCCCCACAACTCAGACGGAATTTCTCAATATCTCCATACTCTTTTATCTCTTTAGAGCCCCCACTGTATAAAATTAAGATTTATTCATAGAAATGATAACAGTGGGTCATTGCTAGAAGGTTTTAAAAATTTTCAATATTTACGGTGACATAGTTGAATTAGAGAATAGACTTGGGAATTCTTAACTTAACAAACTTTTCTGGTAACAACCACCAGCTTCCTTCTTGATATAGAACTTGACAAGGAGTGATCATATAAAATGGAGACAAATGATTATATCTTTATTTGTGTTCTTCAAATGTTGCCCATTGACATAATTAACTAGAATTCAATTCGGAAAATTTTGAAAGAAAGACACATCATCTTAAATAATCTTTCAATTTTGGTCACAGATGTTTGGCTGCAAGCCAAAATATCCTTGTTTCTGATCTATTGTTATAGCTCCACAAAATTTTTTTCATACTTAGCAATGACTGGTATTTTTACAGCTTCCGCCAGTTGCTTGATGACATGGTCACGGTTTTTATGACGAGGTCGTTCCGCAGTCAGACGACCATGAATACCGATAGCTGCTACCCCAGTGCCCTCTATCATTTGTACTAGTTCAATATTTTCCTCCAACTGAGAAAATAAAACATATGTACATGAACAGTACTATTATTCATCTATATACATAATATTGACTTATAAATTACTTAAGAAGTGTCACAGTTTTCTGAAATATCACAAATTTTTCCATGGCACCTAAAAGGGAACTATGATTACCCAAGTTTAAGAGCCAAGTGCCAAGAAATGCCAAGTAATCTGAATATTTCTGCCCCAAACTTACCAAAAGGTCAACCAGCCGTGTTTAATTTCATAAATGAAATAATTAACAGTGAAAAGAAAATTCCTGCGTTCTGCAACTGAACTAATATTATCCTGTTCAAAGATTTGAAGCATATGGGATTCAATGAATTGTGGGTGATTTCATTTTGTAGGCTCGTAAAAAAGGTCTCAGTTTTAGAGCTGCTTACAAAATCCTAGTGCATAAAATCACTCACAAATGTTTGAAACTAGGGCTTAAATCTTGAAGCAAGCCTGGATGTGTATATGTTTAACATATGTATTATGAATATCATGTACTCACCGTTGGAAGAACTCTGATTTTGCATGTTACAGGAATTGACAGTCCGTTCACAAGGGTGGTTAAAATCTGAAATAGATTAAAATGATCAATAGGTTTATTTATTATAATATCATCAAATACATTTTTGAAATACCTGTGTTTATCTACGCTTTATCTTTAACCATTAGTAGATATCAATATCTTCACAAGTGGGTTTACTCATAAAGACACATTAATAATTTATCATAACTAATTCCATGACTACAGGATAAACACATGTATCCTCTTAAGATGTAAACTTACTGACACTTTTGTTTTGCTTCACAGTTCATTAAATTATTTGTGTCAGATACTCATCATATCGATGGCAATCATAATCATGCTCAAATGTAGGGTTATCCATTTAGTAATACATGTATAGTCTAATGATACTGATGAAATTATCTTAATGAATTACCCTTATCACTAGAAGCCCTATGGATCAGAGTCTAGTAGTAGTTACATTTGAAAAGGGTATAAATGGGGTTAGTTAGTCTTGAAGACATCTATGGATCATTCAGGGAAAAGGTCACAGTTTCATCAGTCTCTTTTTATTCAGATTTTCATAAATTACACAGTATAGGGACACTAAATTTTTGTGTTTTTTACAATAAAGGTTTATTACACATTTGCCATACTGCTAGAGTGGGAATAAGTCAATTTTCTGCTTGCTAAGAGTAAAGAAAACTGAAAGCCAATTACAAAGAGGCAAGTATAAATCCTGAACTCTTATAAAATGATGCACATATTTTGTAAGACAAACCTCTTTGATTTTTTCTGGATTTCGAAGTAGCGCTGCTCCCATTCCACCCTAAAAATACAAAAGTATGAGATGATTAAACCAACTGATATATTTATTTTCAAGATAGATGAATATGTGTGACATTAATGAGACAACAAAAATGCAATTTTCTCCAAGCTTCAATAAAAACAGAAACGAAATTAAATATCATTATGAATTAAAAAAATTACAATGAAAATGCATAGGAAGAGAATAGGAGCTTTCTAACATTTTTAAGGACAATAGCTCCACTTTTCAGCTGTTCCATTTATATTACATAGGTGTCTTAATTGAGAGGCAATTTTTACTGCAATTGTACACTTATTTTCATTGCAATTGTACACTTAACGCAGCATTGTAATGTTGAAAGACTTCAACATTAGATTCAGTGGGTATTACCTTCAATGAGAATTCTTTAGGACATCCCATGTTGATGTCTATGCCAGCCACATCATTTTGCCTGGAATTTATAAATTATGGTAGTTTTAAATTTAAAAAGTAAATTAATAAAAGTTGACCCAATTCTATTTTGATGAATCTTCAGATCGGTGGATATGTAAATTGGTTGATATCAGCTATATTGTAATTGTAGAGCTAGACCATGTTATAGAATTCTAGAATTTGGATTTTACTGATTGCTACTGATTTTATCAGCTATATGTTTTTCTCTTTTTCAAGACAACAAGTACTTTTTGTGTTTTTCAGTCAATTTACAGCATATTTCTCCGAAAGATTGTGTCATCAGAAGATTTCATCTCTGTTTCCAATATGAAACAAACAAACTTCTAGCATTCATCGTTGGATGTAATGCCTAGCTCACATAAGCATCAGGTCCTGGCTGATGTGCGATCGCTGGGGACTTTTCTCTGATATCTTGTATTCATCGTGAGTATGCTCACACATTGTATGACATTTGCAACAACTTGATCCATGGAAATCATATGATGATTGTACGATTGCTGTATGGCATCCATCTGGACATCTTCATTTGATTTATATTTTATAATACACATATTTGTAATACATTTGGATTGTGAAAACCTTAATATAACTATTTACTAATTAGAATTGAGTTTAATGTATTCATTGAAATCACAGGATGACTGTACAGGTGGCGGCAGGGTAGGCTCCGATGAGTTTGATTGAGAGAAAATTGGTGAGACATCGGCAAGTTTTATGTCCAAATAAAATTCTCCCAGCATCCATACAATGTCTAAAAATCAGCCGATTGTTGCCAGTGATCGACCAGCACCCTTACGATGTCCAGCCGATGTTAAAAAATCATAGTCAACCAGCGCCCGTAGGTTGAATTGGAGATTATGTGAGCTAGGCATAAATTGGCAATTTTCTCAAATAGCCAAGTTAACCCAAGTTATAGTGGTACTTATAAATATATGATTCTGTTCATACTCACACCATCCGTGCAACTTCCAATGCTCTAGTGGGGCTACATGTACCCTGAAAAAAGACATTGTCTAAATTAGAAATTAAACTAGGTCTAAGTCTAGGTCCAGTTCAGAAGTGATAAGTGTTCATATTTTTAAGTTTCCTTATAGAAATAGGGACAAGATTGAGCAACAAAAATACAAAATATTAGAGACTGCAGATCTTGCATATGCATTAAGGGATGGTGTTCAATTATCATTATTTGTGGAAGTATCTGGTTAATGTCATTAGAGAGGGGGGTAAATGTTGATTTTGAAAGTGCAGAGTACAGATTTTTACAAGAACACAAATGTGTACAAAATGTCCCCACCAATGGGTGATCCCATCAAATGGTTATCCTGAAAATGAGTAGACAAGACTTTACCAACACAATTTTAATTGATCCGTCACACAGTTAACTAGAAAACATGTAAACAAGACTTTACAGACAAGTTTTTAGGATGGAAAATCCAAAATGGCTGCCTTGACATTTACCCAGAATGTCAAAAAACGAATCTGTTCCTAGATTTTCATACTAAGAATCATCCCTGAAAATATGACATTGATCTACCAAATGGTTCACCTGAAAACGCGTAGACAAGACTTTACAGACAAGATTTTAGGACAGAAAATCCAAAATGGCTGCCATGACATTTACACAGAATGCCAAAAAACTAATCAGATGTAGATTTTCACACTAAGAATCATCCCTGAAAATTTGAAATTGATCTACAAAACGGTTCACCTGAAAACGCGTAGACAAGACTTTACAGGCAAGATTTTTAGACAGAAAATCCAAAATGGCTGCCTTGACATTTATCCAGAATGCCAAAAAACTAATCAGATCTAGATTTTCATACTAAGAATCATCCCTAAAAATTTGAAATTGGTCTACAGAACGGTTCACCTGGAAATGCATAGACAAGACTTTACAGACAAGATTTTAGGACAGAAAATCCAAAATGGCTGCCTTGACATTTGCCCAGAATGCCAAAAAACTAATCAGTTCTACATTTTCATACTAAGAATCATCTCTGAAAATTTGAAATTGATCTACCAAACGGTTCACCTGAAAACGCGTAGACAAGACTTTACAGACAAGATTTAGGACGGAAAATCCAAAATGGCTGCCTTGACATTTACCCAGAATGCCAAAAAACAAATCAGATCTAGATTTTTATACTAAGAATCATCCCTGAAAATTTGAAATTGATCCACCAAATGGTTCACCTGAAAACACGTAGACAAGACTTCACAGACAAGATTTTAGGACGGAAAAATCCAAAATGGCCGACAATAAAAAAGTGATTATGTGTTTTTGCTAATTTCTTCTTACAAAATTATCACATATTACTTCTGTTAACAATAACATAGGCTTTTACAACAAAGTAGATCTGAAATTATTTATAAAGCTACTAAATAGTTAAAGTATGAAAACTCAAAAACACCATTCAATATGATACAAAGTATTATCGTGCGCTAACTTTTCTTAAGACATTCAAAATGGCTGACATGACTGAGCTAACAGGTCCAAAACCTAATCAGATCTAGAATGAAGTGTGCTGAACAAGATGTTAAAATTTTAAAAGCAACTGTGAAGCCGTTTTTCTTAAAGTTTGCAGACAAGGATTTTAGCATTTGACTTCAAAATGGCCGACAGGAAGTAGGTATCGAGTTAAAATTTTTTCATCCACATCTGTATGCACTCATAAGTTATCCCTGAAAATTTGAAGGTGATATCTGTAGCGGTTTTGGAGAAAACTCCCGGACGTACGGACAGACGGACGGACAGACAGACGGACGCGCCTAGGCCGACAATATGGCCCCACACTATGTGGTGGGGACATAAAAAGCCAGTTGAAAGATAAATCAACATCTTAAAACTTTGATATATAAGAGGAGGGAGGGCAATTCATGACAAGATTTGTAGGTACCAGTATTTACAAAACTGACAAGGCATTAACAAAATGTCACCACCTGCAAATGGTTACAAAGTGTAAAAATTGTTACAGATGAAGGTCAAACAAAGGTCACATCTAAAGTCAGATTTGAACTTCTGAGAACACGAGGATGATTTTGAAAAGAAATTCTTGACCTTTTTATCTTGAGAATGTCATTGAAGGACAAATCTCAAATCTAAAGTCAGGTATAAACTTCTGAGAACTTGTAGTTGATTTCTTAAAGCAATTTGGAGTCAATTTGGAGTATTTGTTAGTACTAAGTTATTGGAAGGTGTAAGAATTTATTAGTACAGAAGCCAAACACCGGATGCCATCAGACACTGTCACAAAAAAGTTGGAGACCATAACAATATGTTAACACTTTTGATGGTGACATAATTATTACCGTGCATATCATAATAAAAACGGATTATTACCATTTGGAATATAACTTTACTTGTCTCCAAAGTACAGGTTCTGAACGCAAGCTGTCCATCTTTTGTCTTATAATCAATAGTACCAATCACTTCTGAAACATATAAAAACATATTTTTTCAATTCATGATGTACTTTGGAACATAAATACATGTATACAATATAAAAGGCCAAATGTTCATTTCAAAAGGTGGATTAATAAACAAGGCAAATTAGAAGCCATTTATATTCCAAGTTAAGATATATCACATTGTAAAATATAAACAAAGTGATTAAATTATGAATTATGAATACAATGAGCTATTTTCAGTTATATATCCGCCTAGATAAAATAAAAAATAAAATTTATGATACATATCTTCACTAGCTGTTACAAATTTAACGATGAGTAAAAGAAAAAGAATGTAGTAAGGGGATGCATCATTATATTGAAATATCCTAAATCAGAAAATTAACTACAATTGGGGTAGAAAGAGGGTAGAGTGCAGTACAACGGTTCTGTTTGGCTTACTATCACTGATTTTCTGACACTAGATCAAGCTACATTGTTTCATTCTTAAGGAAGGGGGTTAACTGAAAATGTGATTTACATCTCAATTTGGTCTTTTGATATGATCCCTTTAAAGTTAAGTCATAATATGTGTATTCGCAAAGTGCATCTCAGTTGTACAACAACACAAACATGAACATGATTTTGTCAGGTCTTCTGGTGCTCATGCTATGTATAGCACATAGCAATGCTGGATGTAAGTACATTATTGATGTAGTTTAAAGGGGTTTGAAAAAAATTCTTTTTAAATCATTTTTTTCATTTAGAGTTTTTATAGAAATTATCAATGGACATGGTGCATATTCAAATATTACTGAAAATGTAAAACAGCATGCATTGACGGCTTTGGATTGTTGGTATCAAACAAATTATGAGTTTTCAAATAGAAATGGCTCCTTACAACAGTTGTTTCATTCATATAATTCACATGATTTATACCATTTATAGGGGTTTGAAAAAAATCTCTTTAAGTCATTTAATTTTTTATGTGTTATTTTACACTGCACTCTTAGTTATAGAGTAAATTTTCATATTCAATTAATTTCTGCGTGCAAAGATGTAACTCCTTTGATTAATTCCTTTCTCTTTCCAGATTTCTGGGTTGACATGGCAGACACTTGTATTAAAGGTCAAAACATGAACATTTTATCCCCAATCCCTAATGTTCTGGTCTGCAAGCTGATTTGTGAAACAGAACCATCATGTATGTTATTTATCAATTATTCTATAAAAATCTTCAATACATGATTGTATTGTAAAAATTCTTAATAAATTTAATATTCCGCACCTCCCAGTTTTCTGCAACTTATAATGATGAATTATCAGAGTAAAAAAGGCCAGTTCTGTGGAAGTTCAACAAAAAGGAGACAAGAATAAACACTTAATCTATTGAAAAAACATGTATATATTTATTTATTTATTCATTATTAATTTTCAATTAAGTGAGTTTAGAAAAACAAGAAAACAAAATCAATTAAAAATCAAAGTCCCACCAGAAATGGAACTTGTATAGAGCTGATTTTTCATACTTTTAGAAAATCTGTCAACTCAATGGAAAATTCTATCAAACTAATCAAAGTCAAGGCTGAGGCTAGCAAAGAAATGGGCGGATCTATGAAATGAAATAAATTGAATATAAAATATAAAAAGACCTTCGGTGCATTTATAACACCTCCATTAAGTATTTAGTTTTCTCATTTTTCAGCTAAATGTGAGAATTTTAAGCATTGTAAAATTATGATCTATAATTGATTCTACATTTACTTCAAAAAGTATGAGATAAACATGTACAGCATATGAAATAAACACATTGCCAAATATCGGTAGAGGTTCTTTTATTTTATATATTTAGGTAGGTCGATTGATTACCACTCTGGTAATAAAGTATGCCACCTTTCTGTCAAACATTCTGGGAACTGGCAACTAAGCGCTCCATGTTATCTTGATGGCTGGCAGTATGCCGAGAGAAGAGTTCGTAAGTGTTTTCATATTATCATATGAAAACAAGACACCAATTGCTATATGCCAAACTACAAGATGAATAAATGAATGAACAATGTAAACAATATTGACTTAATCACTTTAACATATTCTAAGTGAATTAATTGAGCAGTTTTTACAGTGCTTACCAGTCCTCTAGTATTCTAATTAGGAACCAAAAATGTTGTCGGCTCAAGAACTTAAAGGTGGAATAATGGTCAATCTGGACTAATTCCTTAAAAACTCAAAAATTAATTTGGTACCGTAAACCTGTCCTGGAGAATGATGACAACTTACTTTTGTCAAAATACCAGAGTCTGAAAAAATCACTCACCTCGATATCAGTGAAAGAAGATGCAGTTTTGATTGACTGCAAGAGCAGAATTCAAGTTGAGCTAAAATGCTTTCGTTCAGTGTGAAATGGAGTTAGTTTTAACTAACTTTCTACTCGATAGAGGGCTTTTGACCTCATTTTAATTACATAACCTGGTGACAATTAATGGGCGAAAATGCCAAAGGCAAAACAGAAAAAGAAACATCGCCACCTATTGTAAGTTGTTCGAAAAAATTGATATTTTCGAACAAAGGAATAAAATGTGCACAATTTTTTTAAAACTCCGCTTGATGTGTTCTTCATCGTTATATCGTCATTCTGGGGATACATTAGAGTTCATAGCCATTCAACCAAGCCACAAAAAAGTATGTAGATAGTTGTTAAATCGTGTATTATGAATATTCTTCCATTATTAAAGTTAATTCATTTAGATATGACTTAATTTTTCCTGAAATAACAAAAACCAGGAAATAGAAAAACATACTTTATGGAAAAAATGATGATCATTGTTTTTATGTCTGCAAATAATATGACCATCAGAATTCAAGATAGAAACTGCATTTTTGAGGATAATTCTCGTTTTAGTTAGAAAAACATTATACCTTTTGTATGTAAACACATATGAAATCTAATTTTTAGGATCATATTGGACCTGGTATGACCTGCCGAACACATGCATAAAAGGTCAAAACATAGCTGCATTTACGACTACTTCATTGTGTGCATGCAAAGAGGCATGTTCAAATTATGGAAATGGTTGGATGTGTCGATCAATTGACTACAAAGCATCAACCAAGACTTGCCATCTGCAAGAAAAATATTCCGTCAATACTGTGTTAAGCAGTCCTTGTTATTTAAGTGGATGGCTCTATGCAGAGAGAATGTACGTCTGAATCTGAATACGATTACGACATTGAGTGGCACGTTTTATACCAAGAAACAAATGATACACAAATACAGCTGAAATAACATTGTTAATCTGAAATTCATGTAATAACATGTAGAAATTGAAAATAAAGATCTTGTTACTTTTGTGAATACTTTTATGTCACCACCAGAAATGGTGACATATTGTTATAGTCTTTAACTTTTTTGTGAATGGTGGTTGGTTTTGCATGTTAATGCATTACTACATTTTGCAGTCTACTTCTGTACTTTCCACACACCTATTTAAAACTAGAATAATCAATGTAGACCAATTGGTAGACCAAGAAAATTGCTTTGGTGATGATGAAGAAATTTTTTACAAGAGTTTGGACACCAATTAAATTAATTAATTATATTAAAACCTACAATAATAACCAATCCAAGAGAATTATCATTATATAAAAATATTTTATGTGTGATAAATTTAAGAAATATAGACTGAAGAGAAGGTATTATATCAATAAATGAATACCGCGGGGCTAGTCGCAAACATTTTCTGTAGGTTTGAAAGTTTTTGTCTTAGAGCCTTAAGGTATTTATTAGTCAATATAATACCTGATCTGAGGTCTATATTTAAAATCAAACATGAAAACTAAGCAATCTTTTGCAATATACTGTCACTTCATTTCCTACTTCTGGTTTAGCATTTAGCACTGAACGTAACACTTAATAGAGACCAGGTATTGTATGGACGAATTAATACTGGATAAAATATTGACCTTGTTCAAAGTTTATAGAAGGCGTGAATACAGTCACGCTAGTATATGTAATAAAGACCATCCATCCATGGGATACAATTTAGAAGCTAAACAACGTTGAGTCAAATTAACCTTTTTCAAATATATTTATAGCATAATATATGTTAACAACTCATCAATAACAAGTTTATTACAATAACAACATAAAATTGATAATTCATGTTCACAATGCATGTGACAATTATCATTTAAAAGGAGTTAAATGAAAATCAATTAGAAATTATATAATTAGTCTGTATTTTTTCCTGTCTATAGTGAGCATCTAATACAATTTGAATATTGGTCTTCGCTTATATACGGTATGTGCTATATTGTAAGACCAGCATGCATGTGATTACTTGGCAGGTAGCAGAGCTTTGCTTATTCATTATGTCTTTACTCTATCAGTTGATATTAATTTGTTTACACTGAAACTAGGACACATACAATCAATGACTAAGAAATATGAATTTTACACTGCTACTCCGATGATCAAAACCTTTAATGTTTATCAAAATATGATAATTCACTGTTTCATCAATATACTGTACAATCCGCATTGATGGAACCTTTGTCTTAATATGGAGTTTACCATTTGCTTTGTATATATTCATTTGAGTGTACAAAGTATATACTAGGGATGTCACGGGACAATATTGGGAAACCGTGATATCCCTATTACATGTATATACATCTGCACGGTTACTTTATATTGCTGTTGCTATACATACCATTCTTGATCCTAGTGGCGTTGATCATCTTGAAGTCAATTACTTCCTGCAAAATATTGAATTCATAATGATATGATTTTAAACAGTGTGTGAATGAATGTAACCATCATTAGACATTATTTGATTTGGTAATAATAGTGAGTATTTTGTGTTTATCTAACGTAGAGAGCAGAACTGATGAAGTGATTATTCAGTATAGTATCGTACAATAGTATTTAGTAGAATACAGTGTAATGAGGATCTCAGAGTGACAAATTTACTCATCTTCGCACGCTCAGTCTTCAATGCGTTCATCGACGGGAGCCGTCAGTGAACGAAGATGAAATTAACTAGTATAGTGTGATATTAAAACAAGGGCTGAGTAACTTATGATCCAAAAATAGTTGAGGCAAATCTAAATTGATGAGGTAAACTTAAGTCCGACGTGGAGATGATATTACTTTTTTATAAAATGTTGACATATGCCTGTTTAATCACTCAGATCTGCTTTGATTGTATGTGCTATACATACTTCACTATTGTAACTTCATCTCTATCCCCATGACAATGATAACATTTTAGTAGATTTTGAAATGCACCATAGTACATGTAGTTTGTGAAATGCATGCACAGTATTTACCTCTGTATAGACAAGATCAGCCCCATGTCTGAGGGCCAGAAGCCTCGCAGGTAATGTACCAACACGCACCATGGGTGCTAATATCACCTTGTTACGATACATATCTTGAAAATCGTTATGGCCTGCCATCTTTCTGAAAGCAGAATAACCAATGTCCTTCAGCTGTTTGATTAATAAACAAGTAAACTGATCAGTATATAAATGGTAAATTTTGAAGGGTATTTGAGACACAGCACCCACCCTTTTAGGTGATAAACCTACAGATCTGCAAAGGAATAATAAGAGCTAGATTCGCTGAAGTGAGGATTTTCTATGTTAAAAAAAGAGAATTTTCAAGAGACCATACATTAGTGGAAGAGAGTATACAAAATGTAAAATAGACAAATTTTAGGGGATATGTATCTGAATAATATTGGAAACTATGGGTTTTCAAACCACCATGGTTTGGAAATGGTGATAGCAAATCAACTCATTTATTTATTGCTCAAACTGTTAGTATCCCTGAAAATTATGTATCAATGGCATTAAATTATTTGACCGATATTACAGTATTAAAGTAATTCAACCATTCCGACCTTTATTATTCTGCTTTAACATTACCACTGTCATTACAGGCTTTGCAATATAATATAGCATTGTCACGGTCATATCTGGCTTAACCATTACCACGGTCATGACAGGCCTTTCAATATGGTATAACATTGTCACGGTTATACCAGGCTTTCACGATAACCCTACCAGGGTCATGGCAGGATCGTTGCGAAACTTAAAAACACTAAAATAACATGGTGATGGTTGTGCCAGGCATAAGTCTTGCAATAGATAGCATGTGTCAAATTCCTCCAAAGAAAGATGGAGGCCAATCCAGGACTAGAGTCCTGGTATGGGATAATATAAGGTAATCTAAGGCTTCGTTAAGTGCCAAGATTCCACTGAATTATCAAAACACGAATTAAGAACAAAAAGATTCGCCTGTACGATAATTCAACGAGGAGTGTACTATCCTTACTCGGTTTATCTTGTGGTATGAGGAAAGTAGTTCTATTAGAAACCTCTTTGGGGACTTCAATGATATACTACAGCACCATCTTTGGATAGAATACTCTCATTTGCTGGCATATAATAATAACTGGGAAACATGTGATCATAATTTACTCACTTCGAGAGCCATGTTAGATTTTGAAACTTATGGCTCTCAAACGCAAAAGTGGACAGCTCATCGATTGTGACCTTTGAAATCGAATTAAGTCGATCAGCGGCCTACTTTTGTTCTCTAACTATGCTATACATCATTATCATCCTTCTGTGCAAGTATTGGAGTGCTGAGGTACTTCCTTTTCCATCAAGACTTGTAATTATTAGTCGAGTGAATGTTTTTACTGCCGAATTCCAATATGGCGTTTTCTGCACGGACATTTTCGTACATTTCCGGAGGTTGTCCAAACCTAACTAATTCTCAAAATTCATTTCGTTCGTTGCGTATCTCGCTCCTAGCAAACCGCCATATTGGAAATAGGTCTAAAAAACATTCACTCGATGAACAATTTACAAGTCTTGATCGAAAAAGAAGTGTTTCAGCGCTCTAATACTTACACGGATTGATGATACTGATGTAAGACACAGTTAGAGACCAAAAGTAAGCCGCTGATCGACTTAATTCGATTTCAAAGGTCACAATCATTGAGCTGTCCAAATGCTTCGTGGGAAAGCTATTATATCAAAATCCAAATAGCTTTCGCAGGAAGTAAATCATATTCGAACATGACTGTATTCACGCCTTCTATAAACTGTAAACAAAGTCAATGCTTCAGCTGGGTTATATTCGAGATCAATAACCCCAGTTAATACGTGTAATGTGTGACGTCATAACGGTGGGTCGTAGTAATGGCGGACCATGATGAATATTCGAAACAATTTGGTGAGTTTTCATGTTCGAATCGTAATATAGACCTCAGAGCAGGGGTAATATCGTCGAATACACCCCTTGGGGCTAGGCACAAAAGCTTTCGAACCCCTCACTCCCTTCGGTCGTTCGGGGTACAGAAAACGTTTGTGCCTAGCCCTGCGGGGTGTATTCGACGATATAACCCCTGTTTTTCGGTCTATATTTCTTAAATAGTGAACGGTAAAATATTTGGGATTATTTTCTGCGGATGGATGACCTTTGTAGTGATGAATTGGTCAATGTACATAAATATGATGACGTTTTGGCACTCGTACTATGTAAGAGAGCAGAACTTTTGATTTTCGTGGGATATTTTTGTTGAAATTTTTTTGACGTGAGATGCTTTGCTGTATTTCTCTGAAATGTTTTGAAAATCGATGGGATGCGATTTGAGAAAATCTTATTCGAAATGTGTCAATTTAACATGCATCTCAATGGTACAAAAAGTAAGGAGAGTTCTACCGAGGGCCTTTGTAAAATATGATGGGCGATAATTCAGTATATTTTCAATGCTCTCAATTCAAAAGTTTTTCAGCCTAGCTACAATAAATTATCGTAATCTTGATATTAATATTGTGCACAAAGACTTTCCCAATTATATTATTGTACATTCTTACCTTTAAATAGCTCGATTACCCGTTTATTTCTATAAAGTTGGACAGAGAAATATTCACAAAAATTAACCGGAAGCGGCCAACAGGAAGTGAGATGAATGCTTCCGGTTGGCGGTTTTGAAAATAATTGAAATCGAAACTACTCTATTTATTCAATTATTGTACAATATAGAGCTGTATTTAACATATATAGACAAAACGTAAGTACAGTAAGTTGTAATCATTCTTTTTAAAAGTGGGAGTATATCGTAAAAATGTGAATAGATCTAGATTTTCACTGATTTTTTTTCACATGTGAGATTTTTCTTTTTTTAAATTTTTTTTTGAATTGGGCCATTCCATTTAAAAAATGTACGGGGGGTATGGATGCACAGGCTGAGACACCCCCCCCCAGATTTTTTTTTCTTGCTACCCCCCCCCCCCAGAAAATTGCATCCATACCACCCCCCCCCCCCCCGGAAATTTGCATCCATACCCCCCCCCCCAGAAATTTGCATCCATACCCCTCTCCCCTGGAAAATTGCACCCATACCCCCCAAAACACGCAAAATCCCCCCTTGAAAAACAATATAAAGGTTATAAGTTGCTCCTACCATTGAAATAGGCAATCAGTTTGCAGAATTTACAAATTAGTGTTAAAGGCACATGTTCATGGAAATACCCACGTTATCGGTGTGTATACAATAGAACCACATGTTATATTTCACAAGTCCAAAAATATCTGCACCAGCTATGCACATATTTCTTACCTCATTATTGATTAGTATCCAACAGACTGAGTGTGAACTCAGTTTGTTTTCCTTATTTTCTGTCGTGTGGTTATTGCGGTGAATTGTATTGCACAAAATTATCAATTCATTAGAGGAAGCATTACTTCAATAAAATAAACATTATGAAAATTCAATTAGGTAGTAAGGTACAATTAAATGACATAAAAAGTAACACAGCATATTGTCTAGTCTAAGAGATAAAGCTACATGTAGTGGAACTTAAAAATAATTTAAATTTGCAAATTAATTTACTACATCAGTCATTTTGAATTATAATTTACATTAAAAAGATATGTTTGAACAACAACATTTAACATAGGCCATTTACAGTCTGAGTATTTCCAACTAAATTTCAAAAAATACCGTCTAGAGGATGTAGTCTACTCAATTGATTCTAGCTTGAACATTCTCTCAAAGCTACAGCTGTCTTTTGAAATACTGGTCGATTTAAAAAGTCTGCGATTTGAGACAGCTGCAACTTTTGGGCTTTGAGAGAACACTTAGGCTGGTCTTTAGATTAAATTGAAGTAAGAAATATGTACATAGCTAGCACCGACTTTTATGTCTTTTGATAAATAACATAATGTTCTTTGGATTCGGTCTGCATAACCTGAGATTTTCTTGGCACAAGATACTTACCAGGCTTACTCAGTTACTTAAAGAAGGCAATGCAAAGATAATTTCCTGAAAAAAAAACAAAGAAATAAAACACATGCCTTCATACTATATTTTGTACCAGAAATGTTCAAAATATTTCCATATACACGTGCCTTTAAAGGGTTCCGATTAGCATCCCGTATAAAAACAATATGGCGGCTCCAGGCGAATCAACTGGATCAGTCCATTTTTAAGAAATAAGGGGAGTTCTGTAAAATCCAGTTTATTGAAATTGTCTTTGAGATAAAGTAATCCGTTTATAATGATTTTGAAAACGTTATCCAAAGAGTGATTGCGTTCAAATAATACATGTACAACAGCCAATGTAAATTCTTGTATTAGAAACCGGTTTGTCTTGCTTTGTTTCATTTGTAGGATATTTCATATGCCAAGCTGTGTGCTATTACGTTATGGGGAAATTTAGATGCCATTTTTTCCTTATTATACACTAATAGAAGATCCTGAAACTTCACCCATAAATGTGGAATTAATTTGTCAAAATAAAAATCACCCTTTTATAAATGTGTGACGATCTATAATATACTTATGCTATATAACAGTTAGAGGTGTTGACACAACGACCTCGGACCTGTGAACCCTTGAGTATTATTCCGGGATCGGGCCTTTTATACTAAACGGTGAGCAACACCAGAAACGAGCGTTCGATTTGCTAAACGATATGCGTCACCCTTTAACAGAATGTCAGTAAGTCATACGCTCAGAATGAATTATTGCTTATATTACTGTAACAGGATATTTCTAGGTCAACTTTTTTTGCCTTAGCTATGGTGGTTTTGATGACATCTAGTCTCAACAGTATATTTTCACGTACTAGTTAGCTATTAACGGTTCACAATTCTTTAGAATGTATGAATAACTAGAATATTCAGTGGTTTACTTTTCAAACTACTGTCCTATATTTTCAAAAACACATGAAAAGTTCAATATGTGAAGCAAGTGACCACATAGTTTATGACTGAAATTAGATGCCCAAAATGTGGAACAGACATGACAGAAAATAATACCATGAACTTATAACAAAAGTGTTCTAGATACTCTCATCTACTTGAATAAAGTTATATTAGAAGGCTACACATGTTGCATAATTTGACCAAATTGTCTAAAAGTCTAAAGAACAAGGAAGTAATTGCCAGATTGGAACCTATATATTGGTTCCAACATTGCAGTTTACATGTAGGTTACATGTATTTTGTTTGGATCTAGTGTACTATATACTGCTTGTAGCTCTCAATTCAGAGTAAGGTCATGTGCCTACTAGTGTAATGTATCCTGATCTCTAGACAAGTTCACTAATTTGTTATATTGAAGTTGTAAAAGTTTTATCCTGATATATTCAGATGACCTGTGTACTTTCTCAACAGACTAAATGATTATGAAAAGCAAAAATAAAAACTGAATATTTCATAATTAGTTAGTTGAACTCGCTACCATTGTTCACTTCACACAATCAAAATTAAAATGTAATGTTTCCATTGGTAACTACAATATTTTTTCATTATTTATTATTTCTTCAACATAAATTACACAATTCCGGGCTCAACGATGACGTCAGAAGGAATGACCATATATAGAACGTCGGTCAAATTTGGCCAACGAACACTGATTGGCGCGGTGAGTTCACAGGTTTATTTTAGTTTGAAAGAGTGAAGACGAAGCTCTCTTTTAAGAAGTGAAGTCAAACAAATGCAAAGGGTAACGATTCTGTTGTCCTCTGAGCTATTTTTTCGCAAACATGTACATTTTCAAAAACATATGATACCGTGATACACGTTTGTGAGAAAGAATGTCGTGGGGAATCTGCCTACAACGCGTGAAATAAGGAAAAAGAAAAATCGTACCTTCGACGTTCCGACAAACCTTTTCACTAACCAGTGTAATCAAGTGGATCCCCAGTATATAGGATGTATGATGTAAATTAGTACTGATCTCACTTGAGAATGAAGATATTCTAATTCTCATTGTCTGAATTAAAAATGTTTAAATAATATGCAGTAACTGTTTCAGAGAAAAATGTCATATTTGTTAATTTTAATGATTCTTCATGTTTTTGGGGAAATCATGTTTTACTGTTCCAGAAATGAAGAGGAGTTCTATGAAAGCCATGACACTGTAGAGAAAGTTATACCCTTAACAAGAGCATACCAAAGTTTTCCTTATCTTAGCATTAAGCATTATATAGGATCACAAATACATTGCAAATATGAAAGTCAGAAAAACCTGTATACAGCTAGCTGTAGCATACTTTGTTCTGTTGGCTGGGATTAAATTTCGAAATAATAAACATGACCGAGATTTTTGTCAGACAAGTCCATACACAAAATACTCAAGAAATACATGTACATTAACTGACTTATTACCGCCTTTTAAAAGACTGAAAGACACTGCACCCGTATGCCTCTATAGAATACTCCCCCACAGACTACCACCACCACCCCCCTATTATTAACCCCCCCTTCATAATGGCTTTGCAAATACCCCCCCCCCAGAATATTCCATGGTCAATACCCCCCCCCAGAATTTTTTCTGTCTCCTACCCCCCCCCCAGAATTTTTCGGTCAACACCCCCTCCCCAGAATTTTTTGGTCTCCTACCCCCCCCCCCCCCAGAATTTTTTGGTCAACACCCCCCCCCCCCCAGAATTTTGCATCCATCCCCCCCGTACATTTTTTAAATGGAATGGCCCATTTCTAAACTAAGACTAAGACTACTCAAGCGCACAACAAGAAGTCGCTCACATAACCTAATATAGACTACAGCTTGCACAGCGTTCATTCCAAGGTGATCACGCACATATTCTTCCCTAACATAGAATACAGCTTGCACAGCGTACGCTCCAAGCTGATGGCGCACACAATCTTGCCTAACATAGACTTCAGCTAGCATTGTGTACATTCCAAGGTGATCGCACACATATTCTTCCCTAACATAGAATACAGCTGGCACAGCGTACACTTCAAGGTGATCGCGCACATAGTCTTGCCCAACTTAGACTACAGCTAGCGCAGTGAGACTATCAGGCATCATAAAAGGGCTCCTAAAAGAACAACAAATTCCTTTTGAAATTGAATCAGTTTAGATTCATTATTATTCCTTTGAAGTCTACTTGTTATTTCACATTCACAGTGTTTATGAGTGAACTTTAAACACTACAGTGTATTACTACATTACAGCGGCCAAAGTATGGAGGTTGATCCAGGGTTTGGTGACCTGCTTCAGCAGGCCCAGCAGTTGACATCAGACATGGACAGTGGTGGAGATCTACCCAGGGTTCAGAGGAACTTACATCAAATCGCTGAGACAGGAGAGAGACTATGGTCTCGAACTGCACAGATAGGACAAGATAGCACTGATGTTAGAGCGTAAGTGTATTTTACTTTTTGGTCATCAAACTGTATCTGAACAATTACAGAACTTCATGTACTTCTTGGTCCATTTTTACATGTATTCACAATTACGTCAATTTAGGTCAATTCTACTTGGCTCCAAAGGATTTGACCTGCCCAAGATATCCCAGAAGTTAGAAGGTTTAAGTACAGCCAAGACATTTGAACCACTAGAGCCACTCAGGGATACAGACATCAATGGTTTCCTACGTAATGAGCGAGAAAATGCCCTTCTGGCAGCCATTGAACAGGCCAGGAAAAATGTGAGTCATTGTTTCTATTTATTAAGATTAATTTTGGGAATAATAGTATACCTTAAAACTTGAACTTAATTGAAATTCTGTAAAGTTATAAAAATGAAATGAATTAAACCTCTCAATGTGAAAATTTTTTGTCAGTCCACTTTTTTCATTTTAATCTGCCATTGACTTCAATGTTCAAAAAACTTGAAATGTGAACACTCATCAATCCAATCACAATTTGCTAGTTCCAGTTCAGATTAGACTGGTTTTACTCTCAATAAAATTATGAATTTTTAGACATCAGAAGAGACAGAAAAGAGGCACTGGTCTGGCCTGGAAGAAGAATGGGAGAGAGAGAAGCAGAAAATCCTCAATGCTTTAATAGGTAGTGGCCAAGATATAAGAGACTTTACACAGGAATCAGAGGTAAGATTTTGAAAAATCTGAACCAGTTCCTCTCACATTTAACCAATGACCTGAAATCCTTGTAACTAAAATCCCTGATTAATTCTATTGGCTTTTGTTTTGTAGAGCATACTATCAGATAGTATCAGCATGCAAGGACGTAGTGCTATGGACAATGTTGAGATGGCCTATGCTAGACAAGTCTACATGTATAATGATGCAGTGATACAGGGTGGTACCAGACCCTCACTGGTTGATATGTTCAGTGAAGTGGCAAATAAACTTGATGATCAGGTAATCTGGGAAAACTGAGGAAATCTGGTAAAAATTTTATATTTGAAAAATTTCTGCATATTGTCTCTTGGCCTATACTAAGGATTTCAGAACATAATATGTATATTTGCTAAAAGTTTATTTAGAAATAAAACTCATTTATTCATTCTGTTAAAGCTACCAGTGTAGCACTAAGTTTATGTTCATAGCAACTGTGTTTGTTTTCTGCATTTTGTAGTACATGTTAACGTTACCCATAACAATAATTTATAATGAGTATAAAATATGTTACTCATATTCACTTTGCCCATTGTTGCTTTTGTTTATAGAATGTTATAGAAATCTGGCAAATGGTCCAGCATATGGTAGACATTCCACTGACAGCATCCTCTAACATGCTATCTGCTCGCACAGGGAAGAAGATGCAGATTGCTTTAGTGGGTCAAGCCTTGAAATATTTAGAATTAAGGTACATTGTAATTCTGTTCAATCCATTATGTGAGAGAGTAAAATACTGTGGGGCACATACAGTCTTTATATTGGTCAGATCCACTCTATATATGGGCCATTTCCACTCTATATATGGGCCATATCCACTCTATATATGGGCCATTTCCACTCTCTATATGGGCCATATCCAATCATATATAGGTTATATCCAATCCATGTATTCATGGGCCATGTCCACTAAAGATATTGCCTATGGTCATATCTACTCTTTATCTTTTGTAGGATTAAAAAAGTTGTCTTTAACTTTATCAAGGTTCTATTTTAGTGACTCGAAACCCTCACAGTGATCTCCCAAGCATTAAAGCAAGTGGGCGCAGCACCCACCTGAGATCTTAAAAACAGGCTGGCCCGAAAATCCATTTGCACCCACTTGAAGAGGAGAAAAATCATGTAAAATGGTCATATTTTGACCAATTTTGGTCTGAATTGTAAAAATGAGAGTTTTGCACCCACTTGAGAAAAAAATCCTAGGGAGAACACTACCTCATAGATTTTATTATTCAAGTCATCAACTCAAATATATGACTAATGTTAGCAATGATATTTTTAAGTTGTTACAGATCTAATTTCTTATTCATTTGCTTTCATTCTTTAGTTACAAGAGTTACATACAGAAGACCATATATGGGAATCTCCAAAAGGCGCAGTTAGGTGGAATTCCAGGATCCTATCATCTTGTTAAGAGTTTTCTCAATATTAGACTTCCCACAAATACCCCAGGGCTAGAGGTAATATGAGTTTGTGAATAAATATCCTAATATCAAAGACAGAATTATCTGATTGATACATGAATGAGAAATAGTCAATAGACTTGTGACTGAAGCAATAGAAAATAAAAGATTTGTCACTCTCAGATGGATCCCTTGAAATTTCTGATACAATGGATTAAGATATAGAATAGAAATCATAGGTTTCAGGTCTATACAAAGATAGGAGCAATGGTAGAATTTTATAAGAGATTGACATTACTGCCATCTTTATTTAAATGTTTTCATTGCCCTTTCCCCTAAGGTCAAAATATAACAAGTCCTGATGGATTTCTAAAATTTTATTTTTATTTTTAGGATGGTCTTGTTGATGGGACACCTGTATGGGCGTTTGTGTACTATTGCATTAGATGTGGGGACCTTAATGCTGCATTACAAGTTGTAAACAAAGCACAGTGAGTAAACATTTGTATACAATTAAATGACCTTGACATTGCCAACATACCCACTATTTGTGGTAGAGAATTTGGTGAATTCCTGCAGAAATTCTCACATATGCCATACATGTAATTCATAAATATGTTGTATGAAAATAGATATGAATAGCACAGTGAGTCAACATTTATGGAATACTATTTTGAAAAGTTGACAGAACACAGATTTCACTGTATATCAAATATTAATCAAAAAGACTTGCTTAAATACCATTGCCAACCTCAAATCCAGTTTTGGCTTTCTCAGCTGTATTTCCATCTGAATTTGTATTGTGTAACAAGTGCCCATTTACAGTGCCTTTCAATAATTGAAATGATATTAACTTTATATTACATCTAGATTATATGTCTAATTTTAGACAACATCTAGGTGAGTTTCCAAGCTACCTCAAGGAATACATGGGCAGTGATAACAGGAGACTCAGCCACAACAACGAAACAAAGTTACGTCTTCAGTATCGCAGGTCTATCAGAAACTGCAGCGATCCTTACAAAAGGTAGTCAAAAATAAAAAAATTGATTCTGTTCAATATTTTATAATATTTGTTGATATACATGTGAGTGACATGATTTTACGTTTAGTATTTTAGCGCAGTGTTATTTGGCTTTATCAAATGAGAGTTTCTATATCAGCTTGCTGTGCAATTACATTATATTTTTCATATGTCAATGCTGTATTCATCAATATTTTCTGGATTTTAATTCATTAAAATGTTGTGCTGCATAATTGACATTTCAGAATTGTTAAAAGCATCCTATAAACTTTCTTTTTCAGTGCTTTGATGATAAATATTTCAGGGCTGTACATGCTAAATTATTATTTCTGAGCTATATATTGCAAAATTATTCCAGGGCTGTGTATTGCATAATTGGGTGAATGTATTTTTCAGGGCTGTGTATTGCATAATTGGGTGAATGTATTTTTCAGGGCTGTGTATTGCATAATTATCCCATCGAACGAAGTTCGGAGGGATATAGGGAACGCCTCCGTCCGTACGTACGTCCGTCCGTCCGTCCGTACGTACGTCCGTACGTCCGTCCGTACGTACGTCCGTCCGTCCGTACGTACGTCCGTCCGTCCGTACGTACGTCCATCCGTCCGTCCGTCCGGGCAATAACTCAAATACCGTTGGCCCGATTTTATTCATATTTTGTACACATATACCCTATGGGGGTAGAAGTTCTGCTCGAAAGCCGATTTTCAAAATGGCCGCTCATTTAAAAATGGCGGCCATTTTAGTGCCGATTTTACAGTAATTTAGGTGCAATATGTAAAACTGTAATAGCAATATGTTTTAAATGTAAAAAAAATTATATAGGACATAAATAAAGCTAGAAGTGTAGATATTAAAAAAGCACATGGCAGCCATCTTGAAAAATGGCGGCCTTTACTCATTATTTTACGATTTTTGCTGTAACTCGAAAAGTAGTTGAGCGATTTTGTTCATATTTGGTATGTGAATACTATAAGCATGGCACACTGTCTAATGACACTTTTGGTAGAAGGCGGCCATTTTGAAAAATGGCGGACATTTTGAAAAATGGCCGCCATTTTAACTTATTTTACTAAAACTCGAAAAGTAGTGGAGCGATTTTGTTCATATTTGGTATGTTAATACGTATAAGCATGGCACACTGTCTAATGACACTTTTGGTAGAGGGCGGTCATTTTTCATAATGTCCGCCATTTTAATGTATTTTACTATAACTCGAAAAGTAGTGGAGCGATTTTGTTCATATTCGGTATGTGAATACTGTAAGCATGGCACACTGTCTAATGACACTTTTGGTAGAAGGCGGCCATTTTGAAAAATGGCGGACATTTTGAAAAATGGCTGCCATTTTAACTTATTTTACTATAACTCAAAAAGTAGTGGAGCGATTTTGTTCATATTTGGTACGTGAATCCGTATAAGCATGGCACACTGTCCAATGAGACTTTTGGTAGAAGGCGGCCATTTTTCAAAATGGCCTCCATTTTAACGTATTTTACTATAACTCAAAAAGTAGTAGAGCGGTTTTGTTCATATTTGGTATGTGAATATTATAAGCATGGCACACTGTCTAATGACACTTTTGGTAGAAGGTGCCCCTTTTGAAAAATGTTCGATGGGATTCGCTACGCTTTGGCGTTGCCGTTGTTCTGGTTGGGTTAATGTATTTTTCAGGGCTGTGTATTGCATAATTGGGTGAATGTATTTTTCAGGGCTGTGTATTGCATAATTGGGTGAATGTATGTATTTTTCAGGGCTGTGTATTGCATAATTGGGTGAATGTATTTTTCAGGGCTGTATATTGCATAATTGGATGTTGCGACCCTAAAGAAGATCACTCTGAAGTTGCAGAAAAGACTGATGATTATTTATGGACAAAACTTAACCAGTTGTCATATGACGCTGGGAGTAATGATACAAACACGCAGCAAGACAGAATGACACTACAGCAGTTGCAAGTCATGATGCTTGAAGAATATGGTACAAATTAGAAAAAATTTAAATTTTAGATGTCATTTAAAGCTTGTAACCCAAGAGGCATCCTAGTCTTTAAGACTTAGGAATATAGCAATATTTCACTCTTAATTGCTCTTACTGTTTCGATTCATGCAAAGGTATTGATTTACATTTGGGGCTAATGTTTTTAGATGAGGGGCTTATATTATAGCCCATTTTATATTATCATGGAATTTTTACCTTGAGAGCTTCCATATTTTTCTGACTATGTGATGACCTTAAAATCTGGCTGCCATTTTCAGGAGAAAGTCATTTCAATGCCTACCAGAACCCCTACCTGTATTTCCAAGTGTTGTTGCTCACTGGGCAACTAGAGGCCGCCATCGACTTCCTGTCACGTGTTGAGAGATTGCGTAGTCATGCCGTCCATGTTGCCTTGACCTTACATGAAATGAAGATGTTGCTACTGCCAAATAGCATTCAGGCTCAACTATGTATGTATGATTTGTGATGTTTTATTTTAATCATGGCACTAACTTTGAATATTTTGAGAAATTTGACTTCTTGTTGGAAATATCCTTCAAAGCTGATTGCTGAATTTTGAAACCAAAATATGTATTAGCTTGAACATTTGAACGCTGTCATCAATTGCATTGTCTAAGAAAAGTTTTATCTGTGTCAACAGTATCTTGTTGTTGCTCATTGAAATTATGTTAATAAATTACTTTGAAATTGCTCCCTTGTAAAAAGTGCTTGATTGTACAATTTAATTAAACAAAACCTGTGTAAACGGAACACCCTTGGTAAATCTAAAATGTAAAAAGTGGTTTACTTTTAGAACTATGTGTTCCATGTACAGAGGTGTTCCATATAACAGACTCTGCTGTATCTGTACATTACATACTGTTAAATGCTCCAATTTTATTCCAGTGTCTAAGGAGAATGCTGACCCCAGTGGCATCAGGAGACTAAACTTTTCTAGGCTTATTATGATGTACACAAGGAAGTTTGAGGCCACTGACCCAAGAGAGGCCCTGCAATACTTTTATTTTCTCAGGTATGTATTTATCCACTACCCTTAAGGGGGAGCAATAATACCCATATCCTATGCCCACATCGATTTAATGCATTGTTTTAAGTGAACTCAAAAATTAATCTTTAAAACATTCCGGTTTATTACCACGGAATAATGGAATAGTAGATTAAGAATTATGGGTAATTAGATTGATCCAAATAATATATTCTGCCTATTAGATGCCTATATTCAGTGAATGGAATTTTAGAAATCTCAAAGGAGCTAGATACTATCATCATGAGTGTAAATATAATTTGTTCTTCATAATCATAGAACAAGTGCAGCTTAATCTCTTCCATAAAGTTATTGAATGCACCACAAGTTTGGGTCACTACATGTATTTTATGTATTTCTTAATTCAGGGATGTGAAAGCACCTCAGGGGGAGAACTTATTCATGTCCTGCGTTAGTGAACTTGTCTTAGAGACTAGAGAGGTGAGTTATACCTTACATATGGTCATAGGGCCAAGATCTGACTATCAGGGTTGAGGCATGATGGGTAAATAACATGGAAGCCATTTTGAATATTTGGATAAAAACATGCGGTATTTATCACTACGTGACTCGTGTATAATTATATATGATACTTTGATTTGAAGGATCTGTAGGCCCTAGTATAGGCATATCATAAACATTTCCTACTGTATGAAATTATATTGTAT
Organism: Owenia fusiformis; assembly: GCA_903813345.2. NCBI lineage: Eukaryota > Metazoa > Annelida > Polychaeta > Sabellida > Oweniidae > Owenia > Owenia fusiformis. Next base: position 31,872,148 of record CAIIXF020000003.1, on the reverse strand, counting down.
ACCATTTACGGACCCATGTATTGGTTGTGTATTGTGTAGGTTTCAAGAATAGGATTTCCAAAGTTAGATCCTTTTATGTACATATTATGATGACAAAACAGATAGTTTTGAACAGCCCATGTTTATGTGTGCACTGTACATACGATATACAGTAAAACCTCGTATACTGTATATGCGCCCCAAGAGAATATCTCATTGAAGTTGTTGGGGACTCAATAAAGGACAATTGCATGAATGCTCTTTGCTATTTTTGCAATACATGTAGCCAAGTGCCTCACAGGATGGATTTTCCCAAGAATAATGTATAATCACTAGACACCTTTCATTTTTTTCAAATGTTAGATAAAAACAGTTTTTATTCAAAGTTCAATAAACTCATATAAGTTCAGTTAATTATATTAAACATTCTTTCGTATTGCATCATTGTTTCATTCTCCATGTTCCTGCACTTCTCTCTGCTGTAGGTGAGAATTTTTTTTTAAGAAAAAACAAGTAGTGCATGGTTTTGCACTAAATTCTAAACATAATCTATTCTGTTAATTATTGTAACTGTATGATTTTCGGTGGCAGGTTTTACAGTTTTTAGTTCATGATATACCATGTTTCCCCTCCCACCTGCTCACCTAATAAAACCAATTTTTGTTCAAAATAGCTAGGCCTCTACTATTGTGGCATAAACTACTATAAAGACTGCAGGGTAAAATGTGCTTAAAATGATGAAAAATAGTTTAACATTTTCAAGAAAACAGTTCAATTTAACTGACTTTTTGTTCGATAAATAGTCTTTAATTCTGAAAATGTAGTAAAGTACTTCAAGTACATGTAAATAGCTTCTGATATAGAACTATATACTATTGGGTCTCTGTCATAAATATGTTAGACCATGTCCTCCAAATCATTCCATCCATGTTCTATCATCTTCTGAAAAACTGCTGCAAAGTCATCCACCCAGAGTTGGTTGTCATTTGCATATTCAACTACTTTGCTGTTAGTTGTTGCATCAGCGCAATTGTCGTATGTGCAACCAGCCACGGCACCAGTCAGTTGGAGGTTCTTTGCAAGACACATATCGGAGTTCAGCATGAGTTTGGTGTTGTCGGAACGAACCCATTGCCATCTCTCATCATTCGAAGTGCCAGCATTCACATCAATCTTAACAGAAAATATAGTCTCATTTTGTGAAAACAGTAAAATTCCACAAATAGAGGTTCACTTAATACAACACCAACATGTTTCAGGAAGAAGCATTTCGCTTATTGAGGTGTTCCATTTATAAAGGTGTTTGTAGTTTTTACTAGTTTTCAGGTGCATAGTTTTCTTGGCGAGGTGATATCTATTTTGGAATATTTTTTCTGAAACTTTTTGAACCAGAATATCCTATTTGTGAACTAATGATTTTGTAGATATGTCTTTAACTGGAATAATGCTTAAACAGCACCAAATTGATAGTATTTTGGAAAATGAAGAACAATACCTGATTCCATCCCAGTGTCGTGTCCAACATGTCAATATAGAACGCATTATCGAGACCATCCCAATCCCCGACCCATGGATTCTGAAACCCTGACGCTTGGTTCCCATGGGCACGACCGAGGGTATGGGCTCCTAATAAGGCCACTATCTCATCTTCAGTGAACCCAAAACCATCAGGGTTAGTAAAGAATGATAATGTTTCTGTAAGACCATCATGTGCATCCGGAAAAGCATTTGTTGTGATCGGTGTAACACAGTCAACACGCCCTAGTAGTTAAAAAAAATATTGGTTTGTAATTACAGTATTGATTGGTAATTCTTTATATCACAAAAATCTACATTTTACATCGAATACAAATTAATTATCATAATCAAAATAATCTTAAGTAATCGTTGTTGCATTATGTGAAAGTTGTCAACAACAGAAGTAAATCAAACCATTTGAGACCTTTATATTACTTGTAGAAACAATGTGATTAATTAAAGTAAATAGCAACTCAATGTTGCACATGACGGGATTAAAGTACAATAAAACCTCTATAAATTAAATACATGTGGTACCTCTCAAATGTATTACACTTTCAGAGGTTCATTCAAACATTGAACCATTATTTCATGGGATTCTGAATAGTGTTCCATTTGCAGAGGTGTTCCTCTTGACAGTTATTACTGTACCTGTTCGAAATGTCAAGCCAGTGGTAAAAGTACGACAGGATGCACGGTTACAGTTGTCAATGCCGCGATCAACCGCAACTATTCCAGCCAATGCCCAAAAATCTGCTCTGGAAAGTTTATCACTATGTGTTGCATACGCCACCTCAAGGTCATCAATGTAGTCACTTAGACCCGCATTGTCAGCTTTACTCAAATCAACACATCCATCACACGCATCACCAACACAGTCGTGGAAGCTAAGTCGCGTAAATCCACCAACATGTGTTTCTATTGTCACTAGATTAGGCATCGTGTCAACATTTGTTTCAATATTTGTTATAATATCAGCTCTGATAGCATCAACCTTATAAGAGAGATATTTAAACCTTACCATTTAAATGTTTGACCCTTATTCTATATGAGGACTTAGTACTGTGTTTGAGACTTTGTGTACTTTATATTAAACTAATCTCTCTATTTTTGTAAAAAATTATTTTGAGAATTTGAGAAAAATTCAAAAGTGTGGTTGATATTTGAGGGATTATTTTTAACTGAGGTACCATAAGAATTTTTGCAGTTTTAACTCTGCCTTATCAAGTTATCATTTTTAACCTACCTCAGTTGTGGTTAAAGTAGTGTAGAGGTCTTTAAGGGTTTCATCTGTGTTTTCAATCATTTTCTCAAAGGCAGGGCCAAACTCACTAATCCATAGTGTGTTGCTAGCTGCATAAGCTTCCACCTTTGCTTTCGTACTGGCATCAGGACATGATGAGTAGGTGCATGCTGAACTGCCATCATTTGCGGAGAGGTCTAGTTCTTTATAAAGGTTCATGTCTGTGTTAAGCATCATTCTTTGCCCTTGATCCCACTGCCATCTTGCTGCTCTGTTATTTCCTGCATTTAGATCACTTTGTGTCCAACCCAGGCTTGAGTCTATCATATCAACATAATAGCCATTATTAAGGAGTGCTTTTTTCTGTACCCATGCTCCATTGAACCCAACATTTGCTTTGCGTGCTTTTCCAAGTGTATGTGCACCCATCAGGGCTACAATTTCATCATCAGATAGATTTAGGTCATTAGCATTACCCAATACTGTGAATTCATCAGTCTCAACATTATGGGCATCGGGGATCGTTTGCGATGTGGTTGTTTTTGGAGATTCTGCACAATCAACACGTCCAAACCTAAATGTAATAGTTGGAACCTCTGGTGTGCCGCAGCTTGGACCATTACAATTATTTGCAGCATCTTCTAAAGCTACTATGGCGGCTAGAGCCCATAAATCAGCACGGGACATAATCTGTGTATAATCAGGATCATAGAATTCATCAAGCTGATCAATGTATTGTTCAAGTCCAGCGTTTTTCTCATCAGCAACATTGACACAGCCGTCACATCCTCCGATGCAGTCAGTGTATGCAAGGCGTACAACACCGGCCAACAGAGATGTTCCAGGGTTATTATCAACATCCTTAGCAGTTATATGAGCACTTATCAGGGCTTTTATACTCTCAACTCTGGTCTCCGTCAGCGCTTCACATTTGGTTGCTAATGCTGTTATCATGGCAACCACTAAAATAACTTTGACTCCCATTTTGGGCGACTTCTCCAATTACCTTTTAGATTATTTTCTAAAAACAAATTAAAAAAGTTTCCTCACCTAATTCTATTGCATTAGTAATAAAAACTAAGTTATTCTTTAATTTCAGTGAAATAACACATCAATCATGACATGCATTCTGGGGTGTTGTGCATATAAGAAAAAATTCAGAATTGAAATTTGATAAATTGTACCTTTATTAGTTTTGCCAGTCTTGAGCTAGTAAACTTGAGTGAGTCTCTGAACTGCTCAAGAAGAATAAAGATTTTCAACTCTTGTGATAGTCTTCCATAATTTGCTTTAAAGGCCCCATGCAAAGCTAATTGAAGGCCCTATGTGAAATTTAAACTCTTTATTATGTTGAAGTCTTTTAATTGTTGTAGTCTTACCTGATGCTATCAAAATGTGATATGTGAAACTTTTTTCATTTCTTATTCATTTTTTTTGAAGTACCTTTTATTAAAAATATCTTAATTTGTTTTTTTATTTCAAATTAGATTTTACACTGTTACTGAAACAGATCGTTTTTTGACATTGATCCTATTGACATATTTCAGCCACTTCCATAGGCATACAAAATTGTTTAGACAAAATTTTTTTTATCAGAAAAGTCACTTGTGAAACTCAATCCATAGTTACTCTGGGGTCTGTTTTTGGAACCGCTATAACTTACAATTTGGTCACAAGTCATTGTTATCAGAAAATAAACAATGGTTTTTCTCGAATTCATACGTTACAATCGTATCATAAAGTGAACCCCTGTAGCGTATTCCCCTCTACTTGTATTTAGTAGTACATACCTTATTATTCCAGTCCAGCAGAAAAGGAACTGATAGGTTTCCTATGAATCAGCTAATAACATCAAAATCTTATGTTTGTTTAATTGAAAATTTGTTTTTGTTATTTTTGCAATATAAGTCAGTAGTGCTATCGAAGCATTATTGGTGGCTGAATAAACATCTATTAAATATTAAATGACACGCTTTTTGGATATTAATAATAGAATAAAAGAAAATGTAAATGCAGAACTAATATATATTATAGAAATACTTAAGACATTTTTTATTTAAATATTGTTATCCAAATGTATGAAAATCCTGAGTGGTATTGTGGAGCTCTCTGTCTTTCTGTTTGTCAGGCATTTCTAATTTTATATATAGATCAAAATCACCTCCAATGAATTATAATTCTACTTTTCATTTTTTGAAAATTTTGCAGTTCTAAGACAATTTAGAACCAAACTACCTTGTGCTGTCAATTAATTGTAAGAGTTACTCTTATTTGTGGTGTTAATGTTATAGTCTACTTAATTTATTGTGTTTTATTCGAGTGTTATCGCAGCTGAAAGTTCTGTATTAAATCATTCATTAAAGTGATTGGTTTTAAAACATCTTACTGAATTGGGTATAAATTATTCAAGGCTTGCACTTTATTTCGATTGCATTTTGCAAGTTGAATTCAATATGTATAAGTATATACAGTATTGACTTAATAGGCCCCTTTGTAAACATGAAAACAACTCCATATTCCCTCTGAAATGTACACAGTGCTTTCCCTAAGTTAACATAGAAAAGGTGAAATACTTAAAAATTCTAATGGCCGCAATTAGATATTTTATTGTATTGTAGATTGAGATACTTGACCACAAGAGCATGATTGACCTTGACCCTGACTAGAAATGATAAATTTACAGTTTGGTGTCCAACCAATCAGATAACTCTTCACCACTGGCTCTCATTCCGCAAGTACATGTACAGTATTATTTTATTTTATCCTTTTATTGTTTTGCAGTTTGAGATGTTACTTGGGCGCTTAGAAAGAGATGGAACAAGGAAACATGGGGCCATCGATAAATTCCAGGCGGATACAGGAAAGATTATTGAACTGGTTGCCTTGGATACTGAAAACAAAGGACTTTTTGAGGATGCAGTTAAACTGTATGATCTTGCAAATGTAAGTGCACGCATTAAATGCTTGCTAATTATCCCACCAAATGAAGTTTTATTTGGTAGGTATATGAAGAAGGCGTCCACACATCCATCCCTTCATTCCTCTATCCATCTGCCGGTGTGATACCTCAGATACTAGTAATTACTAGTGTTCAAAATAACAAGCGATTTGATGACATATATTTTGTTCGGTGGAATTTGCTTCTCTGGGGAGTTGCTGTTTTTCTAAATCACCCCTTTTTGACCCTTGCTATCAGCATTACATGCATCAAAATGTCATGAAATTAGATTTGAAATATCTAATAATAAAAAATCCATGAATAGATGCAAAATTAAAAAGCACTATCAAACATAGAACAAAAATGATTTATTATCAAATGTATTGTAGTGCGCTTAGGAGTAATAATAAATACTCAGAACGAACATCAAATGTAAGAAAGCAAATAATTTTTAATTTCATTTTTTCACTGTAATACAATATGCCTTTCTTGTATATTTTCATTCCATTTCTCAAGCACATCTGCTGACTGAACTAATATTAATTGTCAGGATAAATATCTGGGGCATGTCACATTACTTATGTGTATTCAATGCAGAAACAAATATCCCATGAATAAGGCCATTAGACCTAAATTTATTTGTTCTTGATTGGTTAATTTTGAAAATCATCTTGCAAATAAGGAAAAAACAATTTAGTGGGGGGAATTTGCTGGAAAATATTTCAATTGGTGATACAAGCAAATTTAATGGCTTAATCTGTTATTTATGGTATTAGGAAAAATTCCATCCCTGTGATCAATAAAACCGAACACTATTTCAAGAAAAATTCAAGATGGCCGCCATATAGGCATAATTTGGTACAAATAACACTCTAGATTCATATATAGAGATAGATATGGTTTAAAAATAACATTGGAACAGGAGTAAAGCATGTTGTTTACATCTAGAAATACAGTCACATTCATTAATGATTTGAATTTGGACAAAATGATTTTATATAGGGATTCTACAAGGTTCTATTTTGGGAGGGCTCTTATTTTGCAACAACTGAAGTCTGTATTTGTAAGTCCTGACTTTTTACATCTGTTATTATGCTATTAGGAAAAATTCCATCCCTGTGATCGATAAAACCGAACAGTATTTTAAGAAAAATTCAAAATGGCCGCCATATACGCATAATTTGGTACAAATAACACTGTAGATTCATATATAGAGATAAATGTGGTTTAAAAATAAAACTGTTTCAGTAGTAAAGCATGTTGTTTACATCTAGTATTTTGGGAGGGCTCTTATTTTGCAACAACTTAAGTGAATGAACCTGTTTTCTTGAATAAAGATAATATTTCAAACATAATTTTATCTTATATTTCAGGTTCAAATTAAATTATTGTCTTCCAAATACAAAATAGCCTTTGAAGGAGTTCCACATGGATCTTTTTTACTCTCTTATAATTTCAATCTCATAAATACTGTCACAAAATGTAAGTCCTGGCTTTTTACAAGTGCATACAGAACATAGCTTTTTATATGAACATTGTACAAGAGCTTGGCAGGCTTTGGAGGACTGTGTCTGGGTTGTTCACAGTGGGGTAACAGTTTCATAATTGTCCCATCCCCAGTTGATGTAGTCGTAAAGGCCAGGTGGTGAAGCATTTAGCATTTGTCCCCAAACTACACCAGCCTGGTAAGCTGTCCCTTTAATGTGCTATTCCAAGGCATGTGAGTAGGTGGAATTCTCTCGATTGGTCTTTCTTTTTTAGCAAAATAAGCACTTTCTGGGTGTATTTATATCAATTGTTTCACTTGTTCTGTATATGGAAAACACCCACATATGAGTTGGGCTGTTGCCCTAGTACATGTAGTTGTTGCAGATGTGTCATGTTTGCAAAATGTTAGAATAGATTTTTTACCATATTTTTTATTCATTTTTGTTTATTCTTAAAAAAACATCCATGGCCTTAGCCCCAGACATTACAAAATTAATTGTTCATTAAATATTATTTAGAAATTGTGATAATTTAATAATTCAAAATAATTGTAGAATATTGGAAGATTTAATTTCTAATTAGCAAATTCCTACCCAAATTTTAAATTATCTTCCCTCCAATCGTTTCCTTCCTCTTTACTGAGGAGTCATAACATACCACATATTTGAAATTAAAGGACAATTAAAGGACACGGCGTCCAACACAAACGCTCTTACATGCAAGATTGAGCGTTTCATTACTGAAACTAAACAAAGAAATGCTCTGTAGAATGGCGAACGGAAATGATGAGTCATCTGACAATTTCCCCAATGATGGGAATTAGAAGTATGTGTTACTTATTTCAAGTAAACCATTTGATGGGTGTGATATATTGTACTTGGATGGCTGTTGACGTTTGAAGCAATTAGGAAGAACTGTCTTAAGCAGTATAGTTATCTAAATTCATAAACGTATTTGTCATTCTTCCAGTCAAAACCCTGTTTGTCGAGACATGCGACTAGTTGAGTTGAGCATCAGAGTATATTTTGGTCAAATTCCAAACCTTGATCACACCATACATTATCGTAATCGTGATTTGATAACAAAAAATCAAGTCTTAAAAATGATGACATTCTCATATTCAAGAAATGCTGCGATCTGGTTAACACAGTGAACTGGAAACACTGCGGTACTAGGCTCAACTTTCCTTTTCAAGGAGAGAAAGAAAAGATCTATTGTATCCCTTGGCATCAAAAGAAGAAAGATTAATTCACATATAAACTTTTTGTTTATTTGTCAATAGTTTTATGTTTTAGAGCAAATTTCATATAAATACTAATTTGATTCGTAATTTGTGGTCAATTCGTCAACTTCAGATTTGTTTGATCTACACTACGGAGCTTTGATCAGGGTATTGTTCATCGAATGGTACATAATATGTCACCATAACGCGTGATATGTAAGAGAAACTAGTGAAACAATACTTACAGTCATAGTGGGATCTTCATTAGCCCGGTTTCCGCGTGGATGAAACATTCCGTTGTGCATGTAAGAGCGTTTGGGTTGGACACCGTGAAAGAATGCATAAGATATATTTATGGGATGAATTACTATTTTACATTTAATCAAAATTCTACAAATGATGGTAGATTTTTGTTAGATTAAATTTTGCAAATTCTTACTCATATTTCACATCACCTTCCTGCTTGGTATTTCATTCCTCCTTACTGAAGAGCCATGGAAAACCACATATTTCATATTCATACTCAATAATGCATAGAATACATTGATGGACTGTTTTAATGTTTTTAACCTCAATCAAAATTTAATGAATAATTGAATTTGCTTTTAGCGGTCCTGATGTCGCTGTATTGTCTGTAATTGTGAATGCATGGTAAATGTCTGTACTCGATAAACCGTTTATTTGTGAAAATCATTCAATTCTTTAGGCTACGGTCATCTATACAAACTAATTTGATATGTAGTAGAGCATAAAAATCTAAAATTTAAGAACAGTCTTACTAATTATGTTTAATTCATAGGAGTAGGGTTATACAAACTTATAAATGAACAAAATAAGAGGGGGACCAGAAATGATCCTTGCTTAACTCCCATATAATTATTTATTTTGACTTAAGCTCATGACATATATTATGTGGTGTCCCTATTAGTGCATTTAGTCCTGAAAACACAATTTAAACTTTACATTACAGCTGTATTTGCCAAATCAGAGCTAAATATATTTTCCGAGCTATAGTGTGTCGGCCATCTTGGATTTTTGGGGGAAAAAGTAAAAAAATCCATTGATCACAGGGACAGATTTTTTTAAAAAGGTTTGAAGTAGTAGAAAAGCAAAAGTTTATACTTGTATCACCATCTGAAATATTCTGCCAAATATAGGGGTAAATTCCCCCCACTAATTGGATATTTTGTAGGTTTTCTCTAAATAAATCAGAATATCTTGTTCATTAAAGTTCTTATGATGCACTTTTCAAAATCTCAATGACAAGACAAAAATATAAAGAATAGGGATGAAGAAAAATTAACAAGAAAATCATACAATCTTATTCACAAATTGAAATCATGGTATAAAAAAGTACTGTGGTGCCATATGCCATTTTCACAGTTTATGGTACCATAGCTAAAATGATGCTTTACAACACCATAAAAATGGTAATGGCAGATGTGATAAAAAATAGTTTTTCTAAAAAAGTAACTTATTTATTCCCATTGTTTATTCACATGTAATAATTGTATTCTAAGATATATGTTATGGAATAATAATATAAGGGAATGCATGTAATAAATTTTTTTTCAGAATCATGATAAAGTACTTGAACTTCTGAACAAACTTCTAGTACAAGTCTTGTCTCAGGCACCAAGTCCCCAGTCTAACAAGGACAGACTTAATCAGATGGCCATCTCAATTGCAGAAAGGTGTGTATTGAATAGTAGTTGCTATACCCTACATCCCTTTGGTTTGAACTTTACAAAGTGTCACACACAGGTTGCCTTTTGGGTAGGCAAAACAAAACATTTGATTTATGTACATAAATATTACTCAAGACAAATTTTACTTAATAGGAATAGACAGTATAAAATGCTCAAATTAAGACATATTACATAGACAATTCTGATGTAAATTTGTTTAAGCCATGTAAAAGGTGGTGAAATAATCTAATTCTACTTGCAGGTACAGAGCATTAGGCCACGAGGGAACAGTCTCAAATACCAGTACATTCTACCTGCTCTTAGATCTGATGACGTTCTTTGATCTCTACCACACAGGCAAACCAGATCAGGCCATAGATGTGAGTATTGTATACCTACTCTACTGAAGAGGTATATAACGTGCGTGAATATATCTGTATTATATATTCCATACCTACTCTACTGAAGAGGTATATAACGTGCAGGAATATATCTGTATTGTGTATACATATTTCCCTCGGAATCGTCTGATACACTAAGGGATGATGTCAAAATGTTGACACTTTAGATACAATGAAGTTATTTTTATAGTTTTATCCTCCCATTTTACACTATTGATTTGTTGAATACTTTGAACCAGAACTCATATCAAGGATATACAGTATTATTAAATCTTGTAATATTTGACTTAAAATACTAAATAAACTCTACATTGTAAAAGTCAATGTACACATATTTAATTACACTGGCAAATATTCTCTTTGTTCATTTTTTTCAGGCCATGCAGCATTTGAAGCTTTTGCCATTCACCATGGAGGATGTAGACACCAAAGTTAATAACTTCAAACACTATACAGATGAGGTAACTATACATATCTTTTATATCAGCATTGTTTTTGGAACCAGCATTTGGTGTTAGCAGTTCAGTTTATTGCATTGACAGAATTTTATTAAAAGGTCTATTTAATGTGATTTTAAAAGATTAATGTTACACTAAAGTTCAGAAAATGTTCTGTTAAATATATGACTTGAAAATGGGACCGATTAGAAATGCAGTTTTCAAATGAAGTATTCTGTCTGTACTAATAGAAACTTGTATACTTACAGGTGCGTAGAAGTCTCCCAGATGTCTTATTAGCCACTATGAATATACTGTACACTCAATACAAACACATACGGTGAGTGATTTGATAAAATATGTTTTGTTCTGCATATCAGATTTGCTACTCAATTGATGGAGTTGCTTTTCTACTAGCCTTGCTAGAATAGCATTTTTATCTCCAAAACTACAATTCTCGGCACTATGCAGTTTATAAAAGATGACTACTACTGACTTGCGATCATGATAAACATCTATGTCTATCCCTGAATTCCTAGTTGCAGCTTCTTATATTCGGAATACATTTTAATTTAAAATTCTTGATTCATCATCATTCAGCTGTCTTCTTTTCAGTGAATAAATCTTTAATGGAGTATATGAGAGCCGATTGTATATATAATCTACTCCAATGTTGTTATTTCAGAACCAGTGGTGCTCAAGGTCAAAGTTCACTGATAGGGCGAGGCCTAGTGGCGACATCTAGTGATGGTGGCAAAGAAACAGTTAGTATTTACACTTATTAGATAATATACATTTTGCTTTTTGTAATAGTTTGTGTTGAATTTATGTCACCACCAGAAATGGACATATTGTTTCTTCAACTTTTTTGCGGCCGGTGTCTGTAACAGCGTTCGATGGTATGCATCTATAACAAATGGCAGGTAGTGACATTTTGCATGTTAATGCCTTGTTTTTATACGGCACAGAAACTCCCCTGAAAATTGATTTTTAGTATCACACAATCAATTTAATTTTTGTTTTTGAGATGCAATGTGTAAGATGATTGCTGCTGCCACCTATCAAGTAGGAATTAAGATATTGGATTATTTTATTCTTTCAGTTTATCAACTACCTGAGGAGCCAGGCCAAATCTCTCATTACATTTGCTGGTATGTTACCATACAGAATGCCTGGGGACACTAATGCCAGACTGGTTCAAATAGAGGTCCTTATGAACTAGACAATGTACATTGCCTGTATATGTACATATTATATCACTGTTTGGCAGTTTGGTGTAAAGTTCTAATGATGGATACATGGACATATGTCAGATTTGTTCAAATAGAGGTCCTCATTAACATTATCAAGGCTTATGTACATTGCCTATGTACAATATAAGGTCTTAAGGATGGAAACATGGACACATTGCCAGATTCGGTGAACTCTATGTAGTCTGACTTAACATCATATTGACAAATATGTTGTGTTTGGCTGCTGTGAATATGTATTAAAACAATGTGAGAAACATCCACTGACCACTCTGGTGATTGGTGATATTGTCTAGATTGCAAAATTTAGTAGAGATCATCATGAACTAGATTGACATTGTAGACATTATTTTATGGATTCATGTTCATTCAATGCATAATACATCTTCAGAGGACAATAATACATTTCCTCCTAGGGCTGGGGAAAGAACAGAAGCTAGCAGTAGAGACAGAGTATAGAAAAAGACTATACTAGCTTACTATTACTTTTCCCTAGGCTTCTGGGTCTCCCTGTGTGCCACGGTCCCTTAGAACTAGATATATATGTCGAGTGAAACAGAGGTCATGAACATTTTTATGGGCACAATTGCATTGGATTACGATGAAATTTCAAAAACTACAGTGATATTGATACAAGGAATTTGATAACATCATCTTATAATGAGACAATATTTTTATACACCTTAGTAAGAAAATTACATTTGATGTAACAGATGTCTTAGACTAAATAAATATGTGCAAAATACTGGATACTTCTACTTCTTTTACTTTGAACAGTAGATCAAATTGCAAGTAAGATAGGGGATTTATCAGTCAGTACACGAACTGTTATATATTTCATTGATATTGGTGATGAATAATTCCATCAAAGATCAACTTGCTATAACAGTAGTTTACCAACCCATGTCTGTCTGAGTGAAGATTACAATGTCTGTCTGAGTGAAGAACACCATGTCTTCTGTCTGGGTACAAAAAACACTGTCTTTCTGAGTACAAAAATACAATGTCTGTCTGAGTGCACCATCAGCATGTCTGTCTGAGTGTGAGAACACCATGTCTGTTCGAGTCCAAAACATCATGTCTCTCACAACAAAGTTAATCCATCTGTCCCAAAAGAGCTGTCATTTGATTCAGTCAGTGATTGTATGCACTTCTTTGGGTTTAAATGGCTATGCTTGAACCCATTAATATAACAACCAGATTGAAAACTCAACAAAAATCATGGTCAGTTTTGATTTATAGTTTATTAATAATAGCATAAAATACATCTGTACAATTCAATACTTTTGATCTCTGGACCACATTACTACTTTGAAATTTGTTCCACACAAATGCGAAACATTACTTGTGAGATTATGAATTAGAAATTTGAGGAATTTAAAATGAAACATACAAAAATCTCCATGGGAGTTACATTGACATTAGTCATTACATTTTGACTGGTTGGATTTCCCTTTGAGACATACAGAGACATCTTTTGACAATTACAAGGACGGCATTCAAGTAAATCTGCAATACATTTAGACAATGTACAATTTCGAGTCTATAAATAAACGGATACATTTTCGTAAAAATAAAATATACATACATGTATGATTTGATGGATGGAGTACTATTTGAGTGATATGACAAGGCAAAATTTGTAGCCCTCATTACAAGGTAGATTTGCAGCACACTTGTTACAAAAATGAAATAGTTTCTAGACACTTTAATTTGAGAAATTATGCAAGATTCATGGAAGAGGCAATTTGTGAAAATCGGAAGTACACTTGTTTGTTTTCAAGTTTAACATGAATTAACTTACAACCAACAAGATTTTTGAACAAAGGTAAAAATGAGGTTAACAAAGAGTTTAATAGTGTTCTCAAAGAAAAATGGGCCAACTCTCCAAAGTAAAGGCAGTTGGTTGGTTTGCAATTTTAGATGGATGAACTAGAATGAATCAAAAAATGGTTAATAAAAGTATTGTCTTTAGATCCTCCGCTTAATAAGTTATAAAATCAGTCAAATTATTTTTCTATAAATATCAATGGATGATCACGCTTAGTACTCTTGAAGGTGATGGCTGCTACAATTATTTAAAGCTCTCATAGTCAGGACTTATCTAGTCTTATCTAGAGTTTAACACCTCAATTCAAAAGTCATTGAAAATTTAGGTTCATAACATTTCAGTCAAAATACAATTGTAAAACTACCTTGATCTCTAATCACCTAGTCATATAAAATGTCTTTTGGAGACTTTAAATGGAATATCACATTTTGAGAATTTGGAGTATAGATGGCACTACCATACATCCACATGTCATAAATTAATGCCTCTTTGGAGCGACGACCCCTGCTTACTGGAACCTCGTCTATGACTTATATACATGATATGAACTGTTTAAGAGTTAATTGAGTCCTGTGTTATTTATCTGGATGTGAGCCACTACCAGGACGTAAGGAAGTAGCTGCAGGTTCCCCGAGGGCACCTAGTGGCGTGATTGTAAACCCTGAACTCAGATCTATGGTATCGCCCTCTTTTACCTATAATCAAAAAATGACTTATATGAAATATAAATATTTATGTGTTTTGGAGTTGGCTCAGATCACTAGATATTCATACAGTTAAATCTATCTCGTAAGTGATGTATAGATGGCACAAGTGCATAGGTGAGTTAATTTATATGGATCATGTGATAAGGATGAAATGTCACGTGACTACATCTGGCGGGAATCAGTTTGTGAACTCATACCATGGAAAGCCCACCAGCCTCCCCAGCACCAACCAATGTAATGACAGGTTAAGGTACTACAAGTGAAGTAAGTACAAGCATATATCATGTATTGTAATATATTTCTTAGCGATAGGGACCCCTTCGGTATAAGAATATAGCATTAAATTGAGATAGATTAACTAATGTTTCTATAAGAAATATGTTGAAATCATGTAAACCCAATAATTGATATAACATATTGGGTTAAAGTAGTGATCAAGCGACTCCAAACCGCACACAACTCAAATAAATATAAATAACAGTTTAATATTATTTGCTAATTAATATGACATATTTTGTGCAGCCTTATTTCAAACAGGGATCCACTAGCCCTGGAGAGGGAGGGAGAGGGGAGGGGGACAGAGAGAGACCAGTAAAGTAACTATGATTGGAACATACACGTATATTATTACTACTTGACATCTATTTGATTCAAGGTACTGCTCCTTCATAATCACTTGCAAGGAAAAACTTATTTCTAAACTATACCCCTGGGCTTTTATTCTACATCAAGTAAATCAAATACAATATAATAACATTGTTGGCGAAAATGTTAATCTAGTTTAAACCTCAAATAATCAAAATAAAAATGTATGACTTATTGAACAATATAAATTACTTACTGCTTTATAATCTAAGAACATTTCTTTAAATGCTAAGAAATCACTAAATGTCAGGAGCATGTCAAACACTTCTCCCTCTAAATCTTGTTTTCTGGATCTGAAAGTAGGAGATGAAAACATAATTTACAACATCATTAATTTATCATCCAATATACTCAGAAATTACTGTCTTTGTCTTTAATTATATATGGGATAAGGTTTTAGCTAATTCTATCTCTGACTGTCACTTTGATAGGGTATTGTTTTCATAATTCATATTAAATACAAAAAATTAATTGTTAAGAGCCTCTAAGGCTGAAGGACTATTGGCCCCCTCGGATCTTTTACATGCAGTCTTGTAACTGACATCGCATGAAAACTGGCACCTTACAGTTAACATTAATCAAGGAAGTTTGTATTTTATTAGAAAATGATTATTAATTTAAATTATTAATATGATTATTACATACAAGATTTAAGACATTGCAGATATTGACGACTTACATTAATTGTTTTGAGAATTCATCCATGGAAAATCCTGGCATTCTTTCATTGAGCTCTGTGTCTAAGTGTTTTTCCACTAATTCTAACTGCAACGCAAAATAATAAATCATCAATAAATAGTGAATATCACTGTTAATGCATTCAGCAATGACTGTTAATTGATATTTTCTGAATGATATTTCCAATATCAGATTGTAGTGGTAAAAGAAATGCATATATTCATTCACATTCTTGATCAATATCCAATAATGTACTATTAAGTATTCCAATAATTATTCAATTGAAAAATGTTTAATGCTCGCAATGCGGTACATGCCTGAAGTACATAAAGCCGCAGTTTTGTAAAATGTTTTATCCCATATTTGGACATGTTTGAGGTACATAAAGATGATATGTAGAATGTTACATTTTCAACAGCAGACAGGATATAGCTTTACATCCTGGCTGAGTGGGCAGATAAACATGAGAAATCATATCTGTACAATTTGTAACATTTCCCATTAGCCTACTTTTTTATGGTGAATCATTAAAGCAACAAAAGTGACTAGAGTGTAAAATGTTGGAAGTATCATTTTCAATGAGCATTCCTGTATACCCTTACAATCCCACTTTGTTTTTTAAATGAATGGTTATCTTGAAAAAAACATCAACTGTTAGAGTATAGAAGAAATTGTAAGATTAAACAGGCTTGACATGGAACAAATGTAAAATGATGACAATTTTTTCTAAAGTTACTCTCAACTGGCCTCTAGTCTTTCAAAGAAAAAGCATTTCAAAATAATTCACTAAAAGATAACTTACATATTCTTTATGTATATCAGTGTAACAAAATTTATTTTCTTCTGTATCCTCAAATTCTCTATAGTATTTATCCATGAAGCAGGCCTGCATGTTTTGGAACTTGTCCTCTGAAAAATAAATATGAAATGAGCCATTTATGAAAACTAGAATAAGAAGAGTATCAGTATTTATGCCGCTATCTGAAATTTACAGCCTTTGTGGTTGGTTTTGGACATTTTTGTGACTCGAGTGAAGCACAGTAAAACCTCTCTGAAGTGAATAATGACTCTAGTCGTTCCAATCTTTCATATTTTGAGTTCCTCTCTCGTGTAAGTGAGGTGTTGACTTACAGTAGTTCTTCATTATTTGACAAATACATGACATTAGATTATATCACAATGTACATTTAAAGTGACTTTCTTACACTTCAGAGGCCGAAATTGGGGATTTCAAGAAATACTTTTCAAGAAAATAGTCTTACCTTTCTATTAGGATGGGTTCAGGTGCCAAAATTAGCTGATCCATGAATATATATCATTTTGAAAATTGGAAGCAAGAATTTTGTTTTGGAAGCCATGTTTTTTTGACATTCATGACAGGAAATAGATTCTCAAAATGAAAACTGGATTAACAGCATTAATTCTGAATTTGGCTTAGAATATTTACTCAGATATGTATTGTAATATTATTACCATGATTATTGACTACTATTTAATAATTGTGGTGTAGAGGTAAAAACATTTTTCTGAAATTAAGAATGAATACTAAAAATGCATCATGAAAGTTGAGCTGAGGCCGTGGCAGAGTGGTTAGGGAATCAGTCTTGCAATCTTGATTTTGCAGGTTCGAATCCCAGCCATGGCATATCATTTTTTCTTTATCTCTGAGCCACAATATTTTCTCTATCTCATTTTTTATAGCACAGTGTCATATTTATTCTTTTTTGGGGGTTTTAAAATATAGGTAAAATGTCTATGTGTGGCTTTAACATATACATGTACAATTTATGTCTCTACAATCCAGCATTTTTAAGTCATTACAGACTATCATTTTCTTTGTTACAAACATTTCCTGAAAATACCAGCTTCGTAAAACATTGCTCATCTAGTAAGCTACATGACATTATCATAAGGGCTGCATTTATCTCTTGTCATTTCTAAAAGTGTATTAATTTAGTTACTATTAAAATAATTTGTCATGCGTCTTCACAGAAAAAAGGTTTCTAACATAGTCTTTTGATGGTGCAAGATCTACAGGTCATTCTAATATTTTTTCAATTCTTGGTATCTCTTAAAATGCTAATAACAAAAATACTAACCTATAATTATGTCTTCTATGTGCCCAACTGTGATGTCAAACTTTGTGTCTGCTATACTGGAACTAAAATAAAAATGAAAAACAATGAATTATGTTATATTGATAACTAGAAAAACAGCAACTCCACGGAGTAGCAAATCCCACCGAACAAAACATATTATGCTTATTATAGCTAGTGTAAATGTTGAAATGTTTGTGCACTTTGTGATAGAAGCATGAAATTTGGCACAAAGTTAGTTTATACCATTGTGAACTAGGCATCATCATATAAAATTTGAACCAAATCCGTTCACTGGTCTCTTGAAATTCAGCCGCCATCTTGAAAATTATTTCTTGAACAGAGCTACTGTGTCCCTAGGCATAATCATATAAAATTTCAACCAAATCTGTTCACTGGTATTTGAGTTATCAAAGATTACGTTTTTTACGAAAGATTGCCGCCATTTTGAAATTAAGCGGCCATCTTGAAAATGTTTTGTCGAACATAGCTACTGTGTCCCTAAGCATCATCGTATAAAATTTGAACCAAATCCGTTCACTGGTATTTGAGTTATCAAAGATTACATATTTTTACGAAAAATGGCCACCATTTTGAAATTAAGCGGCCATCTTGAAAATCTCTTTTTGTGCGAAATTCCTTTGTCCCTAGGCATCAGCATATAAAGTTTGAACCAAATCCGTTCACTGGTATATGAGTTATCAAAGATTACGTTTTTTACGAATATGGGCCGCCATCTTGAAATTCAGCCGCCATCTTGAAAATTATTTCTTGAACAGAGCTACTGTGTCCCTAGGCATAATCATATAAAATTTCAACAAAATCTGTTCACTGGTATTTGAGTTATCAAAGATTACGTTTTTTACGAAAAATTGCCGCCATTTTGAAATTAAGCGGCCATCTTGAAAATGTCTTGTCGAACATAGCTACTGTGTCCCTAAGCATCATCATATAAAATTTGAACCAAATCCGTTCACTGGTATTTGAGTTATCAAAGATTACATATTTTTACGAAAAATGGCCGCCATTTTGAAATTAAGCGGCCATCTTGAAAATCTCTTTTTGTGCGAAACTCCTTTGTCCCTAGGCATCAGCATATAAAATTTGAACCAAATCTGTCAACTTGTATTTGAGTTATCAACGATTACATTTTTTACGAAAAATGGCGGCCATTTTGAATTGAGCGGCCATATTGAAAATTCCTTCTCGAGCAGAGGTCCTACACTCATAAGGCATAAGCCTATAAAATTTGAATCAAATCCGTGAAACGGTATTTGAGTTATCGCCCGGACAAACAGACGGACGGACGGACAGACGGACGGACGGACGGACGGCTTTCCTATATCCCTCACGAACTTCATTCGGTGGGATAAAAATTGATGAGTCAAAGACAATGCATATCATGTGATAATTCTAACATTGTAGCATTAAGATGGTGATACATCAGTCTTTAACCTCCTGAAAACTATGTACAGGGAGTCCCGAAAGTATGGGGTCCCCCCTAGGCAGACATATACCAGTATATAAACTTTAAAATGATATATGACACATACTATGACGACACTGGTATATGTCTGCCTAGGTGGGGCCCCATACTTTCAGGACACCCTGTACATTGTATCAATTAACGAAGATAATGTAAGGTTCTGAAATTGTTGAATGATAAAATGCCCTTTCTAGTATTGCTCAAATTAATGTAACAATAGTATGATACTAATGAAAAGTGGAGTCAGATGTAGCAGAGGTTTTGCTTTGCTGGCTTATATATATTCTATTTGAAGCTACAGTATATGATATTCTCCCATTCAGGCTCTGGACAGATCCTTATTACCTGATTTTTCCAAAATGCTAAATTTGCTTTGAAAACCGTACAATAGCCATGAAGATATGGAATGGGAATTTCTATTTTATCACCTAATCAGCTTGGAACTTCCCAATCCCTAATTCTGGGTCAGGTCACAATTCTGAGATATCAACAATGTAAACAAGAGACAGAAAACTTTAGAGAAAATGTCTGTATTTCTGTAAATTCACAGACTGAATCTCATGAATCACCGGCATGACATTGTTTTATACAAAATAGGTCTGAGACCATTTTATAAGTACTACATCTATAACGCCGTTCTTTTGCAGAAAAGTCAACATTCTTTTTAAAAATATCTTAACCACTGTTCACTTTCATGGGAGATCTATATATTTACCTTGATGTAGCTAGCTCTTCTTCTTGGAAGTCCATGGGTTCAATGAGATCTTGGCCATCTGAATAAAAACAGAATTTTATTAGTATTTTGTATTTCTGTACTCAGATTGGTAATATTCTCATGCTATTGTATGTACAGGGTGTCCAAGAACTCATGAGAATTTTTTGAGGGAGATGGGTGATTTTTCTTAAAATTTGGTACACTTATTAAATACACTTTGGGGAATAACTGACATGAATTTCAGACACATATCTCTTATATTTCCGAATTTATTGACATTTGAATTCTGCATCGCCACAAACCCCGGAGTTATCGGGAAAATACAACAGTTTATGTCCCATTTTGTCAATTTTATACAAATTCTCAACTATAAAACCAACGTTTTTTGTATGAGCTTAGTTGAAAGAAATGTCCCCATTTGCTAGCCAATATGATCTTGCATATTGACAATGCACCAGTGAATAAGTCACTACATGCAGGTCAGTAGTGCATCCAATTTACTTTCTATTGAGACTTCACAGTATATAGTAGCTCCATATACTTGCCAGATTTTGCTCTTCTAGACTTTTGATTTCTTTGGGGACCTTAAACAAAGATAAGTGAGCCATGTCACTGAAACGGAGGATGAATTACCCAAATGCGAGTAGGTAGTTACCAGTTTCACCACCAGGTGGCTGATTCGGGTCAATTAACATGGCAGGTATATAAGAAAGTTCCCTCAAACTTGAATATTATCAATTTGAGTGGCTCAATTTTAATATAACCCTTATGTGCCTGATACTTATACTAATGAAACTATGTCCAGTAAAGCAAAATATTATCGGTCCACTAAAAGAAAAGATATTTCATTTTTTGTGATTTTATAGCATGGGGTCTATGGGGAATCTCCCCGAGCTAGAAGTCACATTTTCAAAAAAAATCAATTTTTCAAAGTTGATAAACACTTTTTAAAACCACATTTCTAGATGTAATTTTACATGTAGATTTCAAATGTGATATTACTTTGACTGAATTTTGAATTTTTAATGACGTAAATCAAGATTATTTCTACTCGCATCTGGGTTATTGAGTCATTTCGTTTCAGAGGACCCTACAGAAATGGCTATTGGACGATTTGGGAATGTGTATATAGAGTAGCTGAAAAGACGACATCAACTGCAGATAATATGCTATAATAACTCTGTGGAGATATGTTAGCTGAATGTGTATGATCCTATTAACTAATGTACTGAAACGCTGAAATAATTCAATGAAAACAATGCTATTAGAGTAGAGAAGTTGTGTAAATATTATCAAAATGTGACGTAAATTGTTGTATTTCTCCGACTACTCCAGGGTTTGTGGCGATGTAGAATTCAAATGTCAATAGATTCGGAAATATAAAAGATATGTGCCTGAAATTCATCTCAGTTATTCCTCAATGTGTGTTTAATAAGTGTACCAAATTTGAAGAAAAATCACCCATGCCTTATATCTCCCTCAAAAAATTCTCATGAGTTCTGGGACAAACTGTATATGCTATTGATTTTCATGGTTTTTGTATCTCTTTAATAAAGGACCCACATTCCTGTGCTCACAGAGTGTTTTGTGCAGCCAATGATGATTGACTTTATACATGAGAAAGTTCCCTGAAAATGTCCTACTTTTTGTCAAATTTTATAGAGTAAACACCAAAAACTGTAATTTCAAGAGCTTTGAAATCTTCAGAGAACATAAGTTGCATATACAGCAACTACTACAAGTTATTTGAAAGTTCTACTTCAACAAAGTGTCTAGTATTTACAGAATATTTTACTTTTTGACGTCAAAATCAGCAATTTTTCGGAAACCGGGCGAACTTGGGAAATGGCGATGATAGGACAAATAGGCATTATGGATATGCATAAAATGAATGTGGATTATGACTCAATCCTAATAGCAGTTTTAATTTGTGCGGCCAACGTTGACGGACGGACAGACCAACGGACGGACGGACGCCTGGTCGATCCCATAGGCTCACCGTGTGAGCCAAAAATCCACAGTAATGAAATTCCAGCAGTCTTAATTCGCAAAATATGACATTCACCAAATTTCAAAATATTTAGTAATCCATAGATTACTGATATAGGGCCTACGACTCGGGTAATAGCATTGTCATGCAATATTCAATAAACTAATATGCGATAGAAGAAAACATGGTCATTTACATAAATATCTCCCGCAATGCATGGCTTCAAGTGGGACAAATTTTCATAAGTCCATTGATTAAACCAAATTGATACAAGTCAAACATGAAATCAAACACACATTATAAATATGAGAACTTGCTTCTTGATTTATATTGAGTCATTAGGTCTCAGCTTCCAGGAATTAAGTTGGTGACATCAAAATTAAAACATTTCATGATTATTGTCAGTTTCAAAAAATATTTCTGAAGATGTAGAATATACTTTTATAGATTATGCAAATATGCATGAAGAAGAATGTCAAATAAAGCTAAAATGATGTATTCGAAATCAGACCCTGTATATTTCAACAGGAAAAACCCCAGATGTAAAAGATCTGTAACAAGAATTCAAGTAGAACCATCACATATTAGTCTATTGATACCAATTAGTCAATTACTGTTCATGCCTTTAAGAGCAATACTGCTTTGGGCAAAAGTCATAGAGAGAGTGAGAAAAGTATAATTTCCAGTAGTTTGATTTTGCTCCATTATAAGATTGCTTCATATGCATTCTCTGGCCGAGCCTTGAACAATTGGAATTCTGAGAATATGGTCACTAAATTTTTGTATATCTTGGTTTGCTTCTATTATGTATGGCCTTTTATATCTAAATGCTTCTCTGCCATGTTATTTTCGAAAAAATTAACATGGCTGAAACTTAACAAATTACAAAAGACAAGAGCTTTGCACACCATACAAAACTATTTGAAATACACAAAATTTAGGTCTTGTACATATGTTTCTATTTTTCATATACTGTTGCAATGCAGTCATCTGATTGCTTTTTTAGATTCAAATCTACTGTTTCCCTGTGACAAATTTTTCACTTATTTTATAGCTGAGATCTTCTCTCTATTTCTACTTGTTTGGTTTGAGTAAATGACCTATGTATGGACGCAGTAATTTGACATACGGAATTGGTTTTTCACTTGATTCGGGCTAGCTCTTGTGTGTCCAAATAGCATTGTAATACTGATGTCACATTTCTGGAATCACCGGAGCACCATTCAGATTTGGACAGACAAGAGCCCGAAGATAAAATATCACTATTTTGGCCTCTTAATCTTATCAACGCAGGATTGCTTGAAAACCGTTCATTAGTGATCAGAAAGGTAAAGAATAACAAGACACTTTGAATGAGGTTCATGTATGATTTGTCTCATATTTTTCTTAAATGGCTGCACAATTGTCATTTTAAAATTTGAAATTTTCTTAGTGACGTATCTTCCGAATTACTCTTTGAGCTTCTGATCCTACTACAAAAGAACCTGGCTGGGATCTATGTCTCTAAGCTCTGGGGATTTCCCCCGGGATTTCCCTCCTCTTATTCTACTGTAGTTCACATCGTTGAACTAAATAACGGCGTTCTTTACTATTAGAAATTTTCTTGGCCGTTATTGGCTAGCCGCGGCTGATATCATATAAGAAACGAGGTCCAGGCTACAGGTCTGTTGTAGGTCTAATTGTTGTTGGGCTAAGTTAGATTAATTCTGCTGAGAACCAATTGGAAAATAAGATTCCAGTTTATAGAATTGGTCATCGAAAGTGACAGTGGCAACCAAGCATCTATCATATTTGGGAAATCTACACCTCTAGAGTGACAGAGTGACTCCAGCGAGTTCCAATGCACGTGACTGATGTCTGTCAACTTTTGATTGTGATTTGTGAACGAGAACGACGAAAAAAATCAAAAAAATAGTTTTCATCAACATCAATTTTTGATGAAATCACCTCTCTAAAACTAATAATATACCATATCCATATGTTAAATATTAAACAAAGAAACGATGTATGTACAATTCTAGGATATGCACATTCAGAATACGAAGGAATGAGTCTAAATGTAAAATCGCTTACCTTTTCCGTCTTCCGCCATATTTGAACGCTATGGAATCCGCGAAGCCCATTTTCCGGTTCCGGTGCATGTGTACTACAACACCTACATAAAGTTAAAAAGTACCCTTTATGGCACGAAGCGTCGGTGGTGTAAAGGTTAGCATTGATGCCTTCCAAGCATTAGATCCGGGTTCGATTCCCGGCCGACGCATGTTTTTTTCTTTGGGTAATTTGCCATCACATAGATCACATTTTTGCATTTCTGAATATAATTCGAGTATTATATGTTAGTTTTTGGCACATTAATTAATATCATTGGTAGTTATATTACATCAAGATAAAGATGTAAGGAATGTGCTAACATCGATTAAAACATTACAACGAAGTGCTGTATTTGTAACTAGCTTGTAAAAATTTTGACAAATGAAGGTGGTAAGCAAAATACATAATTTTGTCTGGCATCTCCAGGGGCGGATCTGGGAACCAACAAGGGGGGGGGCCAAATTTAAGGTCTGAGAAAAAACATCCGTGCTTGAGGGAAAAAAAATTTGGGCACCTAAACCCAAATTTTGAGGCCCATTTTCTTCAAAATTTGGCCTAAAACTAAAAAATAAGACCTAGAAGGCCAAGTAATGACCAAAAAGGCCCACTTTAAAGGGCCTTTAGGCCTTTTCTTGCCCATTTAAGGGCAATTGCCCTCCAATTGCCCAGATCCGCAAGTGATCTCTAAAGCTCTAGGGTTTTTCCTCCTCTTAGCATGAACTTAGTTACCCATATGCCATGAAGCGTCGGTGGTGTAAAGGTTAGCATTGATGCCTTCCAAGCATTAGATCCGGGTTCGATTCCCGGCCGACGCATGTTTTTGTTTTGTTCATTTGCCTTTTTCTCCATTCAAATTATTAAAAAAACATCCCTTTAGAAAGCCTAGCTACAGCTAGTACGAGGCTTTGGGCTCATTTTAAAGTCCTTTAATCTATTAATAATACCTTGCATTCCCTAATTTTCTAACATGCATATATACCAGTTGTCCTATTTCCCACACCTTATATTACAACTCCCCTCTTAGAGCATGTAGAGGGAACCCTGTTTATTCAAAATAAACATTAATACTACACAAATTCACTTTTTTCCCAAATTTTATTCATAAAACTATTTCCTTTTTAGCACAAATGAAACTATACAGAACATGTGTTGGTAAGGTAACCTGCTCTATATTTCCATCTTTGAATTATGTACAATAGGCCTATGTACCCATAACACTCAGATTATAAATTAATATTATATTATATCACAACAAAGGCTATCTTGGGTTCATGAAAAAGTTTGACTGTGTTTTTAAGTGCCAAGTCAGAGTACCTGAGTACTAGCCTACATTGTTTCATCTAATTCTCACAAGTTCCTGTGTGGCAAGTCTGAGTACTACATTGTGTTTCACCTCATTCTCACCAGTTCCTGATTGGCAAGTCTGAGTACTGCATTGTGTTTCACCTCATTCTCACCAGTTCCTGATTGGCAAGTCTGAGTACTACATTGTGTTTCACTTCATTCTCACCAGTTCCTGATTGGCAAGTCTGAGTACTGCATTGTGTTTCACCTCATTCTCACCAGTTCCCGAGTGGCAAGTCTGAGTACTGTATTGGTTTCACCTCATTCTCATCAGTTCCTGATTGGCAAGTCTGAGTACTACATTGTGTTTCACTTCATTTTCACCAGTTCCTGATTGGCAAGTCTGAGTACTACATTGTGTTTCACTTCATTCTTACCAGTTCCTAGTTGGCAAGTCTGAGTACTACATTGTGTTTCACTTCATTCTTACCAGTTCCTAGTTGGCAAGTCTGAGTACTACATTGTGTTTCACCTCATTCTCACAAGTTCCTGAGTGGCAAGTCTGAGTACCATATTAAAATCAGTGTCCAGATGGCACCTCCAGAATCGTCTCACCCTACCCCAGACTTTACTAGGGAAACAGGGACTGTCAATGCCATGGAATATTCTTGCTATACAACGAGCTGTCAATTTGTGTTCCTCGCCATGGACTTGAATGAAAGCTCGCACATCAGCTCTGATCTGTCCATCGTTTTCACAACGTACCTGAAAAGAGATAAACATAACTTAGTAAAGGGAGAATTAGAGATAGGGCTATAATCTGATAATAGAAATATACATGATATCTTATTAAATGGTAAGATGTTCATGAGTGTTTTCAGAGACTTTTTAAGTTTGACTCCATCAACTACCAATTGCAAAATGAAGGCTTAATCTGCAATCTTTTAATTTTCTATACATGCGCTCAAAAGATAAACGAGCTAAGAACTTTCCAATCCAACACTAAAATATAACACAGTCAAAACCACAAGAGAAAGGTAATGTACTACTAGGATTTCTTATATTATTTTCTACAATGTAACTTTCTACATTTAGCAGTCTAGGGATAAGGTATCTGGATTTGAATTTGGCCTGTGTTTCAAAAATGCATGTTATTCAAAAATGACAGGCCAAAAGTTCGCATCCAGTGAAATGGTCCACATTGATAAGTGTAAAATAGAAATGTTCATCCCATGCTTACTGTCTGATCAAGGATACCATGCTGTGAAGAGGCCTCCACCTCGCGGGAAAATGACAACTTGCTGATCTGCCCAAGCTCAATTTCTGGTTGCCTCTCAAAGTATTCTCGTAGAATAGCTTTAAGTTCACAGCTCTTTTCCTGGTTTACTTCATCTGAGCACTCCCAGTAGTGTTTGTGTGATGTCCTGGAAATAAGCAAATACATGTACTGTGGCTCTACTTAATTTGGTGGCCATTTTTACTTCGAATTTGGTGGCTGCTTTTTCTGAGTGAGTCTTATGAGTCTTCATTTGTGGCGATGTCAAAATATGATTCTTTACATTGTCTAAGAAACAGGCTCACTCCTGTCAAATTTGCCAATTTCACAGCTATTTACTCTTCCTGCCAAATTAAATCTTCGCCAATTTTCCAATTTTGCCAAATTTTGTATTGCTGTAATTTCTGGCATTGGAGCACAGCCAGGCACTGCACCTTTGTACTACTCAGGCCCATAGCCAGGATCTTCCAAGGGGGGTTCACTTTAGACAATTTTGGTCCAAAAATGGCCAAAATCACTTACGAAGTGCTCAGAATGGTGAAACTGCATGATTTTTGGGTTCACTCGAACCCATCAAACCCCCCCCTGGTTACGGGCCTGCTACTTGATTACAATGACTAGATTCATCAGGATTCTTGTCACTCTGCATATATGACAGGATATATGAATGTCCAAAAAACAAGACCAAAGAAAAATCAATACCTTGAATTACTTAGTTCATTCAATGTAAATTTTGTTGGGAAACATGCTCCGAGTGGACACCTCCCCTATTGGATAAATTTGGAATTGGATAAAGAGAAGAGAGGTGCCAACTTGGAGCATGTTTTGTAAGGAACTGCAGTTTTTTGTCTCAGTAGGCAGATTATCATCAAACTTCCACAACAAAATTGACATTGATCAACTATCTGAACTTTTCAAGGCAGAATGAGAATATGCAAGATTGACTGAGTTAATCAATTTTTCTTCAGTCATGTTTTTTGGACAATGTATATAATATGATAAAGACTTACTGCTGAGAAAACAGCAGCATAAAATGCAACACAGCAACTAATGTCAGACTATTAACTTACTTGCGAAGAGAATCATTGAGATTCTTGAGTTGATATATTTCATTGCGTTCCTGCATAGTAACTCTGTCATGTAAGAAGTCAACAATTTCATCATATTCATCATCAGTCAGATCTCCCGGTGAAATGAAATGAAACGCAAGGTCAGAAAGCTCAGTTATCACGCCACTCTTTGATGGAGCACGTCCACCTGGAATACAAGTTATCAAGTAAATTCAGAGATTAAATGTCAAGTGCAATATGCATCAATCTGCCACATGCTTCTTTTATATCATGCACAGTTTATGTTAATTTATGTAGTCTTGCATCAATGCATTTGTGGGTCCCTCTTCATAAACATCCCTTTTCTGGATGTGAAGTATATAAGAGAGGGGGAATCCAGTTTTCATTTTAATTTCATATCTGCTTATCACAGTCCCCAAAATCTTGATTCAGTACCTGTTTTATCAAAGTCCCAAAACAATCCTGATTTAATACTGGTCATAAAAGTCTCCAAAATCCTTATCTAATACCTGTCTTATCAAAGTCCCACATAAGGAGTTTGAGTTCTTTCTTGACTGGCCCAGAGTCCCATCCCATGCTGTCAGCTATCTCTATGACATTGAACTCCAGTCTGTTGGTGTTCTTGTAGGAAATACCATCCTTCATATTCCTTGCAATAGCTGCAGCTACAGGGGGACACTAAATAAAAATACAATTTCATAATATGATTATTATTTTCACTACAGTTCAATTATTCTCTGTAATTGATACCTAACTGAAGAATTTGATAAATAATGATATTCTTGAGGGATTGATAATTTGGAAAGTACTGTAGATTGGGTTAATTTGGCGCCCGCTTTAATTTGGCGAATTTGGTGAAATTGAAAAATTCGCCAATATAAATCTTCGCCAAAATTTAGAATGAATCCCCGGGAATTATCTAGGGTATTTCGTCCAGTGTATTTAGGTCACTTCCGGTTTAGTTTTTTCCAAAAATAAGAAAAAATGTCTCTCATAAATTGGCTCAGAACTGGTCAGTCACTCACCAATAGTACTAAGGGAAAAACTAGGAAGGAAAAGCGTGGTATAGTAGCAGCATCGATCGAGGGGCAAAATGTAAAGGATGATCTTACATAAATGTACAAACGTGGTGAATATCACCAGTGGTCCTCAAAAGAAAAAATGAACATAGCCAAACATGCCCATTTACATGGTAGTTCGCAAACATCGCATAAGTTTAACTTTTTTTTGCATTTCCGCCAAATTAAATAGCCGCCAATATGCCAAAAATGGCAAAATCACCAAATTAAGTAGCGCCAAATTAACCCAATCTACAGTATAGATAGAATAAAATGAAAAAAAGAAAATCTTGGAAAAATGAATGAATTCCATTTAAAAATAATAATCAAATGATTGACCTTTTTAGCTATAGCCTGCAATTGTTTGGGGCCTCCATAGCATTGTATTGTACATGTGGCATATACTGTGTTCTTCAACTCCAACCATCTCTTGTTATGAAGCTCAAGGTAACACAAAAGGGTAGATATACCTGAAATTAAATATAGCTACATGTAGCTTTACTGAAAGTGGACATTTTCTCCTTCTGTCTTTAACTACAGGGATTGTGAATGTGTTTATTCTGGTAGTGCATATGCCAAACTGAAGCTGGTAAATAAGTACATGTGTATAATAATATTAATATCATGTTACAGATGCCTAACACCGAATGGTGGATGCCAAGCACCAAGCACCAAATGCTGAACATGGTCCACAAAAAAGGTGACCATAACAATATGGTGGTGACATAAAAAATGAATGTACTGCATCAAGATTGAGAATTACAGTGTGACTGTTTACCTTCTTCTTTCATGTCCAAGGACATGACTGTACTCTCCACGGGAATGGCTCTTTCATGTCCCAGACACACACGCTTCGGCTTAACTGGCGACAATAACCTATTTCCTACAGGATTTTCAATTTGTTTTTGATCATTTGAGATGCTGGCTCCTATGTCATCAGCTTTTGGTGTGATGTCATAAGATTGTGATGTGATGTCATCAGTTTTTGTACTCAAAGATATGGGGTCTTCAAGTTCTGCATAATCAATACCATCATCAAACTGGGCCTCCTAAAGTTATACATGCCAAGAATATTTTAAGACATTACAGTATTTCAGTGCATTTTTTTCTCAATCCAAATGTGTAAACCAGAACAACGGCAACGCCAAAGCGTAGCGAATCCCATCGAACAGAAATGGCTGGCATTTTTACAAACGAAATATATAGCAAATATCATGAAATAACACAAATAAGAAAGGCCACCATTTTCAAAATGGTTGCTCACTAGCCAAGTTGTCATCAGAAGAAGTAATAAGCTTTTTTTTAGTATTCACATACCAAATATGCACAAAATCGTTCACTACTATTCGAGTAAAATACTTTAAAATGGTGGTCATTTTTCAAAATGGCAACCTTCTACCAAAAGTGTCATTAGACAGTGTGCCATGCTTATAGTATTCACATACCAAATATGAACAAAATCGCTCCACTACTTTTCGAGTTATAGTAAAATACGTTAATATGGTGGCCATTTTTCAAAATGGCCGCCTTCTACCAAAAGTGTCATTAGACAGTGTGCCATGCTTATAGTATTCACAAACCAAATATGAACAAAATCGCTCCACTACTTTTTGAGTTATAGTAAAATATGTTAAAATGGCAGCCATTTTTCAAAATGGCCACCTTCTACCGAAAGTGTCATTAGACAGTGTGCCATGCTTATAGTATTCACAAACCAAATATGAACAAAATCGCTCCACTACTTTTTGAGTTATAGTAAAATATGTTAAAATGGCGGCCATTTTTCAAAATGGTGGCCATTTTTCAAAATGGCTGCCTCCTACCAAAAGTGTCATTAGACAGCAAGCCATGCTTATGGTTTTCTCATACCAAATATGAACAAAATCGCTCCACTACTTCTTGAGTTAAAGCAAAAATCGTGAAATAACGAGTAAAGGCCGCCATTTTTCAAGATGGCTGCCATGTGCTTCTTAAATATCTACATTTCTAGCTTTATCAATGTCCTATATCATTATTTTACATATAAAACATAATGCTATTACAGTTTTACATATTGCAACTAAATACTGTAAAATCTGCACTAAAATGGCCACCATTTTTAAATGAGTGGCCATTTTGAAAATCGGCTTTCGAGCAGAACTTCTACCCCCATAGGGTATATGTGTACAAAATATGAACAAAATCGGGCCAACGGTATTTGAGTTATTGCACGGACGGAAGGACGGACAGACGGACGGACAGACGGACGGACAGACGGACGGACGTACGTACGGAAGTATGTACGGACGGACGGAGGCGTTCCCTATATCCCTCCGAACTTCGTTCGATGGGATAATAACAGATAAACACCTTAGGGCTAGGCATAAAAGCTTTCATATCCTGCGGTCTTTATTCACTGATATAATACCTGCTCTTCAATTTATATTTCTTAAATGAATAAAACCCGTCTGGTCAGAATGCCAGATGGACTGACCAGATATGTTCAGATTACAAGGTGTACAGCTTTCATGGTATTTATATGCAAGTCAATGGGAGATAACAAAATATGGACTGGGAAAATGTTCAGAACAAGAGGTATTCGGATTAGAGAGGCGTTCAAATATAAAGTTTCTACTGTATTATGGAAAACATGTAAGGAATGTTTGATATTTTACCAGTTGCTTTTTCTCTAGTCTTGCTTTCTGTTTCCTACAGCTGCATGGATTGAATAGAATCTGCACAAGTTTCTTCACAGTTGATCTGTCCACTGTGTTAGCATAGGTGTGTTTCTTCAACTCATTCATCTCATCTCCCTATAAACAAATGTTTGAGTTACACAACAGCCATTATGAATGAAGCATTCTGAAAGCTTTGTAACAAAATAATTTTTGAAGTGTTACAAAGGCAAAGTTCTTCATCCAAATGCTTCCAAACTAAGCAATTTAACTAGCTGTGTAACATATACCAACAAGGCATTAACATGCAAAATGTCACCACTCGCCATTTGTTACAGATGCCAACTGCCGAATGCCAAACACCATTCAGAAAAAAGTTGGAGAGAATAACAATATGTCACAACCTGTGGTGATGACATAATAAACCCAAACCATTTCAAAGGAAGTAGAAGAGATAGTCACAATAGAGTAAGCTTTAAAAAAATGTCATAGTATCATTTCTAATGTTATCTAGCAATAGCTTTAAATAAGGTAATGCCCACTTTAAATTCTAATGCGTTTAGACACTTATACATCTTAAATATTCAATTCATCAAATGTTTAGAGGATATGAGAAACATACACAGAAATATACAACTCTAAATACCTGAGGGTCTAGGAACACATGACAGTGGGCGGGTTCTCCATCACGTCCTGCTCTACCAATCTCTTGCACAAAGCTCTCAAAGCTCTTAGGCATGTTATAGTGTATTACTGCTCTAACATCTGACTTGTCTAGACCCATACCTACAATATATATTAACATAGCTCTCAAAGCTCTTAAGAATGTTATAGTGTATTACTGCTCTAACATCTGACTTGTCTAGACCCATACCTACAATATATATTAACATAGCTCTCAAAGCTCTTAGGCATGTTATAGTGTATTACTGCTCTAACATCTGACTTGTCTAGACCCATACCTACAATATATATTAACATAGCTCTCAAAGCTCTTAGGCATGTTATAGTGTATTACTGCTCTAACATCTGACTTGTCCAGACCCATACCTACAACATATATTAACATAGCTCTCAAAGCTCTTAGGCATGTTATAGTGTATTACTGCTCTAACATCTGACTTGTCCAGACCCATACCTACAACATATATTAACATATCTCTCAAAGCTCTTAGGCATGTTATAGTGTATTATTGCTCTAACATCTGACTTGTCTAGACCCATACCTACAATATATATTAACATAGCTCTCAAAGCTCTTAGGCATGTTATAGTGTATTACTGCTCTAACATCTGACTTGTCCAGACCCATACCTACAACATATATTAACGGTACGGTATTTAGACCTTCGGAACGGAACATTTTCGGAACAGAACAGAATTTACTGAATACAGTAGAACATTGCATGTTGTTTATAGTTATCAAACACTTTATATATTTCAAACTTTAAAAACCAGTGTACATGGCTTGGAAAAATGTAGGTTATATGTTTTGCATGCAGTTTTGTTGTTCTGCCTTACCCCATCCAGTCTTGGGAAACCAAAGTGCTCCCAAACTGAGCTCTTGAGTTTTTTTGGAGCATTTTCTATCGTAAAAGTTTCGCTCGGTGCTGCCATTATAGAGAGCCGTGGAAGTCAAACTTGAAATGAAACGAATTAAATATTTGAAACAAAGATAAGTGATCGCGATGATTGAAATATTATTCATATACACTGCACAATTGATATGATAATATAGTTATTCTTCATCGAACGGGATTTTATCGGATCGTCCACTTCCGCTATACTTAATCAATAAATATTGATTGTTTTCGTTTGCTAAAGTTGTAGTTTTTAGACAAAATCGGCTTATTTACGATCTAATTGGTGGAAAAATACTGAGCTTGAGGTGTCTTGTCCCGTTCCGAAAGAGCTTCCTCGTGTTCCGAGTTCCGATACCGAACCCAAATACCGCAGAACGGAACAATTTCGGGTAACCGTCCCACCCCCAGTGTATTACTGCTCTAACATCTGACTTGTCTAGACCCATACCTACAATAATTATCACCTGTAATGTATATGTATGTACACTGTAGTAAAATGTCAAAAGTTGGCAAAAATGAAAAATTCTCTGGTTTCAACCAATTTTAGACCCTGGGATTCAAGAGGTTAAATAAAAGTAAAAACGTTTCTTACCAAATGCCACCGTTGCACAAACAATCTTAAGTTTCCCAGACATGAATGCATTCTGAACCCTACGTCTTGCTGAAGGAGTCATTCCTGCATGGTAACATTCTGCATCCCAGTCTCTCTTCTTTGGTTTACCTGTATCAAAATATACATGTATACATGTAGAAAATACATGCAATCAATGCATTCTGAACCCTATATCAACAACATAATATGACATTTGTTATAGAGAAGTTGGAATTCATTTAACGCAATTGATTGTCCATATTAGTCTCTTTACAATTAACACAGACTTTGTATTGTAATTTTACAGACTTTATGGACACCCTGTTTATCAATGTTATGTATTTTGCTGATGGATATATGTTCTTCAAACTCAAGTCCTAAACCAATGACAGTTTATGATTTAATGAATCAGATTTTATGTTTACCTTTAGCGAGTTTTGCAGCAGTTCGTTTTCCACTTGCTAGCTCATCCAGGGCTTCAAGATCCAGGGGTTTAGTTGTCTTCATGCATGTTCTACAACACAAGTAGACAATACAAGTGGGTGCAAAAGCCATTTGAGCTAACAATATGATACTCTTAAAATCAGTAAAATTCTTTTACCTATAAAAGAATCTGACCCAAGAATCCAATACAAGGATACTTTGCAATTGATCCTCAAACTTTAATATTTTCTGATCTTATCTTACAATATTATACAATCATTGCTTCCCTACAATTTATTCACATATACAGATAGATATCGGCCAGCTTTTTATCAATTCAATTCAATTTGCCGAAAACTGAAGCTACATCTTTGCTCCAGAATATTTCGCTTCTTTCAGCTGCAGAGAAGGACCCTGAAGACAGGATGGAAGGCTATTATTCACTCACCTTATCAATGTTGCGAGTTTTTCAGTCTGCTCTCTTCTAGTACAATATATTATAATGGACTCCAGCTTACTGAACCGATCTCCTTTCAACAGTGAAATAACAGCCTGAAATAGTAGAATTATTTCTTGCAGCCATTATCATATTAAGTAGGTCAATTTACAAATCTATCGTAGTGATTCAACGTCAGTCTTTAATAGTTATACCTTCAATGTATTAGGGCCCAACAGCAAGAGACCGTAATTCCTATAGGATTAAAATTTCTTTAACAATGGACACTTAATTAATCTGAAAACATAGTGTCAAATCCTATGCTAAGGGCTGGTGTGAAAAAGTCACTCCACCCTGGTGGGAATCGAACCCACACCAACCGATTACACTTAGTACTTACATCATCCTTGTTGCTGTCTCTGGACACAGACAAATGCAAATTATCAGGGACAGATTTCCCACGAATCGTCGCTGTCTTGTAATCATGTATCCCAAGATGCTGTGCTACACTTGCGGCTGTAACTAACGTTGCTGTGGCTGTCAGTCCAAGGAAGCATTGGACCCCTAACCTGTCTTTTAACACCTGGCAATAAACAGCAAAGTCATATTCATTTCACAAAACAGTAGGGTATACTGCACAAACTAATTAAATGCCATTAACATGCAAAATGGCACCACCTGCCAAAAGAATTGGAGACTACAACAATATGTCACTTCTTAATTGCAATAAAGTCCCATTAACTTAATAATGATTGAATATATTTTTCTTAGGAATAATCATGAATAAATCTAAAAGATACCCATGTCATCAAGATGAGAAAATAATCACAAGCCAATAAATAAATGTCTGAAATCTGCTTATCATACAGGCTCGTTGTCTTTCATGTCCCACTTGAATCCACCTACCTTACATAGTCTCAAATAGGATGGCCTAAAGTGATGTGACCACTCCGATACACAATGGGCCTCATCTATGCAGGCAAATGCTATTGGCGGCAATTTCTCAACACTTGGGAAACATCCCTGCCCTCCACCCCCACCTACAAGTGCCTCAGGAGATATCAACAGGAAGTGTACTTCACCATTGATGACACTTGCGATTATTTTTTCCCGCTGTATTTTTGACATGTTCGTGTGAAGACAGGCTCCTTTGACACCACGGGGCAAGCCAGTCACCTGAAAAGCAAAATACATATCAAAGAATCTATTTTGGTGCACAGGGCAAGACTGCATTCTAAATTGAAATATATGAACAATAAAAATGATTGTCTTAATACAATTTTTTGGGACCCCCTGCACATGATATCATATAAAGGGTGTCTCAAAAAAATGTACCCAAAAGTATATCAACAGCATAGACAAACCAATCAATATTTTCAGATATTTTTTGCATGGTCTTGTCATCAAAAGATGAACGTTTTTTCCCATATACACAGTTTTTGATTCTGTGATGTTGATATACTTTAGGGCACATTTTTGAGACACCCTGTAAATGGTAACTTACTTGATCTTCCATAAGTGACACCAGTGGGGAAATGACAAGTGTAATACATTTTTCTCTTTGGGCATACATAAAAGCTGGTAGTTGGTAACACAGAGACTTTCCTGCACCTGTTGACAACACTACTAGTGTAGACAGTCCTGTAAAATCAAATACAGTTTGTTAAATAAAATGAATACTGTATTTTTTCTACATTACAGCTACATTCAGGAAATAGGGCTTATATCGTCTATAGTCCAGAACAAATCAAATTGTTCGACTAGGGGAGTATATTTGCTTCACAAATGATCGACTAGCAATTTGCTCAAGCTAACCTACCCTTGAGTGGAAGATCATGGGCTCTTCCAAGCTAAAATATCCTGACTATCTCACTACCACTTCGGATTTCCAAAATACAGAGATGTTTGCATGGGATTTGTAATGGTATATTTCTGATAAAAGGGTAGTAACATTGGCTTATGAGCAATATAGTATTATAATACTTTACACACTTTTAAATGTTGACTCCTCCATCCCTTCATAGCAAAGTAATAATATATTAAGTCTGATTCAAAATTTGATATCACAATAAAGAACAAATTATACAACAACAGAAACATGATTTTGTGAGATCATACCAGAAAGTATCCTCATGATGGCTTCCTCTTGACCTGGCCTGAATGTACTGTAGCCCCACCTTTTGAGCACTTTGTAAACTTCTTTCGGAGTTGCTAAAAAACAAAGATTCTTTAATTCCAGTATCTGATTTCACTTAGTTTTACTTGGGATCATTTCCCAACTTCAACATCAGGAATATGTATGAGAATGCATGAGGGGTAACATAGAATTTTTTTATCAAAATGGCGAAATTCTGATCTCTGAAATGAAATATTCGAATATCACTTTTATATTTATTACATAACTGCCTACCATCTGGATTGCCACTAGAATCAGGTTCATAGTAAGGTTTCATTGGAGGTGGAGGGGGGTCCTTTTCAAAACTTGACCTATGTACAATAGGCTCAGCATCATCTAGATCACCATCAAAGTCACTTACATCATCGTCCAACTCGGGGGTTTCTACTGCATTTGATGTCTCAACTTTCTTTGCTAAAAGTACAAAACAAATCAACAATACTTGTTATTGGAAACACTTATTTCATAGTTTTTTTCATGTTTTTCATCTATAGATATTCATTTAACTTATGATGTAATTTACAATGTATTATCACAGAATCTCATGTTTTTTGTACAATCATTACTGTAATCATTTTTTGCATATTCTACAAAATTAAGCTTTAACTCACATTGCACTTTTCGTTTCACATTTTTGGGTGTGTATTTAATCCCAGCAGCCATATCAGCAGCTTCCTTTAGACTTGGGAAATCTTCTTCTTGTGCAGTATTATCTGCATTGGTAGCATCCTCATTCTGCCAACCAACATTTGAGCTTATTTTACCTAAAGAAAAATTAGACAGAACATGTAACTCAGATTTAAGAAAGGAGGGGTTACAAATAGCATGAACATCTCAGAATCTATGAAAGAAGTGAAATTTTTTCAAAAAATAAAAGCC
Source organism: Owenia fusiformis (assembly GCA_903813345.2). NCBI lineage: Eukaryota > Metazoa > Annelida > Polychaeta > Sabellida > Oweniidae > Owenia > Owenia fusiformis. The sequence continues at coordinate 31,834,311 of CAIIXF020000003.1, read as the reverse complement.
TACATGCAGGTCATCAAGTTTACTATGCAAGAGACATATACAAAAATAATAACATTTAAGTCTCTGACCATGCTAAGGCTGCTCTATAAATAATGATATACCCTCTGACAATCTTATAAGCCTTCACTGTTAATGTACATGTTGATTATTTATTCTTATTATATACCCAATATGTAACACTAATCCTGATTGGTCAATACCTAGTCACGTGTTCCGAAATAGATTTACTATTTCCCTCGGAAAGTTATATTCCCTCAAATGTGACGTCAGCGGGAATATACATTTGAACTATTGCCCGCTGACGTCACAATTGCAAGTTCTATTACCCTTGGAAACGTCTGCGCATCATCACTGTGAAGACGAAAAACAGAAAAATGGAGGATGAGCACAAACACAAATCAACTTCGTTCACCATGACAGACGTGCGTGAACGATACAATATAAGCAACGTGTATAAAGTTCCCTAAGCTCAATACGTCTGTGTAATTTCAAGTGTTATGATAATCTATTCCGCGTGTTAAACGCGATTGAATTTGTCAAGTGAGAGTCTCAGAGGCAAAAATTTCTGTTGAGCATCTGATGACGTCACAGCTTATAATGCTAACAATGGACCCGGGGAGTGGGCTTTCTAAGCCGTTTTGGCCTTCGCAGAGGAAACGGGACAAGAGTCAGTATAGGGTATATAATAAAACAAATAGTGACTGCCTCATTTCGAGCAATAGTGTAAATGATTTCCCCTTGGGAATATCCTCTACAATGTACTATTCCCTCAGCCTGTGGCTTCGGGAATAGTACATTGTAGAGGATATTCCCTCGGGGAAATAATTTACACTATTGCCCTCAATGGCAGTCACTATTTGTATAATGTCAACCAACCTCGTCCTGTACATTTATTTGCCCAATGTCCTTCCTTTCCACATTTGAAGCATTTTCCCGCACCAAAACTCTTGCTTTTTAATGACATTTTTTCCTTCCACTGCTGACGCTTGAACTTCTCTCCTGTCATGTGAGATCCTTTCCTCTTGTAGCGCTTCGCCTTCATGTTGAGACGCACAAAGTTTTCCGATGGCTTTGCCCTTGATCTAAAAGAAAGGACAACACATTGGTCTGTATACAGTAAAACCTGTGATGGAGAACACCTTTATTAGTGGAACACCTGGGCTAGAACCCTTTTCAGAGACGCATGACCAACTAAAAATTTACCATAGGTGTTCCACTTACACTGGTTAAATTATATATATGATGATATATTGTATAAATATTGATGATACAGAAATGAAATGTCAATTACTTAAGCCCATGGCTTTTTCACAAATACAAGCATGGGTAAGGGCGAGGTTAATACTTTGAACATTTTGAAAAACCTAATTAACCTTTTCACCATCCCCGTATGTGTACTTATCTAAAATCAATTTCATTTTACAAATACATGAACATTAAAATTTTGACCTGATTTTTAAAGAATATGTTCCAATAAATGTTTTGTTGGGAAAGAAAGCTATTTTCCTTTAATTCTCTTTTAAAGGGGACCACCACCATGGTCACATGATCAGTCGTGTGGAGGTAAGCTCCCAGTTGAAATAAAAGCACTGTCCTCCTTTGGTTTATGTGAAAAGTAGCTAATACCCTCATGTATTGGTCAGTTTGTGTGTCACACGACTAATCCACACCATATGCTTCATTCAACATATTTTATGCTATTAAGCTGCATATAAAAACACTACTTTGCAGTAAAAATGTACTACTGGATGAACTAAGGTTAGGGTAATTAAAATAGTTGTTTCTCATTCTTGCCCGCGTGTGGCCCAATCCCCCTCCACCTTTTTTCTGCCATTTCTGAGAAAAAAACACTGTACCTCGCGCGCATCCATGGTGTGTGAAACACTTTTTTTTTACTTTTTATGGATCAAGATAATTGACAATATCGTGGTACTGATATATGATCAAATATACCAGTAAAGTAGGCTAAATTTAACATATAAATTCAACATAAACTCAGTTTATTTCCTTCAAAACTAGTTATTTGTTTTTACAGTTATTTTAAAGAAAAAAATCATCCCGTCCCTCATCAGCATTTTAGAAAGACAAAAAAGGTAATATAAAAACCGTCATTCCCGTATCAATTTTGAAAAATAGAAGAAAGAGAAACAACTAATTTAATTACCCTGGCCTAACATAAAATACAAAGCCACTAGCTAGCTCATACAGTATACTTACCCCTTGCAAATTGTAATTTATTGAATTCACAGTAAACCCATCAATTTAAAAAAAAGAAAAAGAATATTGTTCTCATGGTTCTATTGTTCATGTTAAACTAACTATGAAAATATAAATATGAAATAATATGTTAGCTTGAAGTCATATTTAAGATGAAAATATATGTTCATGCATTTGCATTTTTCCAAAGGGAATGTATTCCCATGTAAGTAAATACAGGTACAATATATAATTTATATGTATATCTATGTCATCTGTCTATACATGCGCGTATAGTGATACATTTGAACAAGATGATGGTTCTGGAAAGAAATGAGCGTGGCAGATTTGCTAAAAAGCCACATACACCACAAAAGCAAGACCAATTTGAAAGTAAGTTCATTATTCTCAAGGGTACACTTCAAGTGAAAGCTACATTGCTACAGGGTGGCCTATCATTCTGAGACAAATGTATTATCCAACGTTTGTGATTTTCGAAGCTAAAATATAATATCTTGAGCAGATGGAAATACATTCCCATGAGATATGTATATATAGTCAAAAGTGATAACTATTTATTGAGTGTAATGAAACGTATCCTTCGCCAACTGCTTTTGTTTGAGATAATTACAGTTGGGGACAAAAATAAATGACAGGTCGATTTACGATCACCATTTCCTAATTATGGTCGTCTGAAAGCTCATAATTTCCAATATTGTCTAGATACATATCCCTTAAAATTTGTATATTTCACATTTTGTATAATCTCATCCACTGATGTATGGCCTCTTGAAAATTCTCTTATTTTTAACATGGGAAATTCTCACTTCAGCAAATCCACCTGTCATTTATTTATCTCCCGAACTGTATCATGAAATATTTTTTAATTAATTTTTATGTGTGTCATTGATCCTAATCCACCCTGTAGTCTGGTGTTTGTAGAGCATTGCACCTCGTACAACTTATTCTCACAAATATCAAACCTCATTTACTAATTAATTTTTTGTGTGAATATGAAGAGTCCAAGCATTGCTTTTTTATGTTTACTGTATAGCTATATTTAGCCTTGATATCCATGATTTTTTAAAACAAAATCTCACCGTTAGATTTCGAGCTATTCATGTTTACTCATTTTTCTAATTGGAAAACAATGCAAATCTCATTTTTTCAAAGGAAAAAAATTGAAATTCTAAGACGGTGAAAAATCATTAAAAAATACACAGATTCAGAATCCGGCAAGCATTTTCCCTTATTCCTCTCCGTTAAGAAGTTTTGTAAGGTGTTGGATCCCTTTAAGTTGAATAAATAAAAGTATATAAAAATAAAAAAACTTATACCTGGCTGATGGTGCAGAACTTTTGTAAGATGTTTTCTTAGGTTTCACTGGCTCTATATCCTCATCTAGTTTCCTCCCATCATCCCACACAACATCTGGCTTATCATCATCATCTGTTGCAATAGTAGCATGGTCAGACTCAGCAAAATCTGGGAGAATTCTAGACCTTTTGGGTTTTGAAGCTATGTCTGGTGAGCTCCGTTTTCTTTTACTTGCCTTTGCTGGTGAATTCATGTCCATGGGAAATTCAAATGGATCATTGTCTTTTAATGAATTAACATTGTCAGTTGATGGTCTCCATGGTGAAACTTTGAATTCTTTTGAAGTGTCTTTAAATGTATCATGAGAAGTTTGTGCAATTGTTTCTGATGTGTCATCATTTATGTTTTTAAAGGGTTCATCACGAGATGTTTGTTTAAATATGGTTTCCTTAACTGTTGGCTTTCCTGTTTTCATTTGTAATTCATCTTGAACATTTGCACTGTCTTCACCATTTTGTGACTTAAAATGAGAAACTCTTGTTTTCCCTTCATAGTAAGTTGAATGAGGTTCACAAGGAGTCATAATTTCTTTATCTCTGTATTTATCTGTCCATTCTGAACACACATTAGACCTTGCTTTGTGTTGAGAGCTAAAAATAGCACCACCACCCACAAAATTCCCAGCGGTTTTCTCTGAGTTAATTTTAGGTGTTTTTATATATTTTAAAGATTTCTGAAATATTCCAGTCATTGTTACATCACTCTGTTGATCATCTACGTCATTGTCAATTGTTTTAGCCTTTGGATTGGCATTGTTTTCTTTCTCTTTGGAAGCTTGTACTCTTGGTTTATGTAGATGTGGTGATTTTAATGTTGATTTCTGAAAATGAAAACAATTTGGGTTACACAATTCCTTTTTCTCTGAATTATAAATATTTATTTTATCACAGACCCTTCGAGGGAAATCCATAATAATTTTTCACCGGTATTTTTTTTTAACTTTTGAATATGTTTCAAAAGAAATACTCATGAAAATTGACAAATGTATATCAAAAATTTGTGATTCAAAAAATATTTTTGTTCAGAGAAAAATGAAATGTTTGTATTGTTAATAAACTTAAATACTGACACTCATAACATATATATCACTAAGTTGTTTCCAACAATTAATAAGTTCCAGTGATCTCCCCATTAAGCAGTCAAATTGATATTATGCCCAATTGATATTTTAAAACTTAGCTTCTACCCATCTTACTCCCACTAGAAAATTAGAAATATCACGAAAAAGGCATTGTAAAAATAAGAATTTCATATTTGAGAAAAAAATTGAGACAAAACTGAGTCTGTTATTGGAGTTTAAAGCAATTTACTATTCTTTGGAATTGTTATCATATGAGATGCACTTGATTTCTCCTATTCACAAAGTTTTAGCATAAAAAAGGCAATCCTGGTGACAGAATCCAATTGCATGATTTGTATTTCATTTTTGTTAAATGATACCCTTTGCGTTTGTTCGACTTCACTTCTCAAAAGAGTGCTCTATAACTAGACTCTGCGAGCGAGTTAAATACAATACCATAAACACTAAATTAGCTTACCCATGTTGATCTGCTCAAAGATTTGGCTTGGATTTTTTGGGCAATATTCTGTACTTCTTGCGATATTTTAGAATACTGATGAGCACCATCTTTCTTGATGGGATTTGCAGATCTCTTTTTCTTATTACAGTCTTTACCCCAAACATCATCTTGGTCATTATTGTTATCACATTTAGACTCAAGGCTTTCATTACTGCATTTGTCCCTATCTATTTTAGTGTTGTCTTCATTCACATTTGATGTAGTATTACTTTGAGACTGAACTTCACCGCTCTTTGTGTCTCTTTTTAATCGATTGTATTTTTGGTAGAGATCTGGAATCGAATTATACATACATTATCCAAAGCATTGAATGCGTACATGAGGATACTAAATATTTTTGCTCAAATTTTGGTTAAAGTTTAATATGCCTGTTAGCTTTGAATGTGTTTAATGTACACTAGAATATTAAATATAGTTTTGCTCAAATTTTAGTTAACGCTTAATTTAATGCCTGTTGGCTTGGGTTTATCCACATGGAACAATAGATTAGTAACACCTGCTACTATCATATTGTATTTACATTTAAGATGTCATACGCACTTATATTAATAGTAAAGTAATACGTACCTCTGATTCTCTGAGGAGCTTCCTCAATATCTCCCTGTAAACAAAGAAAACAATAATACATATATACAACTTGTACACATGTAAATGTACATGTAGAAGACATATAGATAACAATTCACCTTTTGTGATCAGAATTCAGGTATTTTGTTTATGGATACTGTTGTCATGTATTCCGTCTTATTGGTGTGACGTCATATAGAAATGATATTAGACATGATGAAGAGACGAAATGGCGGACACGTGGCAGTTTTGAGCTAAAAATGTTATTGTTTCTTTTATGAAAACTATGGGTCGGATATTTACCAGGTATGCCGATTTGACTAGATCGTGAGTTAGTATATCTTTATATGTGTGAAGTTTCGGTGAAATTCATACTAAACATCGATGCCTATAAGCCCCCCCCCCCCCGCTATCTTAATCATGTCAGTAAGATCTTAGACTTGGCATGTGCTTAGAATGAATGTTGATCTAATCAAATCGAACATTTTCATGAAAGATAAATCAATAAAGTACGAAATACAGAAGATAATCTCTCAAAATCAAAAAGCTATAGCAGTGTGCCCTAATTGTGACGTCACTACAAGATGGAATTCATCCAGTGATCGCAAATCATCAATTGTCAGGCAGGTCAGGAAACAGTTTTTCAATAATGTCATTTTACAATTTTTTTGCTCTTATCATTCCTTATCTGGAATATTTTCATTCAAGGCATTAACAGGCAAAATGTCACCACCTGCCATTAGTTACAGATGCTGTTATTTGTTACAGACACCATGTTACAGATGTCAAATCCCAAACACTGTCTGGCATCCAAAAGAAAAGTTGGACACTACAACAATATGTCACCACTTCTGGTGATGACATAAAAATGCGAAAAATCGATGACATCTTTTTCATAATAATCATGTTGATTGGTGTAGTGTAAAGATGTAGTTTGTGTGTTCTCTCAGAATCAACCAGTGTAGATTCAAAGCTTACCTTTACTGGCTTCCTTTCGTGACACGTGAAGAAACTAGTCTCCCATTTCTTTAGTTCCTTCTTGACATCAGTCAGGCTGGATATGACACTGGCGGACATCTTGAAGTGACACAACTCAAACTTTAATTACAACATCGTCTAGAAAAGATACATAAGGATCTCTAAAATGACAACTAGAAAATGTCAATATCACTATGTCTTTAAATGATATATGACCTCACAGATAATTATTGGTTATATCCAATTCAAACATAACCTCTAATGCTGCTCTAATTGAATTTCTCAACCAATCAGAATGCAGCAAAGCCAATATAGAATGTTTTCTAGTTCTCCATATGAACGACCATGCTCTATTCAATCATCTGTGTATCCATGGGCTTTGGTGTATCTATAAATTGTGATGTCACACGTATAAATGGCGAAAATAACAGCAAATTTGGGACCACCAATCCCCAATTCTCTGAACAATTCTCTGTTTTTATTTTTATGTATGATTCGGAATAAATATGCAGTGTTTAAGCTTGCAGTGTCACTTTAAGGAATGTCTACTACCACCTGAAAGCGCATGAGGGTCAATTCATGAGATGACATTTATTTTAGCATGGGCTTTCAACTAGAAGGGTAGGCAACTTCCCATATTTCATACATAAACATTGCCTTTGGGTTTTCAAAATTGGAGAATGTACACATTCCCAGAAAATCTTATTTTGTACTTTTTATGGATGATTAAGAGAAATAAATCAAAAATAAAAACGTGATTATCTACATTTATGTTGATAATTCAATAAAAAATGGAATTCATCATTATCATGACAATACAGAGAGTGAACATTCTCCCACAAATTATGTTTTTATTGGAATGTGTTCTTGAATAATTACCCACAATGCAATACTTGAAGAGAACATCTTGATACCTCTTATTATTATTTGTCTTTTTTGTTTACTTTTACATGAGATTGAATATATTTTACGTAAAGGCTAGAGTACCGACAATTGTCGGTACTCTAGACTCTGATGTGGTGGCACGCTAGAGGACCGACAAATAAATTGTCGGTACGGGAGATATGCTGTGTTTACACGCTAGAGGACCGACAAATATTGATTTTCGAATTTTCTGGCGCATGCGCAATGCGCGGGGGGATATTTCAGATATCATACGGATATTTTGGGAACAAGTGCAAAACCCGGGGAGGGCATTAGCCCCGGTTACCCGGGGATTACCAAACCCAGTCAAAAAACGGTAGCCCGGGAACAGGGAATGGTAGTAAACGTTGAAAACCCAATAAAAAGGAAGGGGCGTTTGCTACCCATTCGATAGAAGAAAATAGCTAGAATGTTTTTTAGAGCTTATCGTATGGTATGAGGTTCCATCTCCATCCGCCAAAAGGTGTATAGTCCATTTAAAAACCTGTAGCATCGTTCTAAATAACCCATAGTTGGCTTCTAGGGTACCTAGTATCCCACTATTTGGTATCAAAATAAAGAGGAGTTCAACTTTCATTTGAATTACGAAAATAGCGATGTAGGTAAAAATAGTTCCGAATGTGAGGATGTTTACTACGCGTTTGCCTGTCATATCAGAATTGAGGAAGTGGTAGCAAACGCGAGTTACAATAAACGGACGCTGATATCTCAAAAAGTAACCTGACTCCCTATAATTTGATGTAGGTCAATCGAACCCCTATATGGACAGGTGCATTTTGATATATAACACTATGGGGGGTAAGCGTTTCATAGTTGGTCACGAACGCCATATGTGCAAAGTATTGTTATGAATTTTCGAATTTGGTGTTGGATTACGGTACTCATACCTATAGCACAATTTTTGATGGAAGTTGCATTTGGCTCCCTTAGTTAATGGCCACGATTCCATCTCGCATGAGAGAGCTACCAAACGCAAAGTAAACAGTGATATATTCCAAATGAGATATTTCTCCTGTGCCATGGCGTAGTAAGGGTAGAGGTCGACGGGGGCGAAAGCATCCCCTCTTAATTGTATATATCGACCCATTAGATAGAACAAGAAAAGAGCTTTAAAATGTTTTTTAATTGAAGCTTGTAGGACAATTTTGATGGAAGTTGAATCAATTTTTGTCGAAATAAATTATGGCTCATACTACAAGTTAATGCCTGTACGATTCAATACTGCAAAAGAAGCACTATCCCCCCCTCAAAAGAAAAAAATAGGTCTTGCCGGGGTTCGAACTCGGATCCGAGTGTGTTCGAATCGTGCTCGCTAACCACTAGACTACCAGTGATGAAGTTATTTATGGAATAAAAAGTAGTGAATTTATTTATGAAATTGTCGGCTCTCTAGCAAAAACACGTAGCAGCCACTTGCGTACCGACAATTGTCGGTTCTCTATCTGACACTTCTAGGTGACGATAGAGTGCCGACAATTGTCGGTACCCCAGCAAATACCCCTGGACAGTCTCCAGTACCGACAATTGTCGGTCCTGGAGCCACTCCGTATATTTTATGCTTTAATCCTATTGAAAATTTATTTTTAATTAAAATAATACTAAAACATATACATTTATCTAATACTTTTTGAAATATTACCATAAAAGGGAAGCATGGCATTGCTCATTTTGAAGGTCTCATGTTATTACACAGTGTTGCATACCCTTCTAATTGAAAGCCCATGATTTTAGTCAACTGCTTGCCTTTTTCATGGAAACAGAGATGTAGGCTGCTAGTCTAGCAAAATCTAATACCTCTTCAGAAATGTATAGTATCTGCTGGTTCCACCTATTTAAAAATTTGATTTGACTGTTCGTGCTCACCTATCATTAGGGCTGCCATCATTAGTCGGAACGTCGACTTGTCAGTCAAAATGCAAGTTCGACAACGAAGTCGACAAAAATTCCCGTCATGTCGACAGCAAACGATATCAATACTTACTTGAAAATATCCAAATGGCCCCAATACATTTCAATACACATTTCAACGTGTTATGTGCGCGTATTCTGCGGAAATATTGTTCACATTCATTTCATTTTCAAAAAATAAATTCACCCGGAAGTTCCCTTCATGACTTCTCTTCTCTCTTGCGAGACGTTGTACGAGATTTCGCCCGAGCAGTCGAAATAAATCCCGGTCGAAACATTGCAGGTATTTGTCCCATTTTCGTCTATAATATTCTATTAACTTGGCATTTAGTAACAATATTAGGCAATTACATACCAATATGAATATAAGTTATATGAAGCTTTTCCCCGATAGATTTGGAAAAAACGAACCAACAACACAGAAATAATTTTTCTTTTTTTCCCGATGATTTTTTCTCCCTGGAAAGTTCGATTGTCGACAATATTTTCGACAGCAGAGTTCGACTGTCGACACTGACATTTGAGTTCGATGGCAGCCCTACCTATCATTATTCCAAAGCAGAATGAACCTTGGTGAGATAAAATCCTAAACTTTTTAAAATTCCGCCAAATCAATCCAGAATGAGGCTAGCTTTGGGAATTCCGAGGTGTTTCCCCTTTTTTGAATGACCTGCCACCTGTCGACGAAAACATTTTGATTGAAAATGGACAAAATTGAAGTAAAATCTTCGGATATTGATGAATATCTGCGTGTTGCTATTGATGTGGCGAAAGAGGCTGGGAAGGTGAGTATATCTTTTTCACCCCCGCCCTCAAGATGAGAATCTGCCGTCTGCTTATTGTCTATATTGAGGCTTAGGTCCTTTTCAATTTCGGTGTCTTTAGCTAGATCTTGTTGTTGTTCATGAAACATGTAAATCTTGTTCTAAGCCTACATGTATGTAAACATTGTCTTACACTGATCATGAAACCCTATGTGTTTTATAATCTTTTCACTTCCTCTGATGGATGATTGCTATTCATCAACTGAAATATGATCAACTCTCTTGTAACAGGCCGTCCAACTGTCCCGCAATATGCGTATTTGTCACGCATTTGCTGGAAAATCTGAAGTCACTCGAAAATTTTGAGGTGTCTAAAGTTTGGTTATATGGAATAAGATTTCAACCAAGGTGCGCAAATGTGGCCAAGGTGTTCAGATTTGGACCAAGGTGTCCAAAATTTGAACAAATGCGTCAACATTTGAAAGTCACTCATGTCAGGTGTTCCCAAGTTGGCACACTCAGTGGCCATAGAATATGGTAAACCTAGGTATTATAGTGGCAATGAAATTTAATTCCACAAGCAAGTGGATAAGTGTGTGAATAAAGCAAATAGTGTACTTGGAGCGATAAAATATATATTGATATACAGAGACAAGGACGCACTGCAAGACAAGAAGTCTCTTATATCAAGGATAGAATGCACAAACAAAGCAAACATTTTGCTATTATAGGCAAAAAAATCTTGGAAACATAAATTCACAAATGCACAATTGTGAATCAGATTATTTGATATTTCACGCGCGCACATGAATTATTCACTCCTGAGCACTTACCATAATAAGAAATCAAACCACAATAAACAAACCTGGCAAACCATACTTCGTTTTATTGAAAAATGAACTCAATTCATGAAAAAAGCATCACCTTAGAGAAATTCATTTTGGTAAATGTAATTTACAGGGCATATTCTTCTACAGTTTGGGAGAGTTAAGGACACTAAATCTCCAAATTCATGAAAATGTGGCAAATACACGACTCCTTGATTATATTTTCACAGTACTGTAATGTTGACGACGTTAGTTCCAGATTCCTTTCATCCTGATAGTGCTTGTTACTTGATTGCAGGTAATATGCAGCGCATTAGAGGTAGAGAAGCGCATCGAGACTAAAGAAAGTCTGGCAGATCTTGTAACTGAGACAGACCAACAAGTGGAGAAAATGATCATTTCTACATTCCATCAAAAGTTTCCGACACATTGGTAAGTTTTATTAAAAAACACAATTTGTAACTTTTAGATAAGTCAACTAGGTGTAGACCTATTTAAGTCCATTTTGTAACCGTAACACAATCATTTTATTTTTTATTTTTATTTATTGTTCCATTCAAATTATTTACAAAACATATTACAGTATTACAATTTGACGCAGAGCAATCTTTTTTATTTATTTATTTCTTCCTTCATATAGAATTAAATCAATACAAGTTATTTTGAGTGGACACCCTAGATAGATGTACACACTGCTTGATAAAACATAAATTGAATATAAGAATAGCACAAATAGATAAATAGGTATAAATAAGAGCACATGGTAATTTTCAGATTTTTATGTGACCACATTACTTTTATGGTGTGGTTATCTTAGATTGAATCACAAAGAAGTGGAAATAGCTTGTCAAAATTCTTCAGTTATTGGCCATTATGTTTTGAGTACAGTCAAACCTATGTAAACTGAACACCTTCTATACCTTAAAATAATGATCCACTTGAGAGGTGTTCCATTTTAACACAGGCACATTTTACATTGCGTTCCACAAGTGAAGGCGTCTTCATTCAGAGGTGATACTCTTTGCAGATATACTATATGTGGGTTGTATAGGATTCGTAAAAATATGAAACAATGCAACTTTATCTCTTAGTTTCATAGGAGAGGAATCTGTCTCTTCAGGCGAGAAATGCACATTAACAAATGCGCCGACGTGGATTATTGACCCAATAGATGGCACCACTAACTTTGTTCACAGGTGAAAATGTACTTTTAGATTTAAAAAGTTATTTTTAAACACCTTTGCACCTTTGTCATCCATCTTTTACATCATAGCACATTTAATTTGCATTTATCCTAATTTTATGAAACTTAAATCATGCTTGGTAATCGGAAAAGATGAACTGAGAGGGAGTAACTGATTTCTGCCAGAGAATTCAACAAATCTGCAAGACTTATTTTTTCACAAGAAAGTTAATGAATAAATAGTTAAATGAATAGGGGCACGCCTGCACGGTATGGTAAAATCTGTAAGGTTTTCTATGATATTTCTTAACAGACATCCTTCAAGGGTGTGTCAGATCTATTAAAAAAATTAAAAAACATCACCAACATGCAAAAGTCAATCTTTTTGCTAGAAATCAAGCAGTGGAGGTCTACATGACATGTTATTAATACTAATAGATGACATTATCATCACAAAATGTATGTCATTACTGTTTATAAATTACTTACAAAACATTTTTAAAAAGTAATCTAAATTGTACAGTGAATGGAAAGGGGGAGTAAAGTGAATGGAGGGGGAGTAATTCTATATAGCTTACTCCCCTCCTCCTTTCACTGTCATATTTTCATAAAATCTTGTAACTCATTTTTAAAAACCAGCTATGACCAGCTGGCTATGACATTAATTTTATGCTGATTACTTCATCTATATGCTTTTATTATAGGCCCTGTAGACTACCAATACTTGATTTCCTTCAAAAATATTGACTTTTTTACGCCAGTGACATTGCGACTTTTTAAAAAAATCTCACACCCTAAAAGCATATCAGTTAAGTTGCTATAGACAACCTTAAAGATTTTACCATACCATGCACCTATTCATTATGATTTATTGATAAACTTTCTAATGAAAAAATAAATCTTGCAGATTCATAGAATTTTATAGCAGAAATCTGCAACCCCCCTCCATTCATTTTTTCTGATTACCAAGTGTATAAATTAGATTAAAAAGTTTGTAAAAGTTTACTGTTTATGGTAAAATATCAGTATCTGATACTCATCTATATAAATAAATAGAAATACATGTTTGTTTGTGATATGTAATGTCACAATGTATGGTAATCTTAACATTATATACTGTAGCTTTGAAAATTGATTGTAAATGGAAAAAGGGTTTTGACACATCTTAATTGCCGGCCGGCCATACAGCAACCATTATTTCACAAAATCGATATAGAAAATGTACATCATACTGCTAATCCTTGTATTTTATGCTGCATATTTTTTTCAATTTTGTGAAGCTACAACTGCTGTACGGTTGACATAGATCACATGTGACTGAGGCATTATATGACATATATGTTTTCAGCAGTTCAACTGTAAACATGTATTATATATTTTCCAGATTTCAATTCAGCTGTATATCAATTGGTTTACTTATCAATAAAAGGGTAAGAATTTCCTTAACTCATTATCTGAGGTAATTTTTCTAGATTTGATTTATAATATGTGAATCAAATATATTTTTGTTTTGGACATGCTAGACAGATCACCAGCCAAGAATAACAGCTTTCTCCATATTTCTATCTTTATATACAATATTTGATGTGCATTTTGGTAATATTACTGAACAATAGAAGAATTATACATGTTCTAATTTCTGTGACTGAAATATCCATCACTCTAGGTGTTCAAGGTAAAGGAAGTAAAAAGGATGATAAAAAATATCATAATAAATATTTTCACAATGTGTGCCAATCCTAATTTTATTTTCTAAAAAATGAGAATCAAGACATCTGATCAAATACAGAAGTAAATCAAAATGCAAAAATATCCAAGTTCACTAAAATTAAAAAAGTGGAGATCTTCTAATTTCAAAAATATTGCATGATATACTTTTAGTAACTGGATGGAAACAGTGCTTTTTTGAAACTTACTTGTCTCTGTCCCTTCCTTTAAACGTATATGTCATCCAATGTGACAATAATTCCTCAGCTCTCTTACTTGCTTAAGTATTAATTGTTAACAGAGTTGACAAAGGAAACTTGCTTTACCTGGTGATTCATCAGGTAAATTGATAAACCAAAAACATGTTTAGGTTTATTTCAAATCATTTTGATAACACTGAATATATTTTTGAATATTTCAGACTGAAGTTGCAGTTGTTTTCAACCCCAACTTGGACCATATGTATACAGCCAAACGTGGCCATGGAGCGTATTGCAACAACACTAAACTAAAGGTGTCAGATGTAAACAGTATGTACATGTATTGGAAATTCCATTCAGAGTAGGACATAGTGACCAGCCTAGAGGCCCAGAGCTAGTTAGCAACAATCTCACCCAGCTTATTTTGTAATTCTTTGTAATTTTGGATACTTGGAAAATGCCATTGCAACTGGTCTGCAATTCAAATACAACCAATTGTGGCCATAGGTGATTTAGTAGCCTCATTGATTATGTATGAGTTAAAAAAGAATGGTTACATTTCAAGATTGGTATTTACAGTACATCTAATAACATCTAACATTGTGGTCTATTTTTGTATGGACACTTCAGTGTTGAAACAATTCCAAAGTCTCAAAAGGATTTGACAGTATGTTAAGACAACAAGTGCCAATTTTTGAATTTCTTTCCAGATTTACAAAATGCATTGATATTAGCAGAGTTTGGCTCAAGCAGGGATCCAGAGAAGATGACCAAGAGAGTAGAAACTATGCACAGAATTGTGAACAAATCTCATGGGTAGGTAGCGTATATATTGGGGATGGGGTATGATTCAAAGGAATTCTAAAGGCTAGGATGATCTAGAAATTTGTTAGGCAGATGAGTCATTGCCCAATGGTATCAATGTGTTTTCTACAGGAGTTAGTTGCTTTATTTTGTCAGTATCTCGCCATTTGAGCCAAGCATTCATAGTTCTGTTTATTCTTTAAAGTTCCCTGTTTGAGAGAAACAGAACTATTCTGTATCAGACCTTCTAATGTTACTCTTAAGTTGTAACAGTTAAATACATGTAGTATTGAATGGCAAACATACACATTTCTACTATATCTTGTTTACAGAATCCGTTCTTTAGGGTCTGCTGCTATGGCGATGTGTCTGGTTGCTTCTGGGAGGGGTGAGGCATACTATGAATATGGTATCCATTGTTGGGACGTTGCTGCTGGAGACCTGATTGTAAGGGAGGCTGGGGGAGTAGTCTTAGATCCAAGTGGTATGTAGAATCTTGAGCCAGTAACAGCGAAATTGTTAACTTCATATCCATGGTAAAATGTTGGAAGGAACATCAAAAAACTTGGCAATCAATTTTTAAAATCAATAGTATAATACCATGATGAAATAAAACAGCTTAGGCTATAAAAAATGTTCAAAATCATAATTTATCATTAGAAAAATAGAAATACGATCAAATATGGAAGTTATTGAAGATCTAAGATGCAGAAGAAATGTCATTATTTACAAAAATTGAAAAGAGGTCTACCTTTTCAAAATTATTGCCAAATAACCTACATGTATGTAATTGACTCATCCAGATAAGTTGTATTTTAATGTTGTTCTTTATAAGAAATGAATATAAATGCATGTACATGTACTTAGATTTATTAATGTAAATTGCTTATGATCAAAATTATACATTAGTATAAAGTTTTGTCAAGTATCAATACATGACTTTGTGATTTGCCTTGTAGGATCAGATATGGACATGATGGCAAGAAGGGTGATATGTGCATGCAATAAGGACATCGCTGACCAGGTTATATCTCTTTTACAAACAGTTGAATTCGAACGGGACTCAGAGGAAGTTGTATCTGGGAAATAAAAAATGAATTAGTTTTCTCACTTTATCATCATTCTACAAATAGCAAAGTTTTTCAGGCCAAATAATCCTACTAGTATTGTCATCAGACTGGACAGTCATCAGCTTTTTAACATGTAACACTGCAGGATTGATGCCAATCTTCCCTTATAACATAATATAAAGTAATATATAATAAGAAAATGAAAAATACATGTGCCATGTAGGTTGTTAAAAGTGTGAAAACTTGGAACCTGTTGTGTATAAGGATTCCTGTAAGAAAATGTTGCTGGTGTCAAGATTTCTCATATAGTTGACAAGGGAAGGGAGTATATGAGAGATGTATTAAAATGTAGTATGCTCTCATACATCGAACTTTTGCATTGTTCCTTAAAATGTACTGTTTTGGACAAAACGTTTCTTTAGCACATGATTTTGTGTAATTCCAATCAGAATAAGTTCCCAGTCTACCGAAAACCTGTTGAACACCCTGTGGATCAGGGTACAAAACTCACAGCCGCGTGTCTGCCATTGGCAATCACTTTTCACTCTTGGCAATGGACCTTGAAAAACTGGTTGCCTGTTGGGAAATGGACTGAATGCCAATATGTGAATTTGTGACAATCATGATTTCAACCATAGTTGTGAACCCTGCTGTGGATACTTGACTTGTTTTAAGTATCTGATTGAGACCAAGTTGATGGATTTTTACAGGGTTTAAGTAGGTATATGCTGCTAGTGTTTTATCTGAGTTTTGAGTATCATGAATAACTGTGTCAAGATCAAAGACCCTGAATTCATAAAATTGAACTAAGAGCAATCTGAGCTTTTATACCTTTGTGTATCTTTGACTAACACAGGGGTGTAGCTAGGATTGAAATTTTGGTGAGGCAAATTTAGATAAAATAGACGAGGCTAAAGAGGGTTTATTACTACCTTTAGACTTCATTTCCGCAGTATAATTCGAAAAAACATTGGAAAAAATTTATCTGTAGAATTTTGGTGATGCAATTGGCTCACCTGCCTCATGATTGGCTACGTCCTTGACTTGATTTAATATAAATGACTATTTTAGTTAATGTTTATTAAAATTAAATCACATTCGAGGGGCTGTAGATGAATGAACTCTCTGCATGTCACTAACTTAATATAGTGTTCATGTACTTAATATATTGAAGATGTACTTGATGTGTTGCACATGTACTTAATATATTCTACATGTACTTAATATATTCTACATGTACTTAATTTGTTCTACATGTACTTAATATACTGTTTCAACATTAAAAATGTATGTCATCCTTTCATAGTGTTCACCCGGGAGTGTTCAACATTGAATAGCATTTATTTAGTCTAACCTATATATTTATTAAAAACCCTTATTTACATGATATGCCAAAAATAATAGAAAAACTTTGTTATTTGTATCAAAACATCTTGTGAGAGTAGTAAGAGTAGTTTGATTACAAGGGTTAAGTTAGCTAGTCACTTGGTACAGTGATATTAGAGTATACATTTATTTATGATTCTCTATCTGTTTTGTATTTAGTTATGTATCTCTCTTGTAGACAATCGTTGTAAGCTACATGTTATTTGTACATGTTACTCATTGTTCTTAGCATGGACTTTTACTATTGAATGCCCATCAGGCCCGTAGCCAGGATTTGCCAAGGGGGGGGTTCAATTTTCAAAAATTTCCAGGGGGGGTTCACATTTGACAGTTTTGCCCCAAATATGGCTAAAATCACTTGAAAAGTGCTCAAAATGGTGAAAAACTGCATGATTTTGAATGAATTTTTGGCCAGGGGGGGGGGTTTGCCCGAACCCTGCGAACCCCCCCCCCTGGCTACGGGCCTACCCATGTCCTTAGTCAGTTATTGTTTTAGTCAGTTGTCATATGTCTTTTAGCTATCACATTTTGTAGCTTTTATCTGTCTTTTGTGTATTTCTATATATAACTGAAAACAATTTTAAATGTGTGTTGTTAAAAATATTAAAGTGTACCAATCGGCATTTGCCATTTAAAAAGTACTTTTAAGAATTTCAATTTCATTTTGATTATCATCATAGAATTATTACGATAAACTTAAACTTTAAGTACAACAGAGTTTTTTGACTATCATTTGGTATTTGGTGCCTATAATAAAACATGCTCTGTCTGTACATATTATGACTATTAAAGACAAAACAATAAAATATATTTATGATGTACAATATTTACATTTGCTTCCTGTTTGCTGCTTATATACAATAATAGTGGTTGTCCCAATACACCACTATTGCAAAGAGTACTATGGACTCAATCAGTGCATTTCGTGGTCACATGAGCTAATGGTAAGAATACCATTGTCATTTTAAGGATGATGAAGAGGATGTGAAATGTGAAAATGTGACCTTTGCCTTAATAAGCACTACTCCCATTTTTCTTCCTCCTCCCCACCCTCTCTGTCACATTTAGTAAATGCAACCAGTTTGTAAGATATTTCTTAAATATTGTATCAAATAAGCCAAAAGTGTAGTCCCAGCCACTTTACTGCCAAATTCATGGCTACTTTATAAAAGTGTTTTACATAGAATGAAAAGAAAGCAGCTAACTAATATTGAGATACCTTTTTCCTTTTTTACATAAGACGAAGTCATTAACACTAAATTATTTATCTATAAAATAAGCTTCTTCATTGTTCTGGAATAACTGTTAACAGAGTTTGAAATCATGCATTTCTCTTATTTTTCAATAAATGTTTTAAATTACTAAATTAACCTCCTGGTGATGAAAGGGTTAATTATTCAACTTTGTTCCCAGTGTTAAAACAAATTGCATCATTACTTTTCATTTAAGAGCGGACTTTGAAACTCTCGCTTGCTCAGATACACATAGTCAGCTGGTACAATATATACGTGTACCATGTACTTACTGACATTGACAAATAAAATATGAATATTATCTAAGATAGTGTCACAACTTAGAGGGCTGAAATTTCTACTTCAATATGTTTAATTTATATCTGTTCCAATACCTAATAATGAGCTTCACATTTAATGATAGGCTGAATTAACGAAATTGAGACAAAGTCAAAACCGAAGACAGTAATTTTGATGGACTACTTTTACAAAAAACAACATTTGCTACGTTTTCAAAAGTTCACTGTCACCTTGCACTACCTTAATCACAGCGATTAAAGATCAGTTTTGAACGACACGAGGTCAAGAGTAGGACGAGTAGTATCAATGTATAGGCTAAACATAAACATAACTAAACACACCTCTGAGTTTAGCACCCAGTAAGAACATTGCATTATGGCCAATATCTTGAGAAATGTAGTCGTGAAAGGAGCAAAAAGCAGTACCCGGACAAGGACGAATTATATACAACGTGATGTTATTAGGCCCACTAAGTTGATGTCGACAATTTCAACGGCAGATCCCAAACGTGTTGATCCAAGGGAAGCATATACTGTAAAACTAGAATACGAGGGCACTGATACGTCAGATGTCAAAGACATTGTCAATGAACTGACTCTAGGACCTGGTCATGTTAAACTATCGGGTCTGTTTTCCAAAGATGATGTTGATAACGCGAGGGATACGATTATGTACCTTGCTGAAACACAAGGCAGCCGTGCGACGCATTTTCAGGGAAAGGGAAAGCCAGAGACGCAGGCACGAGTCTGGAATTTGCTCAATAAGGGACAAATATTTGAAAAGATAATTCAGCACCCCAAAATCTTGGCCATTCTTGATCCCATCTTAGGGGATGATTGTCAACTGGGGAGTGTTGCGGCCAATGTGTTATTCCCAGGGGGTTCTGGTCAGGAGCCCCATATCGACTACCCGTACTGGGATTATTTCTCTAAGAAACACTGGCCTGTGCCTCCTAAAAGTCCCGAAATCCAATTCCACATGAACATCCAGGTGACTGTGATGCTACACGATTTCACTAAGGAGAATGGAGCAACGGCTGTCCTCCCAGGTTCCCAGAAGAATATTCACTACCCGGATGATGCTGATTCGTTTTATGCGAATTGTATACAGACAGAAGGTAAAACTGGCGATGTCGTGATGTTCCCAGGACTGATAAATCACTGTGCAATGCCGAACAAATCGAATAAACCTCGCGGTGCTCTGCTTATGCAATACCTGCCAAAATATATCCGTCCGATGGAAGACCAAAGGAGGCTTCTTCAGAAGACCGTGATGCAACGCGCCACGCCACAATTGCGTCGTCTTCTGGCGGTTGACTATCCATACCCAGCGATCATGGACGAATTAGATCCTATTAATTCTGAAGGAGCAAACTCTGACTTTGATTGGAAATAGTCGTCTTCTGCTTAGTGCATGTTCTACAGGGTGGGCCAAAAACGGTCATATGTTTCATTTGACAATAACCGTTTAACTCTTCTATATATTTTAGTACTCTCAATAAACATTCAAAAGAAAGATTCAAGTTTGGGGATGTTTTATATTATAATGTTTTCATTATAAATCCACACCGTAATATAATGTAGGGGGACGGAGCAATAGATTACTTAAAAAATACACCAGTGCGAGATGATCTAGTCGGACTTAGGTTAGAGGCCAATTGTTAATAATAGGGAGTTTAAGCTTGCATATAAAATCGAAAAGCCAACCTATAGGTATGACCAATCGCCCATACAAATGCATCGCTTAAATATTTTTCGTTCACGTTTGGGTTGTGAAAAACATTGCAAGCTTAAACTCCTCGGATAGATGTTTCATTTCATTCCGAGCATATGGTACCAAGAACATAAGAAGTGTCTGATGTGTTTTCTAAAACAATATAGAGAAAAGTGAATTATACATATTTCAAATTATTATGTTACCATCCAAAAGATGTGTAACATTTTCAGAATGTTTTGATGACTGGTTTAAGAGAAACACGTGTTCAAAAAGTTCACCATATCGATACCACTCCTTTTTTAGTATTTGAATAAAATAAAGCTATAAATTACTGAAATTAAATACAAATCGAAAAAAGGACTTAATGGACTATACGGACTTTCACACCTCGATCACGACTTAAGTTTTTAGTCAGGTCAGACCGTTTTAACTTCGAGGACGATAAGATGGGGTCAAAACAATGACATTTGTAAACTACTGAATGTATTTTAATGTTATAGGTGACCCAATACGTTATTTCCTCACCTGTCTTTATTTGCAGCAGCAATAGCTGTTTTTTTAAATGGTGCATTAAATGAAACGAAACTACGCAACTCTGAGTGTTAAAGTTCAACGATAATTACTGGAAATGTATGATATGGTAATGGTCTTGAAACCAAAATTCCAGGAACCTTCCCTTGATATAGGCTATGACCGTAGTGTCCATGTCATAAACGCCTGGTTTAGTTTAAATATCATAGAGCAAAACGTCAAGTATAAAGTAGTTTAATTCGATGAAAACTAGATATCGAAATCGACACTTCCCGTCCGCCATCTTAGATGTGAAGGTGACGGCCGTAACCTTCGCTTGGTACTGACCAGTGACTGGGTGGAAGTGGAAACGTTGTAAATGAGTGCAACCTGTCCCCAGGCTCCGAGTTTAACAGATTTTAAAGAGATACGTTAATTTATAATTGAAAACAAAGGAAAATGCACTCGGTTATTACTGTAGAAATTGTGTTTGGTTTGGTTTGAATAACTATGGTCGTGATGCAAGAAAACTAAAATATTTTTTTTTAGAAAAGAATGAATTGGCCCATCATCAAGATAATAAAAAAACGTCTTGCCTGAGGTAAAATCTCGGTTCACGGGAACCTATGTTCACGGGAACCTTTTTCCTCGTTCCAAGACAATTAACAATCGTATCCAAAATAAAAAAATATTTATATATATACCATATGGTATATATATTTCCAAAATAAAAAAATTATATTTTGCCTATTGTTCACGGGAACCTTTTTCCTCGTTCCAAGACAATTCAATACAATCGTATCCCAAAAAATATATATACCATATGGTATATATATTTCCAAAATAAAAAATTATATTTTGTCTAAAGTTTAGGCAAAATATGTTGCAAATTTCAAAATGGCCGCAACTTTTACTGCATACTGAAATTATGTATAGAGCTAGAGTGGTAGAGCCCATGTTGTGAAATTCCTCTGTTCCAACTTCATTATAGAAATGGTATTTTCATTTCAGCTAGCTATTCAAGTACTTTTACAAAACCTTTCCTATTGTGAAAAAACTAATTTATTCTAAGATCCTACTGTAAAATATTAATAATATTGAAACCTTCCCATGAGCGCAGTACCCATGGTACTATTTATTATTCCCGATACTGGGCCGTGGCTATTTAGGCCTATGAAACGATTCATAAATCGGTTTCATTAGTTTCAATAAAATCATAGTTACCTTCGGTGAATAGTTGGTTATATGATGGGATGCTGTTATTCGAAATAGCGTTTTCGGATTGGCTGGAACCGGACGCGACAACATGCCAAATGCGAACAAACCGATTTACAGGATTTCTATCGTTTGCAAATTTGACGCAAGTGGCCGACGGGTAAAAAGTGTTTTGGATTTTTGGGGTTTTGCTGCATGTTTTACGATGTAATCACATTAACAAAACTACTGAAGCAAGCGTGGATAGTTTACTATTGAAATGTGTGGAATTATAATGAGTATTGGTTTTATTATTCTCCCAAATTATCCAAATTTCTTTCATTGTCACTTATTATCGCCCATTTGGTTCAGATTGATTCACATGTTCACTGTTCAGTCCAAAAAAACAATGCCGAACATAGGAGGGGTACTCTTCTGATCACTAAATCATTAGAGGGAAACGTTTGTTGAGAAGAGTAACGTCCTGTTGGAAACAACCAACTTTTTGGTCCATTTTCAATACGTTTCAAATCCAATTGAATCCCACCTCTTGAATCCTCGGCCCGGGATACTTGGGTCGATTCAAACCATTTCCCCTGAGAAAAATGCCACAGATTAGAATAGTATGTGTGAGACCTGAACTCCTAAATTGTTCCAAGACATCTCCACATTCTAGCCTTGGATCGATGCATATTGTCTGTGCCACAGGATTCCCAAACTACTGAATTTGACTTGATCACAGCTATCAACCTATTATTCACATACTTTCAGCTGACATAACACATTACAATGGTGATTGCGATAGGATTTGAAGGCAGCGCTAATAAAATAGGAGTTGGGATAATTGAAGATGGGAATGTGTTATCTAACCCTCGGAGGACATATATTACACCCCCAGGCCAAGGTTTCCTCCCTAGGGACACAGCCAAGCATCACAGAGGGGTTGTTTTAGAAGTGTTGAAAGAGGCATTAGATGAAGCAAAGATTAACCCAGAGCAAATAGATGTCGTATGTTACACAAAAGGTAAAACCCATGAAATAATATTTTTGTCTGTGATTGAGTCTTTGAACTCACTCATTGATTCCAAGTTTATTGACCATTAAGCATTAAGGCCTGATGACCTGCAAGTGTGAGGATCATATCATGAGAATTGCTTATTCTATCCATTTTGTCTTTGTGTTCTAATATTCTGTTTGACCTTTCTTGGCATTCTGTCTGTTATCATAAAAAAGCATTAAGTATGAGACAATTGGGAGTCAATGGAAAAGTATAAGTGATATCATCTGTGTACTATGGAGATAAATCAAAATGTTTATTGTAAGAATCTCTCTTATTTCAGGACCTGGTATGGGGGCACCACTGGTATCTGTTGCCATAGTAGCCAGGACAGTTGCCCAAATATGGAAAAAGCCTATCATTGGTGTGAACCATTGCATTGGACGTATCCTTTATAATTTTTTTTTATATGAATTGAATTCATTGAAATGGACCAGGACTGACATTTCTGTACCCTAGATACAGTATATTACTGTATTGGTAACCTTCCTAGAGTCTCAGTAGGTGTAGCAGGCCAGAACACCTCCTGGCCAAAAATTCTTTCAAAATCATGCAGGTTTTCTGAGCAAGTTTTTAGGACACCCATATCCAGATTTGTTTTCTTTAAAGTGCCCTCATTCTCATTATTTTCAGGAAATCCATCAACATTTTGGTCAAGAAAAATTCGACTGTCTGTCCAATTTGACATTTCACTATAGCAATATATAGTAAAAAATTGACTGTTTCTACACTGAAAAAACATTTTTCCAGGAATATTCGAGCATGAGAAATATATGTATACATGTATGTCCTCACTTGTCATAGGATAAATAAGGGTTATGTACTGGGAGGTTTTGGATATAGGGTATATCCCATGGGATATATTTATATCTCCCCGAGGGACCGAAAGGGACCAAGGGAGATATAAACATTTCCCGAGGGATAAACCCTATATCCAAAACCGACCGTACATAACTGGTGTATCTCATACTTGAGTGGGTTTTCCAAATTTGTTTTCAATTTTTTTCATTTTCAGTGGTTGTGAGAAATTCTTCTACATCTATTTGATTCTCGAATCTGCGGTTAGTTTCTGCTTCGTTATTATTCAAATGAGTGTCGTTTTCATGTATATTATCCATGTTTTAATCGAATTTCAGTGTCTTTCCAAATATTTATTTCTAATTTTTCATCTGGAGAAATCCCACAATGCATCATTATTACACTGCACGAAAAAAGAATTATATTGAAAAAATTCCCGGGAGCGGGATGGATATATTATATCTGCCCGCATTTGGACTGGAGCGGGACATATAGAATATATCCTGCCCGCTCCTCAGATACGATATATATTCCCGGGTGATATCTAGCCCAAACCCACTCAAGTATGAGATACGATTGTTTATGTGATAGATTTAGTTTATCAGATTTATCCACATTTTGAAATCAGTTGAAAATATTAGTACATGTAGTTAATATGCTCAACATGCAGGAACAGTGTACCATGGAGGAACATTTTTACCTTAACTTTCACTCAGATATAGAGATGGGTCGCCTTATTACAGGTGCTGATAACCCCACTGTGCTCTATGTCAGTGGAGGAAATACACAGGTAGGTGGAATATGTACAGTACAGTTATACCTGTCTCATCCAAATGCCTTCGGGACCAGCTGAAAGTGTTTGGATTAGGAGGTGTTCACATTTTGAGGTTTTGCATTTGCGAGATTCTGGAATTTGGAGAAACGTGAACAACATTTTTAAAAAGTACTAGTTTGATTTGGTCTCATAGCTTTATGGTATTCAAATAATTTGAAAAATTATAATTCAAATGATTTGATCAGTCATTTAGAAAGTCACATTATGATTGGGATCATTCTATTTTTTTCAGAACTTCTGACTTAATAAAAACAGTAATTAAAAGGGAATATTTGATTCATTTTGTAATAAACATAAAATATCATTTTATGAAAAGTGTTCATGTTAGACAGGTTAATTTTTTAAATAGGACTGTTCATTGTTCAAATTGGGAGTTGTTCACATTTCAAGACAGGCGTCAATGGAAGGAAAATGGGACTTGAAAAAATTGTTAACATTGGGAGGTTCACACTGGGAAATTAGAAAGGTATTTTGATATATAGGTTTCACTGTACTAGATTAAAAAAATTTCCATCTATACAGAAAAACTACTGTAAAAAGTTCTTTTAAAATACTGTAGGGACAGACAGATAAGTGATCTTTTGCTCCATTTTTTACTGTGTTATGTTATATTGCCATTGTCTTCCCAGGATTTTGTAACACTACTTATTGATTTGTTTGGGGAGATTTTACTCCCCATGCTCTTTTAAAAAACACAATACTTTATCTATACCTACACATACAATTTATTTTTTATTATAAGAAAGCAAAATTATTGAATTACATTTAGATTTTAGAAATGTTGATTGTACATCAAAGATTTGGTTGTGTATAAACATTGTTTGCTTTGATCCATTGTCTGAGTATATAGTCTCAATTTACAATAATGTGCAATGGTTAGTAGTTACAGCAAATGAGCGCTGAAACCATGAAAATAGTGTATCACATATACATATAACCCTCAACCCTAACAATGGTGATCCAATCCAAATCTACAATCTATGATGTAATATTGGTACTTGGTATTTTAATTCTCCGAGCAATCTCTTTTTTAATAGATGTAAATTTGAATGTGAATCAGACATTGGATTCCAAAATTGATTATCAACATCATATATATAATCTAAAATGGCTACTACAGCAATCTTTAGTATACAATATTTAGTGTACAATATTTGTGAAATGTACATTAAGTGTACAATCAATACAATACAGTGTTGATTCAAGCCACATCTACGATGTATGATATTTTTTAAATTTATTTTTTATTCATTTGCTGTCACTTTTTAAATGGTGGCACATGGATTTTTAAACCAGTGTGTCTACTACATATAAGATATATAAGCATAAAATAAAAAAGCATACATTGGGTTCTTTAAGAACATTGTTATACATACATACATAATATATATTGGTACATTCAGAACTCAGCAATCTCTTTTTAGTTTTTATAAATTTTAATGTAAATCATACCTTCGATTCAAAAAATTGATTATCAACAAGATATATAAAATCTAAAATGCCTAAATAGCAATCTTTAGTATACAATTTGTCAAATGGACACAAATTTTGTGTCCAAGTCTGAGAACTAGTACACTTGATATAAAATTGAAGGTCTTGTTACATAATTAATTGTTTGAAGAGCTTCAGACTGCTAAGGTCTGGGAACATGGGAGATAAACACCATATTCAAAACCTTCAATCATATAACATTTACCATATCTGTTACAGGTGATATCATTTGCTGAGAAAAAGTACAGAATATTTGGAGAGACTATAGACATTGCTGTTGGCAACTGTTTAGACAGGTAAGTTAACATATTCTGTCTTTTACTTACTATTTACAAAGGTACTTAATGACATAATGAGTTTGGTTGACAGTATCATATTTCAGGCAAAGGGTTTTGTATGTTAGTCAAATAAATGATATGATCAGCTCGGCATGGATGCTAAAATGCTCATGGTATGATGAGGCATGGTGAGTACCTTTGATTAAAAATGTGTTATTCTTTTCACACGGGGTCATCAGTAGAGCATACTTAACCATTTTCCTGGATTTGGAAATATCTGACTCACTAATATTTGATCTGATTTATAATAATATATATAATTTTTATGATTCAATTACCCTTAATTCACTGGAGTTGTTTGAAAACCTAAATGATATGAGGAGGGTTATTCTTCATAATCACAATACAAGCCCAGGCCCTCCAAAACAATTTTCAGTGTCCTTTCTGAATAAGAATAAATCTATGATCATGAGTCATGCATGACTTGTTGTAATTAATGACAAAATAACTGAAACACAGAATATTGGTCTAAATACATGAAATAATATTGATTAAGATATGGCTAGTGGAACAAAGAGATGGTTAACTATTATATACATGTATTCTTTTCTAACACACAAGCTTATTTGAATTGATGCCAGATTAATAAAAGCTGTCAGACTTCCTAAACTTGTCAAGCATAATATTTTGGAATATGCAAAAATCTATCAAGTATATGATTATCTAGTATACACTAATATGTCATTGTAATGACATCAGAGAGTCAATAAAAGATATATATATATATACAGTATATGGTAGCAGAAATCAAAAAGGTGTTGTTTTACATTTTTATCGTACCTAAAAAAGGTACTATATTGTCGTCAGTTTGATGGGCGGTGGGCTGTCAGCTGGCGGGCAGCGTCTCACTTTCTTGTTACTGTAACTTTAAAAGTGAAATTGGAATTTGGTTGACATATTGTAATTTCAATTTGGAAATTTGAGGTGATCATTTTACTTTTTTTGGCTCACACAGTGAGAATATGGGATCGACCAGGCGTCCGTCCATCCATTGGTCCGTCCGTCTGTCTGTCCGTCCATCAACATTGGCCGCACAAATTAAAACTGCTATTCGGATTGAGTCATATCCACATTCATTTTATGCATATCGATAATACCTATTTGACCCATCATCACCATTTCCCAAGTTCGCCCGGTTTCTGAGAAATTGCTGATTTTGACGTCAAAAGTCAAATTTTCTCAACATTGGCAGCACAAATTAAAACTGCTATTTGGATTGAGTCATATCCACATTCATTTTATGCATATCCATAATGCCTATTTGACCTATCATCGCCATTTTCCAAATTCGCCCAGTTTCCGAGAAATTGCTGATTTTGATGTCAAAAAGTCAAATTTTCTGTAAATACTAGACACTTTGTTGAAGTATAACTTTCAAATAACTTGTAGTAGTTGCTGTACATGCAACTTATGTTCTCTGAAGATTTCAAAGCTCTTAAAATTACAGTTTTTGGTGTTTAGTCTATAAAATATGACAAAAAAGTAGGACTTAAGGGAGTCATTTTCAGGAAACTTTCTCATGTATATCGTCAATGGCAGGTTTTGTGATTGACAAGTTTCTCAAAGTTTGTCCCTATACTTGTTCATTACTTGCAATGAATTACATCATTACTAGATTTAAGCATTCCCTACATATTGCTCAATATATGTCAGCATCAAACTTTTACTGTTTTTGAGATATTTGACATCAAAAACCAGTAAAAATAAGTTATTTTTCAACTTGCTTCAATTTGACCAAATTTTTTGTTCAAATCTGACCTTAGTTTTGAGATTTGACCTTCAGTGACCTTCGAAAGGTCAAAAAAGTTGATTTTTTAAATTGATTATTTGGATGTGAATTTTGGTCACCTTAATCACAAAAGACCTACTGAGCTCTGAATAAGTAAAATGTTCAAGGTCAAAGGTCCTCAAACTAGGTCACAAACTGTGCTATCTAAGTTTCTCAAAGTTCGAGACTACAAATCAAAATCAATAATTTTGGTTGAAAATCAGGATATACATTCCTCTGAAGGTTCTACACTGTGTGAGCATAGGACCGTGGGTCTTTTATTACTAATTTCATAAGATTTCATCTTTTGTAATAATAATTGATGCGGAACGACGTCAAAAGCAGACGCTAAATCAACATCTATACTCATTACTGCCAGGTGTATATTTGACTTTTAAAGTCATATCAATGCATCTTCAAGAGAGGACTCCTTGAATTAACTAGACTTTGGCATTTCATCGCCATTCATCATTCCATTATTGTTGAGCTTTCCTGCACATACTTTACCACCACAGTATATATAAAACTCAATGTTTTCCTTGCCTTGTTCAAGTGCTTGTAGTTCAAGTGCTTGTAGGGCTTTTTTCAATGGAAAAACCAGGGCATTCCCTTTGGTGAAATAACCGAAATAACACATACCAATACAGATGAATTTGTTGTCATCCTGTATGTATGCTAATGCCCCACTGTCACCCTTTTCAAAAAAGCGATCCCCTATTCTGTCAATTTTGATAGAGTCCCGAACCAGAAAATCTTTTCTACTACCAACTTTATCTTTATAAGATACTTTGCCAAAAAACTTTATACTTGATATTTTTCCAGTAGTTAAACCAGTTGTTTTACCCCTTTTATCAACACGCATCTCTAGCTTCTCACAGTTGCTTTTCATTATACAACTGCACCCTTTTTTTTTATTTTTGGAATTTGATCAGCAGTGATATCAGGGTTAAGCTTTACTAATGCCAAATCAAAGGTTGTTTCCCTATCAACACCATCAATTTTAGTGAATGGGTCTATCGTGTATGCTAACTCACCTATTTTCCCATAGCGGTCGTTATCAATGGCATACACAGGGGATTTCAGTGAACACATGGGAAATACATGGGAACATGTTGCAACATACCAAGTTTCATCTCCATTTGATTTATCAACACGTTTGACATATGCTCCCATTGTACCAAATCCAGGAGTCCTTCTTATTCCTTCATCTAGAAGATCCCCAGAAGCAAAGAAACCCTCTATGTCCTCTTCTGATTCCAAGGATTCAAAGTCAAATGCATGTTTACTTAACTCCTCATCCAGTCCTATTTTCTCTTTGATAGTCTTGACTTTTACAGGATCATTGTAGGTAGTGATAAGGTATCTCTTTGTTTTTGTCACCAGCTCAATAGATGTGACACCTTCCATTCTAAAACATATCTGGTACATATAAGTAAATTGAAAAGCAATATTACATTGTTGTATTACATTTGAATATTGTACTTCTAGGCAACAGGAATGACAAAATATTGCTTCTGGGACGAGATCAAACGACTTTGACACATTCTTTACCCTACCTATTTTGTAATTTAACAATCAACACAAATATACATATATTTAAGCAGAAATCGGACAAATTCATAAAAAAAAAAATTTTTAATCGATAAAATCATCGATTACTAAACCAGAAGTGTGTTCTGTGGCGTCCGCGAAGAAGACAAAGAAGAAGACGTATACAGATTTCAGTTATTTCAACTTTGCCGTGGATTTGATTTTAAATGCTTCTAAATAAGGTTCTAAGGTTCCAATACACCATTGAAAAGCTGAAATGGTCAGCCTTAAGAATCTGACTTCCATTTGAGTTTTGAGTGAATGCAAAATTAGATATTAACCCTTTCATCCTGAAGGGGTCATTTATTAACTTTATGAAAATCAATTTCAAAATGACAAATACCCCTATGGCCAGAATGGTTTACAATAACTAATTCAATGTCATATTATACTTTGGAGAACATTTTAGAGTTTGAACCTAGATAGGCTGAGATGAGGGTCATTAAGGGCAGTGCCCCATTATGCTACAAAATGCTTCAGAACTTTTGTTCTAGGTCGAAATGAGATTTGATATTTGAAAAAAGTGTGTAGTTCCAATACACCATTAGAAAGCTGAAAGGGTCAACTAAGAATCTGACCTCCATTTGAATTTTGAGTGAATGCAAAATTAGATATTAACCCTTTCATCCCCAAGGGGTCATCTATTAATTTTATGATTTTTAGATCTTCAATAATTAATTCTGTTTTAACTTTTCATACCAATCAGTTTGATATGCAAAACTGATGAGGGAATGAAGACACATTACAAATTTTCAAAAAATGTTATCATTTTGTAGAAATTCCATCAAACAATTCATATCTATAAAATATTCCATATTTATGAGCAACAGTGTATTATGTAGCCTATTGGGTATAATTTAAAAAATCAGAAATGTAGGTTATCAACTCGACTGTGTCAATGTTATTGAAATCCACGAGATGTAATATAAATAATGCAATAACTGAATAATTGTATTTCAAAATCCATTCAGGTTTTTAATGAGTAACAAGGTATGTTCAACGAACATCTTCAAGTATCCCTAAGACAGATGTTGCTAAAGATAAGATAAATGTGATTTTTAAATCTTGTTGAATGCTATTTTATTTTATGAAAGTGTCTGTGTGGTGATTAATATGTGACCATGGGGAGTTAGCTTCCAGCCTCTTGATAATTTGGTGTCGATACGTTAATGTAATCATTATTATGATAATAAGATACAATTTTATGAATTTCAATAATCTGAAGAAGTTCATACTAGAGAGAGCTAGTCGAACAACTTTTTAAAATCCCGTTTATGCTATAAAAAGTGGAAAGTGCAGAGGTTCAATAGTTCAATCAAGTTGAAGTAATACTGGAATTGTGCTGTTTCAGTTTTAATGCATCTGACCCCCTGCCCGTTGGTGTTATGAAAAATACGTTGTCTACATTAGGGTTAACTGTGAATTGGGATATGTAAGTTCAATGGGACAATGTACATCTAGTTGACAGATTACACTTTTGAATTTTTAATTGTTGCCAAACGTAAATATTTATTAAATATTCAACCGACCTTAATTTTGTGTAAAGTTAGAGAAATATATTCTTATAAAAATTATTAACACTTTTAGGCGACAGGGAAAAAATGATCAAAGGAAAACCTGGTGGAGAGCTCTTATTTCTTTAAACAAATAAATCCCCGAAGATAGCTCAGTTCAAATGAATCTGGAATTCTTAAATAAGTTATGTTCCAATTACTGTCTTAAACTATTAAATGAATACGTTCTTTCAACTGAATATATAATTAAATTAATAAATTAATCATAAAATCTAAATTTTGGATCGAGACCCTTGTATTAACCATTTTGTGTTTTTATACATGAATTTATTCAATAATATACAAGCAATTGATTGCCAAAATTTTATAAAAACTTTAGCGGCAATTAACACAAACATCTCTTATTTGGTAAAATTGTAGACAAAATCCAAAACTTGAAAAATCGGTTTTTTCATTCGAAACAGCGATATCTTTAATCTTTGTTGTAACAAGATAAACAGCTAACTGTGGTCAAGGAAACAATGTGCGGAATGTGACGTGGATCTTCATGAGATGTGACTTAATAATTTGTCAAAGGAACCGAGAATTCGTTATTTTAACAATAAGAGACAGACATAGAACAATGGAGCAATAGATACACAATGGAGTTGCGATTCCAGGTGATTTTTTTCCAACGTTAGGTAGAGTCTTGACTGACCATGTTGGAGTGCATTTGGTCTCATAAATAACTCAGCAGGGCTATTCCTGGTAGGGAAAGGACATCTTATCATTAGTGAGAATTATGGTTTCAAAAACTGAGCAGTATCATTCTTGATAATAGGGTGATAACAAATGATTACAACAAGAATCACGTACCATTCTTTATTTGTAATATAAACGCATTCAAACATGTACTAACTCATTCTGATATTGTGCTTGAGCTCCATCCTCATGCATTATGTATATGGGTAGCCCATACAAATTACAAGTGTCATAGATTATTCCCATTTTTTATATTGATTGAAATGATTAAACAACATTTCCAAATCTTTATGGGCCTTTACAAATTCTTAAATTTTCTATAATGCTTTTACAAAATTATTTTACACTTACAGCACTATATTCATCCTTTGCTTCCTACTTAGATTGCAAAGCTCTTTACAATCTTTTCCAGAACATTTTCTCATCACCTTTTGAATAAGTGGAGGACCATCGGAAGTTGCACTTGCTTCATCAATTTGTGGTCCAACATACTCTTTAGAATCTTCTCCAGAACATTCTCTTTGCCTCTCTTCAACAAGTAGAGGACCATCATATGTTGCTTTTCCTTCATCATCATGTAGTCTAAGACCTGAAATGCAATATCAAATACCTTTTTCTACTGAACTAAAAGGGTAATATATTAAAGATTAGAGAGGTTAAGCAAGACAATTTTTTATGACGTGAACTGTAAACGTAAACCTTTACATTCCCGTTTACGTACTATGAACAAAAGTGCTTTAAGCTGAGCACTTTAGATGTAATGATAACGTAAACCTCAAAATGTTTTTTGCCTTTTTCTTAGCGGCCTTTCGTATTATTTTCTAATTTGAAAGTATAAAAAAATATTACTTTATTGACAAATTGATGAAAGGAGATGTTTCACAGCCTGGCAGTGTTTTATGACATCTTGAATCTTACAAAATACAACATGTTAATACTAGTTCAATGTCGTCTTCCATGTACATGTTGTTTCCATGCTGCTTAATTTAGTTGTTGAATACAATATGTATGGTAGAATTAAGATGAGTTGATCATATGAAATGGGTGCCTCAATATTCAAGTTATATATTTGATTAGATTGGACACAAATGATCTCAATATATACACAGATTTGTGTCAAACATATTCATGCATTCGACCTATATCGTATTTATTTCGATTGAACTTGATAAAGTACTAAAAGTTTTTTTACGGAATGACCAACCTAGACTTTGATTTTTCATGTTTGGATGTACGTAAACTGGGAAAGTAGTCGAACTACTTGTATATGACATCACATCCTGAGAAAAACCTGCGTGCGCTTTCCCATTCGCGGTTTACGTTGTAAAAAGTAGTGTTGCTTAACCTCTTTATTGTTCTTATAATGTTACTGAGAAATTACATCACAGATTTTTTATCAATATATTGCCCCCCCCTAAATTCCAGGATAGACATTGGGACTAGTTTAGTCCCAATGTAATTTTAATAACGCTTTTTATTTTCAGATTGTAAATGAGTTGATACTGATTTTTGTAAAATTTTAATTAAATATATTTTAATGTAGAGATACGATTTTTCAATTTAGCATAATGCAAGTCGTGTGATTTTTATGAATAACAAAATAGACTCAATCAACATATATCTTATATAACTTATATCAATGAAAAATATTTTGCGAAACTCGATGAGTCAAACATCATCATTTGATGAATTGTATGAGCCATTTATAACATGTCTTGATAAAATATGTACTGAACCAGAATTGGATATGAAAGCTGTTAGTGCAGTATAGTGCATATGGTCTTTTGAAATGCATAACAGATTCCAATTTCATTGTGACATTTCATAAAGTGTTTTTTGTAACGGTGGTTGGCGATCAGCGTCTGTAACTAAGTCTAACAACTTCCAATAACTTTACAACTGTCCTAAAATCTAGTCTGTAAAGTCTTGTCTACTCGATTTCAGGTTAAGTTTGAGGGATCAATTTCAAATTTTCGGGTATGATTCTTAATATGAAAATCTTGAACTGATTAGTTTTTCTGCATTCTGGTAAATTTTAAGGTAGCCATTTTGGATTTTCCATCCTAAAATCCAGTTGATGGATCGATTTCAAAGGACAAGTGTCTTTAAGACCCTATATTAGCCCCCAAGATATTTAAAGGAAATTGTACAGGATATCAAAGAAAGGGACTTTGTTTGATAACCAGATCCAAGAATTAGGTCATTCTGACCTTTATACTTGTATTTCAAAATATAGGTCATTCTATTAACATGTATTAAGGACGTGGTGGACTAAATCAAATCTAGCGTGACGTCATCGTGTTATTGTTATGATACGAGAACTACTTTATGGCAATGTCGTAAAACTATGGTGCCCGTTGCTGTCAATAAATAAAAACATCTGTATGGGTAATACGTTGTGTTTTGTGTATATTATATGTTATGGACTCCTTTTTGCAATATTACATGGCTCAAACATCTCAATCTTCTCTTGATGAAGTCGTAAAATCAATATTCCCCATTGCGGAAGTGAAAGTAAAAAACAAAATTCAGCCAAAATTGATCCCAGTCTAATGTGAAAATTCGCGAACAGGGGGCGTTGAATGGGCGCCTAATGGACAAGAGGACCAAGAATAAAGTCAGAAGTGCCCGCTAGAAGCTGTCCAGAAGGTATGTAACAAATGCAATCGCTCCTAGTTAGCTTTGAATGCCACCGGTAAACTTTATTTCCTGGTTACAAAAGCACATAAATTTATTTTTTCTTCCTCTTAGTTCCAAGCTACACCCGATTTGTTTGAATTGTTTTATCATTTAACTTATTTATTTACTTATGTTATGATGTTTTACAAGCCATTTTATAAGTTTATTGAGTCAAAATTAGTCGATTTCTTGCCATGACCTAGATTTGTCAAAACTCTTCAAACTAGAGGAACAAAAAGTGAACTAAAAAATAAATCAAAATCTGAGCGTTTTTTGCTCTCATTCAAAAGATTCTACATTCTCACGATGAAATTACACTTCATATATCTCAAACAAGGTAAGTTCTTTCATAATTGCTGCACAGTGCGTCGATCCAGTGTATTTTTGCATAGCTTTAGGCCAAGTTCAGAAAGTTGAACATTTTATTTTTGACTTGTTTTTTCTTCCTTAGTTAAACATGCTGGAATCCCTGTCTAATTGGCAACGTGCAAGTGCTTTCATTTATTTTCGAAATATATAATTGTAATGGTAAATCTACATGTACAGTGATGTTATTGATTTTGTAGTTAATTATGACCCTCCTTCAAGATGAAGATGCACAGTACACATACATGTACCACTAACGGATGTACAGTAGCAGTACAGCTGCATGAACCCAAAATAATCGGATGAGGAGAATGCACTTGACTTCAACTATTTTGATTGCAAAGAAACTCTCTCTCCATTACAATGTTTATCCCCAGTTCTCTCCTATTGAAGAATACAAGTACTGTGGCGAAGTTGAGTCTCTCTATCTTTTACAAAACATGAAAACAAATATAGTTTAAAATATAAATTTATTAAAGAAAAGTTAAAGTCCAAAAATATAATTTCAATCAGTTACTTACAGTTTTTGGTTAGTCCCGAGTTCATGCAACGAGGTTCTGAGGTTTCAATGCTAAAAATGCCTCTTTTATAATGTTAATTTTGAGGTGGGCAGAGCCGAAATAAGAGGTCTTATCCAATAAAATATGAAGAAATCTCATTAACTAAAATTGGCCGAAAAATGAATGTTTAATTTTATAGAAAGTCAATAAGGAATAGTGATGATTTTCTGCCCACGAATCTTGGATGTTTACCGAAAGTTTGAGAATTTGGCAGAATTTGGTGGGAAAGGAATGCGTAGACAAAACCTCTGAATCTCGTCTCATGAACTCTGGATGTTTAATCTAATTATCTAATTTAATTCATTATCTAATTTATGTCCGAAACACATATTTGTAAGTACATTTTCACCCTAAAAAGTATACAATTATTCGTAAAATGTGATGTAGAATATAAAGGTATAAACATTTGCAAAGTATATACAGCAGTATTGATGTTTTGGTCAGTTGTACTCCAGGTCGTTAGGTTTAATCGCTTTTTACTTTGTTTATCAGAAATTTGCAGTCTTCAAGATGATGCCAAAAACTATCGAAACTTATAAACATCTTAACTAAACATTGCAAAATTTCCCATCAGTTGACTTCATATATCATTTCTGCCACTCATATCTCAAGAATAATCCTTTCGTTTGATTGGCTCTAGAAATATTCCATGCCTAAAACTGCTCTAACATGATGATAAAACATTAGAAATTAAACTGTTGATGTTGTGAAATATCACACTGAGTTCAAAGATCCCCAAAACAACTGTTATAATACAAATATAAACTTATCAAAATAACACAATAATTATAAACATGAGTAACAGAAAAAGATCATCATGACATCAACTGATGTGAAGTGAAATAAGTAGACTGACCAACGAGGTCAGCTATGACTTCGTCACATTCCTCCCACCTTAAACATTTGTTTGTCCTCAAACAAGATAATTCACAATATTTCAAACATTATCAGATACATGCTAATGAAAATAAAAATACATTTTCCAAAACAAGCACAAAAAGCAAGCTAAAAATAATATAATGGATGTAACACATACATGTGTTTACAGAAAAATATTCCTTTGAAACTAATGACTTTACAATCGTAATTCTTTTCTTAAAAAGAGGTTTAAATGATGATGAACATATATCTTATAAAGTGTTCAATTATTAATCACATAGCAAAATCTAAATTCATAAAATGATGTAAAAATATTATTTAAAATAGCCTTAACCTCCCCTACAACCACTGGCTATGAGAAATAACATAAAAAACTACTATCATTTACAAATTATGTAAGCTTAAGAATTAAAAACCATTAAACACGTAGTTTGAATTATCAGTTAATTAGTTGATTAAAGTTAATCTTCCTACTTCTTCCAAGACATCTGATGTTTGATAACTGATAACCCAAATCTTACATTTTTCTCACATAAAATCTGAAGAACATTTCAATTAAGTCAATTAAATGATGGCCTAAAGTGTTTACTACATTTAGTAACAATTTTTCAGATTTCTTATATTACCACTTCACTAAGAATGCTCTTTTTAAACTTCCATAACCAAACTAATCATCCAGAATAAATGTCCATAAGTATGAGCAACTGATCAACATGAGATATGATATTGATATCTAAGTAACATGATTCATTGTCACTTCATGCATCACATATTCAGGAATGCAGTCTAAATGTTTCCCATCTACAATAGTACTATGGATCCTCTATCGATCCCAATCAGCGTACTGTTTAAACATTCCAGACTCACCCCAAAATCATATTCTCTCCCTGTCAAATCTTTGTCTGGAATTTCATCTCGGTGTTTACAGTTTATTAACTGACCTCTCAGACTGTCCGCATAGTAATGTTATCACTCTTTGTTTATTCAGTTACCCTCGAAGTATATACATGTATAAATGTCTCTGTGCATCATTGCTTGATAAAAATGTCGTGTCCCTAATATTTGCTGTGGCAGTTGTGTAATAAGCAGTAAATAGTTTGATTATTATATATTTAATAGGCCACTTAGTATTTCACTTTGGTATTTCACCGATGATAGCACTGTTTGTTGTTTCCTAGAGCGTGTGGCCTCTACCATGTTTCTCTGGAACTGTTTCTTTTTCGAACTCAATGCTGAAGAAATTGTCATATGGCTTATTAACATTCGTCATCATAAAGCCATGCGATGGTCAAATCTTCCAGATTTACAGCTGTCCCTGTTGTGTCGCTGACAATTGATTTCTCAGTATAGATTCACATAATATTGTCATCAACTCGAAATGTTCAATTTTCTCATTACTGCTATTTAGTAGCTTCGAAAGTTTTTGCCAGTTCGTACTATCATATTGAACTCTCTGTTTCTATCTTCTTTACCCATACGGCCATACGTTGACTCTTCTACCATAAAAGGAGAACTCTATCTTCCAAAACGTCCTTCTGGAAGAGATCTGTAGCCATCTATATGTTCATACTCATTGTTCATTGACGTACATGAACATTTCCACCTATTGTTCCTACTCAGCTAGCGATCTTCTTGTAGAAACTCGAAAGTCTTCTTAACCGGTTCATCTTACATGTCTTCATTTACATGGTACTTCTCCAGCCCCCATGTGGGCAAAAGTTCTTGCACTCAAAGGCTGGTCTTCAAGAACGTCAAGGGGTGTCTTCACGTTGGTTTCTTGGCGTTCTGATGAGCTTTGCGATTGAACAAGGCATGGTACTTCTCCAGGCCCCATGTGGCCACGTATGGTACTTAGCCCCCCCCCATACGGGGGAACCGCAGGGAGTGTGCGCAATCTCTCCCCGGATGGTAGACTTCTGCCTCCACCAGGCGCTGCAGACAATGGTATTATACTAGCCCCCACATGGGCGTCACCCGCAGGTACCTGTGCGCCCAAGTCATCCTCAGGATATGACCTCTTTTCCGCCGCCACGTAGCGTCCTGCAGCCAATGGTATTTTAGCTACCTCCATTGAAGGCCCACGATGATCATCCAGAAATGTATTTACAAAACGGAAATTGACGTCGCTTCCCGTGGTGCGACAAAATTATTAAAGCTGACAGACGTTTTCTTTGGAATCGCTTCCCCAGAATTAGACACCTTGTCTGTTGCTGCCTGCTTGTGAGTGCGTGTGTGGACCGACTGCAGGTCATCCCCTCCGTCATCAAAGTTCTTTGGCACGGTAGGGGTCGACGTTACAAAGCCCCCAGTCATGACTTCCTGCAGGGCCGCTGTTTGAATTTATAGATCATTGATGGTCTTCAGCATCTTTCGTTCTTGGCCCCTCCTCCTCTTTGTCGTTGATTTATCTCTATACATCTGCATATCGCCATCAAGGATTGTTCCAATACAAAGCGTCAGTTCAATTCAAGAAATCTTCATCCAACTGTCTTTTAACATAGAACATTCACATGTAGTTTTCACACATCAACATCAGAGAATACGGGACACCTTGTATCTTTCTATAGTCCTGTTCGTCAATCAAATCTTGATCAGGGATTTGATCTCAGGTTCAGTTATGCTCGGCGAATAACCTCAATGATCCACTTTGACTGAGTTGTTTAAGTCGACTTAAGTGAGAACCCCATTACACAATCTCGGTTTGGCCAAAAACATGAACTTTTCATGGTAATTTCCATGTGTTAATTTTGTTTAATGATTTTAATCAATAGATGGCAAGTTGTTGTGGATTGTAACTTATCCTAAGTTAATATGACCTTTGACCCCAAAGACATATGATCCATTAATGTTTAGTTAATTATTATATTTCATTTATTTAATATTTGCATGCCTAAAAAAAATTACTGGATATCCTTAGTTAACAAAAAAGTGTGGTACTTTACATTTCCTAAATATAAATCTTAAAGTAAGATTAGCCCATAGATTGAAAGTGTTTTACAGTAGTGATACTTTCACAATCTATATTTGAATATTTTGCGCCTTATAAACAATGAATTGTTTCAGGGAGATGTTTCCCAAAAACGTCATAACAATTTTACTTATCATAACATAAACTAGTTTACGATTCATGTCAAGTAAGTTGCATAGCAAGAACAGAAATATATGCCTGTATAAAGTTGGTCATATCACATAATTGTCTAAACTGAACATCATAAAGAATCTGGATTAATAAGATCATTTTTAAAGGATTAAACATACATGTAATCAACAATTTGGATATAAACTCAAATAAATAATAAATTCAACACTGAAGTCTATGTCAATAATCTGAAAAAGGCCAATAAGCCCATACAAAGCAAATTAACAATTGAAAACAAAATACTGGAATATCAATTCGCAAGGAACTTTAATTAACTGTGTTACCCTGATTTCTCAAAGCCATAACAGACGATTCAATACTGGTCAAAATGTCATTTTGAGGGTAAGTGAAATATTCTTTTGAATGTTCTATCTAACCAAATGACTTTTATCAAATGCAAGCGAAATATGTTGTGATCAGAAATTCATGACACCCAATCTACTGAACAAATGAAAGATCAAACCACTAAACTATCAATCCCTTATGGATAAATGCAGGGATCTATAATAACCCAAATAATTAATTTGAACCAAAGCATTGCTTTACAATCGGTCAATCATGTTTTGTTCAGTAAATCTTTATACTAACAATTATATAGACCATAAAATATGTTATATACTTCATATGATCAATCTTACATTGTTTGAAAACCAAATGATCAGAAAGTTTCTGAGGTTACAAAACATAGAAACATTTCTTTCAAATTTTTAATCTGTCATTTTTACATTAATTATAATCATCGTTTTAAAGATATTTATTCTCTTATTTCATTGTTCTCCTAACAGTTTTATCTCAACACAAAAATATTAGCCAATTGCCAAATCTATATGCATGAAAATGATGCTTTACAGTTAGCCTCGCATTATCCTAAACATTCTCAATGTTTATTCTTACTGCCAAGTTAACATTGTCATATTTCTATACTAAAGTGATGAAAAGTAATCTGTCAGTTAATACAGCATAACCTCGTAACATGGAATATTGTTATTTATCTAAACTCTCTTAGTCAAAACAACACTTACTTTCTAAGTTATTCCACAAAACAAAAGTGTTCCATTTGTTTCACAAACACGAAGGTTTTACTTTAATAAACTGACAGATTATGCTTATCTAATTAACGAATTACCTAACTTATCATGATCAAACTACAACTAAA
This sequence comes from Owenia fusiformis, assembly GCA_903813345.2. NCBI lineage: Eukaryota > Metazoa > Annelida > Polychaeta > Sabellida > Oweniidae > Owenia > Owenia fusiformis. Next base: position 31,792,977 of record CAIIXF020000003.1, on the reverse strand, counting down.
TCCAATACGTTTGCCATCCACTGATTATTTTCTAAATAATTTTCAAATGTTTTCATGCTTATGCAATAAAATATTGAGACAATACAAAGGCCACAGAAATGTGGGCCTTGACCAGGGCGGAACCTAGTCAATTTATCCCACCACTGCCACCAATTGTGGCGAAGTTGAGTCTCTCTATCTTTTACAAAACATGAAAACAAATATAGTTTAAAATATAAATTTATTAAAGAAAAGTTAAAGTCCAAAAATATAATTTCAATCAGTTACTTACAGTTTTTGGTTAGTCCCGAGTTCATGCAACGAGGTTCTGAGGTTTCAATGCTAAAAATGCCTCTTTTATAATGTTAATTTTGAGGTGGGCAGAGCCGAAATAAGAGGTCTTATCCAATAAAATATGAAGAAATCTCATTAACTAAAATTGGCCGAAAAATGAATGTTTAATTTTATAGAAAGTCAATAAGGAATAGTGATGATTTTCTGCCCACGAATCTTGGATGTTTACCGAAAGTTTGAGAATTTGGCAGAATTTGGTGGGAAAGGAATGCGTAGACAAAACCTCTGAATCTCGTCTCATGAACTCTGGATGTTTAATCTAATTATCTAATTTAATTCATTATCTAATTTATGTCCGAAACACATATTTGTAAGTACATTTTCACCCTAAAAAGTATACAATTATTCGTAAAATGTGATGTAGAATATAAAGGTATAAACATTTGCAAAGTATATACAGCAGTATTGATGTTTTGGTCAGTTGTACTCCAGGTCGTTAGGTTTAATCGCTTTTTACTTTGTTTATCAGAAATTTGCAGTCTTCAAGATGATGCCAAAAACTATCGAAACTTATAAACATCTTAACTAAACATTGCAAAATTTCCCATCAGTTGACTTCATATATCATTTCTGCCACTCATATCTCAAGAATAATCCTTTCGTTTGATTGGCTCTAGAAATATTCCATGCCTAAAACTGCTCTAACATGATGATAAAACATTAGAAATTAAACTGTTGATGTTGTGAAATATCACACTGAGTTCAAAGATCCCCAAAACAACTGTTATAATACAAATATAAACTTATCAAAATAACACAATAGTTATAAACATGAGTAACAGAAAAAGATCATCATGACATCAACTGATGTGAAGTGAAATAAGTAGACTGACCAACGAGGTCAGCTATGACTTCGTCACAGTACATCATTGGCATTAGTCACTTACCATGGCAGATCACATTTGTGAAATGCAAATGCAAGTAAGTTATTAAAAGTTGTTTTGTCTGTGATACGATGCATTACGAAAATAAAATGTAACAATAATACAATATACTTCTACAATCTTGAGCAACTATAATTTATAGAATTGCCAATGGGCGCTATAACCAAATATTTCATTCTATGGAGGGCAATACCTGTTTACATCTTTTAATGATTTTTGCAAAATGTATTGCCCGCAGCCTGTAGGTATTTTTAACAATGATATAATAAAATGCAATGTCCTTGGTATTTAGAAATGCAGTGAACATGAAGCTTGAACAAAATTATTCTAAAATATGAAAAACCCTCTAGCATGGCTTTCAACTCGACAAGTGATCATCCATAGTAAAATTATCTATACACATCAATAAAGCTATTATTATGGGATGGCATTTACATGTAAATTATAAACATGATATGGAGTTTTTAATTTCCAGATTTTATCTTCATAATGCTTTGGGAGATTGAAGAGGTTAGAATAGCAACATTGTCACAGACATCCAAGTCTAATAGAAACCTCCAAACATGTACTCCAATATCACCGAACACAGCAATTGTCAACATTAGTGTACATTATGATTGTCGATATTTCTACAAATAGCGATTGTCAATATCTCTGAACAAAATGGTTGTCAATATAACTGTCCTGAATGATTGTCAATGTAAGTGTAAGTAATGATTGTCAATATTGTTACAGTACATAGTGATTGTCACTGAACACAGTGGTTGTCAATAAAACTGTCAAGAATGATTGTCAGTGTAAGTGTAAGTAATGATTGTCAATATTACTGAACATAGTGATTGTCACTGAACACAGTGGTTGTCAATAAAACTGTCAAGAATAATTGTCAGTGTAAGTGAAAGTAATGATTGTCAATATTGTTACTGTACAAAGTGATTGTCAATATCACTGAGCACAATGATTGTCAATATAACAGTATAACTGTACAGAATGATTGCCAATGTAAATGTAAGTAATGATTGTCAATATTACTTAACATAGTGATTGTCACTGAACACAATGCTAGTCAATATAACTGTACAGAATGATTGCCAATATAACTGTAAATAAAGATTGTCAATATAACTGTATATAGTGATTATCAATATCACTGTACAGAATAATTGTCAATATAACTGTAAGTAATGATTGTCAGTATAAATGTACAAAGTGGTTGTCTATATCACTGAACATAATGATTGTCAATATAACTGTACAGAATGATTGTCAATACAACTGAATGTAATGATTGTCAATATAACTCTACATAGAGGTTGTCTGCATGTATATCACTGAACATTATGGTTGTCAAGATAACTGGATGTTATGATTGTCAACATAATGCACATAGTGATTGTCTATATTACTGTACATAGTGATTCTCAATATAACTGATCAGAATAATTGTCAATATTACTGTAAGTAATGATTGTCAATATAACTGTACATAGAGGTTGTCTATATCACTTAACATAATGATTGTCAATATAACTGTACAGAATAATTGTCAACATAACTGTAAGTAATTATGGTCAATATAACTGAAAATAGTGATTGTCTATATTCCTGAACATAATGATTGTCAATATAACTATACATAATGGTTGCCAATATAACTGTGCATAGTGGTTGTCTATATCACTGAACATAATGATTGTCAATATAACTGTACAGAATGATTGCCAATATAAGTCTTAGTAATGATTGTCAATTTTACTTTCTTTACACAGTGGTTGTCTATATAACTGTACAGAATGATTGGCAATACAACTGAATGTAAGAATTGTCAACATAATGCACATAGTGATTGTCTTTATTACTGAACAGAATAATTGTCAATATAACTGTACAGAATGATTGCCAATATAACTGTTAATAATGATTGTCAATATTACTGTACATAGTGATTGTCAATAGAACTGTAAAGAATAAATGTAAATATAACTGTAAGTAATGATTGTCAATATTACTGTACAAAGTGATTTTCAATTTCACTGAACACAATTGTTGTCAATATAACTATACATAATGATTGCCAATATAACTGTTAATAATGATTGTCAATATTACTGTACATAGTGATTGTCAAAAGAACTGTAAAGAATTAATGTCAATATAACTGTAAGTAATGATTGTCAATGTAACTTGACAGTACTTACTGTGTATCTGTTGTCTATATCACAGAACATTGTCAATATAACTGTACAGAATGATTGTCAATACAACTGAATGTAATGATTGTCAATATAACTGTACATAGAGGTTGCCTACATGTATATCACTGAACATAATGAGTGTCAAGATAACTGTATAGAATAATTGTCAATATTACTGTAAACAATGATTGTTAATATTTAGTATGCAAGGACTGCCAATATTTCTGTATATCTGAGCTGTTGTCAATATCACGATACAAAATGATTATCAATGAATCAAAGCACAGTGGTTTTAAAAATTACTCTATATAATGATTGTTTTTATATAACAACATAATTTTTGATATCACTGCATATGATGACTGTCAATATCACTTTACATAATGTTTATCGATATATCTGTATTTAATGATTGCCAATGTTTATATGGGTATTTTACATAATAAGTTTTGCAATAAAAGTAAATTCCAAAAAGTGTAATCAATTATACTATGTCTAGACTGTATTGAAACAATATTCGAACATGACTGTATTCACGCCTTCTATAAACTGTAAACAAAGTCAATGCTTCAGCTGGGTTATATTCGAGATCAATAACCCAGTTAATACTTGTAATGTGTGACGTCATAACGGTGGGTCGTAGTAATGGCGGACCATGATGAATATTCGAAACAATTTGGTGAGTTTTCCTGTTCGAATCGTAATATAGACCTCAGAGCAGGGGTAATATCGTCGAATACACCCCTTGGGACTAGGCACAAAAGCTTTCGAACCCCTCACTCCCTTCGGTCGTTCGGGATACAGAAAACGTTTGTGCCTAGCCCTGCGGGGTGTATTCGACGATATAACCCCTGCTTTTCGGTCTATATTTCTTAATTCATTAACAAACTAGTTGCAATGGTAGCAATGAACAGGTTATCATTTCAGTGCACGTAAAATAAATCGCCTAATCGAGGGGCTCCTCGATTAGGCGAGGGGATTCTTTCATTTCTCCTTGAAGTATTACATTATTTGCAATGGGAGTAGTAAAAAGATCTTATATAAAAGATGCAACATCCTATTTCCAAGAGACAATAAACAAACTGCTTCCATGGCAACCATTGAAAGTAATTTTATCTTGGATAAAATGTCCCTGGGCAAGTTGATAGTCTGATAGAGCTGTTTTGTGATGATACCTGATTACAGGTACGGTCTATGTAACTCCATTCACAAATATTAACCAGCAATTAGAGCTCTTGACAAAAGTTCTTCACATATTTAACATGTTACCATGGAAACAAAAGAAGTTTGACAGTTCTGCATCTAATGACTTTGCCTCTGCCATAATCAACATGCTCTTTCACTGGTATTAAAGGTAAAACCAAGACATTTTATTCATGACATAACATGTACTATGTTAAAATAACACATAAAAATGGGCAATAAGAGATTCGAGTTCCCGTTGCCATAGCAACAATATTTCAGATGTACATGTAGGCCATAGTGATTTCTGCAATGCATGTATCATATGGGAATATAAACTGTGACAATCTAAGAAGACATCAATCAGAATATTTTTATTAAATGTCGGTGAGATGAGGTTCACAAGTAATATGATGCTTCACTCTCTGTGTTGGCAAAACCCCTTAAAATGTATTAAAAATGAGAAAAATACCTTAAAATAGGTTCCACGAGAATGATTCTAGCATAAAAACAAAGACGGTGACCCCATTTTTTTATTCTTTTATCTGAATCTACTTGATATTCTCCAAAACTTATTAAAATTTAGGAAAATTTAAAAATTTTGAAAGTTAAGAATTATTAATGTAAAAACAGTGGTGTTAACAGTAAAATCCCCATTGAAATAACATGGGAAGCACATTTTTGCCCATAAAAATGCCCGAAATAAGGTGTTTTATAGGTACTTTTGTAAGGCCTGTAACGAAAAAACTAAGTCGGAAGCATATTGTTTTTTGGTCTTATTTTTTAGGAAATTGAAAGATCTTTCATTTAAAATACATTTTACAAAAATTAAAAATTTGCTTTATTTAGTCCACCACGTCCTTAAATGACCTTTTGAAGGAAATATCACTCTTTTCACATCATTATTGTCACTGTTTCTATTTAGTCAAAAGAGTTCACTCATACAGTTCCCTTTGCTTTGGGCAATTTATTAGCAAATGTCATTTTTCCACCTACTGATTGTGACTTATATTTCTTCTGCACAATAAAGTTGAGCTGGATTTTTTAAATATGAACATTGGTAGGATCAGCCAATGAACTGTGATAATATAAAAATATTATTCATTGACAAAAATGACACCTGTCACATGAGGATTACATGATTGTACAACAATTATCTCAATTTTGCATGTACATTTATATGAATGTGTAGAAAGGATTTTTTTTAGGTTATTGTTATTTATTTCTATATAATTCAACATAATTATTTACATAGATTGTGAGGGGCCGAGGCTACATAGCATTATTGGCCCCCCTCTAGAAAGTTAAAAACATATAATAAATCACTGGAGTGTGTAGGATTGCAACGGACAGACGGTCGTCCACCAGGTCTTGCCCATGGTGATGTATATGAGTGTTAATGAGAGATGATGTGAAATGAGGAGGATGGTCATTCTAAGATGTTATCAATATAATTTGAAGATAGTTGAAGGCATTTTGTATTCAGTTCACTATTTAAATTTTCATCTCCATAAAGTATAAATTCTATTTTTTGCTTTCTGGTTTTTCCAAAATAGCACATAATATCAAGATTGTCTAACTTTAGGATGTTCTGTATGTAATCATTTCTATGTATGGCGGTTAGAGGGCAGTCGAGTAAAAGATGAATCTTATCTTGATTTCAGTGGCCGCAGGGGCAAGAAGGATCTATGATGTTGTTGAAATTATGTCTAAAAAGTCACTTTCAAGGGCAAGGTCGCTTCTTATTATCCCATCGAACGAAGTTCGGAGGGATATAGGGAACGCCTCCGTCCGTCCGTCCATCTGTCCGTCCGTCCGTCCGTCCGGGCAATAACTCAAATACCGTTCGTCCGATTTTGTTCATATTTTGTACACATATACCCTATGGGGGTAGAAGTTCTGCTCGAAAGCCAATTTTCAAAATGGCCGCTCATTTCAAAATGGCGGCCATTTTAGTGCCGAATTTGCAGTAATTTAGGTGCAATATGTAAAACTGTAATAGCAATATGTTTTAGATGTAAAAAAATTATACAGGACATTAATAAAGCTAAAAAAGTAGATATTAAAGAAGCACATGGCAGCCATCTTGAAAAATGGCGGCCTTTACTCGTTATTTTACGATTTTTGCTGTAACTCGAAAAGTAATAGAGCGATTTTGTTCATATTTGGTATGTGAATACTATAAACATTGCACACTGTCTAAAGACCCTTTTGGTAGAAGGTGGCCATTTTAAAAAATGGCCGCCATTTTGAAAAATGGCCGCCATTTTAACCTATTTTACTATAACTCGAAAAGTAGTGAAGCGATTTTGTTGATATTTGGTATGTGAATACTATAAGCATGGCACACTGTCTAATGACACTTTTGGTAGAAGGCGGCCATTTTTCAAAATGGCCGCCATTTTAACATACTTTATTATAACTCGAAAAGTAGTGGAGCGATTTCGTTCATATTTGGTATGTGAATACTAAAAGCATGACACACTGTCCTATGACACTTTTAGTAGAAGGTGGCCATTTTTAAAAAAATTTGAAAAATGGCCGCCATTTTAACGTATTTTATAATAATTCGAAAAGTAGTGAACTGATTTTGTTCATATTTGGTATGTGAATACTGTAAGCATGGCACACTGTCTAATGACACTTTTGGTAGAAGGTGGCCATTTTGAAAAATGGCTGCCATTTTAACGTATTTTACTTTAACTCGAAAAGTAGTGGAGCGATTTTGTTCATATTTGGTATGTGAATACTATAAGTATGGCAAATGGTCTAATGACACTTTTGGTAGAAGGCGGCCATTTTGAAAAATGCCTGCCATTTTTGCTAAATACTTTGTAAAAATGCCATCCATGGCTGTTCGTTGGGATTCGCTACGCTTTGGCGTTGCCGTTGTTCTGGTTTTATTAAGTTTAGTTTCAGAAGACCTTTTCAAATTAAGATTTTTTGTTAAAATATTCTTTTTATGAAATGTATATTTCTTATTATAGTTTTTCTTGAAGATTGCTAGGGTTGGCGATGTTTTTATTTCAGCTGAAAGATTTTTCCAAATGGAAATGGTGAATTTAGGTATTTCACAGACGCTCTCACGGGTAAAACATATTCTCTTCTGGAGCGGAGCTCCCTTTCGGCACCAGGATTGGACAGTTTTTCATATATAGAGACTACATAAGAGGGGGTCAAATTTGATTGGACTTTGAACATGTGAATACTTTGTTTTTCTTCTCTTCTCTCCGCTAGGGTTTTCCAGTTTAGACATTTAGATAATTTTTGCTTGCACATACCATAAATCGCCCCTGAAACTATCAGGGCTGCTCTGTAATGGAGTTTGTCTAGTTGTTCCAGAGCACCTTGCGATGCCGAACCATAGATTTAAGAGCCGTATTCGATTTTAGAGAGGATGAAAGAAGTGTACATTGTTTCAAGATGTTTTGAGTTTACTCTCATTTTCAATGCTGATAGGGGATTTAGTAGTTTGTCAATTTTTGCTCGGACTTCATTTATATGAGTTTTAAAGTTTAAGTTTTTATCAAGAGTTACGCCTAAATGTTTATATGAATCGACTCGGTCAATTGAATTGTTTTTAAGTGTCAAAATTGGATATGGCCTTTCAAAGACGGTTTCTTTACAAAATATTATTTCTTTTGATTTTGAAGGCTTGAAGTTCATTTTCCAAGTTTGTGACCATTTAAAAATATTGTCAAGATCTTTTTGGAGGATTTCGTGAGTGTTCTGAATTGGATTATCTCTAGGTACAGGTAAGTAAATGGAGGTGTCGTCTGCATAGATGTAAGATGTTGAGTCAATTACTTCCGGTAAATCATTTATGTATAATAAGAAAAGGATCGGCCCAATTTGGCTCCCTTGAGGCACCCCGCTGTTTATGTAATTGTCTTCTGATAAATTTGATAAGATTCCGTTTACTCTAGTTTGAACATTTCGATTTTTAAGATATGAGCTTATGAGATTCAAAGTGTCAGCACCAAAACCATATGATTTTAGTTTATGAGTCAAAAGAGCATGCGGGACTTTGTCGAAGGCAGATTCTACTTCAAGGAAAATTCCTCTGACGTCACAGTTGCGGTCAAAAGATTCATTAATAAAATTCGTTATTGCTATAAGTTGGAAGTCGGTGCTGTGACCGGGTAAAAAAACAGATTGGTTATTATAAAGTAAATTGTTTTCAAGGAGATGGGTCAAATTTTGATTTTGGATGACTTTCTCAAATACTTTGGATATTGTATTTAATAAAGAAACTGGACGGTAATTTGCTTTATCTGAGCGTACTCCTTTATTTTTGAAAATAGGACATATAGTGGCGAGTTTCCATATGTCTGGAAAGCATTGTTCGTTTAGAATTCTATTAAAAAGCAATAATAGCGGTAAATCAATCATCGACGCTGTCATAAGAAGCATCCTATTTGTGATACCATCGGGTCCTTCCTTTTTGGAGGGGTTAAGATCTAGTAAGAGAGTTCTAACTTCCTCTCTGTTTGTTGAAATATTGGTCAAAATTTTGTTCGTTCGCATTTGGAGAGTAGGCAGGTCCCTTTGGTCAAAATCAAAATCGTGATGGAATTTACTGGTAAAATGGTTTAACAATTCAGTCGCCTTATCTTTGTCGGTTGAAAATACTCGTGTCAGATCAGAGCTAAACAAAGTTGGAATGCTTGGAGCGAATCTAGTACCAAGGAGTTTTTTGATAGCTTGCCAATAAAATTTACTGCCAGGAGAAAAGGATTGAATGTCATCACAAATCTTATTTTCATAATTGTCTTTAAGTAATTTTACCTTGAGTTCTACAATTTTTAGTTGGTCCTTGTAGTTTGTTTTATTTCTTTCTGTATTATTTCGTTTGAACTTTTTATATAATTTATCTCTTTTGTTTAACTCCATCTTAATTTCGTTATCGAACCATGGCATATCATTTGATTTTGAAATTTTAGTTTTAAATGGTATATTATCATTAAAAATAGATGTCAGTGACAGTTTGTTAGTTACAGCTTGAGTTGCGGCATTAATTGTTCCCGTGGCAATAATATCATGCCAGTTTTGATTTAAAATGAGATTATTAAGATTATATTAGAAAGGATTTACATGTTATTATGTTGTTTAAAGCCATGGTAAAGATATATGCTTCTCAAGAGGTTATGCTCCAGTGCAAGCATACATATTAGTTCATGAAAAGATCATATGAATAAAGAAAATATACTCAAATATATAAAACACAACTGTCACAATCATTCTAAGGATTTTCAAAATGGCTGACATCATTTTATTTCATGCTGAAAATTGCATAAAAGTTCCATTTTTGCACAACGCCTGGTCTTTACCTAGATTTTTACATATCTCAAGATGTGCCTTAGAAGTGCACTATTCCCTCACTTCATGTAACTTTCTAGGTAAGAACCAGGCATTATATGAACAAAGCAAGGGTTTATCATGACCTTCCGCATTGGATTTTTGTCTTAAAATCTGAAAAATTTGCAGTATATAGGATCACCCATTGGTGGGGACATGTTGTACATGTTTGTGTTCTTGTTCTCCATTGTCGTTTACATTTTTATTCGAACGTTACAAAAAATAAACCAATATGCGAACAATGATTATGACGTAGCAGATATACTATAAATATACAAATACAAATAAGATTTTACAAACTGGCTTTATGTACCTGAAACACATCCAAGTATGGGATAATTTAGGAATATCCTATGGTTTTGAAAAAATATCATCTATATCCATGAGTGGATATTGATATCTTCATGAGTGAGCGCAGCGAATGAGTGAAGATATTTGTATCCATGAGTGGATATAATTGATATTTTTGAAAAACCATAGGATTGTCCGTTTATCCCATGGGAAATCATCATCAGCGAAAAAAGTTGAAAAATATAATTTGAGAAAAAAAATGAAAAATACTTGAAAAAAATTGTGACAAAATGTTGAAAATCTTTTTGAAATTTTGAATTTTTTTAAAATATTTTTTAAAATAATTAATTCGAAACCATCGAATATCACTTTTCAAACCATCGAATATCACTTTTTAAGACGTGATATTCGATAGTTTAAAAGTGATATTCGATGGTTTGTGATTTTTTTGCTAAAATATGATATCTTGATCCACATATCAAATATATCTTCGCGTGATATTCGATCTACATGTATATCCTTGCAACCATTGGATAAACAGTTTTATGTGCTTATATTCACGCCGGGTGATCAGAAAAATTTTATTATTATTGAATTCCTGAATAAATAGGTGCACGGTATGGTAAAATATGTTAGCTGTTCTACGATTTTTTTAAAGATCCTATATCCTTCTAAGATTGAGATCTATTAAAAAGGTGCAAGGCCACCAACATGCACAAGTCAATGTTTTTGCTATAAATCAAGCAACTATGGTCTACACGACGTGTAATAAATAGTTGTAAGTGATGTTATCATAACTAAATTAATGCCATTGCTGACTTTATAAAATAAGTGTCCAAACAGAAAATATCCCAGAAAGACCTAACATATTTTACACCGTGCACCTATTCATTTAGGAATTCAATAGTAAACTTTTTTTTGAAAAAATAAATCTCCCATATTTTTTGAATGGTGAAAGATATGACTGCCTAAACTTGGTTCTTTAAAGTATAAATTCTCAGAATATCTATAGATAAAACTGGGTCCCACCTTACTTAGGTCATGAGAAATATTGATTATATGGCAGTTTAATTCTATAGTGGAGTCAATTAGCAATATAATTGCACATGCTCTATATTAAGCACCATTGTTTTAACAAAGTATCATTAATACATATATTTTTTTGATATCTACGAAGTGGTGCTAAAAAGTGGGTCCATTGGATAACAACAGGCCTCGAAAATTTTGCATGTTTCCATTGAGTCCCATATTAATTTATCAATGCTCAAAAGACCACCTGCATAACAGTTCAAGAGCAATAAAATCAATCTTCCTAGTATGTAACCATAACTTGAATGTCTTCAAAATGAGAAGGGTTACAAGCTGGATTTTGTTTAGTTCCAAAGGAAAATACCACGTGCAGTATGGCAAGTGATTTTAGACGGTCATATCTTTCACCATGAGTACTTTTTAGGCATAAATACAGTGGTTTTTATTAAAACAATATGTTTTCTTTCAAGTAAAGTACCCATTATGATAAAAATATCAATCGAAAAATTAAAAAAATTATGAATAGGGACTCCATGTCCGTCAACAATAGTGGCACGTTTTAAAACCTCTGTGGATAGAATTCCTGTTTTAACCCTATGACTCCTCGTTCAAAAGCTCGCCTATTTTCAAAATGGCCACCATTTTTGTCTCGCGAAATTCACTTTTGACCCATTTCCTAGCTTTACAAATAATTTCAAGTGTCCTAATTTTAAAAATCCATGTCAATGTAAAGAGTAGATGTATGAAATAATTTTGTTAAGAAAAATCAGCAAAAAATTATATCCATTTTTTCATTTTCAGCCAATTTAGCTAACATTGATTTGTCCATCTGTCTCGCAAAATCCACTTTTGGACCATTTGCCTTAAACCCTCTGTTGATAGGATTCCTGTTTTAAGTTAATTTTGTTCAACATCAATACAAAAAACTCTCCTATGACTCTTGGTTCAAAAGCTTGCCTATTTTCAAAATGGTCGCCATTCTTGTCTTGCAAAATTCACTTTTGGCCCATTCCCTAGCTTTACAAATAATTTCAGCTGTCCTGCATTGTAAAAAGCCATGTCACTGTAAAGAGTAGTTGTATGAAATAATTTTGTTACAAAAAATCGGCAAAATATTATATCCGTTTTTTCATTTTCAGCCATTTTAGTTAACATTGATTTGTCCATCTGTCTCACGAAATCCGTCCGTGCGTCCTTCCGTCAACCAAAGTGGCACATTTTAAAACCTCTGTTGATAGGATTCCTGTTTTAAGTTATTTCTGTTCAACATCAATACAGAAAACTCCCCTATGACTCCTGGTTCAAAAGCTCGCCTATTTTCAAATTTCCTAGCTTTACAAATAATTTCAGGTGTCCTACATTGTAAAAATCCATGTGAATGTAAAGAGTAGATATATGAAATAATTTTGTTACAAAAAATCAGGGAAAAATTATATCCATTTTTTTATTTTCAGCCATTTTATAGTTAACATTGATTTGTCCATCTAACTCGCGAAATCCACTTTTCCGTCAACAACAGTGGCACGTTTTAAAACCTCTGTCGATAGGATTCCTGTTTTAAGTTATTTCTGTTCAACATCAATACAGAAAACTCCCCTATGACTCCTAGTTCAAAAGCTTGCCTATTTTCAAAATGGCCACCATCTTTGTCTCACGAAATTCACTTTTGGACCATTTGCTTTAAAACCTGTGTCGATAGGATTCCCCTTTTAAGTTATATTTGTTCAACATCAATACAGAAAAATCCCTTATGACTCCTGGTTCAAAAGCTCGCCTATTTTCAAAATGGTCGCCATTTTCGTCTCGCAAAATTCACTTTTGGCCCATTTCCTAGCTTTACAAATAATTTCAGGTGTCCTGCATTGTTTTTTTTTTTGTTTTTTTTTTTTTTTTAAAAAAACATCTATTTTCCTTTAAAATTAACTTAAAATTATACATTAACATCAATCATACAAAATAAACATACATTTCTACAGATTTAATATCTTTTGTTTATGAAACTCACTTTTTATAAATAGTTGTGGTAGTTGAAAATTTGGATTGTTTTCCTGGCAATGAGAACATCTTTATAATTTGAACATGTTTGAAGACCTAAAATTTGTTCATCTGTCAAATTGAAATTATTCCAAATATCTTTGACTTTATTACATTTAATAAAATGATGTACAAAAGTGTCATTTACTCCACAATGGTCACATAAAGGAGAATTTTTAATTTTTAACTTGAACAGGACCGAATTACAAGGATAAATATTGTGAAGTGATTTCCAATGTAAAATACGGAGCACATTTTCAGGTGTCCTGCATTGTAAAAAGCCATGTTACTGTAAAGAGTATTTATATGAAATAATTTTGTTACAAAAAATCCGCAAAAAATTTTATCCGTTTTTTATTTTCAGCCATTTTAGTTAACATTGATTTGTCCGTCTATCTCGTGAAATCCACTTATGGAACATTTGCCTTAATACCTCTGTCATTAGGATTCCCGTTTTAAGTTATTTTTGTTCAACATCAATGTAGAAAACTCCTCTATGACTCCTGGTTCAAAAGCTTGCCTATTTTCAAAATGGTCGCCATTTTTGTCTTGCAGAATTCACTTTTGGCCTCCTTTTGGCCCATTTCCTAGCTTTACAAATAATTTCAGGTGTCCTGCATTGTAAAAATCCATGTCAATGTAAAGAATAGTTGTATGAAATAATTTTGTTACAAAAAATTGGCAAAAAGTTATATCTGTTTTTTTTTATTTTCAGCCATTTTAGTTAACATTGATTTGTCCATATGTCTCGCGCAATCCACTTTTGGACCATTTGCCTTAAAAGCTCTGTCGATAGGATTGCCGTTTTAAGTTATTTTTGTTCAACATCAATGCAGAAAACTCCCCTATGACTCCTGGTTCAAAAGCTTGACTATTTTCAAAATGGTCGCCATTTTTGTCTTGCGAAATTCACTTGTGGCCCATTTCCTAGCTTTACAAATAATTTCAGGTGTCCTGCATTGTAAAAAGTCATGTCACTGTAAAGAGTACTTGTATGAAATAATTTTGTTACAAAAAATCGGCAAAAATTACATCCATTTTTTTATTTTCTGCCATTTTAGCCATAATTGACTTTTGAGCAACACCATGTGAGCCCAGTACCCACGGTACTATTTTTTTAAAATGGTCGCCATTTTTGTCTTGCTAAATTCAATTTTTTCCCATTTCCTAGCTTTACAAATAATTTCAGGTGTCCTTCATTGCAAAAAACCATGTCACTGTAAAGAGTAGTTGTATGAAATAATATTGTTACTAATAATTGGCAAAAAAATATATCCATTTTTTTCAACCATTTTACTTAACATCGATTTGTCCATCTGTCTCTCAGTCAGTCCCAATAGTGGCAAGTGGCTTGAAATAATTTTGTTACATAAATTATATCTGTTTTTTTTAAAATTTCTGTCATTTTAGCCATCATTCACTAGGTGAGCCCAGTACCCACGGTACTAATTTTTATTGCATGAAAAGATTATTCAACAAGGGGTCTAAAACATCTTCAAAAATATAATTTTATTGAAAATCTAATTTTGAAGATATCAATTTTTGATGACCAAAATGATGCTGAAAACAATGGACAGCACGAGTTTTCCCTATGGGAAAATAATATGAGGTTATATAATGGTTCATTCTGTATATCTTGTTTATACTCGAGTGAGTATATGATATATTCACAAGTGAGCGTATATTCTCACGAGAGTATAAAATGCACGATATACAGAATGAACCATTATATAATCTTATTATGCCACTCTAAGTTCAATTACAGTTGATTCGAACACAATCATAACAATTAAAAACCATAAAAATATCCCATAGCCAACTCAATAATGAGTAATAACGAACCATTTATGAGGTCACTTGATTCTAGGAAATCATGAAAATTTTGGAGCGTCGGAACTCCTCAAAACATACACCTTGTTCTTGGTCTATATTCATTAGTTCCTAGAATGCACTTCTACAGTGGTATATGCTGGAGTGTATACGGAGGAGTTGTATACGATGACGATATACCACTCTCCACTGTATATCATTGTTATAGACCCATGTTATACAACTGTAATTGGACTTAAAGTTGTATATGGGATATGTGGTTTTTAACTTCAACGCATTTCAATACGCATCCCCTTTTCAGAAATTGTTCACACAATGTAGAAGCAACTTTTGATATGTTTAACTTGAGAAAAACAGGATCCTCTTTTTACAAAATAGGCCTAACATTTTTTAAAAAGTGCCAAAGTGGGGCCCTTATCCATAATTTTTCAGAGAGTTGGATTGACATTTTACTATTATGGGGACTTCACTTGAAAGAAAAAAATTTGTTTTAATAAAAACCATTGTTTTCATGGCCAGAAAGTACTCATGGTGAAAGATATGACTCTCTAAAATCACTTGCCATACTGCACATGGACCTTTGTGTTTGGATTTTGGAAAATTCAATATGACTTTATTAAAGTGTCCTTTTCTCCAATGGTATAAACTATGGAATTTTCTGATATTGCTGATTTTTACAGCCAATATATTGACTTTTAAAAACCAAGCAGGCACATTTCTAAAAAAATCTTATTTTTGATATATCTAGCCATTAAGTTGCACACGAAAACCCCCATTGGCTGCCATTATAAACCACTATCAACTCGACTTTACTATTAGTGTCCTTTCTCCAAAAGTTCATTATGGATTTTTCTGATATTTCAGATTTCTATAGTTAAAGGTGCAACAATTAGTGCAGGGGGGCCATTCAACGATCATCGACCAGTGTCAAAATATAATTGAGTTTGGATATTTCATGGATTTCATTCCCTGGATGAACATTACTGTATAACATGTATTAAATCCGGATGCTTTATTTTCCGAATTGGATTAAAATTGTTATTGCCGAATAAAAGTTTGCCGACCTGACACCCCTAAATGTAAAGCCAAATAAAATATTGCTAAGCTGACACCTCTAATATAATTTTGATTTACAACTGAATTTTAATCACCTTCATTATACTGACTCAGAAAACCTGACATCCTGACATTATCAGTGACAATTTGAGTGATTACCCGCATTCGATAGACTCAGGACAATTTATAACAGGATTAAAAACTTTTGATATTGGGATTAAAAACTTTTAATACTGGGATTTCCAAAGCACTTGGATACAATTAGATCTTCTGACATTTTAACTTTTTAACATGACTTTTTATTGTGATTTTATGCTAGGGAATAAAGCTTCGATTTTATCGTATTTTATTTATGATTTTTGTTAAAGTATATAGTTGATACTCGTTAGAAAATTACCCTATTACAGTAAGTTGACAACTACCATATTATTGCCCACAAAGATCGATCTTCAATTACTTAATTATATTTCCGAATTTTATGTTGCCGTTTCTGTTTTACATTCGGCAATCGGCAACTTTATATCCATGGCAATATTTCATGTTATACAGTATTTCAGCTGATATTCCTCTTTAAACGTGGTGAATCTTAAAAATCTATAAGTGGGACTCCCTTTATAGAAGCTTTGAACTGAATTTACACTTCTTAATGCTGAAATTGATAGTTTATCCATACATTTTAAGAAAATAGGTATGTCAAAGAAGATGTTAAGTCAAATATTGACCTGATAGCTCAGAAAAAATAAAAAAAATTGAGTTTTCTCTCTTCAGTCCTTGTTGCCCCTTAAGGTTCAGCTGGAAAGTAACATTTTGGTAAAAAATTGCTATACCTGCACATGTTATTTTCTGGTACAAAATTAAGTATGAAGGCATGTGTGTATTTCCTTGTTTTTTTCAGGAAAGTATCATTACACTGTCTACTTTTAGTAAACCTGGAAACAGGTCAATGGTAGCTTCTGTGTTGTCTGGAAACTTTGAAAGAAAATTTGGAAAAATAGAAAGTGTGAAATATCAGAATTTCCTGGAGTTCCCATTGAACTCCTACTAGATATTCTTAAAGAAGAGAATGGAATGATACTTTCCTGAAAAAAGCAAGGCAATTGACACATGTCTTCATACTTTATTTTGTACCAGAAAATAACATGTGCTGGTATAGCAATTTTTTACCAAAATGTTACTTTCCAGCTGTACCTTAATATAATGACTTTTTAGAAACCTAATGTGCAATTTGAGGGTTTTATTGTCAAACCTGACTCCAATACTAGTAAAATGAAATAAACTGACTATATAGTTAGATTTGATTTGAATTGAAATTGTTTGTAAATATACCTACCAGAATGATATGTTTTATAGCTAAGGTTATCTCTTTTTTTCATACTCTCTAGTTCCTGCTTTAGTGTTTCCAACTGTTTCATATCATGATCTATATGTATGTATGTATATATTTATTGCCCTTTATATAAAGGAGATACATGTATACAAATTATGTAAATGTTAAATTGAAACTAATCACTATTTACAAACAAACAATATGACTGACGACGACGCCTAGCTACCGCGTAGACGCACGCCGCCGACCAAGATTGGCCTAGCACCTAATTGTAACGCAATTATAAAAAAATGACTATATTTTAATTCATTGTTTTGTTGTTGTTTTTTGTACTGACGACGACGCTTAGCTACCGCGTAGACGCACGCCGTAGGCCTAGATAGACCTGTTACCTAACACTCTTAAGATTAATAAAAAAAATGACATTATGGATCTGCGTTTTCTATAAAAATTAAACGGAAGACATAGCGTATCATCGTACCTTCCCCAAGGTCGGTACTGCAGTACTGTATGAAAGTATGAGATGCTTTCAATATCTTGTAAGCTAGTAAAAGAAATATACAATTTTTGTAAATTGAAGAAAGGTGGTGTTGCCCTATGGTGCAATTCTAAATTAGTGTGTATAATAAATGTACATAAATATAAATACAAATATGCGAGTAAAACTAAAATGTATAGGCTGGTTAAGAGATATAATCGTTTGTTGCAAATACGTCAGGCTGCCGCGTTGACGTTGCAACTACCAATCAAGGAAAAAACAGAAAAAAAAACAAAAAAAAACAAAAACATAAAGCATTGCTTATTATTGTACCTTCCCCAAGGTCGGTACACTCAGAATAAATACATATTGCATATTACCGTTAATCAAGGGAAAATCCCTAGTCGGCCCATGTTCGTCCCTTGAGGGCCACCCTTTCACGCTGATAAAGTTACATTAAGTTTGTAAACTTGTCAAGTGACGTTGACGACACAAATATTGTTGCATAACTATATGTGCCATATCTTTTAAAAATACAAGTAGTTGTTCGTTTGCAAAGTGCAACTCTTCAATTCCTATGCCAAGAATGTTTTTAGTGTTCATTTGGATACCCCATTCGCAGCAATGATTACTAAGTTGTTCTCTATAAATAATATATATATTTGCTGGGCATTTCAGTAAGAAATGCTCTACGTCTTCTTTTTCATAAGTGCTGCACATTGAGCATATAACTGATTTATCTTCGGAACCTCTATATTTTGATCTAAGCGCATGTTCATCTGCTAGCAGTTTCACCATTATTTTACAACTACTTAAAGCAAAAGGGAACAGTCTTGCGACTCTCCACCATATAAATGGCCTCAAAATTTCAAAGTTACCCATTCTAAAATAGTTTAGGCCCTTGTACATTAGCGATTGGAAAAATGTCCTTTGCATCTGAACGGCTGCAATTTTTCTATACACAATATTCTTCCACCTATTTTTGGGGATGAACATTTTACAGTCTACCATATTTAGAACATGGTTATGTAAATCATACCTTTTTGATGTCAGTAACATGCATTTTATTGGAGAGAAGGTATTACATTCTTTGTTAACATGCAGCATTTTTACAAATCTCATTGTGAAAAGACATTTATATATATTTGCGCTCGGGAGTTGCAATAAACTCCAGAGAAACATCATTCTTAAAAAGTCAATATAAAATTCAACGTCCATTAGGCCCAGGGGCAAAGTTGAGATGGGAATACTAGCTGAGTGAGGCAGAGATTGAATTCTCCGTCCTATTTCTCGTTGTGTCTTTTCTAGAACAACTATATCATTTTGTTGATAGTTGATAATATGGGCACCGTATGTCATTGTAGGTATGGAATATGTTTTGTATATTTGACATGCAGATGTTGGAATTAGACCTCCGCAGCCACTACCTATACCGAGCAGAGCATTGTACTGCGATTTGCCCTTCTTACATTTATCCTGTACATAATCAGAAATATCATTATTTGTTGAAATTGGGATTCCGACATGCTTCACAAAGTCAGATTTTGCAATTGATTTACCTCCGATATTAAGTTTTTGAGTTGCACCTAGCTCGATTTTACTATTAAAGACGAGAAACGAACACTTATCGGGATGAACTTCATATCTCCACTGATTACTATGAGCATGAAGTAGATCAAGTAGCACTTGCATGTTTTCAAAAGAATTCGACAAGATGCACATGTCATCGGCATATGAAGGGCTAACGCAACTTAACGAACCTATGGTTGATCCCTTGTTTAGCTTAATCATGGAGTCAATTATATCTGCCATATAAAGTTGGTAAAATAGCATGGACAGGACACCGCCTTGATGGACACCCTGTAATATTGGAAATAAGTCAGAGCATTTTCCTCCTACTAAAACCGAGCAACTATACCGCTTATATAGCATATACAAAATTTTCCATATCTTACCGCCAATACCACAGTTGTGAAGTTTAAAAAGAAGGCCATCTATCCATACAGAATCGAAAGCTTTTCGGATGTCTGTTACTGTTAAAACTACCATTTTACCTTGTTCTACATTTTCAGAAATAGTTTCTTGTACAAGTAATGATGTATGGATTGATGAACATTTCTCGACAGCTGCCCCTTGTAATTTAGGGATAGCATTTAGAACGGGTGATTTTACATGAGTTAAAATAATGTTGTCAAATAATTTACGAAGCATTGTCATGAGCGTAATACCTCTTGAGTTGTCTTTTACAAGTGGATCTTTGCCGTTTTTAACAATAGGGATCATTGTGCCGATACAGAAGTTATATGGAATGTAGACTGACTGAAGTATAATATTATAAATGATTGAAATTGTTTGGACCATGGAATCCCCGCCAAATTTTAGATGTTCTGCGCTGATCTGATCATAACCACATGCACGCTTTGAATGGAGAGCTTTTATTGCACTATGAACCATGTCGGGAGTAATTTTAAAAATAGTGCTGTCATTCGATATACTGTTAAAAATTGTTTGGACCTTGTTTTCAATTTCGTATTTAAAATGACTATCAAACGTCGGTTTGTTTAAAGGGGTTGCTAGTTTTTCAAAATGGCACTTCCACTGTTCTCTGATTTCATTAGCATCTGTAATTAAATGGCCGTCGTCGGCAAGCACTGGATTAACTGATTTCTTTGATGATCTTCTATGTTTATTGACCAGATACCAGTAAAAACGTTGATCAGACTGTTCTGATGTATACAATTTTTCTAATTCCTCTCTTTCATACTCAAGTTGTGCAGCTTGATAGGTTTTTGAAAATATTTTCTTTGACTCTTTATATTGTTTTCTAACATCATTTGAAGGATCACGTGATCTACCCTGAGACACCCATTTATGCCACTTTGCCTTTTTATCTTTAGCCAATGATGTCAAAGTGGAGTTCCAAAAGGGCTTAACATATTTCAGGAATTTCCTCTTTGGTATATGAGCATTTGATGATAAAATTAAACTCTCTACTATTCTATTGATAAAATGATCAATTTCTGCTGCGTTTAGTGTCCGACTGGACAAAATAGAACGCAGTTCAAGTAAAATATCGTTACATTTCAATGTAACCGAATTAGTGTACGAGTCCTTTATTTCATTACAGTTGGGTTTGTTCCAAGCAAATCCTTTTGGGGCTTCAATATCTGGACAACGTTCTATTTGAGCATTTAAATTTAATATAGTTTGAATTGGAAGATGATCTGACGTGTTGTCAGGCTCATCTTCCAGGACTGTACACGATAAAACACATTCACGCAAAGTGTAAGACAAAATGACATGATCAATATAGCTAACATGAAGAGCATTGTTTCGAGTCATTTCAAATGTGTGTCTTGGACCACGTGCTAAATCTGTCATATCGATTGCAGTTAAAAGATTTCGTTGCATAAAATCATACAATTTGATACCATTAGATGAGGGATTACCATGACCCCTACAACCCGTAAACGTACCCAAATTACTGTTTACATCGCCAAGAATTATAACACTGCCATCTATGCTAGCCTTTTGCACAAAGTGTTCGAGTGAGAATAAAACATCATCGTACATGTCAATTTCACAATTTTGTTGAGGTAAGTAAACAGAAAATATGTAAATAGGCGCAGTTTGCACTATTGATACCTTTAGACAAACGATCCTGTCTGTTGACATATTTTTAACAGGAATAACATAATTGCTCAACGAATCACGCCAGAAAATAGCAACACCACCATTTCCCCATATTTTACCACAGTTAAAATCGTTTAGATTCTTGCTACTTGTGCTGTAACACCGAAAGTCCGAGTGCACGGAGTCAAGCTTAAATCTATTACAGGGATAGAGTTTGTGCTCTGAGAGCGCCAAGATATCGCATTGTGACAATAAATGTTTAATATATAGAGTAGATACATTGAAACCTGGGCAATTCCATTGTGCTAGTCTTAACTCACTATTACCTTGATTGTTAAAAACTATGATCTGTTTATTGAATAAAGCAGAAAATAAAATGAGAAACAGCAAGTGTTTTAGATTTTCACACATATTAAACAGCCTGTTGTCGATCAGTTTCGTCAAACGCGAAGCAGTCTGATGCATAGTCATCATCAGTTTTGTATGGATCGTATTGTGCATGATAGCCACGCGCATTAGAATAAGTGTGCCCTGTGAAGACAGGAATTGCATTTGCACGTAGGTAAGTAGAATTTTTATTAGACTCCAGATTGAAAATCTGGAGTCTATTGCTTTTGCCTGTATTCTTATTATTCTTATTATTCTTATTAGACTCCAGATTGAAAATCTGGAGTCTATTGTTTTTGCCTGTTTTCTTTATTATTATTATTATTATTATTATTTTTCTTTCTTTTTTCTTCCTCCTCACCAAATTTCTCGTCAACTATAACAGCTTACTTAATCCAACTTACATGGTTAACTAAAGACTGAAACCGGCTTTCTGGGAAATTAGGTCAAATTTTTATCTAGGTCAAAGGTCAAGAACTAGGTCAAATCTTACATTTTCAACATTCTTCATCATATCTTCGTCAATATTTTTCGTAACTCCTCCATCTTTTTTTCATCGTGTAGCTTAGAAAAAGGCGAATCAAAGATATGACATCAGAATTTTGATTACTCTTACCGATTTTGAGATATGGCGTCCGAAATGTAGGTCACGCCTAAACATGCTCCAAATCGAATGTATGAGCTATGAAAAAGAGGTAGAATTTTCTCAGGAATCCAAATCTGCAAACCAAATATGGATCGGACTTCCGGTTCGGAAGTTATGGCGTTTTGAAAGCTCAAAAATCGCTAAATTTGGTGCCTATGTTAAGTCAATGGGAAAAAAGACTTTTTCGAAGTGTAAAATACAGGATATTGACTGAGTACAGCTTAACATAATGAATGCTTATAAAAGAAAGGGACCTCAAAAGCTACATAGCTTCAAAATTTGGACACCAAAATGCCTAGGTCAAAATCAAGGTCAAATTCATAGTTTTTCCTTATTTTTACGATTCTGACACTACACTTTAATAATTTACTTCAAAATTTTGTATACAGGTAGCAAAGAGTGTGCTAATAGTGTTAGCCTTTTGCCGTCAGAAAGTATTTTGACCCACTTTTGAGATATGGTGTCCGAAAAGTAGGTCAAAATAAAAAATTCTCTAGATTCAACGTATGAGTTATGAATTAAGGGTAGAATCTTCTCAGGAATCCGAATCTGCAAACCAAATTTCGATCAGACTTCCGGTTCAGAAGTTATGGCGTGTCCAAAAAGTAGGTCAAAATAAAAAAATTCCAAATTTAACGTATGAGTTATGAATTAGGGGTAAAATTTTGTCAGGAATCCGAATCTGCAAACCAAATTTCGATCCGACTTCCGGTTCGAAAGTTATGGCGTTTTGAAAGCTCAAAAATCGCTAAATTTGGTGCCCCATGTTATGTCAATGAGAAAAAGGATTTTTTGAAGTGTAAAATACCAGATGTAGACTGAGTACAGCTTAATATTCTGAAAGCCTATAAAAGGAGGGGACCTCGAAGGCTATCTAGCTTTAAAATTTGGACGCAAAAATGCCTTGGTCAAAATCTAGGTCAAATTCATAGTTTTTCCTTATTTTTGCGATTCTGACATTACACTTTAAGGATTTGCTTCAAAATTTTGTATACAGGTAGCAAAGAGTGTGCTTATAGTGTTAGCTTTCTGCCGTCAGAAAGTTTTTCGACCCACTTTTGAGATATGGTGTCCGAAATGTAGGTCAAAATAAAAAATTCTCCAAATTTAACGTATGAGTTATGAATTAAGGGTAGAATTTTCTCAGGAATCAGAATCTTTAAACCAAATTTCGATCTAACTTCTGGTTAGATAGTTATAGCGGTTTGAAGTCTCGAAAAGTCGATATGATGATATCCCCATGTAAGCCAATAGAGTCGAAGATAGCCTTCCTTAAAGTTGTCTAAATGTCTATATTCTAGCTGACTCAGCTTATTCTGAATGACTCAGCTTACAAGTTCTGGATGACTCAGCTTAAACAAAGTTTGAAATCTGGAGTCTTAAATTGAACTTGTTCAATTTACATGTCTAGTTATTCTTATTAGCACATTTTCTCAGTAACTAGAAGACTTGGAGTAAATCTAATTACATGGTCAGTTAGGGTATGTGACCTAGTTTCTGGGAAATTAGGTCAAATTTTTATCTAGGTCAAAGGTCAAGAACTAGGTCAAATCCAGTACTTTGTCACTTTTTTCGATTTTCTCGGTCGTCCTTCAATATTTTCGATCCGTTTTTTTTTCATTGTGTTCCTTATAAAAAAGTATGAAAGCTAGGGTCGATTTAGTTTTTTGATATCTCAAACCGATTTCGAGATATCAGTGTCCCAAAACGAGGTCCAAGAAAAAGTTCTCCAAATCAAATGTCCAGGATATTAGTCTTATAGGAAATTTTCTCAGGATTCCGAATCTGAAAACGAAATTGTGATCCGACTTCCGGTTCAGGAGTTAACACATTTTGAAATTTCAAAAAAATGATATGATGGTACCCTGATGGCATGTCTACCTGACCGTTAATTTTCTCATTTCTCATTAATATCAAAGTTCAAATTAAGGTTTTAATAGACAATTTTCTCAGGATTCCGAATCTGAAAACAAATTTGAGATCCGACTTCCGGTTTAGAAGTTATGGGCTTCTCAAAAAAAATCCCACCGCTGCCACCAAATTGTAACAATCTCAACCCTTTCATTAATATCAGATCTCAAAATGGTTTTGAGATAAACAATCTAAATCTGGAGTCTTGAATTGAACTTGTTCAATTTCTCCAATCTAGTTATTATATCTTGTTCGTTTTTCCCATCTTCGGCAACCTATAGCGGCGTCTGGCCAGAAATTTTCGCCAAGTATTAGGGTTACTTGATCATTGGGAATATAAATTTTGCATCCAACCTTATCATCGCAAACTCGGTTATGTACGATATCTGCTTTCATGACACGTATGCCTCTTTGTTTAACATACGCAACTATCGTGGAACGGAGGTCCTCATCGCTAACATTTCCATCTTTACGAATGTTGCTGACGTAGACGAAAGCACCTTCGACTTCTTGGATCCCCTTTAAGGTAATCGTCTTCCGGCGTTGTTGCGAAGGGTTATATTTACCGTGGCCTTGTAGTCGGGGCTCTTTAGGTTGAGTTGGTGGAGGGGAATGGCGACCTTTAGGGCCAGCAATGGACCAATCATCTATGTTTTCACTTACTACGCTAGAATAAGTGATAGGTTTCGTTACATTAGGCACTGGTTGCACTAACTTTGCAGACGGCGGTTGCGAGGTGATTTTCAAAGATGGCGGTATAGCGACAGACTCGCATGGCTCAGTAGGCTTACGTAGTGAGTTTTGCTTATTAGCGGGGTCGCTTATAGGCAAAGTATTGTTATTGAGGTGTGAAACAGTTATTGGCGTGTTAGTCGAATTATTGGTCTCATTATTGGCCGGCTTAGAATTTAGCGTGGATGAAGTTTGCGTTGGTACAGTTACAGTAGCGCTTGTTTGTGTACGTTTAGAAAAGTCACACTGACCTGCTTGTAGCAACCTTTGTACCTGTTGCTGAAGCTCTACGTTATCCTTCTGCATCTTTGATATCTGCTCATCCTTCGAGTCTCCCATACGTTCCAATTCACTTACCCGCTGGCTAAGACAAACAACCCGTGTGTCGATTTCAATTGAGCCCGTCGACTGATCTGTGATTGTATTAGCTTCAGAAGAACCCAGATTCGGTAGAAAACTTGTCGCAGAGATCGTCTGACGTGGGAAAGTGTCCGAAATGTTCGAACCATACATATATAGATCACAAATGTCATTCAAAAACAAGACATCCTTATTCACTCCCTTTCGTGCTTTTAGTGTCAAGATCGGAATTTCGTTTTGCTTTCGTCCAGCAATGGGGCCGAATTTGTCCAAGTAAATGTTGAATAATCTTTCTTTCGCATATTCAAAATACCGAATCCTCAATGGTTTGTAATCCTCAGGCGTGGTTACTTCCAGGAACTCATTGATAATAGTGTCTCTGTCTTCTTCTGATAATCTTGACAGAATCCTTTGAATGTGATCGGTATCGGGCGGAGCTGCCATAATACACGTCTGCTCTACTCGAGCTCTACACGTTAATCATATTTTCTCTTTTCTGATTTTGTGTTTCCAAATGTTTTCTGATATAATCTGTATCTTTAATCATATAATATCGTTGCTTATTTATTGTTTTCAACTTTTTCAATGCATCCTCACAAATTTTGGTCACACTTTCTGCTTCATCATTTAGTGTTTCAAACTGTTTCAGTTCTTACGCCATATTGTATAGTTCATCCACTACTTTGTTGAACTGTTTCCTTCTGTAAACTCTCTAAGTCATCCCTCGTTTATGATTGAGTGATTTTGAGCGTTCTATATTTTTCAGTATAGTGCTAGAAGCTCCGGACTGTTCAGCTCACCTGGATCTCTCTATCATCTTTCTCTTTATCTTCACCCTCCAGTTCATGTGTCAGTATTTCTGCATAACAAAAGAAATGAAATGAAATAAAAACAGTCAGTGTTCCACATATAGTTTAGTAGGAAGCAAGGGTTCCCATGCACCCGAGAGATATAAATTTTTTATTAGAATTTTTTATACCGACAGGATGTCTGCTTAAAGGATTTTGATGTTAACATTGCCATCTACTGAGCGAACTTTTCTTTGAGGTGTTACATACACCCCTAGGAAACACCCCTATTAGAGCCAATATTTTATATTTTTGTACATGAGAAACATGAAAATAACATTTATTAACACAATGAGAAACATGATTTATTAAGCTGCAATAAGAAGAAATAACAGACATGGTATCTAAAACGGATAAGCAAACTTCAGATCGGATAGTAAATAATAATTTTCCGAATTATGCGCCATCTATTATTAGTCAGAGACCACTGTGTGAAAATTGAATTCCAAGACTTGGCACGTCTAGATACAGCTTTTGACAACCCGGGTGTTTTGGTGTTCCTAGTTTTGACACCTCTTAGCACATGATGAGTCCCGCTTGACACACCTTTTTACCTCTTAGTACACACAGTGTAAAGACGTGCAAAGACCGGCATAACAAAACCTCTTTGCACGCGTTGAGACTTATTATTGAAATCACTTAACATTCTCTAAACAGGTTCTTCGCACAATTTTATACAACATAGATATAATGTAGACTAATTACAAAACCAATATCTTAATAACGCAGATGCGAGTAGGTAGTTACCAGATTCACCACCAGGTGGCTCGTTCGGCTCAGATAGCATGGCGGGTATAGTAGAAAGTTCCCTTTAACTTAAATTACATCTATTTGCGTAGTTCAATTTTCATATAACCCTTATGTATATAATAGTTATGCAAATTAAAATATGTCCAGTAAAAGAAAATGTTATCTGTGCAATACAAGAAAAGATAATTCACTTTTTGTGATTTTCTAGCATGGGGTCTATGGGGAATCAACCCGAACAAGAAGTCACATTTTCAAAAAAATTAAATTTTCAAAGTTGATAGACAATTTTTGAAACCATATTTTTAGATGTACATTTACATGCAGATTTAAAATATGACATCGCTTTGACTGAATTTTGAATATTAATGACTTAAATCAAGATTATTTCTACTCGCATGTAGTCTATTCAAATCCATCATGGCAAAACAACATGTCCATCTGAATTGTATAGTTTTTCATTTATTTTATTTTATAGTTACTTGTGCGTGCATATTTATTTATTGTTTTAACATAAACCTCATACACATTTTAGCTATAATGCACATTTTAATTTTGATAATTCAGTCAAGTATATAAATTCATTAAGGTGTGGTCTGCCCCCCCCCCCCCCCCAATTTTCATTCCAATCAACAAACATAAAAGTTATTTCATTGATTCCCACGAATCTTTCTTTGATCAATAATCTAGGCAAACCAAATACTACTTACCGGATTTTCTCGCATATAAGCCCTGGGCGTATAACTGAAAGAAGGGGTAATTTCGTCTGTTATTTTACCTCTTATTTTTCACCCATGGGCATATAAGTGTACTACTTTCGATTTTTGGCCCAGTGGGCGTAAAGGTGAGAAGAGCTGATGAATACAATGGTTTAGTACTGGTAGGTGCTGGTAAGATTTTTGACGGTTGCGAGCCACCGCGGGGAGGGCATCAGCCATCTTCCTCAAAGACTACCGTACCTACTGTTGTAGTCCTACCGCATGTTTTGTAAGAATTATAAAGGAAATGTCACCTACAACCTTGGACCTAATGTTGAAACAAAGTAACGACAGAACGATCCACCACTGCCACTTACGGCACAGCGTTGAACTTATGTTGAAACAAAGTAACGACAGAACGATCCACCACTGCCACTTACGGCACAGCGTTGAACTTAATGTTGAAACAAAGTAACGACAGAATGACAGTGACAAAATACTCTTGAATTTATTGAAAAAAATCAATAAATAGTCATTTTTTATAGGCCCATGGGCGTATAAGCGTACTACATTCGATTTTTGGCCCATGGGCCTAAATTAAGAGGGGCGTATATGCGAGAAAATCCGGTAACTGTCTCATTGCAATTACACGTTTCTTACGTAAACAGGATACAGCTCCGAGGAGATGACCTTAATTCACAGACTAGTTGTTTTATTCATATTTCACATTAGTTTTGTACTTTAATGTTACTGAAATATTTGTGATTAAATAATTTTTATTGCACCCTAAGGTGCTATATTGTAATCAGTTTGCCGGGCGGGCGGACGTCCCGTATAATCTTGTCTACAGGTTTCCAGCCAAACCGTTTGAGGGATTCATTTGAAATTCTCAGGGATGTTTCTACCTATGAAAGTTTAGAACTAATTAGTTTTTTGGCATTCTGGGTAAATGTTAAGGCGGCCATTTTGGATTTCCGTCCTAAAATCTTGTCTATCAAGGCTTGTCTACAGGTTTCCAGCTAAACCGTTTGAGGGATTCATTTGAAATTCTCAGGGATGTTTCTACCTATGAAAGTTTAGAACTAATTAGTTTTTTTGGCATTCTGGGTAAATGTTAAGGCGGCCATTTTGGATTTCCATCCTAAAATCTTGTCTATCAAGGCTTGTCTACAGGTTTCCAGCCAAACCGTTTGAGGGATTCATTTGAAATTCTCAGGGATGTTTCTACCTATGAAAGTTTAGAACTGATTAGTTTTTTGGCATTCTGGGTAAATGTTAAGGTGGCCATTTTGGATTTTCCGTCCTAAAATCTTGTCTGTCAAGGCTTGTCTACAGGTTTCCAGCCAAACCGTTTGAGGGATGGATTCATTTGAAATTCTCAGGGATGTTTCTACCTATGAAAGTTTAGAACTGATTAGTTTTTCGGCATTCTGGGTAAATGTTAAGGTGGCCATTTTGGATTTTCCGTCCTAAAATCTTGTCTGTCAAGGCTTGTCTACAGGTTTCCAGCCAAACCGTTCATGGGATTCATTTGAAATTCTCAGGGATGTTTCTACCTATGAAAGTTTAGAACTGATTAGTTTTTCGGCATTCTGGGTAAATGTAAAGGCGGCCATTTTGGATTTTCCGTCCTAAAATCTTGTCTGTCAAGGCTTGTCTACAGGATTCCAGCCAAACCGTTTGAGGGATTCATTTGAAATTCTCAGGGATGTTTCTACCTATGAAAGTTAAGAACTAATTAGTTTTTTGGCATTCTGGGTAAATGTTAAGGCGGCCATTTTGGATTTTCCGTCCTAAAATCTTGTCTGTCAAGGCTTGTCTACAGGTTTCCAGCCAAACCGTTTGAGGGATTCATTTGAAATTCTCAGGGATGTTTCTACCTATGAAAGTTTAGAACTGATTAGTTTTTCGGCATTCTGGGTAAATGTTAAGGCGGCCATTTTGGATTTTCCGTCCTAAAATCTTGTCTGTCAAGGCTTGTCTACAGGTTTCCAGCCAAACCGTTTGAGGGATTCATTTGAAATTCTCAGGGATGTTTCTACCTGTAAAAGTTAAGAACTGATTAGTTTTTAGGCATTCTTGGTAAATGTTAAGGCGGCCATTTCGGATTTTTATCCCATCGAACGAAGTTCAGAGGGATATAGGGAATGCCTCCGTCCATCCGTCCGTCTGTCCGTCCGTCCGTCCTTCCGTCAACAATAGTGGCACGTTTTAAAACCTCTGTTGATAGGATTCATGTTTTAAATTATTTCTGTTCAACATCAATACAGTAAACTCCCCTATGACTCCTGGTTCAAAAGCTTGCCTATTTTCAAAATGGCAACCATTTTTGTCTTGCAAAATTCACTTTTGATCTATTTCCTAGCTTTACAAATAATTTCAGGTGTCCTACATTGTAAAAATCCATGTGAATGTAAAAAGTAGATATATGAAATAATTTTGTTTCAAAAAATCAGCGAAAAATTATATCCATTTTTTATTTTCAGCCATTTTAGTTAACATTGATTTGTCCATCTGACTCGCGAAATCCACTTTTCCGTCAACAACAGTGGCACGTTTTAAAACCTCTGTCAATAGGATTCCTGTTTTTAGTTATTTCTGTTCAACATCAATACAGAAAACTCCCCCCCGACTCCTAGTTCAAAAGCTCGCCTATTTTCAAAATGGTCGCCATTCTTGTCTCACAAAATTCACTTTTGGCCCATTTCCTAGCTTTACAAATAATTTCAGCTGTCCTGCATTGTAAAAAGCCATGTCACTGTCAATCGGCAAAATATTATATCCGTTTTCTTATTTTCAGCCATTTTAGTTAACATTGATTTGTCCATCTGTCTCGCGAAATCCTCTTTTGCACCATTTGCTTAAAACCTCTGTCCATAGGATTCCAGTTTCAAGTTATTTTTGTTCAACATCAATACAAAAAAACCTCTGACTCCTGGTTCAAAAGCTTGCCTATTTTCACAATGGTCGCCATTTTTGCCTCGCATGGCCCATTTCCTAGCTTTACAAATAATTTCAGGTGTCCTGCATTGCAAAAAGCCATGTCACTGTAAAGAGTAGTTGTATGAAATAATTTTGTTACAAATAATTGGCAAAAAATTATATCCGTTTTTTTTCAGCCATTTTACTTAACATCGATTTGTCCATCTGTCTCTCAGTCAGTCCAAAATAGTGGCAAGTGGCTTGAAATAATTTTGTTACAAAAAAACAGCAAAAAATTATATCCGTTTTTTTTTATTTTCTGTCATTTTAGCCATCATTCACTTTTGAGCAACACCATGTGAGCCCAGTACCCACGGTACTAATTTTTTTTTTAAATAAAAAAGAATTTCCCATTGAGAGCAATGTTAAATTAAAACATTTTTTTAGAAATAACTAAGCGGTCAATCTTTCCAATTTTCACATATTGTAGAAAAAAAGCTGATACACTGTAAAGTAATACCTCAAAACGTGTCTCTTGAGGGTTGTTTACAGGTTTCATGGATTCATCCTAAAATTTCAGAGATGTTTCTATGGACAGTTTAGAACTGATTAGTTTTTAGGCAGTCTGGGTAAATGTTAAGGTGGCCATTTTGAATTTTCTATCCCGAAAAGTGTATCCTGTGGGTGCGATTCTGTTCACCGTGTGGCTTATTTATACTTAAAGAAACTATAAAACAAAAAGCGGTACATAACTGGCATTATCAAAGCGTTATGTTAATTTCTGGTCATGAATTATAAATCAAAATACAGCGTAACATTATCATACACGTAACTCAGTTTATCTTATATTAAAAACTTTTAGAAATAATTGTTAAACAAGGAAATTTGTTTTTCTTGAACAGTTGAGTATTTTAAAAACTATTTTAACAGTCATTTTCAGATTATGCATGATTCCCATGATTCAATATCACTGATCAGTAATCTAAACAAATACTCATTAACTGTCTGAACCAAGGTGTTGATCATGAAGTCTAGGTTTTCGATTTTTAGAACTATAATTTTTTGCTTTGAGGTGCTCTTTTCTTCATTGTCTTGAAATGTGCATTTAAAGTGAGCGATTTTTAAAAAGTGGGTCCGATTTTTGGATAAAAATCAAATTCTGAATCTGATTCAATATGTCTGATTTTACATTAGATGATATATTTCTGGAAAGCAATGGTTGAACTATCCCTGCACGATGACTCTTGATTGAAAACTGCTGCCACCTTATCTAAAACTTCTTTAAATCTTAAGCCGTTGCAATTGTTTTTATTAAAACATAATTTATTTCATGAAAAAATGTTTTACTTTGATGTTTTCTCAGAATATTTTCCATCGTTAACTTGATAGAGGAAAATATCATTCCTAATTTAAAAATAGAAACCAAGAGGCAAATATAATAAGATTGTAACACCCCACCCCGCCCCTACTTCATAAACAAAACTTCGTTGGTCATCATGTCACTTCGGATGTTCTTCAAGCCCATGTTTATTCTCAATCTCAATTGTACCTGAGACTTATAGAATATTTATTTATTTTGCATGTTGCATGCTTGGGATTAAAGTAATCAGTACTAACGGGAGCACTTTATGTAATTTTATTCCGCAATTTTAAACGCCTTGTTTTTTTAAATTTGGACACCCCCCCTTCCAGCAAAAGCTGGTAACGACCCTGAAGAGGTGCAATAAAGATGCAAAACTCAAGTACCATGTAATTATAGACACTGTGAAATTACGGGGGAAACCTACTGAAGACAATTTACATTTCTGATTTGGGACTGGTGGGGGGGGGGGGTACACAGGGACAAACTGGAGACATAGAAGGTTCTTTCTGGGGATTAAATTTCAACTATCATGCTCATACTTTTATACTCCATTTGGCAAGTAATTACTACGAATGCGAGAACCAATCCACAAAAACACAAATAAACACGTTCATGTAAAAGTTCTTAAATATGTGTAGCCTAACCATTCTAATAGAATAGAAAAATACCTGAGATACAAAGTTAAATACATGTAAGATTAGCATACCCTAACCAATCGACCAACTGACTTACCCACCCACCAACAAACCATCCAAGCAAGCATCCAAGGAAGCAACCAAATTAGCAAGCAATCAATCAACCAAGAAAGCAAAAACTTAACCAAGCAAGCAACAAAGCAAGTGAGCAACTAAGCAAGCAGCCAACAAAACAATCAACCAACCATGCAAATAAACAAGCAAACGAACAACCAACCATTCAAGCAAGCTAGCAGAAACCAAGCAAGCATCAACGTAATGAAAAAACTAACTTAGCAAGCAAGCAACCATCCAAGCAAGGAAGCAGGAAACTAAGCAAGTAAAAAACAAACCATGCAACTTACAAAGAAACAAAGCAAGCAACCGACAAATCAACCAAGCAAGCAACTAATCAAGCTCTAGTGCAAGAAACCAGGAAGCAACAAAGCAACAAAGAAATAATGTAAGCAAGAAAACGGCCAATCAAGCAATCAATCATGCAAATAAGCAAGCAAACAAACAACCTACCATCCAAGCAACTAATTAACATAATTCAATAAGATTAAAATTAAACCTTGAGCACATTTGCTTTACTGTGGTCGTACCGCTGCTGGAGCTTCAAAAAATCTATATACACGTAGGGAATCGTACTGGGAAATTTCGTTTTGAAAGTGTAGAAGCATAACATAAGGTCCTGCTTTCAGTACCAATGTGTAAAATGTAGCCCTATGCTTAATTTTGGTTAAGATGAAACTTTTCAGACTTGCTTCACTTAATTACGCGATACAAACTCTCCAGGGCGTATCGAAACCAAAACGCCCCGCAAAACCGTTAAATTTGAATTTCAAACCTACCCTGTCTTTGGAAAATCAATGATTGTGAGTCTCACACTTCACCATTTTTCTTCAAACTTGTCCCATTAAAACCTTTACAGAAATATCTTTCAGTCGAGACATTGCTTTTGTGTTCAGAGTCCGTCGTTTTAGCGGCGTTTTGGTCCCCAGATGTGAGAAGATGCAAATTTTCAGAGATTTCAACCAAAAGCCTCGATATCTCGCCAGTTCTTCTACCACTCTCCTCCATATTCTGCGCAAGGACACCCATTACAACGGTCCATAACTGCATCAACATATTTATTACGTTAAACTCAGCAATTTTGAAAAATCCTACGCAACTGTTTGAAATTGACCAAAATGCCCCGTTGTCTTCCAAAACGCCCCGCCGAGTCTATGACTACAAACGTAGTTTCATTCTTAAACATTTTGTCCATCGGTGTGTCCGTTTGTAGGTTTGCACTGGTCGATTCTAAACACCAATCGACTTGTGTTTTAAGATCTATCTGTCTTGCTCATTAGTATCACGTCTTCAAGTTTAGAATACATACGATTATATAGCATGTCAACCAGAGACATATAAAACATATTTTGTATGTTTCCGATGGCTCTGCATTCTGATACGCATATAGCATCTTTCTGTTTCACTTAAAATCTCAGGGCTGAGAAGAAATGAGATGCCATGGTTTATCACGATGATGGCTCTGGTGTAATTGAAAAGTGATATTCTGGTGGAATCGCTAGTACTCTCGACAGAAAGCTTCAACACATTTCATCGCAACATATTTATTTTTACTTATTCAGAGATGCTTATTCACATGTATTTAAACAGAGTGGTTTTAAACATATTTTTTTAATATTCTACTGTCCAGCGTATTCTCTCAGAATTATCTGGCTATTTATACACTGTACATATACAAGCGTCGTGCAATACGTATCATGTATCATTACGTATGATACGCATTTTAATTTAATAAATAAAAATGCGTATAATCGCTAAGCGGAGACGACTTAGTCAACCTTGTAAATCTGCTAGGAGTTTATTTGGTAAGGATTGAAAAGGGTAGCAATTAATAGGAGCAACAGTGTCACGATTTAGAGAAGCCAAAATTTGGATTTTTATTGTAATGAAATTATCCGCTAACGCTACTGATCAATCACTTCCGCTTCCCCTCCCCCAGTGTAGAATGTGGAATGAGCATTCCTACCTTGAAGGTGTTGCTTTTCAAATTTTGCACGATATGTGTGAGAGTTAATTTTAAGAAACAACGCCTGAAGGATATGGTCATTCCCCAATGCATTGAGAATTGGGCTTAAATCTTTTTCACGCATTGCATATCATGCATTGCAAAATATTTTCTACTTTTTCACTTTTAAAAAAGGTTCAGATCGCTAAAAGAACATATTTTCAGTGAAACATCGCAAGGATCAAGTGGACAAAGCATTAATTTCAATCCGTAAATCCAATATCCCAGATGCGAGTAGAAATAATCTTGATTTACGTCATTGACAATTCACAATTCAGTCAAACTGATATCATATTTGGAATCTACATGTAAAATTACACTTAGAAATGTGGTTTTGAAAAGAGTTTATCAACTTTGAAAATTTAAATTTCTTTGAAAATGTGACTTCTAGGTCGGGGAGATTCCCCGTAGACCCCATGTTGTAAAACCACAAAAAGTGAAATATCTTTTCTTGTGTTGGGTAGATAATATTTTCTTTTACTGGACATATTTTAATTTGTATAACTATCAGATACATAAAGGTAATATGAAAAGTGAACCACTAAAACTGATGAATATTCAAGTTTAAGGGAATTTTGTAATACCCTGCCATGTTAATTCCCCCGAATCAGCCACCTGGTGGCGAAACTGGTAACTACCAACTCGCATCTGAGTAATTGTAAGCTTGATAACCATACAACGAATGCGTTATTGATTAGATAATGTGTTCGGATCGTCTGGAATCGGACATACAATGCCTTTAAGTTACTGTGTGAATATACACACAACACTGTAGGGCTATATCACTTTAGATTTCACTGTATGAGGGGATAACATCTTTCCCCGAAATAGGCCTACTTCATCCATGCTTAAATTCTGGAGGAAGTGAAATACTCTTGAACCAAGGAAGGGGGGGGGTAAGACCTCTTGCTTATTCAGCTTAAGAACAGGTCGGTTGAATAATATTTTTGAGGATGGATTTCTCAGTCAATGTACATTCTTTGGTATAATTCATCAGAAATAATTTATCATTGGATAAAATCTGAAAACGTAAAGTTTAAATAAGTCCACGTGCAAAGTCACGGGTACACAGAGGATTATGCATTTTGTACATTACATTAATAATATGCACAATTAACTGTATCTAAATGTAGTAAATTTGGCTCAAATTAGATATAGGGTGACTCAAAAATGTATGTGAAATGTACAAGATGTTGGGTTGTGTGGTTATAGGTAAAGATGGAGAATCGGATGACGAAATTTACCGGGGTCATAGTTGAGCCTTATAGTCTTTCTATTGTAATTTAAAATATAGTTGAAATAGTCTACTTTATGCAAGTCATTATAATGGAGCTAACCCATGAAAAAGGGGGCGCTATGACTAAAAATGCTAGGTAGGGATTGGGGGTAAGCTTATTCTTCAAAGCAATACATTAGTTGGATGCCTTTGCCACTGTGACGTGAACACGATGAATGGTCTAAATGCCACTGAGTACTTAAAATTTTCAACACCAGATTGCTACTACATACGTAGAAAATAGTATCTGTTATAAGTATATTGGGCGATGTGGTATTTGTTTTTTATGCAACTTCTCAATATACATATATATATTCATGGGTTATATAGTATTGATACATTTTTTCGTAGCTAAAACAAGATAGAGCTATTTTAACCAAATGCAAGATACGAGTAAAACATGCAGAATGAATTTCTTTCTTCACGTATTTAATGATTGGGCCTCGGTACATTTTTTATGATGTGGAAAATGACTGAATCATTCCAAAATACTAGTTAGTAAAGAAAAATATTGGTCAGATTTTAAAAAAAATTACCAGCAGCTTAGAACCTATCATATTTCAATATCTAGATAAGGTGTTAATATCCAACGGGGCGTTTTGGTAGACAACGGGGCGTTTTGGTCAATTTCAAACAGTTGCGAAGGACTTTTCAAAATTGCTGAGTTTAACGTAATAAATATGTTGATGCAGTTATGGACCGTTGTAATGGGTGTCCTTGCGCAGAATATGGAGGAGAGTGGTAGAAGAACTGGCGAGATATCGAGGCTTTTGGTTGAAATCTCTGAAAATTTGCATCTTCTCACATCTGGGGACCAAAACGCCGCTAAAACGACGGACTCTGAACACAAAAGCAATGTCTCGACTGAAAGATATTTCTGTAAAGGTTTTAATGGGACAAGTTTGAAGAAAAATGGTGAAGTGTGAGACTCACAATCATTGATTTTCCAAAGACAGGGTAGGTTTGAAATTCAAATTAATGGTTTTGCAGGGCGTTTTGGTTTCGATACACACCGGAGAGTTTGTATCGCGTGTTAATGCATATTCTCAGGATTTCACAATACAATACACATGTACGGTATGTATTACAATTGGAGACAAAATTCTAATACTTGTCCAATCAATCAGTGATAATCACAGAAATGAAACACATATGAGCATAGTTAAATAATTGGGGATGGGAGGGGGGGGTAGTGAATACCCGGGATACTGAATTCTTCCTCTTAAACTTCATTGCTTGAATGAAGGCTTCCTTTTAAAGTGTGCGCCAAAGTTTAAAACTGCGCAGGCGCACCACTCTCGCTAAACTATATAAAGAGATTACCGGGTACACGATTCAGAGGTAAGCCAGGAAGGCGAACGATCTTCGTCTCATGATGATTTCCCATATAATCGTAACCAGGGAAGTTTCACCATTGAAATTGAAAATTACTATTAGATATACTTTGTAGATGTTATTTATGAAGCTATTTAGTGTTTGCATCAATCAAATGGCTCATTTTGAACATATAAAAAGTATTTGTGTTTTGTTTCCCAGGGAATTGTATTGTGTACACACATAAATAGTGTACATTATACAGTACTTGAATAGCCTGGTTTACATAATATTGAAGGGCATGCTGATTACATGCACACGAGTACATGAATGAAGGCCTAATATTGATATACGTAGCTTGCATACCTAAATAAAAAATAAACTCTTCTAATCCCCTAATGTAAACACGGCGGTATACGTAGCCCGATTTATCGGAGACTTTAACAGATTTTGGGAGTTTCACTACTAGTTTCACTTTGAAGTTTTTCAATTGTCTTTGTTGTAACCTCTTATTTTAATACACTGGATATTATGTTAAAGTATTGATGTATTTCTTATTCCCAACAATCAAATTTCATGTTAAACATTTGCATTACAGTTATACAGTGGTATTACAATGTTATTGCTTTAAACTTGCACATCGCTCCAAAACGCAATATGTTGACATATATTGCTTTTACATTTTCAAGCTCTAATATAAAGTTTATGTAAATAAAAATTGTTTTTTTCTGCGTAATATCAAACAACAATCATTTAGTTAAAAAAATAAAAAGGCTAATGTGGGATTCGAACCCGGGCCTCCCGCGTGCTCAGCGAGGATTCTACCGCTACACCACCGTATTTTTATGAATGGTGGGAGTAATTAAACGCTACTATTTTGAATGCTATGATTCGGAAGTGACGTCACGTTCTTCATTAGAAACCTTTCCAAAATCATATCGCCGGCTCCGATCGAAGCAAATTCAATGAAAAATCTTTGAAATGACACATTTATCATAAGTATTTCTACACAAGATTTGCCCCAGTTGTTCATCATTCTATAATCTTTCATTAAGCTCAAAATGATAAAGTTCACCCCCGAAACAACCCAAGATTGCGTTTCGGAGCGTAGTCCAGCTTTAATAAATGCAACACATTACCAGATTTCAGATTGGACTTTCTGCACAATGATAAAATATTTTGATGATATTCTTTTTCGATAAAACCCAATCACAAATCCCATGGCATCGACTTTATTAATCATACATGTATCTGCACATGTGAAAATGAACTTGCATGCAGAAATTGCATTATATGTAAACCCTCCCCAGCCTCCTCCCGACCTGTAGGATTAAAATGGAATAAGTGATTGATCATTGATCTGATAAGCCACTTATATACAAGATTATTAATTTTAGATATAGACCAACTTGATATTGTTTAAAGTTTGTTTTAACATATTTTCCATCGATATACAGAGGCTAGGAAATAAACATATGCCTGTTTCCCAGGACTGTTTGGCATTTTGAAGATAATCCTTTTGTTTCTTGTCACTTTTTAAGCAAGTGGCCTATCGCATCACTAGAAACATGTTTGTATAAGGGTATCATTTTCAAAGAGATTATCATTTAAGACTTCATTATTTTTCTAATCCTCATTACATGAACTTTTGATTAAACAAATGATCAGAGGATGGCTTTTTGCATCACTGTTGGATCGGGGAATAATTGTACAGCAAATCTTGAGCAATTCACCAACATATGCGCGATTACCATTTTGTTTTGGGGATATTGGTTTTGTACCAAGGGCAATGTGTTAAGTTTGAATAAAAGTTTAAGGTTAATTTAATAAAAAAAACAAGACATTATAACACAACAATTACACAATCACGCCAATTCGTGTGATTGAGCTGGGAATGCCTTTTTGTGAATATGTTAGTATATGTATTTGGACTAAGGAAACATCTGAGACTAGACAGCAGCAGCAAGTCTGAAATCAAGCGCGGTTCTCAAAAAATCCGTTGTGTGACGGAAAAAAGGTTGTCTGTGTCTAACAGTTAATTACAGTAGCAATGTTTTTGGCTCACACAGTGAGCCTATGGGATCGACCAGGCGTCCGTTGGTCCGTCCGTCTGTCCGTCCGTTGGTCCGTAAGCCCGTCCGTTGGTCAGTACGCCTGTTGGTCCCTCCGTCAATTGGTCTGTCCGTCAACATTGGTCGCACAAATTAAAACTGCTATTGGGATTGAGTCATATCCACATTCATTTTATGCATATCCATAATGCCTATTTGACCTATAATCGCCATTTCCCAAGTTCGCCCGGTTTCCGAGAAATTGCTGATTTTGACGTCAAAAAGTCAAATTTTCTGTAGATACTAGACACTTTGTTGAAGCAGAACTTTCAAGTATCTTGTAGTTGCTGTATATGCAACTTATGTCCTCTGGAGATTTCAAAGCTCTTGGAATTGCAGTTTTTGGTGTTTACTCTATAAAATTTGACAAAAAGGAGGACTTTTTCAGGAAACTTTCTCATGTATAAAGTCAATGGCAGGTTTTCTGATTGACAAGTTTCTCAAAGTTTGCCTTATACTTGATCATTTCTTGCAATGAATTACATCATAACTAGATTTAAGCATTCCCTGTATATTGCTCAATATATGTCAGCATCAAATTACCGTTTTTGAGATATTTGACGGCAAAAACAGTAAAAATAAGTTATTTTTCACCTGCTTCAATTTGACCAAATCTTTTTTGAAAATCATCTACAAGTTGCCAGGAGTTCAAATATGACATTAGTTTTAGGATTTGACCTTTACTTGACCTTCAGTGACATTCGAAAGGTCACAAAAGTTACTGAGCTCTGAATAAGTAAAATTTTCAAGGTCAAAGGTCATCAAACTAGGACACACAACTGTGCTATCTAAGTTTCTCAAAGTTCGAGACTACAAATCCAAATCAATATTTTTGTTTGAAAGTCAGGATATACATTCCTCTGAAGGTTCCAAACTGTGTGAGCATAGGATAGTGGGTCATTCATTCCCAAAGGTTTGGAAAGAAGGTATCATAATACCTCTTCATAAGAACAAAGATAAATCAAATATTGAAAACTATCGCCCAATAACAATTTTAAATTCAATGTCCAAAATCTTAGAAAAGGTGCTTTATAATAGAATCTTTAATCACATGAGTCAGAATAATCTTTTCTATGACCTCCAATCTGGTTTTCTCCCTTTACATAATACCACA
The DNA here is from genome assembly GCA_903813345.2 of Owenia fusiformis. Classification (NCBI taxonomy): domain Eukaryota; kingdom Metazoa; phylum Annelida; class Polychaeta; order Sabellida; family Oweniidae; genus Owenia; species Owenia fusiformis. The sequence continues at coordinate 31,752,164 of CAIIXF020000003.1, read as the reverse complement.
TCTCAACTTGCCTATATTATTCATTGTATCCACGAGGAGTTAAATAATGGTAACAATGTCCGTACAATCTTTTTGGACCTTGCATCAGCATTTGATGTTGTCCCTCATCATCTTTTGCTTCATAAAATATCAGCTTATGGTATAAAAGATGACTTACTCTTGCTTTTAAAGTCCTATCTTTCTGGTAGACAGGTTAAAGTCAAGATAAATGAAAAACTTTCAAATTTGTCTGAACCAAACTTTCTAAATGCAGGTATACCCCAGGGTAGCATCTTAGGGCCTTTGATGTTTCTTATCTATATAGATGATCTACCAACTAATTTAAAATCCAAAACGTTTATCTATGCAGATGATACTTCAATTTTTAGCCCCTATCCAAAAGATCAGCCACAAAATTGTCTTGACTTACAACAAGATCTTAACAAAATATATAACTGGGCCCAAACATGGCAAATGAACTTTAAAGCCTCAAAATCTGTTGACTTGACTTTACCTGATGATATAAGAAATTGTGAGCGAATTTCAATTTTTAAACGCAGGATCAAGGCACATTTTGAAAATTTCAATGGTACAAATTTCATAACTTATAGTAATGTTAAAAGGAAAAATGAAGTTTCATTTAATAGACTCAGAGTAGATCTTTATTTGAAAAGCCAGCTTTTTGCACATAATTTTAACAACGTGCCTTCACCAGAATGTGCCTGTGGTCATCGCTCTGAAACACCAAAGCACTTTTTTCTACAGTGCCCTCTATACACGAACCCAAGATGTCAACTCCTTAGAGATCTCCATATGGTGGATTGCTTAAGGGCATTTTTAGATTGTAATTCTTCTGATAAAATAGACATGCTTTTATTTGGTCACCCTGATTTTGATCATAATACTAATATTTTAATAATCAAAGCAAGTGTATCATTTTTGCAATCCACCAAAGACCTACTGGACCCGTAACCAAACTCTACACATTAAGCACACAACTTGACCATTTTAAATAAAACTAGATTTTGGAAATTGAACGAGTTCAATTTCAGACTCCAGATCTAGACTTTTTTTTAGCTGAGTCATCCAGAATAAGCCAAGTCATCCAAAATAAGCTAAGTCATCCAGAAAAAGATGGATGGATGGATGGATGAAAAAGGAAGGAAGGATAGGATAGAATAGGAAGGAACGATAGGATAGAATAGGAAAGAAGGATAGAATAGAATAGGAAGAAGGGATAGAATAGGAAGGACAGGAAGGAGAGGATGCGAAGCAAGGGTAGATAGGAAGGATAGGATCAGAAAGGAAGGATGGATGGATTTTTCAATATTTTCTTCTCTACTCTTGACTTTCTATCAGGATACCATCAGATCGATTTTTCTTGAAATTTCAAAACGCCATAACTTCCGAACCGGAAGTCGGATCGAAATTTGGTTTGCAGATTTGGATTCCACAGAAGATTCAATTCTTAATTCATAACTCATACGTTAAATTTGGAAACTTTTTATTTTGACCTTCTTTTCGGACACGCCATAACTTCCAAACCGGAAGTCGGGTCGAAATTTGGTTTGCAAATTTGGAATTCCTGAGAAAATTCTATACTTAATTCATAACTCAAATGTTAAATTTGGAGAACTTTTTATTTTGACCTACTTTTCGGACACCGTATCTCAAAAGTGGGTCATAATACTTTCTGATGGCAAAAGGCTAACGCTATAAGCACACTCTTGGCTACATGTATACACAATTGCGAGGAATATAATTAATCTGTAGTGTCAGAATAGCAAAAATAAGGATAAACTTTGAATTTGACCTAGATTTTGACCTAGGGATTTTGGTGTCCAAATTTTGAAGTTAGGTAGCCTTCGAGGTTCCCTTCTTTCATAGGCTTTTATTATTTTAAGCTGTACTTAGTCTATATCTCGTATTTTACACTTCAAAAAAATCTTTTTTCCCATTGACATAACATGGGGCACCAAATTTAGCGATTTTTGAGCTTTCAAAATGTCATAACTTCCGAACTGGAAGTCGGATCGAAATTTGGTTTGCAGATTCGGATTCCTGAGAAAAATTCTATACTTAGTTCATAACTCACAAGTTAAATTTGGAGAATTTTTTATTTTGACCTACTTTTCGGACATCATATCTCAAAAGTGGGGCAAAATACTTTCTGACGGCAAAAGGCTAACACTATTAGCGCACTCTTGGCTACATGTATACAAAATTTCGAAGAATATAATTAATCTGTAGTGTCAGAATAGCAAAATTAAGGAAAAACTTTGAATTTGACCTAAGTTTTGACCTAGGCATTTTGGTGTCCAAATTTTGAAGCTAGATGGCTTTTGAGGTCCCATTCTTTTAAAAGCTTTCATTATATTTAGCTGAACTCAGTCTATATTTCGTTTTTTTTCACTTCAAAAAAATCTTTTTTCCCATTGACTTAACATGGGCACCAAATTAGCGATTTTTGAGCTTTCAAAACGCCATAACTTCCGAAGCGGAAGTCCAATCCGAATTTGGTTTTCAGATTCGGAATCCTTTGAAAATATTCTGTAAGACTAATATCCTAGACATTTGATTCAGAGAACTTTTTTTTGGACCTCGTTTTCGGACACTGATATCTCGAAATCGGTTTGAGATATCAAAAAACTAAATCGACCCTAGATTTCCTACTTTTTTATGAGGAACACAATGAAAAAAAACCCGATTGTAAATATTGAAGGACGACCGAGAAAATCGAAAAAAGTGACAAAGTACTGGATTTGACCTAGTTCTTGACCTTTGACCTAGATAAAAATTTGACCCAATTTCCGAGGAACTAGATACTGGACCCAAATTGACCAAATGATTAACTTTACTGAAGACCTTATGGTTATTGAGAAAACTGGTTTAGAAAAAGAATAATAACTAGATTGGTAAATTGAACAAAGTTCAATTTAAGACTCCAGATTGATTTACTTGAGTAAAGAGCTGAGTAAGTAACTGAGTAGGAAGCTGAGTAAGTAGATGATTAAGTAATTGAGTAAGTAGCTGAGTAGGTAGCTGAGTAAGTAGCTGAGTAGGTAGCTGAGTAGGTAGCTGAGTAAGCAGCTGAGCAGGTAGCTGAGTAAGTAGCTGAGTAGGTAGCTGAGTAAGTAGCTGAGTAGGTAGCTAAGTAGGTAGCCGAGTAGGTAAGTAGGTAGGTAAGTAGGAATTTTTGACTGGAAGTCGGATTGAAATTTGGTTTGCAGATTTGGATTCCTGAGAAAATTCTACCCTTAATTCATAACTCATAAGTTAAATTATGAGAACTTTTTATTTTGACCTACTTTACGAACACCATATCTCAAAAGTGGGTCAAAATACTGTTTGACGGCAAAAGGCTCTCACTATTAGCACACTCTTTGCTACCTGTATACAAAATGTTGAAGCAAATCCTAAAAGTGTAGTGCCAGAATCGAAAAAATAAGGAAAAACTATGAATTTGACCTAGATTTTGACCTAGGCATTTTGGTGTCCAAATATTGAAACTAGGTAGCTTTTGAGGTCCCCTTCTTTTATCAGAATTCATTATCTTAAGCTGTACTCAATCTATATCTCGTATTTTACACTTCAAAAAAATCTTTTTTCCTTGACTTTCAATCAGGATAACATCAGATCGATTTTTCTCGAAATTTCAAAACGCCATTACTTTCAAACGGGAAGTCGGATCGAAATTTGGTTTGCAGATTCGGATTCCTGAGAAAATTCTACCCCTAATTCATAACTCATACGTTAAATTTGGCGAATTTTTATTTTGACCTACTTTTTGGACACGCCATAACTTCGAAACCGGAAGTCGGATCGAAATTTGGTTTGCAGATTCGGATTTCTCGGAAAATTCTACTCTTAATTCATAACTCAAACATCAAATTTGGAGAACTTTTTATTTTGACCTACATTTCGGACACCATATCTCAAAAGTGGGTCAAAATACTTTCTGACGGCAAAAGGCTAACGCTACTAGCACACTCTTGGCTACATGTATACACAATTTCGAAGAATAGTGTAGTGTCAGAATCGAAAAATAAGGAAAACCTATGAATTTGACCTAGATTTTGACCTAGGCATTTTGGTGTCCAAATTTTGAAGCTAGATGGCTTTTGAGGTCCCCTTCTTTTAAAGGCTTTGATTATGTGAAGCTGAACTTAGTCTATATTCCGTATTTTTCACTTCAAAAAAATCTTTTTTCCCATTGACTTAACATGGGCACCAAATTTAGCGATTTTTGAGTTTTCAAAATGCCATAACTTCCGAACCGGAAGTCGGATCGAAATTTGGTTTGCAGATTCAGATTCCTGAGAAAATTTTACACTTATTTCATAGCTCATATGTTAAATTTGGTTAACTTTTTAGTTTGACCTACTTTCCGGACGCCATATCTCAAAATCAGTAAGAGTAATCAAAAAACGGATGGCACACTCTCGATTTGTTTTTTTCTAAGCTACATGTTGAGAAAAAGATGAAGGAGTTACCACAAGTAACAACGAAGATAATTGACAGAATGTTGATTGACCTAAATTTGACCTAGTTCTTGACCTTTGACCTAGATAAAAATTTGACCTAATTTCCCAGAAACTAGGTTGATGGGCTATGTTAGCCATGTAAGTAGGTTAAAGTAAGTTCTTCTAGTTGCTGAGAAAAAGTGTTCGGAAAGAAAGAAAGAAAGAAAGAAAGAATGAATAACTAGATTTGTAAATTGAACAAAGTTCAATTTAAGACTCCAGATTGATTTACTTGAGTAAAGAGCTGAGTAAGTAACTGAGTAGGAAGCTGAGTAAGTAGATGATTAAGTAATTGAGTAAGTAGCTGAGTAGGTAGCTGAGTAAGCAGCTGAGCAGGTAGCTGAGTAAGTAGCTGAGTAGGTAGCGGAGTAAGTAGCTGAGTAGGTAGCTGAGTAGGTAGCTAAGTAGGTAGCCGAGTAGGTAAGTAGGTAGGTAAGTAGGAATTTTTGACCGGAAGTCAGATTGAAATTTGGTTTGCAGATTTGGATTCCTGAGAAAATTCTACCCTTAATTCATAACTCATTTTATTTTGACCTACTTTACGGACACCATATCTCAAAAGTGGGTCAAAATACTCTCTGACGGCAAAAGGCTAACACTATAAGCACACTGTTTGCTACCTGTTACAAAATTTTGAAGCAAATCCTAAAAGTGTAGTGCCAGAATCGCAAAAATAAGGAAAAACTATGAATTTGACCTAGATTTTGACCTAGGCATTTTGGTGTCCAAATATTGAAACTAGGTAGCTTTTGAGGTCCCCTTCTTTTATAGGAATTCATTATTTTAAGCTGTACTCAGTCTATATCTCGTATTTAACACTTCAAAAAAATATTTTTTCCTTGACTTTCTATCAGGATACCATCAGATCGATTTTTCTCGAAATTTCAAAACGCCATAACTTTCAAACCGGAAGTCGGATCGAAATTTGATTTAAAGATTCGGATTCCTGACAAAATTCTACCCCTTATTCATAACTCATACGTTAAATTTGGCGAATTTTTGGACACGCCATAACTTTGGAACCGGAAGTCGGATCGAAATTTGGTTTGCAGATTCGGATTCCTGAGAAAATTCTACTCTTAATTCATAACTCATATGTAAAATTTGGAGAATTTTTTATTTTGACCTACTTTTCGGACACCATATCTCAAAAGTGGGTCAAAATACTCTTTGACGGCAAAAGGCTTACACTATTAGCCCACTCTTTGCTACCTGTATACAAAATTTTGAAGCAAATCCTAAAAGTGTAGTGCCAAAATCGCAAAAATAAGGAAAAACTATGAATTTGACCTAGATTTTGACCTAGGCATTTTGGTGTCCAAATATTGAAACTAGGTAGATTTTGAGGTCCCCTTCTTTTATAGGAATTCATTATCTTAAGCTGTACTCAATCTATATCTCGTATTTTACACTTCAAAAAAATCTTTTTTCCTTGACTTTCTATCAGGATATCAACAGATCGATTTTTCTCAAAATTTTCAAAACGCCATAACTTTCGAACCGGATGTCGGATCGGAATTTGGTTTGCAGATTTAGATTCCTGAGAAAATTCTACACTTATTTCATAGCTCATATGTTAAATTTGGTTAAATTTTTAGTTTGACCTACATTTCGGACACCATATCTCAAAAGTGGGTCAAAATACTTCCTGACGGCAAAAGGCTATCACTATAAGCACACTCTTTGCTACCTGTATACAAAATTTTGAAGCAAATTATTTAAGTGTAGTGTCAGAATCGTAAAAATAAGAAAATGCTATAAATTTGACCTAGATTTTGACCTAGGCATTTTGCTGTCCAAATTTTAAAGCTAGATAGCCTTCGAGGTCCCCTTCTTTTATAGGCTTTCATTATGTTAAGCTGTACTCAGTCTATATCTCGTATTTTACACTTCGAAGAAGTCTTTTTCCCCATTGACTTAACATGGGGCACCAAATTTAGCGATTTTGAGATTTCAAAATGCGATAACTTCTGAACCGGTAGTCGGATCGAAATTTTGTTTGCAGATTCGGATTCCTGAGATAATTCTACACTTATTTGATAATTCACACGTTGAATTTGGAGAACTTTTTATGTTCTGACCTACTTTTCGGACGTCATTTCTCAAAATCGGTAAGAGTAATCAAAAAACGATTTGCCTTACGGAATTAGCTTTTTTTCTAAGGAACATGATGAAAAAAACCCGGAGCAAAAATACCGAAGGACGACTGAGAAAACTTGTAAAATAGTGAAAACCCACGATTTGACCTAGTTCTTGACCTTTGACGTAGATAAACATTTGACCTAATTTCCCAGAAACTAGGTTTCATTACCTAGTTGACTATGTTAGCAGATTTAAGTAAGTTCTTCTAGTTGCTGAGAAAAAGTGTTCGGAAAGAAAGAAAGAAAGAAAGAATAACTAGACTTGGGAAATTGAACGAAGTTCAATTTCAGACTCCAGATCCAGACTTTTTTAAGCCCAGTCATCTAAAATAAGCCGAGTCATCCAGAATAAGCTGAGTCATCCGGAATAAGATGGATGGATAAAACAGGAAGGTAGGATAGGTTAGAATGGGAAGGAACGATAGGATAGAATAAGAAAGAAGGATAGAATAGAACAGAATAGGAAGAAAGGATATGATAGGAGAGGATAGGAAGGATAGGAAGGAAAGGATACGAAGGAAGGATAGGATAGGATCAGAAAGGGAGGATGGATGAATTTTTCAATATTTTCTTCTCTACTCTTGACTTTCTATCAGGATACCATCAGATCGATTTTCCGAAATTTCAAAACGCCATAACTTCCGAACCGGAAGTCGGATCTAAATTTGATTTAAAGATTCGGATTCCTGACAAAATTCTACCCCTAATTCATAACTCATACATTAAATTTGGCGATTTTTTATTTTGACCTACTTTTTGGACACGCCATAACTTCGGAACCGGAAGTCGGATCGAAATTTGATTTGCAGATTCGGATTTCTGAGAAGATTCTATTCTTAATTCATAACTCAAACGTTAAATTTGGAGAAATTTTTATTTTGACCTACTTTTCGGACACCATATCTCAAAAGTGGGTCAAAATTCTTTCTGACGGCAAAGAGCTAACGCTATTAGCACACTCTTGGCTACATGTATACACAATTTCGAAGAATATAATTAAAGTGTAGTGTCAGAATCGCAAAAATAAGAAAAAACTTTGAATTTGACCTAGATTTTGACCTAGGCATTTTGGTGTCCAAATTTTAAAGCTAGATGGCTTTTGAGGTCCCATTCTTTTAAAAGCTTTCATTATATTTAGCTGAACTTAGTCAATATTTCGTATTTTTCACTTCAAAAAAATCTTTTTTCCCATTGACTTAACATGAGCTCAAAATTTAGCGATTTTTGAGCTTTCAAAACGCCATAACTTCAGAACCGGAAGTCTGATCTAAATTTCGTTTTCAGATTCGGAATCCTGAGAAAATTTCCTATAAGACTAATATCCTGGACATTTGATTCGGAGAACTTTTTTTTGGACCTCGTTTTCGGACACTGATATCTCGAAATCGGTTTGAGATATCAAAAAACTAAATCGACCCTAGGTTTCCTACTTTTTTATAAGGAACACAATGAAAAAAACCTGGATCGAAAATATTGAAGGACAACCGAGAAAATCGAAAAAAGTGACAAAGTACTGGATTTGACCTAGTTCTTGACCTTTGACCTAGATAAAAATTTGACCCAATTTCCCACCAACTAGATACTGAACCTTAATGAACTGTATTATGGTCCTTACTGGATACCTAATAGTTATTGAAAAAACTCCCAAAGAATAATAATAATAATAATAAAAAGAATACTGGCAAAAACAATAGACTCCAGATTTTCAATCTGGAGTCTAATAATAGGAAAACTGGCAAAAGCAATAGACTCCAGATTTTCATCTGGAGTCTAATAATAAGAAGAAGAAAACTGACGAAAACAATAGACTCCAGATTTTCAATCTGGAGTCTAATAATGAATCTTGCTTTGTAAAGTAAAAATTTATGAATGTAACTACATTAAGGTTTTTAGTTTGACAATAATGTTACTTGTAACCTAGTCAAACGTTATTATTGTATTATTGTATGTATAGTATATATTTGAAATAAATGATTATTAAAAAAAAAAAAAATGTTACAATAACACAACTCTCTTCAATATAAAAAGGATTACATTTTTCTTTTGCCTAGTTCCAAAGATATAGACGTTTGAATTTTGGAATAAAAACATCAATTTGGCTGCCATTATAAATGCCTATCAATGTGGCTTTACTAAAGTGTCCTTTTCTCAAAAAAGCCCACTATGGAATTTGTAATTAATAATCAAACAGGCACATTTCAGAATTTTTTTACTTTTAATATATTTAGCCATTAAAAAATAAAAAAATATATTGTGCCCCATGTTAGTTTATCTTCAACTAAATGGCTAAATATATTAAAATTAAGAACAACAACATATTAACCATACAAATCTACAATATTAGAAAATTCCATAAGGGACTTTTTGAAAAAAGGACACCTTAGAAAAGCCATATTGATAGCGGTTTATAATGGCAATCAATGGGTATTTTCAAAAATTCAAAGGCAAATATCTTTGGAACTAGGTAAAAAAAAACTCTAACCCTTCTTATTTTGAAGATAATCATGTTATTGTAACATACTGAGAGAATGGGTATTATTACTCTAAACTGTTCTGCGTGGGGTCTTTTGTAGATTGATAAATTAACATGGGGCTCAACATAGGTTTTTATAGTTTTTAACAGCTAAATATATCAAAAATAAGAAAATTTTAGAAATGCACCTGCTTGATTTTTTTAAAATCAATACATTAACTATAGAAATCTGCAATATTAGAAAATTCCTCAGTGGATTTTTTGAGAAAAGGACACTTTAGTAAAGCCATATTGATAGCCGTTTATATTATGGCAGCCAATGAGAATTTTCAAAAATTCAAAGGCAAATATCTTTAAAACTAAGTAAAAGAAAAAAACTTTAACCATTCTTAATTTGAAGATAATCATGTTATTGTAACATACTAGGAGAACGGGCATTATTACTCTTAAAGTTTTCTGCAGGGGGTCTATTGACGATAGATAAATTAACATGGGCTCAATATAGGTTTTTATAGTTTTTAACAGTTAAATATATCAAAAATAAGAAAGTTTTGAAATGTACCTGTTTGATTCTTTTAAAATCAATATATTAACTATAGAAATCTGCAATATTAGAAAATTTCACAGTGGACTTTTCGAGAAAAGTACACTTTAGCAAAGCCACATTGATAGCCGTTTGTAATGGCAGCCAATGGGAAATTTCCAAAATCCAAACGTCAATATCTTTGGAATTAGGTAAAAGGAAAAAATTAACCCCTCTTATTTTGAAGATAATCATGTTATTGTAACATGCTCGGAGAATGAGCATTATTACTCTAAAATTGTCTACATGGGGTCTTTTGAAGATTGATAAATTAACATGGGGCTCAATATAGGTTTTTACAGTTTTTAACGGCTAAAATATATCAAAAATAAGACATTTTTAGAAATGTACCTGTTTGATTTTTTTTAAATCAATATATCAACTATAGAAATCTGCAATATTAGAAAATTTCACAGTGGACCTTTTTGAGAAAAGGACACTTTAGCAAAGCCATAGTAATAGCCGTTTATAATGGAAGCCAATGGGGAATTTCCAAAATTCAAACATCAATATCTTTGGAATTAGGTAAAAGAAAAAAATTAACCCCTCTTATATTGAAGATAATCATGTTATTGTAACATACTAGGAGAATGAGCATTATTACTCTAAAACTGTTCTGCAGGGGGTCTTTTGAAGATTGATAAATTAACATGGGGTTCAATATAGGTTTTTATAGTTTTTAACGACTAAATATATCAAAAATAAGAAATTTTTAGCAACGTACCTGTTTGATTTTTTTTAAATCAATATATCAGATATAGAAATCTGCAATATTAGAAAATTTCACAGTGGACGTTTTGAGAAAAGGACACTTTAGCAAAGCCATATTGATAGCCAATTATAATGGCAGCCAATGGGGAATTTCCAAAATTCAAACGTTAATATCTTTGGAATTAGGTAAAAGAAAAAAATTAACCCCTCTTATTTTGAATATAATCATGTTACTCTAACATACTAGGAGAATGAGCATTATTACTCTAAAACTGTTCTGCAGGGGGTCTTTTGAAGATTGATAAATTAACATGGGGCTCAATATAGGTTTTTATCATTTTTAACGGCTAAATATATCAAAAATAAGAAATTTTTAGAAATGTACCTGTTTGATTTTTTTAAAATCAATATATCAACTATAGAAATCTGCAATATTAGAAAATTTCACAGTGGACTTTTTGAGAAAAGGACACTTTACTTACTACAAGCACGACATCTATGAATGCACTGTTAAATTTGGCATACAATCACAGCCGTAAGTGGCGATATGATATCCATCCTGATAAATGTAATGTGATGATTTTCGGAAATAATCACCACGCTGTACAGCCTACGTTCAAAATTGGCGACAAGCAGGTGACTATTGTGCAAAATCAAACCCATGTAGGTATACCCTTATCAACTAGTGGAAGCGTTTCCGAATATGTTGAGAAGGCTGTTACGTCTGGTAAAAGGAAATATTTCTCTCTACTTGGTCTAGGGAGTACTTGTGGTGGACTCAATCCTCTAACGGCATCACGCCTTTATTGGACGCTGTCTATCCCTACAATGCTATACGGTAGTTCAATCATTTCTTATTCGAATAATGATGTTGAATTAATCCAAACAGCCCATAGGCAGATTGGAAAACGCATTCAATGTCTTCCTAAATTTGCTGATAATGTATTTTCAACTGATCCACTGGGCTGGATGGACATCGAGTATAAAATCGCCTTAGATAAATTAATGTTCTTCCTTATGTTGATAACACTACCAGTAAAAAATATTTACAAGCAGGTCTTTCTTTATCGAGCTACGGAATTCCAATATAATGGTCACGGTGGTGCTGCGTCACCACTTGATACAATATGGAATGTTTTAAGCAGATTTAATCTTTTAGATGCTGCAACTTATATGATAAACACAGGTGTCTACCCATCAAAGGGAATATGGCGTAAATTAGTTTTAGGTAGGCTACGTCAAAGCCAAAATGCAACGTTTATGATTAAATGTGCTATAAAAAGTGCAACACATTTGTATGTAAGTGTAAAATGCTCTGCTCAGCCACTTAAATGGTGGGCACTCAGTTTCAAATACCCTAGTGATTTAAAATATTGTAAATTAATGGTCAATTTGCTTATGAACCAAACACTCAATGGAAATAAAAAATGGGGTGACAGAAAATGTAATATATGTGATACTGGCGAAATAGAAACATTGGATCACTTTTTACGTTTCTGCAATTCCATAGATGCGGAAAGAGTTGCACTTCTCAATTTATTTAGAATTGGTAATGATGACATTATATTTCAAACTTTCAAATCAGACAATGATGAAGCAATGATTTTAAAAGCCAAAGCTGTATTTCTAATGTATGCAAAGCGTAACATGCTTATGCAAATGTGATTTTATTGTTAATGCAAAACAAAAATTGTAAATGTACTCACAATATACACTTGTGGTAATAAAGGATACAATACAATACAATTTAGCAAACCCATATTGATAGCCGTTTATAATGGTCAAAAAATTGTGCTTTATATATAGCAAGTGCAATTCAAGGGTTTTATTGTCATAACTGACTGCACTAGTAGCTTTATGAATAATTTCAGGTGTACTTTGTTGTAAAAGCCTGTTATTGTTAATGTGATAATTATAGTTATATGTGATAGTTTTGTAAAAAGAAATCAGCAAAAACTCATAATCACTTTTTTATTGTCGGCCATTTGGATTTTTCCGTCCTAAAATCTTGTCTGTAACGTCTTGTCTGTAACGTCTTGTCTACGCGTTTTCAGTTGAACCGCTTGGTAGATCAATTTAAAATTTTCAGGGATGATTCTTAGTATGAAAATCTAGATCTGATTAGTTTTTTGGCATTCTGGGTAAATGTCAAGGCAGCCATTTTGGATTTTCCGTCCTAAAATCTTTTCTGTAAAGTCTTGTCTACGCATTTCCAAGTGAACTGTTTAGTATATCAATTTCAAATTTTCAGGGATGATTCTTAGTATGAAAATCTAGATCTGATTAGTTTTTTGGCATTCTGGATAAATGTCAAGGCAGCCATTTTGGATTTTCCGTCTTAAAATCTTGCCTGTAAAGTCTTGTCTACGCGTTTTAAGGTGAACCCTTTGGTAGATCAATTCCAAATTTTCAGGGATGATTCTTAGTATGAAAATCTACATCTGATTAGTTTTTTTGCATTCTGGGTAAATGTTAAGGCAGCCATTTTGGATTTTCTGTCCTAAAATCTTGTCTGTAAAGTCTTGTCTACCCGTTTTCAGGTGAACCGTTTGGTAGATCAATTTCATATTTTCAGGGATGATTCTTAGTATGAAAATCTAGAAACAGATTAGTTTTTTGACATTCTGGGTAAATGTCAAGGCAGCCATTTTGGATTTTCCATCCTGAAATCTTGTCTGTAAAGTCTTGTTTACATGTTTTCTGGTTAACTGTGTGACAGATCAATTTCAAATTTTCAGGGGTGGATCTTAGTATGGAAATCTAGAACTGACTAAATTTTTGGCATTCTGGGTAAATTTTAAGGTGGCCATTTTGGATTTTCCGTCCTCAAATTGTCTTGGTAAAGTCTTGTCTACTCATTTTCAGGATAACCACTTGACGGGATCACCCATTGGTGGGGACATTTTGTACACATTTGTGTTCTTGTTTTCATATTTAATATGTGAATACTCATAAGCATGGCACACTATCTTATGACACTTTGGCAAGTAGGTGGCCATTTTGAAAAATGGCTTCTCACTTAATATGTGTTATTTTGCGTTTTTAACTCGAAAAGTAGTGGACCGATTTTTTCACATTAAATTATTTTGATATGTTAATACTCATAAGCATGGTGCATTGGCTAGGTGGCCATTTTGAAAAGTGGCCTCTTTTTAAAGTGTGTTATTTTACTGTTTTTTTACTTGAAAAGTAGTGGAACAATTTTGTGCTTTAATAACTATCAAAATCTAGACTCTCTTACAAAAGACTTTACCAGCTTTTTGCTCAGAATTTTTTAGGAAACATATTCCCAACAAGTTGAAATGCATTAAGGAAAATGACAGACCCTGGTTTAATAGCAAACTTTCCCATGAATTAGGCAAGAAAGCTAAACTTTATAAAAGATTTCAACATCGGAACACTGACCAAAATTACAATGCATACAAGACCCAGTCAAATTCATGTAAAACCTATTAGGTAGGTAGAGATTAAAAGGTGGATTGGATCAAGTGGATTGGATTCATGTAAAGGGTGGATTGGATCCGAAATCTTCAAAATATGGAATTTCTTTAAGTTTTTTCTGTAGATCTCCCTCTAAGCAATTTCCCTCAGTATTTTGTGATCACTTGGGTCCCTTTGAGGAATCAGAACAAAGCAACAACAAATATATAATCCAATTAGTTGATAGATACTCTTTAAGTATTTAACTGCTTTCCATTGTAAATCAACTTTTGAAAGACATAATAAACATTTCCCCTGGTTTGTTTGGACTGAAAACAGATGATATGGATCTTCAAACCAGTCTGCCTTATGATTCATAAATGTCTCAAATTACACTTGGAATGAATAAGAAAGCGGGTGCCAGTTCACCCTTCTAGCCAACCCAAGCAAAGTAATATTACATCTATTATTTGACATTGTCGACGTGAGGAGAGCACCAATCTTAGAGGGAGATCAATAGAATTTTCTAAGGAAAATCCATGTTTCAAAGATTCCCGATCCAATCTACCTTTTACATGAATCCAATTCACTTGATCCAATCCACCTTTTAATCTTTACCATTAGGTTACATTCAAATGGACAAAAATGGTCTAATCAGAACACTTTTATTTGGTCATCCTGATCTTTCAACTGAACAGAACATAATGATTTTCAAACTAGTTACAAATTTTTTATCAGACAATTCCTTTTAAGGCTCAAGATGGCCTCCTCCTTATGTTCCAACAGATCACCTTGCCCCAGCACCATTACCCAGCAAATAACAGCAAACCCCTTTGTCAGAAAAATATTTTTTTACACATAGTTCACATGTTCTTTTTATATTTAAAGTGAACCTATAATGCTATCCTTTCATAGCGATTGGTCACTCTTATCAGCAACTATTTGTACTTGTCTATTATATAATGAAATAAAACAGATTGCAAAAAAATTTTGTGCTCAAAAGTTCGATGGGATTTGCTACACCTCGGCATTGCTGTTATCTTGCAAGTTTGTGCTTTTTCTTGAGTTACCGTTTGTGTTTATTTTCCTTGAACCCTTGCATGCTTTAGCTTTTTGTAGGACACAAAACAAAGAATCTACTTCTTATGGCCCTACTTATTTAGTCGGCTTTAGATTTATAACTATACAAATCCAAATGGAATCAAAATTGATAAAATCAAAAGACGGTACTCTTTTAAACTAATATATAAAATTTAATTTGACCTCGTGAAAATATGAACGATGCGCCACTGTTATAATATGATGGGAAAAGCTCAAATATTTTTACTGACTCTTCAATGGAGGAGGTAAGAAACGTTCACATTCGAAATTATGTGATTGAATACAACAAATATCTTTAACTCTCTAGGGACAGATTCTTACACATAGTAATATTTCAAGCAACTTCATATGGACTGAGAAATTGAAGGGTTTTTTTAAAAATATATTCCCAAAATTCTTGACACCCAGTATTCAAGATGGCTACTAAAGGAGTGGTATCGATATGGAGAACTTTTTGAACACACGTTTCTCTTAAACCAGTCATAAAAAAATCTAAAAAGTAACAATATAATTTGAAAAATATATATATACTTTCATCTATATTGCTTTAGAAAACACATCAAACACTTGTTTTGTTCTTGGTATCATGTTTCCAGAGTGAAATGAAACATCTTTCCAAACCTCATTGGAACAAAACGACATAAACACAACATGTTTAGGTCTCTCAATATTGTAATTGTACAAAAGAAATTTTGGTTGATTTTAAAAAAGTATCTTGTTAATGAAATAAAAGGTTTTTCTTGATTTTTATCTATTTTGGGGGGATTTTGTTTTAATTTTTTGAATACTTTTTTAAAATCAACCAAAAATTCCTTTGTATAACTATGATATTGCAGGGAGGTCTAAAAACATGTTGTATATGCTATTTTGTTCCAACAAGGTTCGGAAAGACATTTTATTTCATTCTCAAGAATTGGTAGAAAGGAGCAAAAACAATTGCACTAAAAAAACAAAAAAAGTTAACAAAAACAGTTATATAAAATATTTATAAATAAATTTTGCATTAAATTGTTGTCAGACATTACATAAAATACCTTGTTTTTTACAGAATGTTTTCAATGATTGGTTTAAGAGAAAAACATTGTTGAATTCAGTTCTCCATATCGATACCAATCCTTTCAAAGTGGCCACCATTTAGCTGAATTTCAAAATGGCCACGATTTTTTTGTGAAAAATGTAATCCTTGATAACTCAAATGACTTGCAGTATATGGATTTGGTTCTCTATATACTGCTGCCTAGAGTTAAAGGAGCTCTGTTTCACCTATTTTATATTTGTAGCATCAAGCAAAAGCATTAGAGTACGAAGTAATATTCTAAAAACATTTCCAAATCTGAATGTCATAATTAATCCCTGAATTATCAACTAATGGACCTATCAGATACATTCGTATATTTTTTTTTTACCAAGGTTTGCAAGAGTTCTGAAACTGTCTAATGACCCTAGCCCTGGCTTCAACATAGAACAGCTAGCAAAGGAAGGCGAGAAGTACCTAGAACTACCATATGTTGTCAAAGGAATGGATGTCTCCTTCTCAGGCTTATTGTCTTTCATAGAAGTAAGAATTATATTTTGGTCACTCTTTTGAGAAATTCAGATTAAAAAAACAGGAAGATGTTTGTGAATATACATCTACATGTACATGTATGTCTCTCAGTTGCTGTCCTATAGACAGCTGCACTACTTCAATTAGTTAATAAGAAATAATTGATAAACATAAGATAAAAAATAAAATGAAGTGAAGTAATTGAGATCTTGTCAAAGTTAAGCTATACTCAAATCTTTGGTATTTTATGTAAATTTATGAGTAAATTGCAAATATCCTTGTTCTGATGGATGGTGCAGAAAATCTTAATGTGTCAAAATTCAAATGTGAGAATCAGCATTAATTTATTTTGGGGTCTCAAAATAACTACTAACTTGGGTCATTTCATTTTAAAATAATGATGCTTTACAGCTTTATATTGGACATTTTTGGGTTAAATACATGTTTATTGTTTATTCAAAATGTCAGCTGAAATCAAAATGTCTGCAATTTTTCTAAAGAGCTAACACAATGAATATAACATGCCCAGTTTGAGTTATATGTCTTACTTGGAGGTGTTTTTTGCCAAAAGTAGAAACCTTTGCTGCCTTATTTCTATCATGAAAATGATGAGTGATTTGTTTGTTGACATTTATTATTCGCTCCTTGTGGTTGCCTTGTTTCTCGTAAAAGATTGATTTAAAAAATTAATCATAAAACAATCCTTTTACACTTACCTACTTGCAATTTAATGATATTGTTTTTTTTATTTTAGATAAGTTTACTATTAGTGCAGTCAGTTAGGTTTTTAATTGCACATGCTATATATAAAGCACCATTTTTTGACAGAAGTATCATTAATACATATATTTTTGATATCTAACGAAGTGGTGGTAAAAAGTGACCCCAGTTGATAATAGCAGGCCTCGACAATTTTGCACTTTTACATAGAGCTCCATGTTAATTTAGCAATCTTCATAAGACCCCCTGCAGAACAGTTAAAGAGAAATAAAGCCAATATTCCTAGTATGGTACAATAACTTGATTATCTTCAAAATAAGAAGGGTTGTTTTTTTTCTTTTACCTAGTTCCAAAGATATAGGAGTTTGAATTTTTGAAAATCCCCATTGGCTGCCATTATAAACCGCTATCAATATAGCTTTATTAAAGTCTCCATTTCTAGAAAAATCCACTATGAAATTTTCTAGTATTGTAGATTTCTATAGTTAATATATTGACTTAAAAGAAATTAAACAGGCACATTTCTAAAAATTTCTTATTTTTAATACATTTAGCCGTGAAGTTGTATAAAAAACCTATATTCAGCCCCATGTTAATTTATCAATCTTCAAAAGACCCCCTGCAGAACAGTTCTAATGTAATAAAGCCCACATTCCTAGCATCTTACAATAACATGATTATCTTCAAAATAAGAAGGGTTGTCTTTTTTCTTTTGCCTAGTTCCAAAGATATTGGCATTTGAATTTTGGAAAATCCCCATTGGGTGCCATTATAAACTGCTATCAATATAGCTTTATTAAAGTGTCCTTTTCTCAATAAGTCCACTATGAAATTTTCTAATATTGTAGATTTCTATAGTTAATATATTGACTTAAAAAAATTCAAACAGGCACATTTCTAAAAATTTCTTACTTTTAATATATTTAGCCGTGATGTTGTATAAAAAACCTATATTGAGCCCCATATTAATTTATCAATCTTCAAAAGACCCCCTGCAGAACAGTTCTAATGTAATAAAGCCTACATTCCTAGCATCTTACAATAACATGATTATCTTCAAAATAAGAAGGGTTGTTTTTTTTCTTTTGCCTAGTTCCAAAGATATTGGCATTTGAATTTTGGAAAATCCCCATTGGCTGCCATTATAAACTGCTATCAATATAGCTTTATTAAAGTGTCCTTTTCTCAAAAAGTCCACTATGAAATTTTCTAATATTGTAGATTTCTGTAGTTAATATATTGACTTAAAAAAATTCAAACAGGCACATTTCTAAAAATTTCTTATTTTTAATATATGTAGCCGTTAAGTTGTATAAAAACCCTATATTGAGCCCTATGTTAATTTATCAATCTTCAAAAGTCCCCCTGCAGAACAGTTCTAAAGTAATAAAGCCCATATTCCTAGCATCTTACAATAACATGATTATCTTCAAAATGAGAAGGGTTGTTTTTTTTCTTTTGCCTACTTCCAAAGATATTGGCATTTGAATTTTGGAAAATCCCCATTGGCTGCCATTATAAACTGCTATCAATATAGCTTTATTAAAGTGTACTTTTCTCAAAAAGTCCACCATGAAATTTTCTAATATTGTAGATTTCTATAGTTAATATATTGACTCAAAAAAATTCAAACAGGCACATTTCTAAAAATTTCTTATTTTTAATATATGTAGCCGTTAAGTTGTATAAAAACCCTATATTGAGCCCTAAGTTAATTTAACAATCTTCATGAAACCCCCTGCAGAACAGGTCTAGGCCCATATTCCAAGTATCTTACAATAACATGATTATCTTCAAAAATAAGAAGGGTTGTTTTATTTTATTTTGACTAGTTCCATATATAGGAGTTTGAATTTTGGAGAATCCCCATTGGCTGCCATTATAAACCGCTATCAATATAGCTTTATTAAAGTGTTCTTTTCTCAAAAAATCTACAATGAAATTTTCTAATATTGTAGATTTCTATAGTTGATATATTGACTTAAAAGAAATCAAACAGGCACATTTCTAAAAAATTCTTATTTTTAATATATTTAGTCGTTAAGTTGTACAAAAAACTATATTGAGCCCCATGTTAACTTTTTCGATCTATAAAACAGAACAGTTCTAGAGTAATAAACCCCATATTCCTAGTATCTTACAATCACATGATTACCTTCGAAATAAAAAGGGTTGTTATTTTTCTTTTGCCTAGTTCCAAAGATATTGGCGTTTCAATTTTTGAAAATCAACATGGGGCTCAATATAGGTTTTTTATACAACTTCACGGCTAAATATATTAAAAATAAGAAGTTTTTAGAAATGTGCCTGTTTGATTTATTTTAAGTCAATATACTAACTATAGAAATCTACAATATTAGAAAATTTCATAGTAGACTTTTTGAGAAAAGGACACTTTAATAAAGCCATATTGATAGCAGTTTATAATGGCAGCCAATAGGGATTTTCCAAAATTCAAACGCCAATATCTTTGGAACTAGGCAAAAGAAAAAAAACAACCCTTCTTATTTTGAAGATAATCATGTTATTGTAAGATGCTAGGAATATGGGCTTTATTACTTTAGAACTGTTCTGCAGGGGGTCTTTTGAAGATTGATAAATTAACATAGGGCTCAATATAGGTTTTTTATACAACTTAACAGCTACATATATTAAAAATAAGAAATTTTTAGAAATGTGCCTGTTTGATTTATTTTAAGTCAATATATTAACTATAGAAATCTACAATATTATAAAATTTCATAGTGGACTTTTTGAGAAAAGTACACTTTAATAAAGCTATATTGATAGCAGTTTATAATGGCAGCCAATGGGGATTTTCCAAAATTCAAATGCCAATATCTTTGGAACTAGGCAAAAGAAAAAAAACAACCCTTCCTATTTTGAAGATAATCATATTATTGTAAGATACTAGGAATATGGGCTTTATTACTTTAGAACTGTTCTGCAGGGGGTCTTTTGAAGATTGATGAATTAACATGGAGCTCAATGTAAATGGGCAAGATTTTCGAGGCATGCTATCATCAACTGTGAGGACTTTTCAACACAACTTTGTTAGATATGAAAAATATATGTACCAAAGATACTTTGGTCAAAAAATGGTGCTTTATATATAGCATGTGCAATTCTATGGTTTTATTGACCTAACTGACTGCACTATTAAATAGAAATAATGATAAATAAAAAAGATATAAACTAACCTTTTCTTTCAGGCATAAAACCACTTCTAGATTAAACTTGATGCATTATTTGCTTTTTATTATTTTCTGTGCATGTAATGTAATAATTGCTAAAGCTTTACAAGTGAATGATCCAATCAAAATGATTTTCAATGATTCATACAGAAATATTTACTCATTGGTTAAAATTTTCTTTCTTCAAATTAAAAGTCTTATTGTCTGACATTATGTACACATCGATTTGCAAACACGTCGATTTGCACCTCCAACTGGTTTATTTTGGTGAACACATATTGATATAAGCAAATGAAAAGACTTTTTTAAAAAGATGAATTCTTTCTCTCCCAAACGAAATTTACCTCCCTTTTCATGCGTGTACAATAATGTAAACTTCAACAAAAGATTTATTTACAGAATGATAAAAGGCTATCAAGATTACCTTATTTTATCGGGTTACGAAAAGCTTCCCATATAAAAACAATATGGCGGTTCTAGTCGACGTCGTGTCTACTGGATCAGTCTATTTCTAAGAAATCAATGTTTGGTAAATTCTCTAGTTTATCTACACAATCTGTCAAAGAGTTTACAATCTGTAAACATGAATTATCCAAACAATACATGTGCATGAGCCAGTTTAAATCCTTGGATAATTCCAAACTGCTTTTCTTTATTTCATAAAACCCATGGTTTGTACTGATACTTGTCAATATATCAATATTCCCCATTTAGGATGCACAGTTCTGCATCGATTTTTACCTCTGTTTGCTTATAGTCTTATACAAAGGTTATAGTTTATTTCTATAATGGTGTTTCCAGAAAAACTAAATTGCAAATATATTATCAAGCATATTTTATCATTTTTTATGTGAAAACTTGTTATGGAGACACAAATAGTGGATACGAAAACCAGGTTCGAAAACTGCTGCTAGCATCATAAAAAACTCCAAAAAGTAAGCCAGGTTTTATTTTGACATATTTTTATGGTTGGCATTTGGCGTCTGTAACAAATTATTACAACTTTCAGTTTCAATAACTTAACAAATACTGTTTAGACTGACTTCAATTTTTATCTTACCTAACAAAAGGTACGATATTGCAGTCAGCTTGACGGGCGGGCAGACGGGCGGCGGGCGGCGTCTCACTTTTCAGCTTGTCTACAGGTTTCCAGCCAAACCATTTGAGGGATTCATCTGAAATTTTCAGGGATGTTTCTACATATCAACGTCAAGAACTGATTAGTTTTTGGGCATTCTGGGTAAATCTTAAGGTGACCATTTTGGATTTTCCGTCCTAAAATCTTCACTTTCAAGACTTGTCTACAGGTTTCCAGCCAAACCATTTGAGGGATTCATCTGAAATTTTTAGGGATGTTTCTACATATCAACGTCAAGAACTTATTAGTTTTGGGCATTCTGGGTAAATTTTAAGGTGGCCATTTTGGATTTTCTGTCCTAAAATCTTTACTTTCAAGACTTGTCTACAGGTTTCCAGCCAAACCATTTGAGGGATTCATCTGAAATTTTCAGGGATGTTTCTACATATCAACATCAAGAAGTGATTAGTTTTTGGGCATTCTGGGTAAATCTTAAGGTGGCCATTTTGGATTTTCTGTCCTAAAATCTTCACTTTCAAGACTTGTCTACAGGTTTCAAGCCAAACCATTTGAGGGATTCATCTGAAATTTTCAGGGATGTTTCTACATATCAACATCAAGAACTGATTAGTTTTTGGGCATTCTGGGTAAATTTTAAGGTGGCCATTTTGGATTTTCCGTCCTAAAATCTTCACTTTCAAGACTTGTCTACAGGTTTCCAGCCAAACCATTTGAGGGATTCATTTGAAATTTTCAGGGATGTTTCTGCATATCAATGTCAAGAACTGATTAGTTTTTGGGCATTCTGGGTAAATTTTAAGGTGGCCATTTTGGATTTTCCGTCCTAAAATCTTTACTTTCAAGACTTGTCTACAGGTTTCCAGCCAAACCTTTTGAGGGATTCATCTGAAATTTTCAGGGATGTTTCTACATATCAACGTCAAGAACTGATTAGTTTTTGGGCATTCTGGTTAAATTTTAAGGTGGCCATTTTGGATTTTCTGTCCTAAAATCTTCACTTTCAAGACTTGTCTACAGATTTTCAGCCAAACCATTTGAGGGATTCATCTGAAATTTTCAGGGATGTTTCTACATATCAACGTCAAGAACTGATTGGTTTTTGGGCATTCTGGGTAAATTTTAAGGTGGCCATTTTGGATTTTCCGTCCTAAAATCTTCACTTTCAAGACTTGTCTACAGGTTTCCAGCCTAACCGTTCAAATTTTTACATATGTTACACAGTGATAAGTTCTAGAGCTGATTAACTTTTCTGCGGCCATTTTGCTTTCTTGGTCAACAAGACCACAATGCTGTGTTTTAGGTACGATATTGTTCACGTCTGTGCCTTGTTTCAAAATCATCTACATGTTTCCAGAAGTTCAAATCTGACTTTATATTTAAGATTTGACCTTTAATGACCTTTTCAATGTCAAAAAAGGTCAAAAAGGTATTTTTTCAACTTGCTTCAAATTGACCAATTTTTTTTCAAATCATCTACAAGTTATCAGAAGTTCAAATCTGACTTTAGATTTGACCTTCAATGACCTTCTCAAGTTAAAAAAAGGTCAAAAGGGTCTTTTTTCAACTTGCTTCAAATTGACCAATTCTTTTTTTCAAAAGCATGTACAAGTTATCACAAGTTCAAAGCTGACTTTAGATTTGAGATTTGACCTTCAACAATCTTCGATTTTTCGATTTGACCTTCAATGACCTACTCAAGGTCAAAAAGGTCTTTTTTCAACTTGCTTCAAATTGATCAATTTCTTTTTTCAAAATCATCTACAAGTTATCAGAAGTTCAAATTTGACTATGACATTCTCAAGGTCTAAAAAGATTTGACCTCTTTTTTCAACTTGCTTCAAATTGACCAATCTTTTTTTCAAAATCTTCACAAGTTCTCAACAGTTCAAATCTGACTATAGATTTGACCTTCAATGACATTCTCAAGGTCAAAAAAAGATTTGACCTTCAATGACATTCTCAAGGTCAAAAGGTCTTTTTTCATCTTGCTTCAAATTGACCAATGTTTTTTCAAAATCAACTACAATTTCTCAGAAGTTCAAATCTGAATCAAATCCACCTTCAATGACCTTCTCAGGGTCAAAAGGGTCTTCTTACAACTAATTGCTTCAAATTGACCAATTCATTTTTTCAAAATCATCTACAAGTTCTAAGGAATTCAAATCTGACTAAGATTGAACTCATATTTTGAGCAACAAGGTGGTGACATTTTGTCATGTTAATGCCTTGTCTCTTCTGTTTGCGATCTTAAACTGCATGCGATTTATTGTTATTATCCCATCGAACGAAGTTCGGAGGGATATAGGGAACGCCTCCATCCGCCTGTCCGTCCGTCCGTCCGTCCATCCGTACATTCGGGCAATAACTCAAATACCGTTGGCCTGATTTTGTTCATATTCTGTACACATATACCCTATGGGGGTAGAAGTTCTGCTCGAAAGCCGATTTTCAAAATGGCCGCTCATTTCAAAATGGCGGCCATTTTAGTGGCGATTTTACAGTAATTTAGGTGCAATATGTAAAACTGTAATAGCAATATGTTTTAATGTAAAAAAATTATAAAGGACATTAATAATGCTACAAATGTAGATATTAAAGAAGCACATGGCAGCCATCTTGAAAAATGGCGGCCTTTTCTTGTCATTTTACGATTTTTGCTGTAACTCAAAAAATAGTGGAGCGATTTTGTTCATATTTGGTATGTGAATACTATGAGCATTGCACACTGTCTAAAGACACTTTTGGTAGAAGGCGGCCATTTTGAAAAATGGCCGCCATTTTAACGTATTTTACTATAACTCGAAAACTAGTGGAGCGATTTTGTTCATATTTGGTATGTGAATACTATAAGCATGGCACACTGTCCTATGACATTTTTGGTAGAAGGCGGCCATTTTGAAAAGAATTTTGAAAAATGGCCGGCATTTTAACCTATTTCACTATAACTCGAAAAGAAGTGTAGCGATTTTGTTCATACTTGGTATGTGAATACTATAAGCATGGCACACTGTCTATTTCTAATGACGCTTTTGGTAGAAGGTGGCCATTTTGAAAAATGGCCGCCATTTTAACGTATTTTACTATAACTCGAAAAGTAGTGGAGCGATTTTGTTCATATTTGATATGTGAATACTTTAAGCATGGCACATTGTCTAATAAAACTTTGGGGAGTAGTCGGCCATTTTGAAAAATGGCCACCATTTTTATGTGTGTTATTTTACAAGCACGTGTGCGATTTTTCAAAAATTTTAGAGGTGGCTACTTAAAAGCATATTATTTCTTCTGATGGCAACTTGGCTAGTGAGCAACCATTTTGAAAATGATGGCCTTTCTGGTGTATTGTTTTATGATATTTGCGCTTTGTTTGTAAAAATGCCAGCCATTTCTGTTCGATAGGATTCGCTACGCTTTGGCGTTGCCGTTGTTCTGGTTTTATTGTTGGATCTGTCATGTAGTTTATATTTTATATAATATATATAGTCAATATTTGTGAAGAAACTGTGTTTGGAAATTAAAAATTCTAAAAAATTCAGAGAATTTTTTTTCAAAAAAATTCAATATGAATAATTTGCCTATCAACAATCATACAGTGGTGATATATTGCTGTTGTGATATCAGAAAACATCCAGTTGGCAGTGCACACATATATTATACTGTTGTGGATACTGATGTTTGTTTGAGGTTTGCCGATACCGATACCCCCACCACCCAGCTATGAGTCTGTACAGTAATGCTTTCTATACACGTAAGGCTTTCCTTTATAGTCTATTGTTGATTATGTCACCACCCAATAGGTGACACATTGTGATCACCACGGATTTGAAATGACGTTTCCATCTGCCTGTCAGTCTGACTAGGTTTTTGTATAACTCAGTTACCATGGCAATGGATACTAACAGCTTTGAAAAATGGTGCATGAGGTAACAAGAGATAAGACAACAAAAGACATATTGTTAATTAAACACAAACAGAAGATCCTGAAACTTATCACCAATAAAACGTGAAATTGATTTGTCAAAATGAATAGTTATAAATGCCTTAGGATCAATACTACACTATTGGTACATAAACAGGCACAGGTCTTTACACATTGACTTCAACCTGTGTACCTTGTTTATTGTCCTGGGATCTCGTCTTTTGTAGTTTAAGGTGAGCAACATCAAAAATGAGCGTTCATTTTGCTAAACAATATGCATTACTCTTTAACAGTATATGTAGTTGCTAGTCCACCCAGCAACATCTGATTTTCAAATTGTTGACCCAATTTTCACAAAGAAGCCAATCTTTTTGTTATTTTTAAGTCACCACCACCACTATCACAAGTGGTGACAAATTTCTATAGTCTAAACTTTTTTGTGAAGGGTGTTCAGTGGTTGGTGTTTGGGATATAGTGGTTGGTGTTTGGCATTTAAAGGTTTGCATTTGGCAGTTGATGTCTGCAATAAATGGTAGGTGGTGATATTTGCCATGTTAATACCTTGTTTGATTTGATTTGGGTTGTGCAGAATTGTATGTTATGTAGCTGATGTAAGTTGTAGATGTTTGGGGTTGTACTTGATTGTGTTTTGTTCCTGGTATTTGATTGTTGTGATTGTGATGCTCATTGCTCATATTTCTTACAGAAAAGGTCTGATAAAAAAGAAACCATTTTAACTGCAGTTCAAGGTTACCTAACTTGCAAACACCACAACCTGGGTGTAACATCAGCAATCTAAAGCAATTGGACACAACCAGCTATCAAATTAACATTGCACAATGAAATATAATACTGACTACAATCATATAGAAGCTCAAACAAAATTGAATAATTTCAAGAGTTTTTTAAAAAGGCATTTAATCTTTTATTTGGTTTGTCTAAGGAAATGGTAATGTGATTACCAAACTTTTGGTGGATGAAACTCTTTATATCATAGATTTTATAAGAATAAAGAATATTTTATGTGAAGTATGTTCATCTATTCATGAATATGGTGATTTTTTCTGTGATCATACGGACACCCCGGGGGAACCCCGACTAAGTCAAGTTCTGAACATGTGTGAGCGTCAGTGGAACGGTCATTTAATAGAGTCACATTTACTTATCAATACAGCATTTACATATTTATCCCAACGAACGAAGTTCGGTAGGGATATAGTGAAGCCCTCCGTCCGTCCGTCAGTCCGTCAGTCCGTCAGTCTGTCAGTCCGTCAGTCCGTCCGTCCGTCCGTCCGTCCGTCCGGAAGATAACTCAAATACTAGTGGACGGATTTTCTTCATATTTAGTGGAAAGATGTATATTGATGAATAGTTTTACGCAAAAAAAAATTTTTTCAAGATGGCCGCCGCTTTAAAAATGACGGGACTTTTTCGCAAATATCATAAATTTTTCATTCTAAACCAAAGTAATTAATATTATTGTTTGAAATTTTGGTAGTATATTCGCAACATCTATCTATTTCACATATATTCCGTGTTTCTCATCCTGACCCCCATGGGCCGTATATGGGGGTCAGGAAAACAGAAATTTTCGCTAATTTTTAGATCTTTCTGAAGTAAAGCTTTATTATACTCAAATGAAAGGCAATTAAGAGTAGATTGCAAATATTGTATCTTTTTTCTGATTCGAGCCTCGTAAAATTCAAAATGGCCGTCTAATGTACGATTTCGCAATCATTTTTCGATCCCTTCAAAGTATGGCTATATTATACTCAAATTGAAGGAATTTTGGAGGAGATCACAATTATGCTATTATTTTTCAGATTTGTACCTCAGAAAATTCAAAATGGCTGCTTTGCAGGAATTCGCAATTCTAAAATCTAAATTTTTCAATTTTAACCAAAGTAATGAGTATAATTGATTGGAATTCGGTAATTGATATTTTGTTCGTTGGGATTTGCTACTCCGCGGAGTTGCCATTATCTAGTTTGTTTTCAGGAGAGAGCTGATGGTTTGATCTCAAGTGGGGAATATACACCAGCAGATCTATGTTACTCCCTACAGGAGACTGTCTATGCAATGCTCATTGAAATAACAGGTACTCTAAAATCCATCCTTATGCAATATAATCATTTTGGTTTACCAGGCAGGCCCATAGCCAGGATTTCTCAAGTGGGGTTCTACTTTTTGCTAAATTCCCCCTACCCCTAGTAATGATGTAGGTATTGCCTTTATATGCAGAGGTCAATACTCCTTCCGCTGGGTTGATAAAAACATAATACCCAATGATATGACATGGTGAGATCCCTTTTCTTTTTTACGAAGCCCCTACTAGGGACATATTCTACAAACAATTAAAGCATTGAGTATATAAAATATATAATATAAAGGGGTCTATTCCTCCAAACTGTGTAAAGCTAAGTCCATTGTTCTTTCTCAAACTTACAGAGATTTTGTATTTCTCAAAAAATTGTTTTACACGATTTCAAGAGATTTCTACACCTGCGACCTACTTAGGGACCAAAAATATAATATGACCTACGGGTCGTTTTACTAGTTTTGAACATGGTGTCATCTTGAAAATCTCAACATTCTTGAGAGGCCACGGAATCATGATTTTCTGGACTTGAAATGTATTTATCACTGGGAATCTTATTTTGTCATATTTTTGTCTCCATGATACCAGTGATTATAATCAAATCGTTTGTGGACTAAGAAGTTATGATTTAATGACAATGAAATATTTTCTCAGATTGACAGAATAACGTATAGTTATTTAAAAAATAGCTACTGGACTTTGCATACTTTTTTCACAAATTCCATCCCAGAGTTAGAGCTACTTTGAGGTCAAAATCCGGTGTACCATACATTTTAATGTAACATTAATCATACAGGGTGGTAAAAAATGGAAACCCTTACACCATTTTCCTCATATCTTTGTCATTCTGGAGAGTAACTCCCTGGTATTTTACACATTTGTACGACAAAGATATGAGGAAAATGCAGGGTTTCCATTTTTAACACCTGTATATTGAGCTAACTTTAAGGGCAAATGCTAACATATCTTTAGGAACATATTTTTAAAACGAGCTTTAAGGGGCAAATCCTCGTTCCTAATTCATTGAGATAGACAAAATAGCGTACATTCAAAGATATGTCAAATTATGAAACATGCAATTCCCACACTTTAATACTGAGATCAAAACTTTGAACAAAAGATTTTTACTTTTATTGACTACAAGTATTGACTATAGAGGAGTGTTCATAATGGCCTTATGCACTTAGAGTTATTAACTGAATGGTAGAATATGCAATAGCAAATATTATTGAAGAATTTAATATTTATTTTATCATGACGCACAAAAATACCTATTTATTCGTTCTTTCATTGAATTGAAAACATTCAATGAGTTGAATACATTTTTATTTTTGCTTTATTTCATATTCAATCACAATTGAGTGACTTTAGCATTACTTTTTGCTCTTGTCATGGATGAACGTTATACTCAGAAATTGCCTTGTTTGCAGATCAAATGTAGTGATAAAGACTTTATTAAGCTCTGATTGGGGCTCCTTTGGGGATTTTACAATATTGTTTATCTTGGTTCATTTTAGCGATCTTTACCGTAAGCTCGCTGTACACTTCTGAAATGACTACTAGAGAATTTTGGGAAATTTTGACCAGGGGTATGCATGAACGAACCCCCGGTTGCTACAGGCATGCCTCTTGTTATGCCACAACCAAGAAGTGGTATCATAAACATACTTTGAAAGGTTAATCTGATCTAAAGATAAAATGTATGTTTCAATATATATAGAACAGTGTGGGTCTTAGGATTTTTCTGTCACTTGCCAAGTGGCAATCGACTTGTGTTTTCACACTGGCCAATGAAAAACTTCACTTACCACAGTGTTGCCACTGATGATAAATTATATGTTTACTCACAGATTTCTTGTAAATAAAAATCTTTAAAAAAGAAAGTTATATGTTGATGAAAGTACTAAAATTGACTTTGTTATGTAATTCTCAACAATGGCGAATGTTTTTCATGTTAGACAATGTGGCAAGGCACTTCAATTTTACAATTGACTCTAAATGTTATTGTTTACATCTGCCTTGGGCTAGTGTCGAGTGATTATGACCCACACTAGTAGAGCAAAGTGACCTTGCTTTGTTGTAGGAATTTAATCATGTTACAGCGTAGGACAATGTGTTGTTATGTTACAGTCTTATATTATTTTAAGACAGAATTTGCTATTGTTTTTTTGTTACATGATGTGCTATTGTTTTGTTGCAGAACGTGCCATGGCTCACTGTGGATCAGAAGAAGTCCTGCTTGTAGGTGGGGTAGGATGTAAGTATATATAGGGTATTTTATATGTATGCACCCCCCTCTAAACTCATACATTTACCATTACCACCATATCATGTTATATATCATAATGTTTCTGATGGAAAGTTCCACAAGATTCCAAAGTTTCAGAATACTGGGGTGTCACTGACAAAAGATATATAAAAGATTGGGGGTATGGGTCATTTAGACAGCAATTTCTGCTGATTTTGAAGACAATTTAATGGACAAATTAGTTTCTGTATTGCACATTTACAGCTATTCTCACCATGGCAGAGCTCAGTCCACATGTCTGTGGCAGTTATGCACAAATATATATAGACAGGATTCATGCTTATGTGCCTAAAGGGAGGTCAGGGCCCATGGTACCACCTTTATCACTAAAAATGGGTAACAGACAAAGTGAACAGATCACCGGACTGATCCTTACAAAACTGCTTATAAATGACCCTCTACCCACATATTTTGGCTGATTGTATCTTTTTTCAAGGACACCCCTTGATTCTGAAACTTTCAAATCCTATGGAACTATGTAACATAAGGAACAAAATGATGTATAACATGATAGGGTGGCAATGTTGCATGTATGAGTTTAGAAGGGGTGTATACATATGAAACACTCTTTACACTTGAATATAGAACATTGTCAAGCAAGTAACCCCCAATAAGTGTTTTCTTTTATATGTAGTCTAGATGTCATTTTAATAATTTCTGTTAAACCGCAACTACCCACTTGGGTATCTAGCGGCTTGTTTTTATAGTGTATATTATATAAGAATTATGAAATAAATAAAATTGAATTGAAAAAATTGATCTTGGTACTAAATTCATATTGTTAAATTAGAGGTGTAAAATGGATTTTTTCCAATACTTCTATTCAATTCATTGCATGATCAATAGGCAGAGCCAACAACCCCTGTTTAACAAATAAGAAAATATTTATTTCAACTGAAGTACAAACAAAGTCTATTTGCTTGGATTCATAAAATGATGAAGTACTTTTTAGGATATGGACATGATGGTTAATTAAATCAGATTTTTCTGATCACAATAACTTTGGGTCTGAATCAACATTAAAAATTGAGAAAAGTCCCTTATTTTGGGAAATAAGGATTTCATTCACCAAATAAAAAACATCTCCCTGAAACCTTACCTAATACTTTATGAAATAATAACCTTGACATTCAGGTAACAAGCGACTACAAGAGATGATGGGAACCATGGCCAAGGAGCGTAATGCTACACTACATGCCACTGATATGAGGTTCTGTATTGACATTTAGGTAACAAGCGACTACAAGAGATGATGGGGACAATGGCCAAGGAGCGCAATGCTACACTACATGCCACTGATATGAGGTTCTGTATTGACACTTAGGTAACAAGCGACTACAAGAGATGATGGGAACCATGGCCAAGGAGCGTAATGCTACACTACATGCCACTGATATGAGGTTCTGTATTGACATTTAGGTAACAAGCGACTACAAGAGATGATGGGAACCATGGCCAAGGAGCGTAATGCTACACTACATGCCACTGATATGAGGTTCTGTATTGACATTTAGGTAACAAGCGACTACAAGAGATGATGGGAACCATGGCCAAAGAGCGTAATGCTACACTACATGCCACTGATATGAGGTTCTGTATTGACATTTAGGTAACAAGCGACTACAAGAGATGATGGGGACAATGGCCAAGGAGCGTAATGCTACACTACATGCCACTGATATGAGGTTCTGTATTGACATTTAGGTAACAAGCGACTACAAGAGATGATGGGGACAATGGCCAAAGAGCGTAATGCTACACTACATGCCACTGATATGAGGTTCTGTATTGACAATGGTGCCATGATTGCACAGGCTGGTTGGGAGATGTTCAAATCAGGACAGACTACCAAATGGGAGGACACATTTTGTACACAAAGGTAAACATTACTTATGTCTATCACTGTGAGCAAAATCGGAATTTCTCTGATTCGACACATGTTTGTACACACTAGCCTACAGGTTTGCAAACAATGTAAATATCAAAGTTTTGGATACCATCCAGCCTACTTTATATTATTAATTGAATTTTGATATTGTTGAATGATCTTGTCAAAATGAAATTATTCCAGAGCTACTAAATTAATGATGACATTTTGTATTTTTTCACTTACAGATTCCGCACAGATGAAGTAGAAGTTACTTGGCGGTCATGACAAACAAGTTCTGGGACATTTATGATGTGAATAATACTTCTTGATACACTTCAATCATGCACAATGTACGAAAGAATGGTGGACATTGGAATGTACTGTAAGGATTTATACACCTACATGTATAACTCGTAATACAGTCATAGAACAGTAATGTAATGTGAGCCTCATGTGTGCTTGCTTCATCAACCTCATGAATGCTGATCCTCTAGACATAGATTATCCCAGGTGGTATTAGTGTATCTTTCTGTTATGTCGCCACAAGTGGTGACATTGTTATGTTATAGTCTCCAACTTTTTTGTGGATTGGGTTTGGTGTTCAATGATCAGTGTTTGATGTCTGTAAAATGGCAGGTGGTGACATTTTGCATGTTAATGCCTTGTACATCATTGTTACACTATGGAGTATATGTACAAGAAGAGGTCATTCCACCATCTTCCTATGTATGTTCACACAGCTTCTCCTGTCCTATTTACATACTGTAATGATAACAAATGATAACTCAAGATAATAAATACATATTTTATATTATAACTTTATTCCACCTGTTGTTTGTACACTTATATTACAGAAAATATTTACAAGGAATAATTTAAATGGAATTAATTTGATTATTCAATGTGAAGATGAATGCATAAACTGCAAACATGAAATGGTGAACAATGTGTTTTGATATGTTGGTTCACAAGTAATACATGTAGTGTAATGCACAGTCCGAAGACATTACAAGGTTCAGCTCAAAGTATATAATTTATTCTAACCACCTTACTGGCCTGTGCAATAGGCTACATATTCAAATGATGTTACTGTTGTAAGTTGTAATTTTGCTGATGAAAATATGGAAATGACATGTAATATCAGTCATCCATAACCTCACAGAGTTAAGTTCCTACATATACAATTTACATGTACAGGCATTTGAAAAATAAATGACTCGTATCATCCATCTATTGAACTATATACAGGATAATCTGGGATGTGTTCTAAAACTTAAATTAAATAAATTCTACAGAGTTTTTTTTGGAATACAAACACATAAAAGTTAGTTATGCACCCAAAGCCAAATATTAAGTCAATGATTAACCACAAATAAAGTCAAATATTCATTAATTCACCACATAAAGCGCAAATGACGTACCAAATGTACCTACAACATATTACATGCATTTTGACATTGTATTTTGGTGACTAGGGGATTTCTGTTGTTTCTAAATATAAAGTTAATCTATCACTGCACATTTATATTGAATTAAGAGAGCCTGTCTATAAGAATCAGGAAAGGGGTTCACATGAAGGTTTCCAAATCACACTGTTGGTCCAAAAATATAAAATTGTGAGTTGATGTTGATAGAAATTCAATATGAAAAAAACTAATACGTAATAGTGCCTACACCACAGCGTAACTAGGCAACAAGGACAATAGCAATGGCTGGTTGTTGACAAATCAAATGAAGTCTGAAATAGCTTTATTTTGTCATATTTCATGTATCTAGCTTATAATAATACCACTTTAACATTCAAATAATTTTTAAAGGTAGGCTCTCTTAAAACAATTATACCTCAAGTAAAATCAACAGCATTGTAGCATCCTTCCTCTAAAATGAAAGGAGGGGTTCTTGGTATTGAGTCACTGAATTAACTTTTATCAAAGCAGATGGATCGGCAGCCATGACCATATCCTTCTACAATATCAAATGTTTCTATTTACATTACTGTTGGTGTTTCTCCCTATTCCACATTAAAAAGCGCAAAATGCCACTGTATATACAGTGTATCCCAAAACTACAGTACTTAATGGATAGCCTATACAGAAGAATGGGAACTATATTCTTTTTAATCCAATGTTGAAATTAACTTCTAAATACAAGTTTAAGCTCATAAAGTATACATACTGTAATGACATCAATACTTTGACTTAGTTTTAAAGGGTGACGCATATCGTTTAGCAAATCGAACGCTCGTTTCTGATGTTGCTCACCATTTAGTCTAAAAGGCCCGATCCCGGAATTATACTCAAGGGTTCACAGGCTCGAGGTCGTTGTGTCAACACCTCTTACTGTAGCATAAGTATATTATTGATCGTCACACATTTATAAAAGGGATAACATATTGTTTTTTTTTATACGGGAAGCTTATCGGAACACTTTAAGTACAAAGTACAGTATTACCAGAACCAAGAAGAATACACTGAATGTTAACTTATCAATGGGTTGTATTCATGAATAATCATTTCTTTTAAAACACCTTTTCATTGTATTTTACCAGTTAATCAATGCTTTCCTAAATGCATGGCACCTTTCTAACAACATATAACCCTTCATATTAAGTCCCTACAACTGAAGGAGAGTCCTCTTTGAGGATGTGAAGTCAAACTGATGCAAACGGTTTATTTCAAGTTCAAATCTGTTTCTCAATTGCATTATTGATGAATCCAGATATTTTTGCTTGAGACAAATGTTTTTAATGACTATAAAATTTTGCTCAGTTTATTTCAAATGACAGTCTTTCAAAATAACACCACCGATTCCCTTCACATCATCAACCTAATCTCCACCAAGTTGGTTTCCAGTACCCCAAGCATGCCTGCCCCCATTATCATCTCGCTCTTGACGTCTGCTTTGAGGTGCCATGCCGAAGCCTGCAACTCCACCTCGTCTGTTTGGAAAGTATTTGTATCTGGAAAATTCAATGT
Organism: Owenia fusiformis; assembly: GCA_903813345.2. Classification (NCBI taxonomy): domain Eukaryota; kingdom Metazoa; phylum Annelida; class Polychaeta; order Sabellida; family Oweniidae; genus Owenia; species Owenia fusiformis. Next base: position 31,717,507 of record CAIIXF020000003.1, on the reverse strand, counting down.
CATATCAAAGTCTACATTTGTAAAGTAATACATGTTCACACTGCTTGGAGTGGAATTTGCAACAAGACTGCACCAGGGAAGGTCAATCAGGTCTAAGCCAAGGCTTTTCAAAATCATTTTCAGCTGATTGAGATTGCACTGGGAAAACTCATTTTATTGACACTATTATATTTCTGCCAGATTTTGTGACATGACTAATATTTTCCATTATAGAGAGTTGATATTATGAAATTCTTTGGCCTAATTAAACCATTGGCTTTCAAGAAAGAAGAACACATCTTTCAACTACTATCTTTAGACTTAGGGTAAGTATATGGAGATCTTTCAATTAAAAATCTTTATATATACTCATCAAAAAAAGTTAAGGACCAGTGATTTTCCTCATAGGTTTACATGTTAACCCCCATATTTGTTTGAACGACTATTTTCTAAGCGTGGAACAAAAGAAATCCCAATAAAGAAAATGAATCTGTATCTTGATTCTGTTCCTTATAAAGTCCGCAACATTTCAATGTTATATCACCATTACATTGGGTCAAAAGAACGAATGGCTATAGACACCCCTGGGGTCACTTAACATTTTTTGAAAAATGCAATGTCGTTAATATCCTTGATATGTAGGACCAAATTGTAGATAAATATGTATATTTTCAAGAAATAGCAATAAAAAACATTCAAGATTACTGATATAAGTATATTTTGGTTGATTTGAGAGGTATGTATCACTTCCTGTGAAAATGTGAATTTTTTATCAGTCTCAGAAAATGTTTCCAGAATATATAAACCCAACTTGGCAGATGTCCCATTGTTTGATTGTGTCACTCTATACACTCATTGTATTAATATTTTGTACACATAAATAGTCATTTTACAATATTCATTGAGGGGGGATTAGTTATGTTTGCAATTGTGTTGACCTACTTATTTTTAGAGAGAGGAAGGTCATGATAAACTCTTGCTTTGTTCATATAACGCCTGGTTTTTACCTAGAAAGTTATATGCATTGAGGGATTAGTGTACTTCTAAGGTACTTCTTGAGGTATATAAAAATCTAGGTAAGGACCAGGCGTCATGCAAAAATGGAACTTTTATGCAATTTTCAGCATGAATAAAATGATGTCAGCCATTTTGAAAATCCTTAGAATGATTGTGACAATTGTGTTTATATACTCAAGTATATTTTCTTATCTAATATTATCATTTCATGAACTAATATTTATGCTTGCACTGAAGCATGACCTCTAGAGAAGCATATATTTTACCATTGCTCTAAACAACATAATAACTTGTAATTCCTTTCTATACATTCATATAAATGTACATGCAAAATTGAGATGATTGTTGTACAATCATTTAATCTTTAGCTTTATGTGACAGGCGTCATTTTTGTCAATGAATAATTTTTTTTATATTATCATAGTTCACTGGCTGATCAAACAAATGTTCATATTTAGAAATCCAGCTCAACTTTATCGTGCAGAAGAAATATACTGTAAGTCACAAGCAGTAGGCGGGAGATTGACATTTGCTAATAAAATGCCCAGAGCAAAGGAAATTGTATGAATGAACTGCAATCACTCAGTACCCCCTATATGGAGACAGAGGGTTACATCTAAATCATAGTGAACTCTTTTGAGGACTTCCCCATTTTGACTGAAGATGATGTATGTCAACTCACTTTTGGTGTTTACCAAGCCAACCAATCTAAACAATACTCAGATAACCATCTTCAAGAAGATGGGAAATATATGGCCTAATTTGTAAAAGCCCAGTAACAGGTTTGTGTCCTCTAAATCTCACTATACATGGATGGAGTACAACCCAGATCCAGATGTATGTAATGGCATTGATGCAATCACTGGATGGTGCTGTTCATGCCCAGTTGGGAGTAGGGCTGTAGGCACAAGGGGTATAAAAGGAAAAAAAGAAATGAACAAAGTTTGACATTTAAATATCAAAAGATATGTCTGAAATGTTGTCATCTGAAGAAGATGATGATAGCTCATAGAGTCTCTTATTATAATGAACAAACACATGAATGTGCTCATCTACAGAAGTACAACAGTTATGTAAAGTCCAGCGTAACCTTAAGAAATTGTTATATTCTATGTGTTTTCAAATGTTGCCCTTTGTGCTTCCTCACTGTGATGCAAAATAATGAATTCAGTATTTTACTGCCACTTTAAAATAAAATGTATATGAGCAATTGATCTCAAGGAGACCAATATTTGATTGATTGATATACATTTTTGACTTGTTAATTGCTTATTTAACGTTGCCCCTTGTTCTTTCTCATTGTGATGTAAATTAAAAATCTAAATATTCTTTTCTGACATATTTTTGTAGATAGTTGATCTCAATGAAGTATACAGAAGGTACTATTCAATATTATTTTGCATTTTTGACTTGTTATATTTTATGTATTTTTGAATGTTGCCCATTATGCTTTGTCACTATTATGTAAGATAATACCAAGAGGATCAATTAAAAAGTCTTGAATGCCTGTTAATAATGATTATTTTGATAACAAATAGAAACAGTGAGAATAAAGAAAGATTTTTTCCTTCAAAAGGTCATTTTATACATGTTTATAGAATGACCTATATTTTGAAATATAAAGGTCAGAATGACCTAATTTTGGGATCTGGTTATCAAACAAAGTCCCTTCTTTGATATCCTGTACAATTTCTTCTAAATATCTTGGGGGCTAATATAGGGTATTAGAGACACTCGTCCTTTGATGTCAAAATTGATGAATTTCGTGAAATTTAAAAAAATGGCAGATCCCATGTTAAACGAATGGGGAATGGTTGGGTTGCCATAAGTCATGAGGAACGATCCATCCATCCGATTGCTTTCAAAATTAGAATTTCAAGAGACAATTAAATTTGCTATATTGTCCAACGGACAAAAATATGATTTAATCTTCCGGGCTTTACAAAAGTTAATGGTTTCAAATTTAGTAATTCTTTAAGGATCCTCTCATTGAAATAACACAGGTGGTCAGTGAGGTGGTCAAGATTACTCTATATCACTAATTTTACCATTATAAGCTAGACATTTAGCATGTAACATGTAAAACCATTCGATTTTCTACTCAGAAAGTTTTTTCAACAAATGTTCCACTGAATAGATATCCCAAAATTTGAGTTGCCCCTAAGCCACCATTCCCCATTTGTTTAACATGGGATCTGCCATTTTTGTTAGATTTCATGAAATTCATCAATTTTGACATCAAATTTTGACCAATGTAATGGATATAACATTGAAATGTTGCGGACTTTATAGAGAATAGAATCAAGATACAGATTTATTTACTTTATTAGGATTTCTTTTGTTCCACGCTTAGAAAATAGTCGTTCAAACAAATATGGGGGTTAACATGTAAACCTATGACGAAAATCACTGGTCCTTAACTTTTTTTGAGGAGTATATAGGTCTAGATGCTTTTTCAAGAAAAGTAAGTTCAGACATCATTCGAGCTCAACCCTTCAATATACAAGTATTTTATTTAATTATAGGTATTTAGTTTCTCCTCTAAGATTTGGATAAAACGAGAGTAATGTCATTTTAAACTGTGTTGTGAAATATTGAGAATACTTACAGAAACTGTGGAGTACTCAGGAACTGTCTGCCACCAAACTCTTGTGGATATTTAAACATGAGGAAGAAATATAGATGTCCCACTAGTATACCAAACAGCTCACTCATTCCCCTAAAACAGAGATTTAAATTAAATACATACATTTAGTTTATTTTAATTCAGCACTTTTAGCCAATTATAAGGAACCAAGAGTCACAGAGAATAAGGGGTTACATAATGGTTCATTCTGTATATCCTGTGAGTGACCATTTGATATATCTATAAGTTAGCATGGAATGTAAATATATTTCTGAAATCTCAGAAAACTGAACATTAGGGAAAATGAAATTTAAATGATGAATTTTGAAATAATGAAAACTTAAGAATTGTATCTTTGTGTGTATACAATTTTTGTATTTACATCACTGTTATAGGTTTATACATGGAGTGGGATCAACCCAACAAATTAAGACTGCCAAATTTTAGTACATGGTAGAATCTTGAGACATGTTGCTAGAACTATTCTATAGAGCATAAACAAAATAGAAATACAATGTACTATGTAACTCTAGTTTCAAATTTGTTAAATCACTGAATAAGATTTCACCAAAACTTACCCTCCCCTTATGATCATATTGAAGCCAACAAGGACCCATGGCAAGTACATAGCCTGAAAAATACAATGGGAATGGTACACTAACAGAGCAAAGACTGAAATATACAATGGGAATGGTACACTAACAGAGTAAAGACTGAAAAATACAATGGAAATGGTACACTTAACAGAGTAAAGACTGAAATATACAATGGGAATGGTATACTAACAGAGCAAAGACTGAAATATACAATGGGAATGGCACACTATCAGAGTAAAGACTGAAAAATACAATGGGGATGGTACACTTAACAGAGTAAAGACTGAAATATACAATGGGAATGGTACACTTAACAGAGTAAAGACTGAAATATACAATGGGAATGGTACACTAACAGAGTAAAGACTGAAAAATACACTGGGAATGGTACACTTAACAGAGTAAAGACTGAAATATACAATGGGAATGGTACACTAACAGAGTAAAGACTGAAATATACAATGGGAATGGTACACAAACAGAGTAAAGACTGAAAAATACAATGGGAATGGTACACTTAACAGAGTAAAGACTGAAATATACAATGGGAATGGTACACTAACAGAGTAAAGACTGAAATATACAATGGGAATGGTACACTAACAGAGTAAAGACTGAAATATACAATGGGAATGGTACACTAACAGAGTAAAGACTGAAATACAGAAGCAGTCGGCACACCAACCTGATAATTTGTCAGATTGAAAACAAAAAGTTTACTACAAACAAGCAAAAATCACAAAGTAATTAGTTCCCTTCTTTTATTGACAACTTACAATCTGGATTTTATTCTATAAGAAGTACCTTAGAGTATGTACAGTACTTACTTTAAATTGAGTTCCAAACCAGAACTGTACAATCTGGTCTTTATTCTATAAGAAGTACCTTAGAGTATGTAGAGTACTTACTTTAAATTGAGTTCCAAACCAGAACTGCACAATCTGGTCTTTATTTAACTGGCACCAAACATAGAGAACACTCAGGATCATTGGATCCATCAACAACTAGAAAAAACATCATAAATTTAATATTAATAATACAATTTAATAATATGCATAACTAGAAATATTTACTGTTGTAAACATGTACATAATCAGATGAGGGGAATAGATTCAGCAAATTTTGTATTTAAAAAATTAAAATACTTGGCATCCTTGCATCAAAGAAATGTGAACTCGATTTTAGGATGCTTTAGTCACATGTCATGCTTGGGAAATCATTGACACTCGATCTAAGAAAAAAGTTTAAACATTGCTAAGAGAGTCATATCAATAGGATAATATTATTTATTGTACATTTGGAAAACAAGCCATGGATCATCCTCCTAAGCAGGTATCCAGAATCCGAACCTCCTTCTTCCCCCTGCTATAACCAATTTGGAAGCGCCCGATTAAACTGAATCACGTGATCTAATTATGTGCAATGACTTATACATGATCTCTGTTGCAGTGTTGTGACAGCCAATCAGATTGTGAGTTCTTAATCGGGGAAATGCTAACTGCTTATCGCAGGGGGTAAAAAGAAAGAATATATTCAGGATTTTGAAGCCCTGTGATCGGAGGATGGCCATGGATGTGGTAAAATGTCACTGACTGCTAAGTTAATGCAAATGGTAACTAAATAGTTGTTTCAGATACTGCCATCATTTCTTGGTGGGGATATATTCAGATAATTGTGTTTTCTAAAAAATATTGATTTTTATTTTATGCTTACCATTAATTCTGCTAAAAAACCAACAAGCTGAAAAACTAATTAAGGAAACTATCTTACTTGTCTTACTCTATCACATTCAATTATTGATCTATTAAATACAAGATTCACTCATATGGAAAAGATAAGAAAATCAATGGAAAATGTACAATCTACAGACACTAAGTAGTTAATTTGTAAAGGATACCACAAGGCAGATCCAGTTAAACACTAACATGAAAACATAGTCAGCAGGCCTCCCATCAAACACTCCTGAAATACACAAACAATTACATTTCATTTATTTATACAGGGTGTCTCAAAAAATGAGTTCATCTTTATAATCAAGCAGCATTTGTTACATCCAGTATAGTTCATATGTGATATACAATTGGAAAGATAATTCAATTTTAAAATAAAATGATATATCACTCAATCAAAACAATTAAAAATTAATATTTTAAACTATTTTGCATGCCATGAATAGGCATAAGTTATTTTTCATTTTTTGAGTAAAACACACATATTTCATCATGCTACATTTCTAGCTCTCACACTTTCAAATCCCCAACTTTCCACATGATATATCAGACCAGGGTTCTCACATTATTTGTGGTAAAACTCTTGAGAAAATACATAAAACTGGATACAAACAAGGAATAGGACAACAGAAACCTTTTAGAATTGTGATTAAAATAGAAAGATAATCTTTGGTAGTATTTTGAAAAGTACACTAATGAGATATCTCTGATCTCACATGGGGAGGAGTAGCCGCGATACCACCAAAAATCCAGAGTCTAAAAATTTCATAGTGAGAACCAGTGCTAACACATTTTTTTGAGGACTTACCCGTTTCAAGTCTTGTGGAATATGAGTACATGAAGTAGAGGTTGATGAGATAATGGAACCCTGTTTGGGGGGTGATTGGGTAGTAAACTAGAGCAGTAAATGGCCGCCATATCTGAAAATATAAATTCATGAGATTTAATAAATACTTTACAAATTTATGATTGGCCGTGTTCTATTAGATTCATTCATTTGAATGCAAATTGAAGTCAGAGAGGAATAGTCGGCATGGCTTGCACTTCAACTGCAATTGCAAGTACCAGAGTTTCTTGCTTTTCAGCCTTTTCATCCTAGGCATATTTCACACGGGACTTCTATGAATATACTCAAGTTCTTACTTAAGTCCACAAATATTTATCAGAACTAGCGGGTGTAAGATGTAAACCTTGATCAATGACCCCCGCTCCTTCAATCCATGAGACTCATTTTCACCCTCAATTTATTCAAACTGTATCTATTAGACTGGAGCTCTGGGAAAGAGAAAATACTCCAAATTTGGTATATTTCAGGAGCTCAAGATTTGGAAAATTAACTTTTATAAAATGGGCCCATGTAGGCTTAAAAATTCTTAGATGTATCAATTAAGGCTTGCAGGCGCATTTAGCTTATGCATCTATAATTGACATTATAATGAAGAATGATCAAAAAAATTAAATCTGAAAATCTCGAAACTCCATGGCACTGCTAGTCTTTAACATCATACTACTGCGATGGGCAAATCTTTATTCTCAGTTTCCAGCGATTTCACCTTAAATTGAATTGGTTGTTGTCAGATACTTGTGCCACATGATTGGGAAATTCAAAGAACTTGATTGGTTGCATTTCACATATTTAAGAAATAGTGTTGTCGCGATGTGCCATAATCGTACATCGATGCATCGGCATAGCCGTAGGCAGCGGGGGTTCGGTGGGTTCGAACGAACCCCCGGTCAGGATTTCCCAAAATATCATTCTGCGGAAAAATGCATATAACCAGAAACATTAAATTACTTTGCTATTTGAAAACTACATATATGAGCAGTAAATGAATTGATATTTGTTATGGTGAACACGAGAGCCTTATTTTGTTAAAAATATGTCATAGTGAAGTTACACTTCCCTCAAAACGTTTGGCAACCTTAGGCACGGAGTGAGATTTAATTTTGGGAAGACCCCAGAGCATGAGATTTTACATTTAGAAATAACAATGTAATTTCGCACAATTAACTTAAATGCTGCTTCTTCTTGGACAAAATAACCCATCTTAGGCAATGGCTAAATCCTTTGTAGGAATTTTGCCTTAAGCCAGTTCTGGTCCAATACGAAGTTATTGAAAGTTATTGAAAACATTGCAGACGTCCCATACTCCGAATGATTTTTACAACATTGACGAATAAATATCTTGAATACTCGTAATGTTGATGAAACACATGTTCTTTCAAATGTGTACATCTCTGTTTTGTTTTATTTCAATTAAAATTTTAAATATTTCTTGGGACGTCCCTGGGGCTGGCAAGTCCCCGGAACCAATTGCGTTTAATAATTAAAAACGTTGTGAAATGAATTATTTAAAAGCGTATATCATTTATAAACACAAGCATTTGTTCAAATTTATTCATTCTTTAATTTGTTCAGTATTTATTTACCCATCACTTTTGCAAAGAAAATAAATCATTGCAAAAAATGATTTTGTTTTTTTCCGATACACTCCACTCATCTAAGAAATTGTATAGAATTCAAATTGTTATCGTTCCAGTTTACTTACCACTGACCTCCGGGGACGTCCAAAGAAATACTTTTTAAAACAAAGCATAACCGAGACCCATTTATTTGAATAATACATATTTTCATCAGTAATACGACTATCCCGGATAGTTTAAAAAGCCTTCGAGTAAACGTTGTGAAAAGCTATCATAGAAGAAAGATCTTTCGGAGTATAGGGTGTTTGCGCCAATTTCAATAACCTTGCATTTGATCCGAACTGGCATCCAACAAAATTCCTGAAAAATAATGATAATATAAGCCATTGCATGAAGTGATTTATTTTGTCCTAGATGAAGTAGCTTAAGTTAAAGAATAAATTATGCGAAGTAGTTGATATTCCTTGGAAACAAATCATGTTCCAGGGTCTTCCAGAAATCAGTCGAAATAATGGTGGATTCGGGGCAAATCAGATTTCAGGATACATAGTCAGTAAAAGATTCACCAAAATATATTTTGATGCAGAAAATTAATTATAAGTTGTGTGACTTTTTTGCACGTTGCCTATTTATTTTACTTTGTGAACATTAAATTTTCAAAGCTACAAGGTCATTTTTGAAAATCATTTTTACGTCCTGTGTTATTTCAATGGGAGAGGTTTCTTGATAAGGCCTATTACTTTCAAACTTTGCTTAACGTAAATAAAGACATCATTTTTGTTAAATAAAATTCAAATTCAATTGTCTACTTAACTTAATGAAGGTTTTAAAATGAATTACATTTCCCTTCCCAAAATAACTTTTTTCTTTATAAGAATTCAAACTTAAAGATGCTTTAATACATAATCCAATGGGTTAGTTAGGATTGCCAAACTTTTGGAGGGAGTGTAATCGTACAAATTGCATTATTTGAGGAACCCTAATGAAGGGGGGGGGGGGGATTTGTGAATAACATAAAAATAGAACCCCCGGTCACCAAATCCTGGCTACGCCACTGATCGGCAATTTTCAGTAGTAAACATCGATGCTCATCGCGATGTACATCGAGAAAAAGTCCGAGAAAAGTGCACTGAAATACCGAACGCTAATGCACTAAAATACCGAACATCAGGTACATCTGGGAACTTCTAGTAAGGGTGAAATGAAAGTAAAGTAATTTTCTTAGATTAATGGTTCATTTCGACTAGCTAAATCAGTTTTAAAGTGAAAGAATATCAGAAAACATTGGAAAATGAAATAAGACATGAGAAAGGTAAGCGATTTGCGTCAAAATAAGATAAGAAAGGGTGATTTTTAGCAATTTTTTTTGTTTTCAAAAACATCGATGTTTTGTTTCAGACATCGATGCATCGCCAGAATCAGCTTTGGCGATGTATATCGCGATGTATCGATTAATCGCGACAACACTATTAAGAAATATATACTGAAGGGCAGGTATTATATCAACGAATAAATACGGCAGGGGTAGGCTCATATCTTTTCTGTTTGAAAGCTTTTGTGCCCTAAGCCCTATTAAAGGTATTAATTTCTTGATACCTGATCTGAGGTCTTATCAAGATTCCAACATAAAAACTCACAAATTTTTTTTAGAATAATCATTATGACCCTCCATTACTACGGCCTGCCGGTATGACATCACATATTACTCTTATCACCAGGTATTGTATCCATGGATACTGGGTGAAATATTTATTCATGTTCATTTGGAAATCTCCGGACGATTCGTTATTTACCATAAAAACCACTATTTTAATTTTTCGTAGAAAGTTTCCACCTCCACTGATAAAAAGAAGTCTTGAAGAAGTCGGCAGAGAGGCACCTGAAACTTTCCATAGTTGTTTCACAAGCAACGGCTATAGATGTTAGGAACATTTGGAGATCAAAAGTAAGCAGTTGAATCCAGTAATTCAGTTTCAGGCGTTACAATTATCAAGTGTATTATTGCCTGCCTGTAAAGGCTGAATATATCAGAATCAGTCAGCTTTTGACATACACACGGTGACCAAGAGTTAACAGTGCAAATCGGCCCGGTCGTGTTTTTTTAAACTCTTTAGTCGTGTTTTGTAAGAACATGGGATGCGACATTCGATAGAATGGAGCAAAATGGTAAGAATATTCTATATTTTACAAACTTACATATCTTGACTTCTACCTAAGATGTTCTTCTTCATACCAACGAATCTATTTTGGGGATAAATCCATCATACTTCATATCAATCGCAATTATATACCAAAAGTGCCAGAAATATGTACTTAATTTGCATTTAGTGTTATTTAATCAAGTTTAAACAGACAATCCATTAAACAACGTGGAATAATATTCACTACTCTAAAGATCGTGTAAATATTTTAACTGTATTTATCTTAAAATTGCCATAAATGACCGTAAATGTAGAAAGTGGAGTTAACTATGGAGAAGGGACAATATAACGTCATGGACATGTCTTATAATAAGCATGTTAACGTTTTGGAATTGTAAAGATAACGTTTTAGACGTGATAAAATTAACGACTTTGAATTGTCTTGTAATATTGTTCACATTGACCATGTTTTGTTGCTTAATAATTTGTCTGTGCTTCTGAAAATAATCGTATTAGTACTAAACACGGGAATATACATTATGTGTCTCCCGTTTATTGTAATTTGTAATCAAGATATGAATAAATAAAAAAGACAGATATATGATTTAACAAGATCAACAGATGTTGTAATTTAATTCGCTAGAAAACTATGTTACACTACAGTTCATAGATCACTCATAGAACGATAGCAGCATATGTAGCGTTTTTTACCTATTGCAATTTGAAAATTAAAATTGAAATTGTATTGCATTGTGTGAGGCGAATTAGGGAATAACATCGAATCAAATTGTTAAAAATCCTGAGGCAAACCTAATAGATATTGAGCATATGATTTTAATAACGGTGGAGTTATTCCTTACATTAGGTGATCATATATATAGGGGTTATGCACTGGGAGGTTTTGGATACAGGGAATATCCCGAGGGATATACAATATATCTTCCTGAGGGACCGAAGGGACCGAGGGGAGATGTATTGTATATCCCAAGGGATATTCCATGTATCCAAACCGACCGTGCATAACTGGTGTATCTCATACTTGAGTGGGTTTAGGGTAGATATAACCTTTTCCACCTTTTTCAAATGACAAGATATTTATATTTAACATTTTCGTAATATATATTCTTTTTGTTCAATACAATGAAATTGTAACATTTAAACTTTAAAAAATTAAATTTCAAAATTAAAAAATTAAAACTTTTGATATTTAAACTTTTTTAAACTTTTGAAAAATTCCCGGGAGCGGGATGGATATATTATATCTGCCCGCATTTGGCCTAGAGCGGGACATATACAATATATCCTGCCCGCTCCTCAGATACGATATATATTCCCGGGTAATATCTACCCCAAATCCACTCAAGTATGAGATACATGCATTTACATGTAGTGCATCACAAACTAAACATTTCCTCTCATTTTAAATAAATTTATTTACGTTCATGACAGGGAAAAGTGAGTTTAAGGCCAATAGGGACGTTTTAAAGCGTATTTTAGGCAAATTCAAAAATAGCAACGAGTCATTTAATGAGCGACAGGGCAATTAAAAAATAATATGACTGGTCAAATTTTCAAAATGACGAGCGACGAGGCAAAGCTCGCTTGCATTAACCATGCGTGTCTGATTATAACCATTTTGATTTAAGTATCAAATTCGGTAGTGATCCCATAGATCAATCTTGACATATTATGTCGTACATTTGATTATTGTTAATCATTTATAATTAAAATAGTGTCACTCAGACAACAACTTCTTCCACATTGTGATCATTTTTTGGGAAATACATAATGTTAATTGTGCTGTTTCCCACTTCCAAAACGTTAAACCTCAATGTCTCTACACTTCTAGAACGTTTCACTAACAGGTCAACGTCATTAACCGCAATCTTTTCAACACGTCTAAAGAGTTTAATCTAAAAAATATTATTCGGTCAATTGCTACTTATTTAAGCTCTTCTAACTTTTGATTTTCGCACATATTGTGAATGCTTTCCTTATGAATCGATGTATTCATTGAATACAAGTCAGGCAAGTGATTTTCAGGCAAAAATATGTATAACACTGACAGAATTGCTCATTTCCCGATATAACAAGACTATAGCATACGATTCGTGCAAATAACACGTTTACGAATACCTGAAGTTAAGATATATAGTATGGAAAGCAATATAAATTACCTACTTTTACATAAAGTCAAGTGACAGCAATTTCATGACCAAATTTATCAACCTACCTCTCAAATTTTCAACAAAACACGACTAAAGAGTTTAAAAAAACACGACCGGGCCGATTTGCACTGTTAACTCTTGGTCACCGTGATACATGTACATGTAGGTAACAGCCAGTCTGTTCTGTGAATCTTGGTCATGACAGACTGACACTTAGCTCAAGCCCCGTTTGCTCACTACATTCCGAGAAATGCTATGGAGGTTCGAATAATCACAATAAGTTCACCCCCTACTCACTTGGATATAAACATACTCACTGGTGTAAAGTGGGGGGAGATCAAAGTCAGCACTATCAATGGTATTCTCTACCTTTAGATAAATACAGAAGTTCAAAAACTGTTCGCCATTTTTGTTTCACAACTGCGTCGATACATTCCGTTCAGTGTAAAATCGTATCCTAAAGCCCAAATCCCGGGAATCCCGACTCACTGTTTACACCAACAATCAATCAGATGGTATTATTACACCAAAAGTAGTGCGAAAAAGTTTTGATGACATTTAAAGACACTGTTCCTCTTTCACGTGCATTATCTCATGGAAATGGGCATACCAGTGTTGCCAGTGCAAAGATCTTTGTTCCATGGTAAAGGAAAGCTATCAAACATTGTCTGAAGAGCAGATCTAGCTCCGTAATTTTACTTTTAACATGGCGACCTTGACAACATATAGCCATTTGGGCGATAATAGGTGATTCTAAAGTGAAAATGAGTGCTTTTTTCGTAGTTTTACTTTGACCAAGGCTTGCAAAAAATTTAAGTGATAAACCTTCCAACAATTTTTGATATTTTTGTTGTCTCGAAGTGTTCTAGACGATATCAAAGTGGAAAAAAAATTGTATGTCTCGAAATATTTTGAAAATTAGTGCCATTATGGCGGGTCTGGGTGTTTTTTGCTTTCATTTTTTACCCATTTCCACAGTTGCCATGGTAACTCATACCAGCCAACCTACCATATTTTTACGGGAATCAACCAAAAAATATTCGTTTTTCCGTTAAAAAATCTAAATACCATAAAAAAATTACAGTTTTTTCCTGTAAAAACGACCGTAAAATATTTGCTGTAACTTTACCAAAATCTACCGTAAAATATTTTATTATCATTCGATTTTTTCTATAAGAACGGCCATAAAATATACCGTAAATATTTGAAAATCTACCATATTTTTGCTGGAAATAACAGTGTTCTTGTTCAAACTACCGTAAGATCTCCTATAATTATTATGAAATTCTGAAAAATTGAATTCTTCTCGTATTGCCCTTGTAATATTCCATCACCAGCCCAAAAAATAGGTGCCGGCAGGTCTTTGACGGTGGTTATTGCGTACTTAGTAAGTAACTAAGTAAGCTGACGTGTAATCAGTCAACACACTGGGGAATATCGTGATGCAAAAACAGTGTTCAACTACCACAGGAGGAGTAATCATGATTAATTTGTAAATTGCTACATTGTAGCAATGGCATGAGTATGATGTCACAATACACTGGGGCCTAACTGGCGTAAAGGGGGAGAAAAGGGCCAATTTTGCACATGGGGACCACATTTGACTCAAAATATTTGCATTTAGTAACCTACATTTCAGTACATTCTGTGTAATACTTGAAATGCATTGCTATAATGATTTACAAAATGAAATAATCTCGGGGAATTTGCTTCCAAAATTTTTGAATGAGATCCCTGAAGTTGATGGCCCAATTTTAGGTCATTTTGGCCGGTTTTTAGAGACTCAGCCTTCACCTATTTCCCCAAATATGGCTAGATTTTGTAGAAAACGTGTTAAAAGTTTGAAATGCAGCTGTTTTGAGCCTGAAATAACTCAATTGTTTGAAAAAATGCTGAATGAGCAAAAATTATGATAGTAAAATTTTGCCATTTTTGGATATTAAGGTGTTATTACGGTAAATACCACTTCCGGGTTTTTAATACTTTAAAAACGAAGCCATGCCAACTTCAATGGTGTCACTGTGTATAGTAGGTTTAAGTATTATGCATTGTGGCCATTTGAGGTATGTATGTAAAGCTGAGGCCAAGTACTTTCTAAATGTGCCATTTTTAGAATAAAATCGCAAGAATATAGTCCCATAAACTGGAACTACTTTTTTTCGTTAATTTTCATCGGTGAAGCAGGGATTTTACCTAAAAATGAGTCCCTATGTTGGCGTAGTGATATTTAAAAATCGAGTCGCAAACCCTATGTTAAATATAGTGTAAAGATGAAGGTTATGGATAGTCATTGTATGGGCCAGTTCATTCGAAAATGGCGATATGTAGCCCAGAACTTGAATTTTGTGATTTTTTCAATATTTTTCAATGATTTACCGTAGTGACACCTCCATTTTTAAAACTCACACTGTTTACAACAACAACCAATCAGATAGGTTTAATTTTTTACATCGGGCTGTGCATGCGCCATTGGAGGAAGTGGACGGTTCGAGTGTGAATTTGGACCAACTTTTGCAAGTTTTACCAGGAAATCACCTTTCATTTGGTATGTTACAGTTGGGGACATAAATAAATGACAGGTGGATTTGTTGAAGTGAGGATTTCCCATGTTAAAAATAAGAGAATTTACAAGAGGCCATAAATCAGTGGATGAGATTATACAAAATGTAAAATATACAAATTTTAAGGGATATGTATCTAGACAATATTGGAAATTATGGGCTTTCAGACCACCATAATTTGGAAATGGTGATCGAAAATCGACCTGTCATTTATTTTTGTCCCCAACTGTAGTAACGTTTTTTATCGTATTGGATATGTAAGAATCATATACATGTCGAATTATTAGCATAAATGTCACAGTTTGAACGATAAATGGAAATATAACACTTCCGGAAAATATTGTCACAAATGCCTTGTGGACTTTCCTCTATTTATTAGAGATCTATTCACTTTTAGAATATACCATTGATAAAGTGGGGGACAAAAATAAATCTCAACCCTCAAAAGTTGTCACAATGAGCTAAATTCTAAGTTTCATCTCTCAAACTCTCCCAAGTGGTAGAAAAATAATTCCCATCCACTTTAAATAGCACAATAAATGAATCCAAAGCCTCATACCTGCAAATGATGGATAAATCCCTACCAAATCGGACTAATGTTTTCATGAATCGCCATGTTTGTGATCCAAGGAGGATTGACTCCCAGAATGCAACATCAAGTAACCTTATTTATTCGTGACGTATTTCAAAACGGCGGAATGGCATTTTGAAAGCTGACACGTGTCATGTTGCATTCTGGGAGCCAACCCACATTGCGGCGTAATCTGGCTCCAAAATCACCTCAACATTTGAAGAGTCGGCATTAACATGTGAATTCCACATCAAATTTTTAAGTTCTTATTTGTCATTATGGACACAAATTCCACTATATCTGGACTTACTATGACGGAGAAAATAGAGCACTGAATACACTGAGGTAAGAATTTATTACATATGCGACAACATGTAATTTCCATAGGTTTTGTAATTCTTTATGCCCCTCACTGTATAGTCCAACAACATTAGACCTAGCCTGGGCCTCGTTTCTTATCTGACATGTCTTATGGCCCGGCTAGGTCTAACTTCCATGATGATTTTGCCCTTGATGCGATCATTTAATCGTTCAGCAGGTTTCGACATGCGGAACTAATTAAACTCCGAAAACATGGTAATATTACATAAAGAATGTGATTCAAGCATGCATACATACCTTATAAATACATACACACCATCCCGTACCCCCCTTAGACCATATTGATGCATAATTACGAAAATATTGGAGACAGGTTTGGAATTTTACGAAAATATCGGTCAGCTCCGGTAACATCGAAATTGCAAATCGTATCAGGAATTAACCGTCATTGCAACACTGCATCAACGAACAGTAGGTTTGCAATTAATAACGATTTTGTGTGTATACAAGCGCTATATAAATCAATCAAAGATACCTGCTATCCTCAAAAATGGTTATTTTATCCCGAGTAATCGCGTGATAATTATCAATCTATTTGACAACAATTTCGTTTCAATAGTTTAAATTTTAACCCGGGACGAACAGACACAATGCCGGACATGCGGAAATGTCATTTTAGAGATTGGTAAGTTTAACCTCATTTTACTTGTATAAATGACCATTTAATACAATAATATTGTGTTGAATCGCTTGATGTTATGTGTTTTTATATTGTTGTCAAGTATCAGTTGCATGTTATCGCGGAAAAATGGTTTCGGTGGATCCAAAACTTGCATCAATGGAAAGAATAGTAAAGAGGTTAAACTCAATAATGGCCCCAAGAAAATTCTTAATAATTAATAACGCGTTATTGAGTTTAACGACGTTGAACTACTCACTGTAGTGCTGACTGTGGGATGACCCAGATGAATTGTTGTTTCTGAGCCTGGACCTTAGCAGACTGTAAAAACAATTAATACTCTACCTGGAAATGATGAACGACCCACTCATATTTCAGTATCATAGTCAATGGAGCAAAAAGTCCAATTTTTCCAGCCAGAGGAAAAACAACAGAAGCAGTGAACCAGTACCGAGTTATTTGTGGTATACCACGGTACCAATCGCCTATATCACTCTGTGCCATTGTTCTTAGGGTAGAATGGAACTACCGTATATAAGATTTACTGTTGTTGTAGCTATAGAACTGCTGTAATACGTATAAATCCAATGATTGTGCAAAATTTTGAAACTAAAAAAACTGACGTGGCTTTTATGGTGGGTGATAATAGAGTCAATTTCTGGCGACGTAATTTATTTTTCAATATAAATAGACAATTTTGACTAGTAGACTAGCAACCTAGCTGTAAAATAACATTTATGAATCATAATGATACTATTCATGAACAATGAAATGTTTTTTAGACAAGAAGTATTTGTGTTGTTCGCCAAATGTTCACAAATTGAACTTCCATTTTTCACGTGCATTTGTTTTTGTTTGGACTCTCAAAATAACACTCATCCTCTGCTAAAATAGAACAAAAAGCACGATAAACACAATTCCCATGAGTCGAGGTATGTATAAAGTATAAATTTAGACTGATATAACTCATCGTAGATGCTGTGATATATCTAAAAATACGAGTTCAATTTCTAAAGGAAATTCGTCTTTGTTGTTTTCTGAGATTCGATTCATTTTCACTTTCGGTTTATGCTAAAGAACGTTAAAATTTGGTAAACCCTAAAAGTTCCGTCATTTTAAAATGCTTCAGTATGAGAAGTACATTTCACGTTCAAATCATCTTAGTTGATCAGTTAGATCTAGATATCATGCAAGCATAAGCATCAGTCATTTTATTTCGATTTGTTTTCTTGGATTAGACTAGAATTGTCATCAATTGACCATTTGCAATAAGAATTGTGTTTTTATCCCAACGAACGAAGTTCGGTAGGGATATAGTGAAGCCCTCCGTCCGTTAGTCCGTCAGTCCGTCCGTCCGGAAGATAACTCAAATATTAGTTGACGGATTTTCTTCATATTTGGTGGAAAGATGTATATTGATGAATAGTTTTACGCAAAAAAAATTTTTTCAAGATGGCCGCCGCTTTAAAAATGACGGGACTTTTTCGCAAAAATCATAAGTTTTTCATTCTAAACCAAAGTAATTAATATTATTGTTTGAAATTTTGGTAGTATATTCGCAACATCTATCTATTTCACATATATTCCATGTTTTTCATCGTGTATGGGGGGTCAGGAAAACAGAAATTTTCGCTAATTTTTAGATCTTTCTGAAGTATAGCTTTATTATACTCAAATGAAAGGCAATTAAGAGTAGATTGCAAATATTGTATCTGTTTTCTGATTCGAGCCTCGTAAAATTCAAAATGGCCGTCTAATGTACGATTTCGCAATAATTTTTCGATCCCTTCAAAGTATGGCTATATCACAGGCTGGTATCGAAATATTTGTCCGCTGTGACGGAGCATGCTATTTTTCATAAAAAACACTAAGAGTACTTCACGATTTATTTTTTAACTCATATGTTTCGTTATACCATACAAAATGACTTACTCCATGCAATGGATATATCATTTGCGGGTAACTTTCACTTATGTTTGAAGTCCAATTACGCTGGGAAGAAAAGCTATTGAAAATGGCGCCGGAGTATCATACTTCAAAATGTACCATTTCTTGTTTAACTTTCTAATGGCACGATATAGTGACACGATAATATTTACACATCATGTTTCAGAATAACTATGAAGGTATAAATGAGATGTTGATGTATTTGGTCTTTTTAATTATTTTATAAAAGATAATGTTTAATTTTTTTGTCCGCTTTGACGGAGCAGTTGCAAATTTGAACTGTGAAAATGCTCCGTCACAGCGGACAAAAAATATTAATATTATTTTTTATAAAAAAATTTAAAAGACCCAATGCATTAATATCTCATTAATACATTCAGAGTTATGCTCAAAACATATGTTTATATTATCGTGTCACTATATCATGCCATTAAAAAGTAAAAAAAGAAATGGTACATTTTAGAGTTTGATACTCTGTCGCCGTTTTCAATAGATTTTACTCCTAGCGTTATTGGACTTCAAACAGAAGTGAAGGTTACACGCAAATGATATATCCATTGCATGGAGTAAGTAATTATCTTTGATATAACGAAACATATGAGTTAAAAAATAAATCGTGAAGCATTCTTAGTGTTTTTATGAAAAATAGCATGCTCCGTCACAGCGGACAAATCTTTCGATACCAGCCTGTGTATATAATACTCAAATTGAAGGAATTTTGGAGTAGATCACAATAGACTAGATGCGAATAGAAATAATCTTGATTTACGCCATTAAATATTCAAAATTCAGTCAAAGTGATGTCATATTTGAAATCTACATGTAAAAGTACATCTAGAAAAACGGTTTCGAAATTTTTTATCAACTTTGAAAATTTAATTTTTTTGAGCTCGGGTTGATTCCTCATAGACCCCATGTTACAAAATCACAAAAAGTGAAATATCTTTTCTTGTATTGGACAGATAACATTTTCTTTTACTGGACATATTTTAATTTGCATAACTATTAGATACATAAGGGTTATATGAAAATTGAATCACTAAAACAGATGTAATTTAAGTTAAAGGGAACTTTCTACTATACCCGCCATGTTATCTGACCCGAACGAGCCACCTGGTGGCGAAACTGGTAACTACCTACTCGCATCTGCGTTATTATGGTATTATTTTTCAGATTTGTACCTCAGAAAATTCAAAATGGATTTTTTCAAGATGGTCGCCGCTTTAAAAATGGCCGGACTTTTTCGCAAAAATCATAAATTTTTCATTCTAAACCAAAGTAATTAATATTATTGTTTGAAATTTTGGTAGTATATTCGCAACATCTATCTATTCCACATATATTCAGTGTTTTTCATCCTGACCCCCAGGGGCCGTGTAGTCAGGAAAACAGAAATTTTCGCTAATTTTTAGATCTTTCTGAAGTATAGCTTTATTATACTCAAATCAAAGGCAATTAAGAGTAGATTGCAAATATTGTATCTTTTTTCTGATTCGAGCCTCGTAAAATTCAAATGGCCGTCTAATGTACGATTTCGCAATAATTTTTCGATCCCTTCAACGTATGGCTATATAATACTCAAATTGAAGGAATTTTGGAGTAGATCACAATTATGGTATTATTTTTCAGATTTGTACCTCAGAAAATTCAAAATGGCTGCTTTGCAGGAATTTGCAATTCTAAAATCTAAATTTTTCAATTTTAACCAAAGTAATGAGTATAATTGATTGAAATTCGGTAATTGATATTTTGTTCGTTGGGATTTGCTACTCCGCGGAGTTGCCATCATCTAGTTTGTTTATGGATACTGTCATTATGTATTTCATCTTATTTGTGTACATCATATGAAAATAATATTAGACATGATGGAGAGACGAAACGGCGAACATGTGTCAATTTTGAGCTGAAATCTTTATTTTTTATTTTAGGTTACCTTGAAAGATGTTCTTAACTTCTAGTTTGTGGCATCAGGAGTCGCTCATACTTATTCTGTTTTGTACAAAAGCTGAATATATGCAATCAGAAAGGAAATTCAATATGTTTTGATGAACATACCCTGTTATTGCCCAAATTCATACAAAGTACTCAGTTATGACGCTCCGCACCACCTATTCATAAGATCGTGTCTTTACCATCAACTTTGCATGTCATGGTGCTTCGCACCACATATTCATATGAATCTTGGTATTTACTCTAAACTTCATGTTATGGTGATTCAACCTGTTTCTGAAATCCTCTGAATGCCCAGCTTTACCCATTCTTAGTACCTACTCTTTAAAATGAGTCATCATCATCTCTAATTCTATCCATTCCCTTCTTGATGCCTATTCTATAAGAGAGCCCCAATCCATCTTTTTAGTGAAAGGCAAATACTATTTGTAGAAGGCAAATTACGCCACTACTTTAAGTCTTTTACTCATGTCCTTCGCTGGTATTTAGTATGTCTGATTTTTACTAGGTATGTCAATTCTACTAGATCATGGGTGAAGTATTGACAAAATCGATTTTTTCATAATTTGGGGGCGCTTAACTGCTATCTCAATCATATCATTAAGAACTAAGACTCGGCCTGTGCTTAGAATGAATGTTGATCTGGTCAAACATCATACTTTCATGAAAAATAAATCAATAAAGTATGAAATGCAGAAGATAATCTCTCAAAATCAAAAAGCTATACAGAATGTGGCCTTGTGACGTCACTACAAGATAAAATCCATCAATTGTTTTCATTGTGCTGATCGACCTAATGGCTTAAGCTTTAAATATACTAATAAACTTATCCTATTCACAGAGTTCCAGTCAGAGTTCTTGTCTTACGTTCAAAGGACGGCGCAATCTGGAGAAGAAAAGAGTGATTCTAAAGGGGAGAAAGCTCATCCTGAAGTCACTAGACCTGAAGACTCAAAAATAAATTTACGATCAAAAGAAGCTGATTCGGATTACAGGCGTGGTAGAGGGACACTTAAGGACGAGACTGTGTGCATATCAAGGGAAAGACGGTCAAGATCAAATGATACCATAACTGTGAAGAATAAACGAGGGAAATCTCGAAGAAGGTATGACTGTATTGTAGGCTTATATAATATTTGCACATGTACACCATGAGTGATATATGAAACTATCAAATAAGGGTCTGACAGCAACCTCCAAGAGTTGTGAAGATATACATTTTAAGGTGCAAAACTGAGAGTTGTTGCAGAAGTAAGTTAATAACTTATGTCCCAATGGAGCATTGATGATTGATGCATTTGTAATTTTCCAGAGTAATCATAATCTTAATAAGGAATGGTCATCCACAATGCGTGTTTAGGTTTTTATGAGCAAGCAGTCCATGTAGTGAATCATTAAGGAATGGTCATCCATAATGGGTGTACAGGGCTCTCACAGGGAAATATTTAGGGTGTGGTGCTAGCATCTTCAGAATAACGGTTCAATCGTGATAAATCATATTTATGTTATGTTTTATCCTTTTTACATGCTATTATTGTATATCCAGTCAAGTTTAGACTGGAAACAGTCATGATTTGCCAATAGGGTGTGGAGGGAGCTAAATAGAGTGTGGTGCTGCGAATCGTTAAGTGAATCGTTAAGGAATGGTCATCCACAACGGGTGTATATCAAAAAGGTTTTCATGAGCAAGCAGTCCACGTTGCGATAATTAATGATTGACATGATTGTATTGATTATTTTCACATGTTTTGACTTCATCAAAAATTTATTGAGTGATCATGAGATGTTCTTAGATACTTACAGACTTTTGCTTTTCACAATCCAATTTGACTAATCAGACTAAAGATAGCTCATGATTTTCTAATTTTAGATTTTATATAATTTATTATCCCATCGAACAAAGTTCGGAGGGATATAGGGAACGCCTCCGTCCGTCCGTACGTCCGTCCGTCTGTCCGTCCGTCCGTCCGGGCAATAACTCAAATACCGTTGGCCCGATTTTGTTCATATTTCGTACACATATACCCTATGGGGGTAGAAGTTCTGCTCGAAAGCCGATTTTCAAAATGGCCGCTCATTTCAAAATGGCGGCCATTTTAGTGACGATTTTACAGTAATTTAGGTGCAATATGTAAAACTGTAATAGCAATATGTTTTAAATGTAAAAAAAATTATAAAGGACATTAATAATGCTACAAATGTAGATATTAAAAAGCACATGGCAGCCATCTTGAAAAATAGCGGCCTTTACTCGTCATTTTACGATTTTTGCTGTAACTCAAAAAAAAAGTGGAGCGATTTTGTTCATATTTGGTGTGTGAATACTATAAGCATTGCACACTGTCTAAAGACACTTTTGGTAGAAGGCAGCCATTTTGAAAAATGGCCGCCATTTTAACGTATTTTACTATAACTCGAAAAGTAGTGGATCGATTTTGTTCATATTTGGTATGTGAATACTATAAGCATGGCACACTGTCCTATGACACTTTTGGTAGAAGGCGGCCATTTTGAAAAATATTTTGAAAAATGGCCGCCATTTTAATGTATTTTACTATAACTCGAAAAGTAGTGGAGCGATTTTGTTCATATTTGGTATGTGAATACTATAAGCATGGCACACTGTCCTATGACACTTTTGGTAGAAGGCGGCCATTTTGAAAACAATTTTGAAAAATGGCCTCCATTTTAACGTATTTTACTAATACTCGAAAAGTAGTGGAGCGATTTTGTTCATATTTGGTATGTAAATACTATAAGCATGGAACACCGTCTATTTCTAATGACGCTTTTGGTAGAAGGTGGCCATTTTGAAAAATGGCCGCCATTTTAACGTATTTTACTATAACTCGAAAAGTGGTGGAGCGATTTTGTTCATATTTGATATGTGAATACTTTAAGCATGGCACATTGTTTAATAAAACTTTGGGGAGTAGTCGGCCATTTTCGGCCATTTTGAAAAATGGCCACCATTTTTACGTGTGTTATTTTACAAGTACGTGTGCGATTTTTCAAAAAATTTTAGAGGTGGCTACTTAAAAGCATATTATTTCTTCTGATGACAACTTGGCTAGTGAGCAACCATTTTGAAAATGGTGGCCTTTCTGGTGTGTTGTTTTATGATATTTGCGCTTCGTTTGTAAAAATGCCAGCCATTTCTGTTCGATGGGATTCGCTACGCTTTGGCGTTGGCGTTGTTCTGGTTAAATTTTAGAATAGCGCACACACAATAACTATCAAGTATCAACCCTGCAATATACATTCTTTGTTCTATGATAATATAATGTTTTTCAGTGCAAGTCCTGTTATGTCAAGTCC
Organism: Owenia fusiformis; assembly: GCA_903813345.2. Classification (NCBI taxonomy): domain Eukaryota; kingdom Metazoa; phylum Annelida; class Polychaeta; order Sabellida; family Oweniidae; genus Owenia; species Owenia fusiformis. The sequence goes on along the minus strand of CAIIXF020000003.1, from coordinate 31,693,479 downwards.
AAGTGGTAGCAAGGAAAGCCAAGTATCACCTGTAAATACATGTATAATGTTTTCAGTGCAAGTCCTGTTATGTCCAGTCCAAGTGGTAGCAAGGAAAGCCAAGTATCACCTGTAAATACATGTATAATGTTTTCAGTGCAAGTCCTGTTATGTCCAGTCCAAGTGGTAGCAAGGAAAGCCAAGTATCACCTGTAAATACATGTATAATGTTTTCAGTGCAAGTCCTGTTATGTCCAGTCCAAGTGGTAGCAAGGAAAGCCCAGTATCACCTGTAAATACATGTATAATGTGTTTTCAGTGCAAGTCCTGTTATGTCCAGTCCAAGTGGTAGCAAGGAAAGCCCAGTATCACCTGTAAATACATGTATAATGTGTTTTCAGTGCAAGTCCTGTTATGTCCAGTCCAAGTGGTAGCAAGGAAAGCCCAGTATCACCTGTAAATACATGTATAATGTGTTTTCAGTGCAAGTCCTGTTATGTCCAGTCCAAGTGGTAGCAAGGAAAGCCCAGTATCACTTGTAAATACATGTATAATGTGTTTTCAGTGCAAGTCCTGTTATGTCAAGTCCAAGTGGTAGCAAGGAAAGCCAAGTATCACCTGTAAATACATGTATAATGTTTTCAGTGCAAGTCCTGTTATGTCAAGTCCAAGTGGTAGCAAGGAAATCCCATTATCACCTGTAAATACATGTATAATGTTTTCAGTGCAAGTCCTGTTATGTCAAGTCCAAGTGGTAGCAAGGAAAGCCCATTATCACCTGTAAATACATGTATAATGTTTTCAGTGCAAGTCCTGTTATGTCCAGTCCAAGTGGTAGCAAGGAAAGCCCATTATCACCTGTAAATACATGTATAATGTTTTCAGTGCAAGTCCTGTTATGTCCAGTCCAAGTGGTAGCAAGGAAAGCCAAGTATCACCTGTAAATACATGTATAATGTTTTCAGTGCAAGTCCTGTTATGTCCAGTCCAAGTGGTAGCAAGGAAAGCCCATTATCACCTGTAAATACATGTATAATGTGTTTTCAGTGCAAGTCCTGTTATGTCAAGTCCAAGTGGTAGCAAGGAAAGCCCAGTATCACCTGTAAATACATGTATAATGTTTTCAGTGCAAGTCCTGTTATGTCCAGTCCAAGTGGTAGCAAGGAAAGCCCAGTATCACTTGTAAATACATGTATAATGTTTTCAGTGCAAGTCCTGTTATGTCAAGTCCAAGTGGTAGCAAGGAAAGCCCAGTATCACCTGTAGAGACACTTCTTGCTAACAGGCCTAAGAGAATCATCATTCCAAAAGCCCTTGTAAGTCACCAATATTTAACATCAATTTGAGGACATAGTCTTTAAAATGGGAGCTTAATGATCTGGACCATATAGGTTTTGGGCCGATATAAAGATGGCTGCTGAAGTAGATAAACATTGATTGATTGCCCTCCCTTCTTTATTTACAATTATTTCTATTGGCCTTAAGCCTTTGATCTGGACAGTTCAGAAGCTTAAAGTGGCAACATGTCGTGTAGGAGAAATCATGAACTTGTATTACCCTTACTTCTTCATCTTCATACCTGTTTTCTTAAAAAATATGGTTACAGGATATGTCTTAAAGCACCAGTTAGACTTGAAAAGGCAGACATTCACCTTTGTAATCTTAGAATTTCTTGATTCAGAACACCTGGCAGAGAGAATTTGAACTAACAATTTGCTCGTTCATTATGGAATATTGATAGAAAAAGTAGGAACATACATTTTAGACATATTTAGACATGATTTTTGTATTTTCAGGAATCCACAGCGGGTCTGTCGAGGATCGAAGAAAAAGAACTGAACAAAGCCCTCTACGCATCACTACAAGAAACACGCTCCCCCGATTCAAGATCTCAATCGCCAAATCCAGTTGAAAGTCATACATTCCAAGAATTTAAAAACGCCACAATTGATTCAAGATTTATCTCGCATTCTCCAGCCAGAAACATTGAATCATCAGAAATGCCTGGTGTTCCAAGGAAATCACTCTCCAGGCATTGTAAATCTGAGACAACCCCTGTAAAGCTCTCTCCCAGTAGGGATAATTCTGATCCCCTGCATATGAAGGATGACCCAGTGCGACATGGGTACTCAACGCCAAAAGATAAAATGAAAACAGAGGCTGGGAAATCTGGGAATGAGTCAGATGGCGCAGCTAAGAAGTATGTCTATTAGTTGATTTGAATAAATAGAAATTGAATATATTAGAAAATTACTATAAATATATTATAATCATGAAGCATATTAGATTTAGGGGTATTAAACCTAGTTTAGTTTTGTGACATTTGTAGATTGTATTGCAAATACTTCGCTAGCTGATAAAATAGATTTATACAGTAGATTAATCATGTAGTCACTTTTAATAAGTCACTTTATTTATTGATCACATACAATTTTGTGTTCAAAGTATCCTTTCTTTCTATATCTTACAAAACATGCTATATTTTATCAATTTGCAAACTAATCTACAAAATTATAATGCCTACTTTCGATCTGAAATATTTAATTAAAATTTATTTATATTAAACTGGCCAATTTGTGCTCACTCACTTGAATTAGACTTCCTGAATAAATCCTTACCCTTTTCTGAATTTATTTTTTGCCTCATCTTCTAAATAAATCTGTGCCATCTTGAATAAATGTTTGCCTTCTCTCCTAAATACATATTTGCCCCCTCGATTGAACTAATGCTTGCCCCTTTTCCTGAGTTAATGTTGCCCCCTTTCCAAAATAAATGTTGCCCTCCTCTCCTGAATACATATTTGCCCCATCTTCTGCATAAATGTTAGCCCCTCTCTTGAATAAATGCTTGCCCCCTCTCTTGAATAAATGCTTGCCTCCTCCCTGAATTAATGCTTGCCCCCTTTCAAGAATAAATGTTGCCCACTTTCCTGCATAAATGTTTGCCTTCTCCTTTGAATAAATGCTTGCCCCCTCTCCTGAGTTAGTGTTGCCCCCTTTCCAGAATAAATGCTTGCCCCCTCTCCTGAATACTTATTTGGCCCCTCTTCTGCATAAATGTTTGCCCCCTCTCTTGAATAAATGCTTGCCCCCTCTCTTGAATAAATGCTCGCCCCCTCTCTTGAATTAATGCTTGCCCCCTTTCAAGAATATATGTTACCCACTTTCCTGCATAACTGTTTTCCCCTTTCTTGAATAAACTTTTGCCACTCTCCTTAATAAATTCTTGCCCCTTCTCTTGAATAATTATTTGCCTCTGAATAAAAGTTGGCTACGGGCATGAGAATTAAGCTTATTAGACTGAGATAATTATATTGGCTGTATAATGCACCTATATTTCCGCTGCTTGCTTAGCTAGATAATAATACGCTCTTGTATTCATAGGTCATATTTCAGATCACCACTGATCCATGCCCAGCGGAAGTTCGCTCAGGGGTCATCACGTCCATGTAGCCCTAGTACGACCCCCAGGAGCCTCACCCCCAGGAACCTGACCCCCTCTACTACCCCTCAGAAGGCCATGGCAACCCCAGGGAATGTATCTAACAGCAGCATCAATACATCTTCAAAGTTGATCAATACAGCTGATTTCCTAACATTCTTATGTTTGAGAGGTTTGTATTTTTTACCTTTCGAAGGTCACTGAAGGTCAACCAAAGGTCAAAGGTCAAAAGTAAGGCCAGATTTGGAATCCTGAGAACTTGTAGATGTTATTTAAAAAAAAGTTTGGTCAATTTAGATCAAGTTGAAATTTGACCTTGAAAATTTCAAATTTGACCTTTTTCAGTTTTTTTTTAGAAAAGTAAATGTATAAATACATTTTGGCCACCAGTCGCCATATTGGTTGTATAGGTTCACAAAAGGTTTGTTGTCATAGATCATGGAGATGTATTCATTTGATGTAATTTATATAGGTTAATGTCTTATTTTAGAAATATAATATTAATGATATTTTTTATTGATTAATTCATACAAATTGGCATTGTTTAAGTAATGCTTTTCACAAATCATTTGAAAAGTAAACCTTGGGATCAATTAAAATAGTAATAATTATTGATTCTGTAAAACATCTGTCCAATTTGAAATGAACATCCTAAAATCATGGTGTTTTATGATTAGATGAATGTAAAAATCTTAATGTACTATTTGAGTATGTTTGATCACCGACGATTTTTTTAATGGTTTAATGGCATTTAATTGGTTTTTGAGTTTTGTGCTTCACCTATCTAACTCTCCGACTTAAATTACTTCTAGGTACAGATGCACTACCCAAACACTTGGACTTCACCGACATGATTTTTAACAACGAATCTGTGGTAGACACGCCTCCACCTAGCAGGAAATCTAGTGGCCACAAACGGCGCTCACGACAAGGTTCTCCTGCAACCTCTAAGAGCAGTAGTGATATAGGCGACCTCAGTGATTTGGGGGTTAAGCCATTGGTACGTGCATTCACATGAATATGCATTTTTTGAGCCTTTCTGAAATTTATAAACTATTTTGTACTTTATTCAATCTTTAGCCATAAGATATATCCTTACCCCATACTAACTTTTGAGCAATTGGATTATTTTAAATAATTCACCATCTTCTCTGTCTCTCTAATTTAATTATTATGTCACCACCAAAAGTTGTGACATATTGTTATCTCTTCATTTTTTGTGATGGCGGTTGCCGTCCAGCATCTGGCATTCAGTATCTGTAACAAATGGCAGGTGGTGACATTTTGCATGTTAATGCCTTGTTTACTAATATTTAAGTGCTGATTTTGTCACTGCAGGTCATCTAGGTTTGAATTAGTGAACAATTCTTATTACTCTTATTAGTAGAAAGTGTCCAAGCCTCTACATTTACTGCAATTTCTGCATGAGTAGGAATATTAGAACAAAACAACATTTGTTGGTTATTTTCACTTTCCATTGTTTTGTAGAACCTGACAACAAGCGTTGCTACGACAACCAGTGTCGGCTCTCCTACTGACATGACATCTGGTGCCTGTAACACAGACTGTGCCCGAGTTGTCCCATACTTCTCACGTGCAAAGGCCCCATGTCTTCCTCTATCTGCTTCGGAGCTGTTCCCTCTTCCTCCCTCTGTTATGGCTCCAGGCTTTTACAAGGTTCTTTCATACCCCCTGCATGTTCTTCAGTGTCTTAAATTCATTGATAAAGGCTGTTACTTTTGTTTGATGTTAAATGTTTTCATTATTTCTGTTCACTTATCGGCTATATTCATATTTATTTAGACCTTGGCATGATAAAACAAACAAAATTCATCTTGCTGTATGCTGTACATGTATGTGGACCCAGCTGTGAATGGATGCTATATAGCTGTGTACATATTGTTTATAGTTCATGTATCCCCAGTATATCTGTAAGACTACAATCTCCATTTGGGAAATGTAGATAAATATGAGCATGACCATATTTTAAAAAAATGTTCAATTTATGCATGGCAAAAAAAGTAATGTTAAATTCATCTTAACTCACAGGTCTTATGTTATTTATTAATGTTTAATTTCTGTTTCCCAATGTATTGAAACATTCAGATTTATGGCATAAAAGTGATTTTTATTATTATAATGCTCTGCCATTGAGATAATTGATAGGTGTCTGCTTTTCTAATTGGCACTCAACCTTTCTGAAAAATTCCGTAACACTTTTAAAATTACAATTAAAAATGCACTCATTTGATCATGGCATTGCCATTTATTGCATCGTACATTAAAATGACATATCCTTTTATGACTTTGAGATATATATGATAACTAAAATGCATATTTTCTCTTTTGTACTTTAATTACCATATGGCTGATGCACTTATCCAAAAGATGTGCTATTTCTGTATGTTCTGGACTATTTGTTTGTAATTATATGTTGGAATGTGGTTATAATTCAGTTTCTTTAGTAATGTGTTCTTAAATGTGACATTTTATTGTTATTTGTTGGATGTTTACTGAATGTATAGTGATCTATAAATAACTGTTATGGATAAAAACATGTAAAAATACATTATATAGCTGTGAAAAGCATTTTTGCATACAACCAGTTAGCCCAAGATACCATGAACAAATATGAAATCAATATGTTTTTTTTAATATTTAAAAGTATGAACTTGCTCATTTTAAGTTTCATATTATGATTTCGATGGGATGACAAAATTTCTTTGTTTTTTCAGTCTGTCAGAAGTGGATCGGGTCACTCAAGTCCTGCTAGAAAATCCAAAAGAGGGCGCTCACCAAAAATGCCAGATCTTATTCCTGTGACCCCACCAAAAACCATTAGAAAGAGCTCGAATCCCCCTGATTTACAACCTGTCTACCCCATGGATGTTGAAAAATCTAGCTCATCTTCAGCATCAAAGTCGCCACCAAAATCACCGAGAATGGCGAAGACTGTGCAGAAATTAAAAGAAAAACTAAAAAGAGTAAAGATGCATCGTGAAAGGGAAAAACTGAAGAAGTTAAAACTGAAAGAAAAGACAGTCAGTCAAAAGCGGAAACATTTAATAGAAGAATGTTTTGCAAGTGACAGTGATCAGGAAATTATATTCAAAAAGAGAAAGAAACATAGAATAAGTGAGTCACAATCCAGAGGCAAAGATAAACGATCACGTTCACCTACAAAATCAGGGTTAATGAAATCTCAGAAATTGTCAAAATCGCTTAGTAGTGACACTGATGAGTCAAAATCCCTACAATCGAGGGAGAATTCTCCTTCTAAACAGAAGAAATTGTTACAACTAGATATTGTAAAAGCAAAGTCAAAACTAAAACTGAAAAAAATCCCTAAAAACCACAAAATCTTCTGAAAAATATGATCTCAAAATAAAAAAGGACAGACTTAAGCTAAAAAAGCGTCAAATGAAATCAGGAAAAGAGATATCTGATTCTGATAAGGAACTCAAGCAGATAAATAATTCTAAAGTAGAGAAAAAAGTGCAACGAGGAAACATAAAAAACGAACCCCACCTGAGACCAAGACCATCGGCAACCCAGAGTAGTTCTGAGGAGAGTTCCAGAAGAATGAGGGGCCGACCCCCAGGTAAAAGTTTTTTTTTGTTAACTCTCGTGGCTTGCACTGTTAACCAAATAAAAACATATAATCGGGGTTCTGAATTATTTGAGATATGTATATCTTATTGAGCACCTGATGCAAGTGTCCACTTGCTCATACTCTAGTAATTTTTGAGAAAAAAATGTATTTGGACTAGTGCCATTGTCACCTTAAAATCATAAATAAAGATTAATTTTCTATCCATCAGGTAGTCTCAACAAGGCAAAGAAGGAGCCTGTCTCTCAGAAACTCCCCCCTTCCTATCCACGTCGGCCATTTCCTGGACCTAATGAAGCGTCGCGGATTGTTGACGTCCCAGAGTTTTATCCCAGTGAAGAGCAATTCCAGAATCCCATAGAGTATATAAATGCAATTAAGCACCAGGCGGAACCATATGGCATGTGTAAAATAGTGCCACCTATTAGCTGGAAGGTATGTTTGTTAGCCCAGTGAAAGTGACTCATGAACTTATTGATTGACCTAGTACTTGATTTAACCTTGCGATTTCTGTGATTTCACCTTCAGTCAACATGGTCTGGTGGATCTCTAGGTCTAAAGGTCTAGAAACCAGGGGCTTCTTTAGAATATCTTATAACTGAAAAAGCAAATGAAAAAATCACATGGAAAATTAGCCTGCTTACATTGAATTCATGAGAATAGGTCATTGAGTAGGTCATCTTCTCCTTTGATGCATTTAATGACATTTCCCAACCTCACTGGATAAATCTGTACAAAATGTATACAATTTTGCCATATCAGTTCATTCAGCCCATTGTATAGGTCAAGCTTGTAACTGAGAAATTTGAGCAGTTTTCCCCAGTCTGTATGCAGCTCAGCTCTCACTTGTCTCTGTCTGTCAACATTCAAGGATTATTGTGTTAACTTGAATGAACAATGAGCAAAGTGAAAATACTTATTGTATGCATGCAAAATATCTCTGGAACATTTTATTGACGACAATATATAACAAATACTGTACATGCAAAAGAGTTACAGTACTAACTAATCTTCCAACTTGTACATGTTTAAAGTACAAGGTGTCCATAAAGTCTCAACTTTACTCAGACTTTGTATTGTAATGGTAAATGCAGTTATTAATGAAATGCTGAATATGCAATTTGTATTGTATTTTTAGCCGGAGTTTAAATTGAATGAAGATATGAGATTCTTTAGCCAAGTCCAACATGTTCACAAACTTCATCAAAGATGGGGCCCAAATGTACAGAAGATAGAATGTATTCGCAAGCACTTGGAGTCACAAGGTGTAGAACTGCAACCCATTGTGGTAAGTTCTTTTATGTATCTTATTTGATTAAGTTCAATTGTTTGAAATACAATTGAACCCATGTAGTATTCACATATTGAAGTATTTACTTGCACAGGTTTCACCTGAAACAACTCATTGTGTTAATTTTTAGTCCAAATTTAGTTGTTTTAAATATAGTTGAATTACCCATCTAAAGTGTTCATATTCTGTGGTAGACTGCATTCCCAAGTTTCACCTAAATGATGCAGGCATTTTAGTAGAATTTCTTACAACATGCAAAACAAGGAAAATAGGCCAAGTTACATGAAATGTGGAAACATTTGCAAAATCTCAAAAGGTACTAGTCTGCACATTTAGTGAAAACAGCTTATAACATATTACAATTAAAAAAAATACTTCTAATATTCAATAATTATTTATTCTATACATCAATTTTGTATAAACTTACTAGGTATATTTTTCAAAATTAATAATTTTTTGTTCAATTTGATTTATCTTGTTTAGTTTGGTGGCATAGAACTTGACATGTGGAATTTCCTTCAAACTTTACAACAACATGGAGGATTGCAGAATGTTCAGAATAAGAAAGGATTCAATAAACTCGCAGATGCTCTGAAAATACCCAAACTGGTAAGATTTATAGATTCAGAAGTATCAAACCAATCTAGAACAGACAAAATCACAATGATCACAATTGGTAATATTTATGAAATCAAAACTTCTCTGAAACTACCAAAATTAGGATGTTTTTAGATTATTCCATTGAAAAAACTGGTAATATTTTTCCACAATTATGCAAATAACAATTAAAACATGTAAAATTTGACCCACACTGCCTTATGAAATATAAACTATGAATATAGTCTGTATGAATAAGAAAAATTAATTTACTTTCGGAATTGTGAACTTGTAATTGAAACTGAGAAGAGCTTATGTACAGTATACTGCAATCGGCTAACTGATATGCATTGAAATTCCTGTTATGCTCCCTGATGAGCCCTCAACTCCTTATATTTCAGTCCCAAGACAGACCAGCCAGACTCTATGACGCCTACTGTAAATATCTGCTATCATATGACACACTTTCCAAGGATGAGAAGCTGAAGTTAGAGCATCAGGTCCTGGCAGAGAGACAAAAGAGAAAGAAGATAAAGGATGAGGAAGATGAGTGTTGTTTAAAGGTAAAATTAATACTGGTTCAAAACTCACAGCTGCCAGGCTCCCAATGTCAATTACTAAAAGTGGTGACATATTGTTATGCTCTCCATTTTTGTGACGACGGTTAGTGGTTGGGGTCTGGCAGTTGGCGTTTGTAAGATTGACCTTTAATGACCTTTTCAAGGTCAAAAAAGGTATTTTTGAACTTGCTTCACATTGACCAATTTTTTTTCAAAATCATCTACAAGTTCCCAGAAGTTCAAATCTGACTTAAGATTGGACTTAAAATATTGTGAAAACTAGGTGGTGACATTTTCGTCATGTTAATGCCTTTTTCACTCTTGCCAATGAACTTGGAAAAATGAGTTGCCTATTGAGCAATGGACTGAATGCCAGGATGTTAAATTGTTGTGTTAAAATGTCATCAACCTTAGCTATGAGACCCTGACAATTGATGATATTTATACTATGGTCACAGATATTTATCTACCCTGGATGTATTGTATTTAAAAAACATTTAATTTTCAGGGTAAATCAATGTCATTGAAAGAATACCAACGGATAGCTAGGAACATTCAGGCCATGTATTTTAAAGAGGACCCCAGTCCTGAAGTAGTAGAGGCTGAATTCTGGAAGATAACACATGATCGCTTGAACCATCTGGTAGTGCAATGTGGACACATTGATACAGCGACAAGCGGTAGTGGGTTTCCTTCAAAACGGGAGAGTCCATTTGCAAAGTAAGTAATGTATTATGCCACTGATTTTGGGATTATGTCTGTTACACTTAATTTCACTTTACCCACTTAAATGATACACTTAATAAGTCAGACTACAGGCAGAGGCAGATTTGGCATTTTTCTGATCTTCAAAGTTTGTCAATGTCACCCTAACATTCCACTTATCTTAAGTCAGAATATGAATCAGAGATTTCATTAGAACTATATGAAAATGTATAATTATGTAAAGTGGAGTAATAACTGGTGCCAGATCACATATGTTCTAGAAATTACTCCCATATATAAGTATTCTCATATAAAAGCAGACTTTAAATAAATCCATTATTTGTTTTGGCTTCAGGCATGGTTGGAACTTTACTCAGCTTGCTCAGAACTCTGGGTCTGTTTTACGACATCTGGGGCCTGTCTGTGGCCTCACAGTACCCACAATTCATGTTGGCATGTTGTTCAGTACTTCCTGTTGGTCGACAGATCCGCACTTACTGCCCTATGTTGTGTATTCTCATTCTGGTGCTGATGTTATATGGTAAGTCTCAGAAATTTATCATAAATAAATGGGTGGGAATTTTGACAAAAAAATTCCTTACCAAGGTAGTAACCTAGCGATTCATTTTACCCAACATGGGAGCAATAATAGCACATATAGTAAAAATTCCTGACACCAAGAAAATGTATACCAAGTCTCTACTCCTCGGATGAAGTGCAATGTCAAAATCCAAACTCATGGGACAATACTCTGATAGACCCCAATAATTCTAGTCTTGAGACTGTGCCATAAGGAGAGCTCTACAAACAGATAGTGAGTGTTAAATTGGATTATATAGCATTTTTAGATTAAGTTGAATATTCCTTTCATTTTCAGGAATTGTATCCCTAAGCCAGAAACTGAGAAGTTCAAAGTTGCTATGAAATCTCTCGTTCCAAATCTTCTGTCAGATGATCCAATATGGCTGCCAGAAGATACTGTCATGGTAACAACATTTTTTATCACACTGAAAAAGTGCCATATTGCTGTTCTATCTCTGTAATAGAATGTCATGTTATGTCTCTCAAATATGTAGGTCACTATCTAGATTTTTCTTAGATATTTCATATTGAAAATTAATAAGATCATGAGCCACCCTGGGTATTACTCCCATTATCCGATAGATGGCATGGGTGAAAAGTAACCTGGATCCTTGATTTATTTATAAATTGTATTGAATGTCCTCAGTTGCGTACCTTGTGTGTGAATCTGAAACCCGTAAAGTCTGTATTTTTTTCAGGTACCTCCTGATACTCTTGTATCTAAGGGTGTGTCTATCACAAAGTGTATACAAAGACCAAGGGAGTTCCTCGTTGTGTTCCCAGAGTCTTATACATCCACCATCAGTTGTGGTTACTCTGTATCTGAATCTGTCCACTATGCAACCCCTGATTGGCTGCCTACTGGAGCTAAAGCCGCAAAGGTTCGTTCGAAGGGATATAGGGAACGCCTCCGTCCGTCCGTCTGTACGTACGTCCGTCCGTCCGTCCGTCCGGGCAATAACTCAAATACTGTTGGCCCGATTTTGTTCATATTTTGTGCACATATACCCTATGGGAGTAGAAGTTCTGCTCAAAAGCCGAATTTCAAAATGGTCGCTCATTTCAAAATGGTGGCCATTTTAGTGCCGAATTTACAGTAATTTAGGTGCAATATGTAAAACTGTAATAGCAATATGTTTTAGATGTAAAAAAATTATATAGGACATAAATAAAGCTAGAAATGTAGATATTAAAGAAGCACATGGCAGCCATCTTGAAAAATGGCGGCCTTTACTCGTTATTTTACAATTTTTGCTGTAACTCGAAAAGAAGTGGAGCGATTTTGTTCATATTTGGTATGTGAATACTATAAGGATGGCACACTGTCTAATGACACTTTTGGTAGAAGGCGGCCATTTTTCAAAATGGCCGCCATTTTAACGTATTTTACTATAACTCGAAAAGTAGTGGAGCGATTTTGTTCATATTTGGTATGTGAATACTAAAAGCATGACACACTATCCTATGACACTTTTAGTAGAAGGTGGCCATTTTGAAAAAAAATTTGAAAAATGGCCGCCATTTTAATGTATTTTACAATAATTCGAAAAGCAGTGGAGCGATTTTGTTCATATTTGGTATGTGAATACTGTTAGCATGGCACACTGTCTAATGACACTTTTGGTAGAAGGCGGCCATTTTTGCTATATACTTTGTTTGTAAAAATGCCATCCATGGCTGTTCGATGGGATTCGCTACGCTTTGGCGTTGCCGTTGTTCTGGTTTGGCTTTTAGGTGACAAATAATAGAGCTTCATATCAGCCTAAATTATATAAACTTGAATGAGCAATTGATGATATATTGAATTAAATATATGTGCAACTGGTAATAGATTAATAAATGGTACATATTTTAAACAATTAAATAATGTTCTTGTTGTTTTAACCAATTTCATTGCTTAATAGAGTAATAATAGTTTAATGAAATATTGTTACAGCCACCATGTGACATTCAGGATTGGCACATGTGACAGTTGTTACACTTTTGGAATTGCTGTGTTAATGGAATGCCCAACATCCAAAATGTATTCTGTTTCGGATTTTCAGTTGCTGAAGGACAGTTGTGAAAGAGAATTGTTCTCAATGTCTAGATTACTATTTAACCTGGCACGCAATGAGAAAACATCCACAGACTTGCTGAAGCTGATTCTACCTCTATTACAGTCCATCATGTGAGACATACTTTGTATCCAGAATTAGTACCCCATCGAAATAAAAGTTCAGGAGATTAAGGATTTATCTGTTCATCTAGTTCTTGCAACTCACTCCAAAAGTGACTGAATAACTTTGTTGGTGTTTTATATGTTAATACTTGGAAGTATGAAAGATTTTCTATTGTCAGTTTGCCTAAGAGGCAGCCATTTTATGGCACCCATTTAAATATGAATCACTGGATATCATGTGTCCATAAGATTTTGGTTGTGTAGTTGGCTATGCCACTGCATTCATGCTGCCTTTTTCCTAAAAATAATTTTGTTACAGTGAAGAAGAGGTTAAGCTGAGAAAAGAGCTAGCATTTCATGGTCTCAAAGACAGGGAGCGCATGGGAACAATAAATGAGAACCCGAGCCCAAGTGCAAAATGGCGACGTGGAGTACAAGAGGAGGATGATGTGTGTGAAGTATCTAAACAGATCTGTTATTCATCAAGGGTAAGTAAAGATGGCACCAGGAATCTTGAATACTTAATCAGCACCCTTGATCAATCAGGATGACAAGTGTGACAAGCTAGTACTCTAATGATATCTTTTCATAGTCCACCTGCAATGGCTAATTGGTAGACCCAAGGTTACTGCTGTCGCTTGGCCCCAGGTTCGATTCATGGTTCAGACAAATTTGTGTATTATGTAATTCTGGGTGTTTGACTGACTGATATTGGAATGGTATGAAATGTAAACTGTCTTGTGTCAAGATGCAAATAAGTCCTACATACAGTTCCGCATATCATGAAGTTATCATATATTTTAGGTTGAGAATGAACATGATAGCAGTGTTATGCTCCTTACAACATGCAGTTCCACATATCATGAAGTTATAATATATTTCAGGTTGAGAATGAACATGACAGCAGTGTATTCTCCTTACATCACACAGTTCCACATATCGTGAAGTTATCATATATTATAGGTTGAGAATGAACATGACAGCAGTACACGCAGTTCCACATATCATGAAGTTATCATATATTTTAGGTTGAGAATGAACATGACAGCAGTGTATTTTCCTTACAACACACAGTTCCACATATCATGAAGTTATAATATATTTTAGGTTGAGAATGAACATGACAGCAGTACACACAGTTCCACATATCATGAAGTTACCATATATTTTAGGTTGAGAATGAACATGACAGCAGTGTATTCTCCTTACAACACACAGTTCCACATATCATGAAGTTATAATATATTTCAGGTTGAGAATGAACATGACAGCAGTGTATTCTCCTAACAACACGCAGTTCCACATATCATGAAGTTATAATATATTTTAGGTTGAGAATGAACATGAAGTTATAATATATTTCAGGTTGAGAATGAACATGACAGCAGTGTATTCTCCTTACAACACGCAGTTCCACATATCATGAAGTTATCATATATTTTAGGTTGAGAATGAACATGAAGTTATAATATATTTTAGGTTGAGAATGAACATGACAGCAGTGTATTCTCCTTACAACACGCAGTTCCACATATCATGAAGCGCAAGAACCTAAAACACTGTAGGCTCTACTACAGGTATACAGAAGTAAGTCGTTACATGTATTATTGATCATGGGGTAAAAAGATAAGTGGGAAGGACGAATGGAATTCTTCGATTCTTAGGGCTACAGAGGGCTACAGATGATATTCAAAAAATACAACTCCATTTTTCTAAAAAAAAAAAAAAATATTAATTTTGATATATTGTCCAAAATAAGATTTTTCAGTGAATGCGACCTTCAACAATCAATCTCCAGATATTTAAATCATTTTTTGGTTATTGACACATATTTTTGTCCTTTTGAAAAACAAATACACTTCCTAAAATGGATAATGGATTGAGCATAGTATTATCACAATCTCAATTTTGTTTTCCAGAAGGAGCTAATGGGAATCCTTGATAAAGTAAAAGAGAGAATTGTTAGCAAAACACCTAGTAAATCTACGGAGGCCACTTCACCTAGGAAGAAAGCTAAAATATAAATATATGCTCAACAGGGTGTACAAGGATTTCAGACTCTTTCCAATATATACAAAAATAACTCCCCCCCCCCATTTCAAGTGGATCTCCTTGTGTTGTAACATTATATGGATTACCTGCCATCATTAGGATTCAAGATGGCAGCAACACTTATAGCCATCATAGATGACTAATTATGTTAGAATAATTATTCACCAACCATTGGTCAGAAAGAATGTATATCGGAAAGGCAGACATTAGTGGGACTACTATACTGACTAATGGCTAATGCTGGTCAAAAATTCTTCGTCTCATATACATACTCATAAGAATAGGGAGTGATCTTAGACTGTCTCTATTTAATAATTGACACTGCCTCATCTTGAAATTGTGTAGATTATTCAATGATTCGAGTAACATGCAGAATATAGCGTGCAAGAGAAAGTCAGTATTTCACAAGAGGCCATCAAATTGGCCAGACCAGATAAGTGAAACATAAGCATTTTGGTTGAACGCTGTAGAAACAGTATAATAGCATAGAATACCAGCTAAAAGGAATACAAATAAGATGCACAAACTAGAAGTTAAGTTCTAGTACTCTCTGCAATAAATAGTGAATTTGCTTAAAAAATCCAGGACATTTTATAATTTTTCGATTTTAGAAAAAATTTGGATACTTATGTAAATATTGCAAACAATGAAGCTTATTTACAGGGTGTTTCAAGGGGATGTCATATATCTTTGTATCTTATTTATTATTAATACATGTTGGCAACAAAAGAATTAATTAAATGATAGACACCCTGTACATCCAAGTAATTCATGTATAATTAATACTCAAACTGTGATATTTTTTAGGTCAGTGAAGCCACTAGTGTTTTCTAGACCTAGGCTCACTGCAAATGATGTATTTTATATACATCTTTTTGACTTTATTTTGTTAATAAAAAATTATATCCTATAAAAACAACTTCAAATACTCAGACTGATAAACTGTCATAGACAGTGTAGTAATTAGTACTTTAATCTTTGAGATTAAATGTGATTTTTTTCTGAAAATTTCTGAGTAAGGGTTCATGTCAGAATATCAATGATGTCAAAACATTGCTTAGGGAGGGGATACAAATCAAAGTTTGATGTTTTCAGGGACATAAAAATTGCACTTGTATTAAGGGTAATGATTATTGACTCATCCCATAGTTCTCAACTATAGGCTACTCATTTTTCATGATGTCATGAATTGAAACATCACATGTTAGTAAAACTAATGTATATTGTTATTGCCTATTTTTGTAAATGGCTTTCAGTCACCATTGTTCAGGTCTGTAACAACTTTGTTCAAAGTAATGTTCAAATTTCTACAGCTTATTGTAATGTAGGCATTTTATAAGAGTAGCAATACTGTAGCTAACTACCACATATACAATATGTAACATTTGTTGCATAGCATTAATTCAAGGAGTAAGGAGCTATAACTGAAGAAGTTAAAAAGATGGACTTGAAATTCATAATAATGAATATCTTGAGAGATGTGCTCAGTCACACATGTTATATTAGGCAATGTTTAACATACAGCAACTTGAAAAGTCGTAATTAAATTGAGTTGAATTTCATTCATTGATCACTAGGCATTTTGAAGAATATAGAAAGCTTCAGATAGGCAATATTGGTTACCATGATAACGAATGAATGGACTTAGGCTTTGCTTTCCTTTTCTAATACAACATGCAACCAGATGGTAACATTTTTTCATGTAAATTGCCTTTGTTATTTTTAGTCGTAATTAACATGTAATTAACATGTAATTTACTGTGTGTTGTTGCAAAATATATTATTTGAATAATAATGTTTTAGTAATGATCGATTTCACTGTTTGTATTTCTTTATAAAGTGTAAATGACAAGTATGAAACATTCTGAAAAATATGTTTGGGTTGATATTGATTTTGGTTGAATTCTGTAGTGTTGACATGGTTGATTGAAGGCTGAAAACTATTCAGATATTACAACAAAACAATTAATATATGAAAGTGTTAATCAGACCCATATAAATGTGTAATTTCAATTTACAATGTAATTTTACCCTGTAATTACAAGTGTTTTTACAATGTTTTTTTTATGGCATTTTATAATGTATTTGTATTGTATTTGAAATATAAGTATCTTAAATTAATTATTAAAGTCTTACACTTTGTGATTTTGATGAATAAGTAAAATGCATGTTCACCTTGAAAATTATTCAATTTAAGCTGCAATGAAATATGGTAATTCAGCCAATTTGACTTCATAGTTCTTTATGTTGGTTGGACCTGTAATTATATCTCCTCTCAGAATGTCTTTCCATTTTCCCCTTGGAATATAGATGTCTCTTGTTGTACTCCCCTTTTCCAGAATTGGTGCTACCAGAATTTCATTTCCAACAAGAAATTGAGAGTCGATACCATGAGTGTTGAAATCCATTGGATCCACCCACCATAAAGGACGTATGATAGGTGCCCCATTTTGAGTTGCCTCATTTGCATATTTGAGAATAATAGGTGTTGCCACTTCTTCATGGATTTTGACCATATTTAGACATATTTTAGTGGTTTCATCATCATAGTCCCATGGAGCGATAGAGAACTGCATGGATGGGAGGAAAGTATTTGCTTGTGTCCACCGGATGAATAATTCACGATCTGGCTTTGTGCCAAAAATATCAGAAAATGTCGCAAAATCTTGATTATTCTCATCATATGCATTTCCACCAATCATATCAGGCAGAACAAATGGGTAGCCTAGTATACCAAATAAAAGTGAAGATGGAATGAGGGATTTCAGTCCATTATTGTATCCCCATACAGAATCTTTATCCATTATTCGAATGAATATCGGCAAATTTTGGCTTTGATATCCAACCCTTACTTCAATCATACCACCAAATTTGCTACATAATTCTGCATAGTATTTAGTATACATGTTTGGGTTGGATAGTGGAATGTTGGATTTGAACCTGGGGGGTAACCACACAACCTCACCAGCGTCAAACTTGAAGGAGTCCACCCCTTGGGATTTTAACTTCATGAGGTTGTTCATCCACCATTGTTGAGCAGACGGATTTGTGACATCTAAAGCGCCACCTATTCCCTGCCACCAGTGTGACAACCCAGGGGCATTTCCTGTATCGTCCAGGAGGAAATAATCATTTTTCACACCTTCTTGAAATGCATCGCTGTCAATATTTGAAAATGGGACAATCCAAGATGTTATCCGAAAACCCATTTCATGTAGTTTATCCATCACCTTTTTATAATTAGGGAATTTTCTGGTATCAAATGTAAAGTCACCATAGGTTGGAGTATAAATGTCATCAATTTCTATTTGACTATTTGAAAATCCATGATCAATAATTTCTTGAGCAAACTTCAAAAGGGAAGTTTCATTGATGAACATCTTGTACCGTGCCCAGGTTGACCAGATGGGAGATTTAAACATGCGTTCATCGGGAATTCCATCTGGTTTTTTGAATAGCATATTGGACATGAACAAGTGAGTTTGTTTGATGTTACCAGCAGTGCATACAGAATATGACAATTTAGCGTTTTCATTGTTTCGATTCACAAATCTGGTTTCCTCATATTGCGCACTAAAACAAATCTCTGTCTTGTTGATGCCAAATCTCAGGGGAGAATCTTGGTCAACGCTAATTGCGAATCCATTTGAAGACAACCAATATCGTTCCATAACTGATCCATATTTATGGTGACTGATTATATCAGATGACACATATAAGTCCATATCCATAGCATGATCCTCAATGGTCCAGTGCTGGTCAAACAGTTCCCCACCTCCATACCAATGTGATTGTCCGATATCATAGCAATCATGAATCTGAAGTCGAGGATCAAGAATCTCCCATTTAAAATTGTAGCAACGAGCACCTTTATCAAAGATTTCCCCATAAGCAATTTCGAGCAGAGCCTGATTGGTCCATTCCAGGTTTAACACTAACTCATCTGAAGCACTATCCAATAGTTTGGGTTGTCCATGCAATTGTGCTCCTATTTTGAATGTGCCAGCAAAATTTTCATTTTGTCCATTCTTCGGGATTAAAGACACAGTCATATCATCGGTGTCTATCTCAGCAAATGGTAATTCCAAAACTGACTTCTCAGTTCCCTGGAGGAACCAGGATATAACTGATACTAAAGCTACCAAGACAACAAACTTATCCATTGTGATTGGAGGGATTGTGCAACTACCCCTATCTTGAATGTAAATGTTATTCCAACTTCTAGAATTAACATTTGAATAAAGAATTTACGTAGTTCTTGTATTGCATAGCTAATCTCCAGTTGTATACTGTACATGTATTGATAAATGTTACTCGAGTCTCTAGCTTACAGCTAGACGAAACTTCATTGATTTCGTATGTACTGTGCTACACGCACCTACACGCACCTAGAACTCATTTTTAATAAATTTTATAAATATTTTTAAGAATATTAATCATATTTAGGATGAAGCGTTGCTTGTCTGGATTTAGATATTTCAAAATTTCATTTCGGAGTTTTGACACATGGTGAAATTTTCTCGCTGTAGCTAAAAATGGCTTCCGGTTCTGGACGTGAATAACATTTGAAATTATTCTCGCTTAAAGAAATCAAATATAACAATAGATTCAGACGGGGATGTGAGCTGATGTTCTTCAAATCTATACATAAAGGTATATTTCATATTATTATGCCATATTTACTGTGCGTGTGACACAATGATTTACAATATTTATAATACTAAGGCAGCTCAATCTTCCTCCTCAAAGCCGGAATATAGAGAAGGCTTTGGACCGAAGTAAGATAAATGTATTGGAGTTCTGTACTTTGACCTTGAGATACTGATTCTACAGAAGTTCAGAACTCTGTTTGATTGTGCTCATTGGCTTTCATGTCGTGCTTCATTGTTATCCTAACTTCACTTCTATCAGTGATACAAATGTCATAACATCTTAAACACTTGTCATCTCAGGTTGTGATGCCTCAAAATAAGTCTAAAGTTGGATGATTCTTTCAGGTTAGTAAACACAAGTTTCGCTATAGCTGATTAAAATCTAGATCTGTAACTATTCTTTTCGGAATTCCCCTTGCCTCGTTTTGGTTCATGAGGGTATTCCACGAAATACAAAACTGAGATTTAACTTTTCTTCTATTTTTTCTCAAATTTCAGTGATCAAATAGTGTAAATTTGGATTTTGCTTATGAAAATCATACGAAGGGACATCTCTATACCAATTTTGGCAACTTTCTTAATTTCAATTGACTGTTTTGTGGCCCAAAGCATGACCAGTAGTTTTCGACCTGGAAGTCGACTCGCCAGAAAATTGCTGGAGAAATATGAAGCTGACCAGGTGCATAGAAATACTGACCATGCTAGTGTAAGTGTTCTTTTATTTTTGTTTCTATGTGGTTCAGTTTTTCAAGGCAAAAATATGTGGTAAATTCCTTCAAGTTGTTTCTACATGTTTGTTCGATGCTCGGATGTTCACATTTTATTTAGTTCTCGTAAAATGAACGAACAAATATTCCATTTACATAAATTTTCGGTAATATACATGTAACGTATTATGATTTCCTGAAATGACAAGCCAGTAGGAACATTTTGGGGCATTTTTACAGTTCGTTTACATTTCTTGTATAAATGTACATCGTAGGATGCGATAAGTTGATTGGACGGAAACATAAGCTTATGTAGTTACATTGAAGTTCGTTTACTACCAATTGGAAGGCATGTGAGGGTCTCATTCATCAGGTAACACTCATATGTTGAAGTTAAGTTCTTGCCTTGTTTACATGTAACAAGTCAGGCCCGTAAGACACTTTTTTCCAAGGGGGGTGCGGTTTTTGGCTTACTAAAGAGAATATAAAATTGTCAATTTTTTTGCCGCGCAAATCATATCGCGTAAGACAGGGGGGGGGGTGGTCAGTTACTCCCTATATTGGTTTGGAATTAACAAGTGCAACTTCCAAACGTTCCAATTGTTTTGTGGGGGTTGTGAGGAGTGGTCCGATCCCCCAGAAAATTTTACAGTTTTGAGATGCTATTTGGTGCTTTCTGGGCACTTTCAAAGTGAAAGTTTCTAAGTAGTACGCCACCACCACAAGAATAAGAGTTGAGTGAATAAAAAACCAAGCATTCAGGGGGGTCTGGGGTTTCTCCCCCAGGAAAATTTTGAAATTTGCTTGTATTTGGAGCGAATTTGCAACCATCTGGTACGCCTGTGCGTTATGAGTCAATAAGAAAAATGTGAATTTTTTTTCAAATTATTTTGGGGGTGTCAAAGAGGATGAGAGGGTTAAGTGGGGTGGGGTGCCATTAGGGGAGCAAGGGGTTGTCCCCCAGAAACATTGACCATATCAAGGTGCTATTTGATGATGTCTGAGACAATACATGAAATTCAGAATATTTATTTTGTTTTGTAGGGGATGTGAGGGGTGGCTTACTCTTCTAGAAAATTTTACAATTTAAAGATGATATTTGGTGCTTCTGGGCACTTTTAAAGGTATTAGTCAATAAAAACATTGAAAAACAATCACAATTTTTTTTTCAAATTTTGGGGTTGTCAAAGGGGGGAGGGGTGCCAGAGGGGGAGGTGGGGTTGGGGTGCCAGAGGGGGAACAAGTGTTTGTTCACCATATCAAAATTTACAATATCAAGGTGCTATTCGATGAAGTTTGGGCACTTTAAAAGTGTTTTTTCCCAAGAAAATTTTACAATTTTAAGATGCTATTTGGTGCTTTCTGGCACATTCAAAATGTATGAGTCAATAAAAAAATTTGAAAAGTCTCAATTTTTTTTGAGGGGGGGGGGGTGTTAAGGGGGGGGGGCTGCCAGAGGGGGAGGTGGAGTGGGGATGCCAGAGGGTGAGTAAGTGTTAGTCTTCCAGAATCATTAACTTTATCAAGAAGCTATTTGATGATGTCTGGGCAATTTAAAAGTGTCTGAGACAATACATAAAACAAATTCAGAACTTTTCCATTGTTTTGTTTGGGGTGTGAGGGGTGGCCCACTCCCCCTAGAAAATTTTACAATTTGACGACGCTATTTTGTGCTTTCTGGGCATTTTCAAATTGTATGAGTCAATTAAAGAATTTGAGAAAATCACAATTTTTTTTTGGGGGGGGGGGTCAAGGGCGGGGGGGGGGGGGGGGGGCGCCAGAGAGAGGGGGGGGGGGGGGGTATGCAAGTGCAAGATGCAAGAGGGGGAGCAAGTCCCCCAGAAACACTAACTATATCAAGGAGCTATTTGATGATGTCTGGGCAATTTAAAAGTGTCTGAGAAAATACATAAAACAAATTCAGAACTTTTCCATTGTTTTGTTTGGGGTGTGAGGGGTGGCCCACTCCCCCTAGAAAATTTTACAATTTTACGTTGCTATTTGGTGCTTTCTGGGCATTTTCAAATTGTATGAGTCAATTAAAGAATTTGAGAAAATCACAATTTTTTTTGGGGGGGGGGTCAAGGGGGGGGGGGCGCCAGAGGGGAGGGGGGGGGGGTTATTCAAGTGCAAGATGCAAGAGGGGGAGCAAGTCCCCCAGAAACACTAACTATATCAAGGAGCTATTTGATGATGTCTGCAGGGCTGTCAACTTGGGACCACCTAATATGAGTGACTTCAAAATGTTGGACATCTAAGTCAAAATCTGAACACTTTTGTCCAAATTTTGAACACCTTTGGCCAACTTTTAAACACCTTTGGCCAAAGTTTGAGCACCTTTGCCAAACTTTGAACACCTCAAATTTTTCGCGCTCGCTACGCTCGCGATGTCGTCAAATGGGGGGGGGGGGGGGGGGGGTAGGTACGAAAAATTTCCAATGAACATGCGTGACACATACGGGATTCGCGTGACAAATCCGAACAAATTGCGTTCGGTTTTGTCCGACGTTCGTATTTTTACCGTATCGTAAACATATTTCGAAAAAATTTCTACAGAAATATTTTTGCTTGACAATTGCCAGGTAAAATGCGTATTTTGCGTGACATTTTCTGTCACGCAAAAAAAAATGGCGTGACTTCAAATTCTTCAGCAAATGCGTGACAAATACGCAAATTGCGGGACAGTTGACAGGCCTGTGTCTGGGCACTTTAAAAGTGTCTGAGACAAAACACTAAAATAAATTTAAAACTTTTCTATTGTTTTGTGGGGGGTGTGAGGGGTGGCCAATACCCCTAAATAATTTTACAATTTTAAGATGCTATTTGGTGCTTTCTGGGTACTTTCAAAGTGTATGAGTCAATGAAAAAAATTATAAAAAAATATTTTTCAAATTTTTTTTAAAATTTATTTTGGGGGGTAACAAAGGGGGATGCGGTCGCACCCATCGCACCCCCCCATCTGACGGCCCTGCAAGTAGTGGGGTTGGCTTTTCAAATCCTACAAGTGTATTGAAATCTTGGAGTTCAAAATAAGCTGGATTGATGGTTATTTAGGCTGCCGCTATCATGCGTCATGTATGATAGTTAAACTACAAAGCAAAAAGTTCTACCCAAAAGTTAGGCTGTGAATATATGATTCAAATTTTTCATATACTGTTGCAATGTGGTTCTTTGATTTGTTTTTTTTACATTGAAAGATGTCAATCAAATTAACATTCTGACTGATATAATTATTATATAATAGGCTTCACTAAGATTGTAAGTTGTAACCTTGCATATATCGCCTTTTCTATGCATCGAGTTGTATCCTTTTGTACTTTCTCCTTTCCCCTGTTTTAAATTTGACTAGAAGGCCATTCAAAGTTAATTGCATGTAAAACATGCAATTAATGAAGGGCTAAATCTTAGGAGTGGGAAGAGAAAAGGTCAATGTTTTAGGCCTACTGTACGCCCGGTATTATTCGCGTGCGATTTAGTTTCGCGCTTTTCGTGAGGGTGTTAAAATCGCGAAAAATTATCGTCGCGAAATTGCCAATTAAATCCCCGGGAATTTGTTTTTACCCGGGGCTCTGATGCATTTCGTAGGAAAGAGCACGTGCGCACGATTGTTCACGTGATCGTAGCCTGCAATTTGATTGGACATCATGTACTGGGGAATCCCCGCATACGATAAAATACAGTATGAAGTACGGTAAAGTTATTATGGGAGCCACGCACTTTTGCTTTAATATTAAAAATGACGATGCAATAGAGGTTGATATGCAGCTTGCCGATGATAAAGATCCCAGTTATTGTAAATCTCATCCAAATATGACATCAGGTAAGTGCAATTACTGTACATTTAACTTAATTTACACACGAGTAGCTCGAGAATTCCTGGAATAGTAATGAATTTCAAACTTGTGAAATTCGCGAAATTTAATAGCCGCGAAATCGTGTTTTCGCAAAATTCGCGAAATTAAATCTCGCGAATAATACCGGGCGTACAGTATTTATTGAATTGGTCTAGGAGCAGGTCATTTTCACAAGAAAAATTTCAAGATTTTCACAAAATTTATTTTTTGACTCAGAAGCTGCTTATTCGCAGACAAGATACAGATAGGCTTGTATGTATTTTATGTAAATCAAACATTATGGCATTTTTACTCAACAAAATAAATTCCATGTATATAAAATGCATGATGAAGTTACTCAAGTCTAGATGGTATCATCATCAACATACCTGTACCAGTTTGTCTTAGGATATCATAATATATGCTGAAATGTTATGCCAGTATATTTACTAGTTGTACTCCTGACAAAGTTCTGTATGGAATAATCGGGTGCCCCTCGCTTTGGTATATTCTGTCTTTGGTCTTGTTTGATCACTTCTTCAACAATGGCACGCAGTCCCGTAAACCTCAACAGTACTGCGCTAAAGTCATTAACATGTGCTCCAAGTATAAAGCTGTCAGGATCCTCAAGGATGAGCCCCACAGGAAAAACAAATGGTTCTTTTATCCATTTATCTCGTACAATTGGATAGGCGTGTAGTAGTTCCTTACTCACTTCAATTGGGTTACTAACATAGACAATTCTTGGAAATGGTTTACTGCAGAATATTGTGAGAACAATGCTGTAATACCTAGACGACAGTTCATTGTCTTGGAATAATGTGACATGATTTACTGAGATGAAATATGGCTCCAGGTATGGTACCATCGGGGTACCACCTCTTAATGGTTCATCTTTATCGACAAACTTCTTTGTTATATTCCCGCTGCACAATATATAAACACATGTACAGTTTACTCCATCTATTGTACAATGTAGTACACGCAGTGGGTCAAAGTTCTTCACGAAGTAAAGTTTTTCAATGGTCACATAAGGTATCCAGTGTTTGTCCCGACTACTGCCAATTGGTCTAGGGCCAATAATTCTTGGGCGATATAAAATATTTCTATCCATGTCCCATATAAATGTGAAATCTCGCATTTTTTTCATACGAGATGTATACCCTGCATTAAATGTCATCAGTAATCGATTTTTGAATCGGAATAGTCGAGGCTCAATCGGCCCATCTCCTACCTGCCACTTTGGGGTTGCGATCCCGATTAATGATGCATTTGTCAATGGTTCCATGTGTCTATTAAACTGTTGAGTAAGAAGGTAATTATCTTGAAAGAAATTAAGTGGCCCTTCACTGTTGTAATACGCTTCATTTTTCAGCCATATTTTCAAAACTACATATATCTTCCCATCATGCCATATTATTGCTGGACTGTTTGCGTAGAATTGATTTCCTCGTCCATTAATCAGGTACATCCTTCGAGCAACATTTTCTATGTCTGGTGAGAATGTATACAGGCATGATGTTGATATATTGTGGTTTATTAATCGTTCTTGTCCCTTCTCCGTGAATATAGCTCCTCCAAGGGTGAAATTGTGTTCGAAATTAGGTGAATTCTTCAGTGGTTCTATCTTTCCCTGACCCTTATCTACAAAATAGAGCAATATTAATATTTCAATTCATTTGTATTTAATTACAATGCTAATGTACTTGGCCTCATCTCAAGTACAGGGTGTCTAAAGTCACCATAAAGTACACCTTCCTCAGACTTTGTATTATAATTGTAAAGAGACTTATGGACACCCTGTATGTCTCTAAATGTAGATGCAAAATTTTTCATTTCTCCACTTATTTTTTTAATTAAATAATTATGTCAAAAAATGTAATATACCACTACCTACCCAGTATTGAGTATTCCTTTCTATTGGATTCTCTTATATTGGATTTGAAAGATAACTGATCATTGTTGGTCAGATAGTAAAGGAAGCCTAAAGGGAGCAGGAGTCCAATCATAAATATATGCCTGCGCTCCATAACTGAAAAATGAGTCCGAATATTGTTTTATGGTAGGCTCTCTTTAAAACATAAAAATTCTCTTTAATCTTATGCATAACTAATAAATATTTTTTTGTGATTTCTTATTGAATCAATGTAAAAATATTACCTTTTATGGAGTAAGAATACTTTCCTGGAGGTCTCCTAAAAGTTACTTTGATATCCCAAAAACTCAATAAAAAATCTTAATTGGAATTTTTTTGTTGATCCCTATTTAGGCCTACATAAAGTTTCTAGATTTTTCATCCTCAGTCCCTTCATATATTTATGTATTCAGAGGTTGTTTCGATTTTAAATAAAACCTGCAATAAGGGAAGTTAGCTTAAAAAGCCAATATGTTTATACGTAGCAGTTAATTTAAAAGTTCTCTAGGACAGGTATATTTACCCAGTGAATAAATATCATATATCAGACATTTAAAAAAGTGCTAATGTTTTTGCAATTGTGTTTATGAACAGTTATAACTTCACATTACTCCTTTTTCCACATTTTCTTGCATCATGCTGAATTTTCACACCTGAATCTTGTCAAAACTCAACTCCATGGTGAAATTTTTTGAAAGGGTCACAGTGTTTTTAAATTTGTTTCGCCCGTCAAAGAGAATCTCCCAGAAATCCTCCCTTTCAAATAATTTATCTTTATGTTGTCATATGAACTTTGGGTCTCAATTTTTAAAATCATTTCATTCAAATAATTAATCTTTGTTCAACTACAAGAACCAGGTTGTTTATGTACCTCATCACATATTGCTATGAGAAATATCCCTTTAATCTTTGATCACACATGTCATGTTGAAGAATATCTGAATATCATCAGCCTTGCCTTCATTCATCATTTTAATTAAAGAAACCTTATCTTTAAATTCTAAATAATTCCTGAAAACATAGAGTGCAGAAACTTGTAAATCAATAGTTTTTTGCATTCTCCAGTGTTCATGAAGTTAGAGGCTGGGAATTATAGATAGCCAGCCACAATTATTTGATTTTTAATTTTGGAGTATTTTAGCTTCTAACTCTAGTTAGAGGTTATTTTGATATTGTGCCTCGGGAAATCTGAAAATAATCATTAACTATTTCTGCAGCTCGCACATTTTGACTTTGTATGCTTTTTGTTTTGTATTTCACAAAGGAAGGGCTGTCAACAACTCTTTAATTTACATCTAGCATGAGACAAGGAGGTATTAGAAGGACAATACAAGCTAAATATTCTTATTAGTTTTGTTTATGATCTAATTCTTCAGACAATCTCTTCTTTAATTCTCTCTCTTCTTTAAGCCCTGGAAGTATTTTTTGAAATTCATGACATTTATCTGGTACAAGACCAAAGAAGATAAGATGACATCACTTCTTCTGTGAAAGGAAGTAGTGCGCTCTTCATTATGAACTCCCCATGAAAATAAATTTGTTCATTTGATTTTTCAAAATGAGTATACTGCTTTTATTACATTTATAAGCACAATAGTATCTTGTTGAGTACCTATATTGAGCACTGTATTGATGTATGGGCCACGAGAGGCATAGATTCCAAACCAGGAAGTATGTTTGTGTCTGTCAAAATCCATTTGCATCCTACACATCCCTACATCTTATGCAAATATATTAATTAATGAAATATAACAGTATAATCTTTGGATTTACAAAGTTGTATGGCATTTCATAGGTGTAAAAGTTGCTTTTGAAGCATTTTTCTACAGCCATTTTATACGAAAAAAAATGATGAAAAATGTTTAATTTTTTAATTTGTTGAATGACCTGGATCGATGGCAAACTTCATATTTGCACATCTGATATGATATACCATTGGTGTAAAATTATTTCATTTGCAATCGATTTGGGTCATAGTGTATTGAAGGATTTTTGTGAAAATCAATAGAAACCAATGGGCTCCATTGGCATCTAATGACATCCGCATGTTAAGTCAATGGAGCACACCCAATGTCAAGTCAATACACCCTCTCTGAACTTAATGACCTCAATGTCAGCCCATGTGGGTCCAAATTTTATGTGACATTGTATTCTTTATGTTCCACCTAAAAATGACTAATTTTGTTCGTGGGGAAATCATAATGGAGAGTGCACTAGCTCCTTTAAAAAGATGGCAGCCAACTGGAAATACACTACAATGATCAATATTGACCATATCAAAACATTTTCCTTTGTTTTGGAATGGAATGTACAATATTTCTATTAAGTTTTATCTCTTTCAGTGGTACCATGTTAACTTGAAGAAGATCCCTGAAGAATTATGCAGTAGCTTCATTCAATCTCACCAAGATGAGGAAACATCAAACTTCTTAGAGCACTGCTTTGATAAATCTGAATGGATCTTTACCCAATTTTATCATTCTCTCATGAAGTCCATCCTTGGCTGGTTCATGACTCAAACTTCTATAAATGGGTAAGCATGAGACTTGATCTTTATTAATGGAGATCATATGACATCTTAATGGTATTGATTTCTTGTATTTCTTGAATTCAATTAATTGATGTATTCATATTGAACCCCCCCCTCCCAAAATGTAACTTTATATTCATTGATTTTTTTTAAATTGTCAATATCAATCAATGACATTTTTGGATATTGTACATTTACATATTGAATTGATTCCCTGCTGTTTATTGTTTTACCCTTTTTATATGAAAGATGTTTTGAGGATTGAAGCTTGTATCATAAAATATTTACAATCTTTCAGGTTCCTTGAGCGAGGTTCCATGTTTGTATTTTCAACTTCGCAGTTTGACAATCTCTTGGGTTTAGACCCATTGTGGAAGTCTTACAAACTACTGGATTTAGGTAATTTTGGCACTTATCTTATTTACATTTTTGAAGAATTTGATTTTGGATCTTTGAAAGAGAACTTCATCTGCACTTTTTGAATAAAGATAATTATTTGGTCTGGCCCCGCGGTAGCAATCGGATTAGGCCTATCAAAAACGACCTAATCAGGATTGCAGTCATATGATTGCATGCCTTGATTAATAAGTAGCTGGAATTTGATATTTAGGCCCATTCAAACGCCTATGAAAGACCATAATAGCTAGTTTTGGGGCCATGAATATATGATATATTATTGGCATTAAAATTGTAAAATCGTTTATCCTAGTCAAAGTGTCTTGGGCAAGGACAGGTTTGATGTAAAAATTTACAGAAATAATATTTTTTCTGACATTAATTCAAAATTAATGAACCATTATAATTTGCCTCACCTATTTAACCTTGCCTCATCTAATTTTATATTCTGGTTACCAATCTAAAAGTCAGTAATTCTCTCTTGTTTCTGGCCCATGGGATACAATCGCATGATTTTTATGTTTCAATCTTAATTCTAGACATAATTACTTTTGATCGCATTTTGAAACCTATGTTCATATTTTCAGGCGCTGGTGATGGGAAAGTTACAGAACGAATTGCTCACCACTTCAATGAAACATTTGCAACGGAGGCTTCTAAGCCAATGACTTGGCGGCTCAAAGAGAAAGGATATAAGTAAGATTCTTTGAAAAGAAATATATGTGAGAAGATTTCCTTAAAAAATCAAAATGCCATACTCCTCTTAGATTTGAAATAGTCTCTGATAATTCCTTTTTGTTAACTAATTCCCGTCTCCAACTCCCATTTTTGCTTATTGTTTCCAGACTACACTACTGTTTTATCTTGTGACTAGTATATTGAATTTTAAACAGTACTGTTATATGTTGTAAAAGTTCAAATCACAATATTTTATTTTATCTCTATTAATAAATTAATAAAATAAAAAAATACATATATATAACAAAATTGCAGATAGTTATAATCTTAATAAGAATGCAAATATAAATCTGCAGGACTTACAATAATTGTTTACAAAAAGCGTTACAAATAATAAAAAATGAAGTTACATGCAGAATCAGGGGCATGCATTGCATTACATACTCAAACTTCTTGTATATGCAAATATACACATGTTAATTGTTTATACACAGACTTATGTACACACTTTATTTATTTGGAACTTTTAATTTGGCTATTGTTTTTTTTGTTAATATTTTAGGGACTTTTGTTTTGCCATAAATTTTTTTTCTTGAATATCCCCCAAATACCCGCTTCATTTGGAACTATTTTGCTATGTCAAATTCTCATGTGAAACAGCCACCAAATTGTAGTATCACACAATATCATTTTATATTTTTATGTTTAACAAAACAACTTGACCAAATTGTAGTATCACACAATATCATTTTATATTTTTATGTTTAACAAAACAACTACATATACTGTACAACTTGAACATAATATGCTTACAAAAAATATCATTAAGCATACTAACATACAGTAAAACCTGAGTTAGTGAACACATCTCTCTAGTGAACACCTATTAACAGTGAACGTTTTTATTCGGCAAAACCTTTTTCTCCCATTGACTCCCATGTTAAAGTGCAATCCTATAGTGAACACCTACCAACTATGAACAGTGAACACTAAACCCTGGCAAAATCAATTGAATTATCCTGCCTCTAGTGAACATTGAATCAGATATAAGATTTCTCGCGGATTTTCTGCAACTGCCTTATCAGAGTTAAGCAGTTTATGTTTATATTTCCTGCCAAAAATACTGTACTCCTGGTAAATTTTGACGCTATAAAATTTCGCGATTTTTCAAAATTGCAATTTCGCGACTATTTAATTTTGCGGATTTGAGTTGATGACATCTCGCGGATTACACAAGTTGAATTTTTTCCTCCAGCTCTTGATAATATTAATATAATTACATGCCTTTTTACAAATGCATGAGCTTAGCAAGTACATCAATTGTTGATATAAAATTGAACAATACCGCATGTTAATTATCGCCCAACAACACTGGAGAAAGTTTTACACCGAACGAAACATATCAAAAGTCCCGGGTCAAATGCCCGGGGATTTGAAAGACAAATTTCGCGGCGATAAATGTTCGCGATTTTAATACATTCGCGAACAAAGCGAAATTAAATCGCACGCGAACAATACCCGGAGTACAGTAATTAAAAGGTCAATTTGAGATCTTGATCCCTTCTATTGAAACAGGTGTGACTAATTATAATTCTTAATAAGCTTTGTTTTTGTTACAAAGGATATGCGTCTGGGATTGATTGCTTGGAGATAATCTGGTTATTAACTATTATTACCTCTATCTGCTAAGTCCCAACTTAATCTTTTTCTCATCCCGTCAATTTAAAAAACAGATTGGATCAAAATTATAATTCATGATCATTTCACTATTAACTGCATCTATCATGTCCTTTAACTAATTCAATAAAGTCTTCTACCTGACTCAAATGTCTCAAAGATTCCACTATTTAAAGGACCATTTTGATGAGATAAAAAGAATTATATAGAGATAAAAATTTGACAATAAAAGGATGAACCATTCAGATGACAGTCAGTCTAAAATAAGTCAGTTTGTATATAACATTACAACAGATCAAATACTTAACGCTTGAGTGTCATGGGTTAATATGGGTAGAAAATACAATTTAAATTGATTATTCCCTCCTCCCTTTTAATAGCTGGTCTCTTGATATAATATGGCAAAATGGTGCGAAATCAAATCATTGCTGTAGTGGACACCTACCAACAGTGAACATTTTTTCTTGGCAAAAAATTGTTCACTATACGCAGGTTTAACTGTACTAACAAACATTAAGTCTTAGTTGTTTCTTACTTATAACAATGCTTTCAAAATAAAATATTGCCCATCAAAAACCATTAAATGTACAAATACATTTGCATTGTTTCAAATACACCAGACAGCCATGAACTTAATGCCTATTTTTCTATACAATGTGAGCAAAAGTGGCATCATACATTTAGCTAACTTATTATATATTCACTAATTGAATAATTCTATATTGGGTTATGTGTTATGCAAAATTTTTTGATCAGCCCTTGTATCTATTACAGGATATTAGAGATTGATGAATGGGCTGATGGGAAACATACATATGATGTCATCACATGCCTTAATCTGTTAGATCGTATTGCTCAACCAATCACATTGCTACAAGAGATGCACCGTGTGTTGGCACCTGATACAGGGAGACTTGTTGTTGCAGTTGTCCTACCTTTTAAACCTTATGTAGAGTTTGGTGAGTGTTTTTGGTTCTTTTAAACCTTATGTAGAGTTTGGTGAGTGTTTTTGGTTAAGACTATATCAGCCATTGAAAAAATTCAAATCAGAAGATTTTGATAGCTTAACCTCTTATATCTGAGGAGGGAATATCCCAGAATCCACAGGTGGTCCTATCTCCTTTTTAAGAATTGAACCTCAACAGTTTCATCTCCACATGGCACATGGTGATAGCTTCATCTATGAATTATGGAGCATTTCCTCCTTTTTCATATCATGCATCCTATTTCAATTATAATGTACATTGGTGATATAAGACATAAAACAGAATTTCAAAATGAAGGCTTTTGCCACCCTTTAAGCTGCATATACATTACATTTAGTAATAACATTTTCAATTCTAAACTTACAAATTAATATTGCCGTACAAGGCTGAATTCATACTCTTCTGTATTTCATACATCTGGTTACTGGCCTGCCTTCAGTCCTGTACATTAAATGGTTACACCACATGTGACATTACCAAAGGTTTTCTATAGTATACCATAGCCCATGGCTGTACACAAGAATCAAAAGTTTATGTATATGTAGTGGTAATATTTATGTTACATACTGTACTTGTATAAGCCCTTTTACTTTACATTCCACCTTCAGAATCTGAATCATTCAATCCTTTGTAAACATTTCTGAAATCATTCAGCATGCTAAGCCCTGGGTTACCTTTACTGGTGGACATTCCATATTTCAGGGCATGTTTCTCTATCTCCATTGACTTTTTTAGGATCTCAGTTTTCTTCTGCATACAGATTTTGTTCAATCTCATTGATTCATGCTTTAGTTTCAAGTACTCCAGTTGCAGTTTCAATCTCTTCTGGGTCAATTCATGTTGTTTTGTAGCTTCTTTCAGTCGCCTTTGTTCGCATTGGTGCTGTTGTTTTGTCAACTTATTGAGCTGTTTGCCACTTTTCTGATGAACGTTTATATGTCCCTTTCCTGTTATTTTGGGTTTATGTTCACTCTCATCAAGAACATGTGGTTCAGGAGTATCCTCTTGTATAGGTGCTTGAGACTCATCATCAGTGTTGAGTGGTGTGAATTCCTGGGGGAACTCCAATGTTGCATCAGGGTCATCCATGTTGTGATCCTGAAAATATAGATGATCTGTACATGCATTCATGTACTACATCTGGTCACATATACTGCATGTACTGACAGAGTCAGTTAACTGGGCTAGGCTTAGTAGTTAAAGCTAGGAGTGACTCATGAATGAAAAATTAAAATTAGAGCTATTGACAATTTCTTCAAATACTGTTTTTCAGGATCAGAAGACAACAGACAAATAGAAACAGTTTCAATCTCAGGAAGGACATTTGAGGAACAAATAACCAGTCTCATAAATGACATATTTCTGCCAGCTGGATTTCAGTTGTTAAAATTCACTAGACTTCCATATTTATGTGAGGGAGATATGGAGCAATCGTTTTATGTTCTACATGATGCAGTATTTGTATTGAAACGATCATAGCATTCAGACCTCATTGTATTCACATAATTAAATGTGGGATTACTGCAGAATCACAGTTTTGACACATATCATTCATGACTGTATTTGTCTATAATTTGGCGCTAGGCTTACTTCATTTGACCAAGTGGGATATATACATATTGGTGTCTATTTCATTTTTTAATCAAGAGATTAAATCACTTTTGATTCAATTATTAAATGAACGATGTGTTTGAAAAGAATGTTGTTGAGATAATTCAAAATTAAAGTGCCTTTGCATGCTTATTAATGGAAGTGTTCCGAATGAAATATAGAAAAACAAAACAAAAATACTGTGGATTTTGGTGACTATTTAAATTGGCGATTTTTTTTTGATTCACCAAATTAAAGACAAATACAGTATCTGTCCTGAGCTGTGGCTTGTGATTGGCAATCTAGTTGGATCATGGCATCACTGAAGACGTTATGACAGGTAATGGCATTGCTTATCAAATTGGCATTCTGAACACCATCAATGCCAAACATTATATATTTGTACTGTCAGACTGTGTAGACTATATAACACTGTGCAATACTGTAGCAAATGCCAAGTTTATATTGCAACTTGCAATTGTATATGATGGATTAGGATCTCAAACTTTTTCATAATATAGGTGGTTCTGTAATTTGTATGTAATACATTATATATGCTATCTTTTAAATAAAATATATCAAAAATAAGTGAACAGCTGGTTTGAAAGTGACGATAAATGAAATTCATATTGGATCATGAGAGTGACTGCACATACATACATGTATTTCAGGGGCGTAGCTAGCTTTCAGTAAGGGGGGTGCGATTGCCAAAAATATTTCAGTTTCCAGTCAGGGGGGGGGGGTGCGTTTGTGGCATAAACAAGCCAATAAAAATAAGATTTTATTTTGAATTTTACAAAAATTGATGCAACTTTCTTCAAAATTGAGCTAGACGCTTCAAATAAAAAGCATTTCAAATCTCTTTTCTTCTTCTATCTTATGATTCTACTATTATTGGTGTTATTGGTTATCGCACCCCCCTGGCAGGCTACGCCTATGTATTTATATATGTGTAGTATTTGTATTCAAGAAGATAATAAAGAGGACAAGGTGAACATTATCTTGATATTCTGTTGAAGCCTTCCTGTCTCTTCCAATTACTGTACATGCAATAGGTATTTTGGGAATGCTAAATATTAAATATCAAGTAACGGTGCTATTTGTGTTATATACCTACTCTACTTGCACTTCATTTCAGTTTTATTTTAAACAAAAAATGGTGTCCTGGCAAATTCTAACCCAAACTCCTTTTCCAGTTTAACAAGTTAATGTTACATCTGTACATTGTGCTAAATAGGTGATTGAGATTAGGTGCTCAAGTTCATCAATGCTGTTAGTAAAACCTGTCTTAGTGAACGACTCTCTCTAATGAACACCTGTCCCTTGTGGACACCCTCCCTGCATACTTGTATATACATTTTTTCTCTGCAAAAAATGTTCAATATACAAAGGTTTTAATGTATATAAGACAGGTATAACAAGATGTCAACTGAATGGTCAAGTGAAAGTCAACAATGTTACTAAAGATCCGTTGCTCAAGGAGGTATATCATTATGGTATATTGCATGTTATGGTATATTATTGCAGAGATTCTTGAAAATGTGATTTGAAAGCTCTCAAAATGAGCGCCCCATGGGCTTTTATAAAGAGGAAAATTGTTTTCCTTCTGTTTTCTTTATACTCTTCCTTTATCATTTATGGCTGCTCCTTACGAAAAGGAGATACTCACAAACAATTGAAAGGTGGTGACATATTGTTTTGGTCTCTGTTTTTTGTGGCGGCGGTTGGTGGTTGGTGATCGGCTGTTGGCTTCTGTAACAGATTCTTACAACTTCCAATAACTTAAAAAATACTGTTTAAACTGACTTCAATT
Source organism: Owenia fusiformis (assembly GCA_903813345.2). NCBI lineage: Eukaryota > Metazoa > Annelida > Polychaeta > Sabellida > Oweniidae > Owenia > Owenia fusiformis. The sequence continues at coordinate 31,657,724 of CAIIXF020000003.1, read as the reverse complement.
TTTTCAAAATAATCTACAAGTTTTCAGAAGTTCAAATCTGGCTTTATAATCAAGATTTGACCTCCAATGACCTTTTCAAGGTCAAGAAAGGTTAAAAAGGTCAAAAAGGTATTTTTTCAACTTGCTCCGAATTTTTTCAAAATCATGTACAAGTTATCAGAAGTTTAAATCTGACTTTAGATTTGACTTTCAATGATCTTCTCAAGGTGAAAAAAGGTGTTTTTTCAATTTGCTTCAAATTGACCAAAATCATCTACAAGTTCTCAAAAGTTCAAATCTGATATTAGATATGAGATGTCACCTTCAATGACCTCCTCGCCTCAGGGTCAAAAAGGTCTTTTTTCAACTTGCTTCAAATTGAGCATTTTTTCAAAAATCATCTACAAGTTCTCAGAAATTCAAATCTGACTTAGGATTGAACTAATAATATTGTGAGCAACATTAACATGACACTGTGTCATGTTAATGCCTTGTTAGCAATTTCGATGCATCAGAATCTTTTCGCTCACGAGGGGTTCATAAAGAGACCCTCAAAAAGAATTCCCATGAGCATTTAAAGAGTGAAAAAAATTTTCTTACAACCCTCTTTTGGAGAAACTATTTTGTAGAAAGTGCAATTTTCAAAAGAAAAAAATAAAATAAAATTTCAAAAAGTGGATCAGGCAGATAGGGTTCATAATTTGAAACTTAAATTTGATGATTTCAGAAACCTGAACAGCTTATGAACAGTATTTGCGAAGAAAACATTTTTGCAAAACATAAACTCACCCTTGCCTCATTCACCAGTGGGGTATCTCCTGTAGAACTGGACACCTCATCAAATGATGTTGGAATGTCGCTATCATCTGTAAGTTCATTCTGGGCAGCCTTGATGATCTCTCCATCACATTCACCACCATTAGGTTCCTTTTCATCATTTTGTGTACTGGTACATAGTTTCTTTGTGTACACATGTGGAGAGCTAACAAATGCCTTGGATCTGCAAGTATCTTGTTTAGTGTTGGTCCCTTTTTCAGCAATATAACTTAGATTTATTGCAGCTTCATGAGCTCTTGCATTCAGGCCCCTCACAGTCCGTATGCTTAGATCAATCGCCTCCTCATTTGGGCTCCATGTCATATTCTTCTCAACAACTTCACAAGCTTGCTCATTGAGCCCTCCCATGCTCTCATTCTTTGAAATAGACAAGACATCATTTGAAGGAAAGATAGCAGTATTATCAGCTTCATCGTAACACCTTGTCAGGATATTCTCATATTGTAGATCATTTGATTGAAATAGAGGTGGCCCAGAAGCATGTGCCTCATCAACAACATTTGTATTTACATCCAGGATGGCTGGATTGTGTTGAACATCATTAGAGTTGTTCTTATTGCTGGATGTTTCATGATGATCAGTTCCAGCTTCTCCCAATTTGTTTTTGATCAGATCTTCAGCAAGTGTAATCTCTGAAATAAAGTGTGGAAGTAACAATCAGGGGGTCATTAACAGAAACTTCGTAAAGCACTGCCCCCAGGTTTCCGTGTTTGCAGAGCGCGGACGGAATTTGCCTCTGCCCGCGGAATTGCAGAATCAACTATTTTGGTCAATTTCCGCGGAATTTTCCGCAGAATCCATATATTTTCCAAAAGTTTAAAAAGTCAGTCTTACCTGTAACAATTTGACACGTTTTCAGTCAAATCCCTTGCAGAAATAACCCAAATTATGCGAAGTGAAAATTCTAAACGCCATCGTTTGATTTCTGCCGTTAGATGGCAGCATGTATGTAGTGACTGACTACCTGACTATCACGATATTTTCCCGTTTACTGGTTCGAAAACCATTAGTTTTTCTTTCGGTTCTCGTCAGAAAGTTAAACAAAGACATAAATTAATAACAGTTATTTATATTATTAAGTTATTGATCGAAAAAATGCCGCGAATATCCGCGGAATTTCTGCAGAATTAGCCCTTTCTTCTTGCAGAATTCACTAATTTCACTTGCAGAATTGAGCATTTTAACTTGCAGAAAACTGGGGGGAGTGGTAAAGTTACGAAATCGTATATCAATTGTTGTAACCATGGATATGATGACCTCATAGATAGAGAACAATGGACTTTACGAATTCTGAACTTTAAGAAGGTTCTGTTAATGGGCCCCTGATTCGGCAGAACACTGAATGTCAATAAGATTTAATCTACAGGGAAAAATAAAGTAGGCCTAGATCCTTCATTCATTGATGAAAAAATTGACATTTTAGCTGAGCTTTCAAGAGTAAATATTGCCATTAAATTATTTAAATATGTAAATGTAGTTTGGTTAATCATTAATATCTGGCTTAATGCTTGCATTTCCATGATTTTATGTCAGGAACAATCATGCTTTAATTTCTAAATCTGAAATAAATTGAATCGTATTGTGGTTCCATTCCATAAATTACTTCTGCACTTATATAATAATATACACATGTATTCATGAAACACCTTGCATTGCTACTTACTGCGTTTAAGACGTTCTGTTGACCCCCTGTTGCCCACTGAGGCTGGTAGGATGTCACGTTTCATGTCTTGTATGAGTGTCACAATCTTCTCATATCTGTCACCCAGTGCCGGAGAATCTACAAAATGACCTTCAACATTCAACTACATATAGTAAACAATCAGACATATTGTTATAAGTTATTCTAGTTTGTTTCAGATGTTTCTAGACTATTCAATTCCTCTGCAACAGTCCTATTAATTATTACTTTGGTAACAAATTTTGCCTAAAATTATTTCTCAAATCTTCACTTTTTCATGATTGCTATGGCAACAAATATTGTCAAAAATCAGAAGATATTAAAATGGGTCCATATGTATTCACCATATAAGGCAATTTTACTATATCATCATTATTTATCACTTTATTGCAAATACAACAAATACTTCTCCATATGTCCTAAATCTATGTCACCTAATTTGTAGCCATGATAACTAGCAATTTGTTTAAATCAAACCTGACCTGTAAAATCAGTGTGTTCACAGAAAAAGTTGATAATCAACCTGAACATTACTTTTTAAGTTTCTTAATTGTTACAGACGTTAAAGGTCAGTCACAAAAAGTGGAGCCCATAAAAATTATGTCACAACTACTTGATGGTGAAAATGAAATTCACAAAAACTGCATGAAGATGGAGCCTACCTGGTGCAACAGAAGCTGGTTCTGCTGGTAAACTCGACCTCCTTGATGCTGCTGGACCAAGATGTCCTACAGGCCTCAAGATGATTGCACCATGACCTCCTCGAATAGCTATGAATGCTGGCTTGCCTGCAGTAATAACAATGGGAACATTTTAGGCTACCATGTTAGAAAATTACAGAACAGGACAAATAAGTTTTGAAGGATTTTAATAATTGCCCTTGAATATTAACTGTAATTGAAAATTATGAACATAGATCCAGGTGATGAAGAGAAGGAAATACTCAAAAATTCATTGATGCAACTACTACATGAACTATCTTTAAGTCCAGATGAACATGGAGGGTTTTCCCTCTATTCTGGTAGTGCAAATGCTGAAATGTACAAATGATTTTGATTGTGGAGATTTTAAATAAATAAAGGTCAGATGAATGGTTGTGTAAACTTCATCCATCATGTCAAATTTATATTAAATTCTTGTTTCAATGAAAGTAAGGAAATGTGTGGCAGTGGCAGAGTTCTTACCAGGATTATTTGGGTCAGTTGTACCCAATTTTAGAAGAGGATGTTTCTGATCTGGACCATTAGGTGGCACTGGTTCTTTGGTCTCTACAATGACGTTATTATTCTCATCAGGATTGTAATCTTCACCATACTCATTGGTATCATCCACCTTATCATCACATGCATCATTTTTGTCATTATCACTATCAGACTGTTCATGCTGGCCTGATTCAAGTTTTTCTTTATCCTTTGGCTGGAGCTGAAAGTATTTGAAAAATTCCAAGCGTTTATCTTTAGATTTGGCTTGCTGTGATGGTCGATTACTACAACCAGGGCCACTGTTGGTCAGCCTAGGCTTGGGTAGAATCTTGATTGATCTTATGGATGTTCCAGTGGCACTTTTGAAGTCTATATTGTACATCATGCTACCATCTGGAAGTCTCATGTAGGGTACTTGAGGCATCACTGGAGCTTGAGAATGTTGCCTGTTGGCCCCAAATGTATGAACATTTTTCACACTCTTCATCTGGACTGGTGTTGTTCTTGGTTTCTTGTGGTCAACATCTGGAAATATAACAACTTATTAATTGATAACATTTTTGTGAGGATACCAAAATGACAATATCAATATACAGCAGCTAAAGAACAAGTCAGAGTCCCTAAAGACAAAAAAGTTATATGCAACAAACATTACTATTACTAAACATTGTGTGTTGGTGACATTCTTTGTGCCACCTTGTATTGTGATTGATTCCTATTGTGATTGATTTGGTGGGAAGCATATTCAATCCTCATACATGAACATGTACTTACACTTACCTTGTTGATCTTTATGTTTTCTCTTTCTTTTCTTTCGTTTCTTTTTGGAACCATCTGATTCACGAGTCGCTGACGTCCTCATAACCAGAGTTTGATCACCAGCTTGGACCAGGACTTCATCTTTGTCTTCTGGAGGAAAGTTTGGCACTGGGCTAAACTCTGTTTGTTGTTCCTGTTTACAAGCGTAATTCACAGGGGGTAATGGAGACGATGGAATCTGACTTGGAGTCTCTAAATTCTCTGCTTCATTATGATCAATGATATCATCCACATCATCATTAGAGTCATCTTCTTGGGATTCCTGCTTAACAGGTACTTTGTCTGAACCATTCCTTTTCATTCGTAGTTTCTTCCTCTGGCAATATGGGTCTGGACAGTTTTCTACAACTTCACGGATGAACTGTTTAGCCATTCCAAATGTACGTCTTCCAACTGTGTATTTTTCTTGAACCTAAAATGAAAATGTGGGGTACATCATAATCATTGTAAATGGAATATTTATGCTACAGTATGATCACTATAAGACAATACAAGTAGCACATAAAAATGATATCAATATAATTCCTACATTGACTTTCCAAATACTAAGTACCAAGTACTAATCAGGGATTACTCTAGTCATCTAGCCAAATTGATTGTATTCGAAGAAGGTACATGTAACTCAGGGACGACCTCTTCCAGAAACCACATGCTCTGGTTGAGGTTAATACATGTAGGGTACTACTAGAATTATAGACACATGGTCTTTCAAGAGTCATTTCTGAAACTGGGAAAATAAAAGGTTAACCGTTTTATGAAAAAGAACCTGAGTTTAGTTCAACTACCTTAATATCTGTCTTGTGCAGTCCATTGTGGTGTTTCCCTGATCTTTCAAAGTGCGCAGTCATGACTGCGTTGTAGAACTCCTCACGAGGGATGACCTCCTTTCCCGTTTTGATGAAAATAAGCTTTTGCTTGGCATCATCATATGCAAGATTATTCGCCCAAGCCCTAAATTTGGGAACCCAAGCTGTATTTGGAGTAGCTTCATTGCAAAACCTGAACCCAGCTTTCAAAATTTGTTCTTTTGAAGGTATGATATTTTTTGTCAAATAATCAATAAAATGTTGATGGAGTCTAGCTGAAAGTGTACCAGCACGTTTTCTTTTTCTGCCAAGAGGTTCTTGTGGTTGTTTCTCCATATCAAATGGCTTACAATGTACCGCAGCTTGTAAAATGCATGAACAGTGGCCAAACGCGTTTCTCAAACAAGATGGCGAGCAGACGAAAACATGACAGAAAATATTTACCAGGTAAACTCTTTATTATTTCAACAAACTATCGATGAATTCACCGTAATGATTTTAAACAACTTTGTTTTTTTTATATAAAACCCTTACAAAAGCAGCCAACACAATTTAAATTGAACCGAGTATTGGTATATTTGGCAGTAAATTAAAATATTGATTCTTGTTAAGAATTGTGGGATTGCAATGGCAGCCCCCTTGAAAATTTATTTTGAAAAATAATTTAATGTTTTAGATTATTGTACTAAAATGACAGACGATTTAATTAAATAGACGTGTAAATATGAACGAAATATATACATTCGCTCTTTTGGTAAGTAAATATTTTGATTTTCCTCTCAGAATATTCGATTCTTGTCGATTAAAAATTATTTCTGAAATTATTTTTAATTTTTTTTTTGAAAATTTCAAATTTAGATCCCGGTATAGATCTCTATGTCTACATAAATAACGGCCAGATTCTTTTGTAGTAATATCAGTAGCTCAATAAATACAGAGGGCTGAAAAGTTTATTTCATTATGTTTATTGTCATTCTGACCATTTTCATTGTGTTCCAATCAATCGAGGTTGGGCCATGCAGCCGAAGGTAAGCCATACAACCGAAGGTAAGCCATACCACCGAATTTTGCCGATTCAATCTGACTTAAAAATAGCTAAGAGTAGGTGCTCAGGAAAGGTCACTGAACAGAATCTTTTGACTTACTAAAAGAACACGTATAAATTGCTTATTGTAAGAATTTTTACTATGTTCAGATTAATACATAGGCCAGCACCATAATACGTGTTGACACCTATTGTCGGGAATTAAAACTACAATTTAATTTGATGTAGCCTACACTGTTGATGAATTGCTTTTTAAATCACTAATATTATTCACCTCCTCAGTATGAATTGAAGGCTAGAGACTGTCTTAGTTTTTGTGAATATTTTAATGAAAATATTGATGTTCAATTGCAGTAATAACTCAGGAGAAGACAAGGTGCAACTTTTGACTGATATGAATATGACAGTACTATGAATTCGCATGATTTTGAAATGCATGTTTGACACTTGGACTCAACTTATGTTCCCATGTATTTTCAGACAACCTTGGCCAGTACATTACGCCCTACATATGGCACTTCTTGTCCCAGGGATAGATGTAGGGTTGTGAGGAACACTGTGTTTGATGTAAGAATTTTACATATCGGATATAAGCAAGGGGCTCACTAAGCATTTTTGGCGCCATCTCACTAATTCACCCCTTGCCTTGTTTGTCTCTATTAAAATATACTTTACTTTTTTGACTTGTTTTAAAACATGAAAATTGTGTGTGTTTTCCCATTCTGGTATGCCAGAGCCCCTCTTATCTGCTGTTTGCAAGCACTTTGGAAGGATAAAGACAAAAGGGGTACAGTTATCGCGATGTGGGTTTTTCCCCTAGAGTTCAAAGAATTTTAATTGATCAATATTTTGTAATTTATAATTGACCCGAGATCTTGATGATAACTTGGAAACAGGGATTTCATAGTACAAAAAGAGAACAATAATATATAAATTTAAAAGTATGTACATGTATAGGTATTTAAACATGTTCAAAATTCTAAGTCTATATTTATTTAAGATATTCCATTTCAAGAGTATTTTTGTAGAACTTTAAAATAAACACTACAATTCCCTCAAATATAATGAAATCAATACTTTTGTTTTCAGCTTATGGTTCCATTATATCAAAAAGCAAATCTCAAGTTTCCACCTCAATGTCCTTTTAACCCTGACCATGATATATATGGAGAACAGGAAAATCTCAAACAGATGGATGGACCATCTCATTGGATGTGTAATATCTGCGGAAAAGCTTTTTACACTGAGAAAACTCTGGATCAACATTTTGATAACAGGCATCCAGAGCAGATAAAAAAGGTATGTACCAGCGGAAAGCTTTTCAGGCTGATCCTGAGATATTCGAAGGGGATTTTATCAGTGGGGAGCTTTCACTTTTTCACAAACATATGTTAATTAAGTAATATAGTATTCTCTGCCTAATGAAATAATGAAGAAAATAAGTGTTCAAATATAAGTTGTCTCATAGTTAGTATCAGTCTTCAGTAATATAAGTGATCGTAATTGATATATATTCAGTGTCCACTGTCCTGTGATAACTTGTTTATCCAAACGCCTTTCTAATCTGAACACCCCTCAATCTGAACACTTTCATTATCCCAAGTTTATTGCCCATTGACTCTCATCTTTAAAAACCTTGAAATGTACACACCTGCTAATCCAAGTACTTTTGGCTGGTTCCAGTGGCATTCAGATTAAATATTTTTTACTGTTAAAATAGTTGATTAAAATGTGTTTATTTTCTGATTTACTTTACCTTGCGTCAATGTAGCATTGATTGATTAAAAATGCTATCATGTAATAAGTCATATTTTATTTCTTATTGCAGGGCCCAACTTCAGTATGTTTGGCCGACTACTGTGATATATTCCGTTGTGACATCATAATGGGGATCAAGAAACCTGATTATTGGTCGATGGTCATGTGTAAACACGAAGAAATGAAAAATAAACATACTAAGTGCAAGGTTGGTGTCGTAGTTAATTTCATGATATTTATTCACCAACTGATTTCCTGCTTGATTTTGAATATCTTAAGGAATTAGAAGGGACATACAGTTTGAGCAATAAATAAATGAGTAGTCACTTCAGCAAATCTGTGACTAATAATTAGACTAATTATTTATTGCTCAAACTGTAGAGCATGAAATGTTGGAAGCAATCTTTTTTTCATAATCTAAAAAAACTGAGATATCTGATCAAGTTATCAAAGAGATGCCCAAATCCATTAGAATTGACATGGAAGGATGAAAGCAAAAGATATTTTAAAAATGTGATGATTTTTTCAAAACTGTTGTCTATATCCTCTCTAATGCCACATTGAGCCCATTTTTTTTAATTTTTAAAATAAATCAAAGAGAATGGACTTTTATTCATTTAAACAGGAGTGTTTTTATTATCCCATCGAACGAAGTTCGGAGGGATATAGGGAACGCCTCCGTCCGTCCGTCCGTACGTCCGTCCGTACGTCCGTCCGTCCGTCTGTCCGTCCGTCCGGGCAATAACTCAAATACCGTTGGCCCGATTTTGTTCATATTTCGTACACATATACCCTATGAGGATAGAAGTTCTGCTCGAAAGCCGATTTTCAAAATGGCCGCTCATTTCAAAATGGCGGCCATTTTAGTGACGATTTTACAGTAATTTAGGTGCAATATGTAAAACTGTAATAGCAATATGTTTTAAATGTAAAAAAAATTATAAAGGACATTAATAATGCTACAAATGTAGATATTAAAAAGCACATGGCAGCCATCTTGAAAAATGGCGGCCTTTACTCGTCATTTTACGATTTTTGCTGTAACTCTAAAAATAGTGGAGCGATTTTGTTCATATTTGGTGTGTGAATACTATAAGTATTGCACACTGTCTAAAGACACTTTTGGTAGAAGGCGGCCATTTTTAAAAAATGGCCGCCATTTTAACGTATTTTACTATAACTCGAAAAGTAGTGGAGCGATTTTGTTCATATTTGGTATGTGAATACTATAAGCATGGCACACTGTCCTATGACACTTTTGGTAGAAGGCGGCCATTTTGAAAACAATTTTGAAAAATGGCCGCCATTTTAATGTATTTTACTATAACTCGAAAAGTAGTGGAGCGATTTTGTTCATATTTGGTATGTGAATACTATAAGCATGGCACACTGTCCTATGACACTTTTGGTAGAAGGCGGCCATTTTGAAAATGATTTTGAAAAATGGCCGCCATTTTAACGTATTTTACTAATACTCAAAAAGTAGTGGAGCGATTTTGTTCATATTTGGTATGTGAATACTATATAAGCATGGAACACCTTCTATTTCTAATGACGCTTTTGGTAGAAGGTGGCCATTTTGAAAAATGGCCGCCATTTTAACGTATTTTACTATAACTCGAAAAGTAGTGGAGCGATTTTGTTCATATTTGATATGTGAATACTTTAAGCATAGCACATTGTCTAATAAAACTTTGGGGAGTAGTCGGCCATTTTGAAAAATGGCCACCATTTTTACGTGTGTTATTTTACAAGTATGTGTGCGATTTTTCAAAAAATTTTAGAGGTGGCTTCTTAAAAGCATATTATTTCTTCTGATGACAACTTGGCTTAAGTGAGCAACCATTTTGAAAATGGTGGCCTTTCTGGTGTGTTGTTTTATGATATTTGCGCTTCGTTTGTAAAAATGCCAGCCATTTCTGTTCGATGGGATTCGCTACGCTTTGGCGTTGCCGTTGTTCTGGTATTGTCCATGATGCAAAACCTTTTACATTTTAGGAATCTTTAAAAAAATGTGTGCCACCAGATTTGAGCAGCATACAGAACAGAGAATTTTATAGTAAGTAGTCATAATTTAGTTATTTGGTTGAAATGATCATTTACTTTGAGATCTTTGAGGCAATATAGAACAAGCCTCTTGATATGAGAGCTTATTTTGGGACACAGCATATATTTCTAATGATGTATCTCCAATTCTAATATGATATGTGACATAACAATGCTAAAAGTTGGTTTTTCTGGTTTGTTTATCATATTAGAATCGAATCGTAAAAAGACCTAGATTCTATGATTTATGGCAAATATATGGCCATATTTTGTTCTGGCCATTGTCAAAAACCGCTACACAATTTCGATCTTTTGACAATGAACAGATTGAAATTTCTGGTAATATTGCGCCATAAATTATAGAATCGTCATTCCTTAAATGTACAAACCAATATCAAAATTCAATAACCAGTATCCATAGCAGTTATTGTCATGAACCATGCTTTCTCGTGACATTGAGCTGATACATATAAATGTTTTCAGATAAATTAACAGATGCAATATGCTCCAAGTTAGACTGTGATAAATATTGGGATACACCCCCTGAAGTAAGTGTGATTTTCTTTTATATTCATGTGGGATACACCCCCTCAAATAAGTGTTATTTCTATCATTATATTGGAATAAGTTGAGAATAGTGAGAAATAATATTGTTGTTTAAATTGCCTTCAACTAATCTTCAATCTCAATTGTACATTTTCTACATCCTGAATATCTAAAAAAAAATGTTGCTTATGACTTGTTTGTATTCTCTACTTCCAGGAAGGTGGAATTGGTCTCTTCCTGTACATTCTAGCTGGTTTCATCCTGGTTCTAGCTCTCATCATTTATTATTTTGTGGCATATTCACATTTTTAGTAAGTTATACCAAAATTTCTCCACCTTTGGTTAATATTACATAATAAAGAGTCTGCAATGTTTCACAAGACAAGATGCATTTGATAATTTTTCAATTTATAATACTAATTATTTAGACAAAATAATGCATTGAAAAAGGCAAATAACTATGCATTGAAAAACATCTTACACCTGATTCTTAGTGTCAGTTCTCAATCAAATTCAGAAAAATGGAATTAAGATCTGGACAATATTGCCAAGTCGGTATGATATAGACCATATGATGCGGTAAAAATATATTTAACTAAATTATGTTTTAAGAAAGTTGGACTTAAGTTTCGCGATTTTGAAAATGTTTATGTTTTATACCAAGGTCACGGGGAGACATCGTGAGATATCACAGCCTTCTCTCAGTTTCCTTTCTAAAACATTCTTGTGCATTGCAGGGATGGTCTGAGTATCAGAATGACGGGGAGATGAGATAGAAAGGTGTTGACTGTGTACTCCAGTTGCACATTTTGGCCCATTCTTGTGTTTTAATTGTAGTCACATTGGGATAAGATGTTGGGGATAATATACATTGTTGTAAGATGGTCATTGATATTTTGTATATGTCATGTATTTCAGTTCCGATGAACCAATATTTGCTCAACATGTAGTCGAGGATCATAGAGCTCCAGTTTACCCTCCAGGGAGCCAGGAGATACGCAACAGATTCCAACAAACCAGGTGACACAGCACAACCTCATCAAACCAGGCCATGGGTGAAGGATCAAACAGCATAATAGCAGTAGACCCATCATGAACTCAAACAAAACAGGTGACCAGGCACATCTTCGTCAATCCATGGGTTAAGGATCAAACAGCATGGTACTAAGGCAGTAGACACATCATGAACTCAAACAAACCAGGTGACACAGCACATCTTCATCAAACCAGGCCATCAATGAAGGATCAAACAGCATACACATCATGAACTCAAACAAACCAGGTGACCAGGCACATCTTCATCAATCCATGGGTGAAGGATCAAACAGCATGGTACTAAGGCAGTAGACACATCATGAACTCAAACAAACCAGGTGACACAGCACATCTTCATCAAACCAGGCCATCAATGATGGTTCAAACAGCATAGTAATAAGACAGTAGACACATCATGAACTCTTCCACTCAGAAAGTGTGGATCACTTTAGAAGTCAAAGATGATCATTCCATTTTCTCTGTACTGATGATGTGATAAAAAAAAATTCTGGTTACTTTGTATTTTGCTCAAGTGATGAAACTTTCATGGGCGTAGTGCCCAGTACGCCTAGTTCACACGGGCCTACCAGATGGTTGCAAACATACTTAAAACACAAACAAATTTCAAAATTTTCTGGGGGGAGGTTTTGCTCATTTTTTGCTTTGTTCAACTCATGTTCCTGTGGTTCCTGTGTTCAGTGGTACTACTCATAAAAATAGCGCTATGCCCATGACTTCTTTACCATTTCATGAACAATGCTTCAAAATGTCTACTTGATGTTTGAAACTGTGTCTCATTTATACTTCAATATCAATGTTCTCCAACGAACATTTTTGCAGTTTTGTTGTTAACATCATATTTCATGAAACAAAATTAATTAAAATCAAATTAATTTTTTGGAGAATACTAAAATGTATTGATGTTTGGGTGAAATCCATGCAAGATAGAATCGAATAAGTGTATTAAATAATAGATTGAAATTGAGTTCCTGTATATGTTTGAACGTTATCACTTGTACTCACCTAGTTATGCTGACGATATGTCAGTGTAACAAGATGGAAGAACTTCCGGGCTTCAGTTTCGGTAAGATATTTTTATTTCTCGATTCTACACCACTTATAAGTCAAGTTGTGGACAATAATTTTGTTCAAAATTAGGGTCAGACATGAATATTGTCACATTGGCAATATCCATGAAGATCGTCAACATAACAAAAGCGAGGGACTAAATATGTGAATTGCGTCTTCGTTAATATACCAAACATAGAACCGCCTGCATATTCTCAAACTAGACTATCTTCCTTAATCGAGAAATAAAAATATCTTACCGAAACTGAAGCCCGGAAGTTCTTCCATCTTGTTACGCTGACATATCGTCAGCGTAACTAGGTGAGTACCAGTGATAATGGTTGAAGAATTTCAACGTGATGCTTTTGATGTTTTAATGTGCATATCAAGGCTTTATTTTTGTCATCAAATGACGATGATTTGTAGCTTATTTAATTTATTTATGTTCATGTATTGTCTGATATTTAAACTTTTATATGTATGGTGTTTTTAGTACATACAACACACCATGTTTTAGAGTAATACCTATTTAACATGTATCATATTGTATTAACTGGATAGCTACTTGAGTAATGGACAGCAACTATTGGCCCTATCCAAAATTATATTCAATATTCATATTGAATTCCAATCCAATTATATTCAAATATCACAAGTTACAATGTATCTGTGAATATGTAAACACACTTCCAGGGAATAAAATATCATTACTGTATCAGTATAATTTCAATCCCAGTCTGGTATAACCAGCTTGTGAAGTTTTGATTTCATTGCAATAATCAATTTTATTTGTTACAATTCTCATGACACCACTTTGCATGCATATAGGCCCAATTATTTCTACTTTTCTGTATAATCAGTCTGTCATTTTGAGAATCATTAATGATATAAAGGTTGTAAATTTGTAATTATGAGATGACATAAATCAATATTTATTTTAAATATTTTGTTTTTTCTATTTTTTTTGTTGTAGTCGCAAGCTTGGTTTGTGACTTTAGAAGGCTTATTAACACGCCCGGTGATCGTGAATATGGGACAGAGGGGGAGCAGGCAATTTCTGCTAGGAAATTCAACAAATCTGGAAGATTTATTTTTTCAAGAAAAAGTTTACTATTGAATTGCTAAATGGATAGGCGCACGGTATGGTAGAATATGTTAGGTTTTCTGGGATTTTTTCTGAAACGATACGCATCTAAGGTATGAGATCTATTAAAAAAGGCGCAAGGCCATCAACAGGCACAAATCAACGTTTTTGCTATAAATCAAGCAACAATGGTCTGGACGACCTGTAATAAATACTTGTAAGTGATGTTATCATAACTAAATTAATGTCATTGCTGAATTTATAAAATAAGTTTCCATATGTGAAATAAAAAATAATCGAAAATAATGAATTTGGGACGGAGGGGGGAGGGGACGGAGGGGGGGAGCAATATGTATATAAGACATGATTAGAGATGTTTCGCGACTTTAAGTCCTTTTACTCCAAATGTCCCCATTTTTCAGTCTCCAGGGGTATATCATCCAGTTTCTTACTAAGTTAATGAGTTCATTTTTCAAATACAAGAATTCATGTGAAGTTGTTTCACTTTATAGAATTATTACTCCCCCCCCTCCGTCCCCTCCCCCCTCCGTCCCATTTTAATTATTTTCGATTATTTTTTATTTTACGTATGGAAACTTATTTTATAAATTCAGCAATGACATTAATTTAGTTATGATAAGTATTTATTACAGGTCGTGTAGGCCATTGTTGCTTGATTTATAGCAAAAACGTTGACCTTTGCACGTTGGTTGCGTTGCGCCTTTTTATGTCCCCACACCACATAGTGTGGGGCCATATTGTCGGCCTAGGCGCGTCCGTCCGTCCGTCTGTCCGTCCGTCCGTCTGTCCGTCCGTACGTCCGGCAGTTTTCTCGAAAACCGCTACAGATATCACCTTCAAATTTTCAGGGATAACTTATGAGTGCATACAGATGTGGACGAAAAAATTTTAACTTAATACCTACTTCCTGTCGGCCATTTTGAAGTCAAATGCTAAAATCCTTGTCTGCAAACTTTAAGAAAAACTGCTTCACAGTTGCTTTTAAAACTTTAACATCTTGTTCAGCTCACTTCATTCTAGATCTGATTAGGTTTTGGACCTGCTAGCTCAGTCATGTCAGCCATTTTGAATGTCTTAAGAAAAGTTAGCGCGCGATAATACTTTGTATCATATTGAATGGTGTTTTTGAGTTTTCATACTTTAACTATTTAGTAGCTTTATAGATAATTTCAGATGTACTTTGCTGTAAAAGCCTACTTTATTGTTAACAGTAGTTATATGTGATAATTTTGTAAAAAGAAATCAGCAAAAACTCATAAGGACTTTTTTATTGTCGGCCATTTTGGATTTTTCGGTCCTAAAATCTTGTCTGTGAAGTCTTGTCTGTGCGTTTTCAGGTGAACTGTTTGGTGGATCAATTTCAAATTTTCAGGGATGATTCTTAGTATAAAAATCTAGATCTCATTAGTTTTTTGGCATTCTGGGTAAATGTCAAGGCAGCCATTTTGGATTTTCCATCCTAAAATCTTGTCTGTAAAGTCTTGTCTACTCGTTTTCAGGTGAACTGTTTGGTAGATCAATTTCAAATTTTCAGGAATGATTCTTAGTATGAAAATCTAGAACTGATTAGTTTTTTTGCATTCTGGGTAAATGTCAAGGCAGCCATTTTGGATTTTCCGTCTTAAAATCTTGCCTGTAAAGTCTTGTCTACGCGTTTTAAGGTGAACGGTTTGATAGATCAATTTCAAATTTTCAGGGATGATTCTTTGTATGAAAATCTACATCTGATTACTTTTTTTGCATTCTGCGTAAATGTACAGGCAGCCATTTTGGATTTTCTGTCCTAAAATCTTGTCTGTAAAGTCTTGTCTACCCGTTTTCAGTTGAACCGTTTGGTAGATCAATTTCATATTTTCAGGGATGATTCTTAGTATGAAAATCTACAAACAGATTAGTTTTTTGACATTCTTGGTAAATGTCAAGGCAGCCATTTTGGATTTTCCATCCTGAAATCTTGTCTGTAAAGTCTTGTTTACATGTTTTCTTTTTGGCATTCTGGGTAAATTTTAAGGTGGCCACTTTGGATTTTCCGTCCTCAAATTGTGTTGGTAAAGTCTTGTCTACTCATTTTCAGGATAACCATTTCACGGGATCACCACTTGGTGGGGACATTTTGTACACATTTGTGTTCTTGTTTAATAGATCTTATATCTTAAAAGAGTATCGGTACAAAAATAATCCTAGAATACCTAACATATTTTATCATACCGTGTGCTTATTCAATTTGCAATTCAATCGTAAACTCTGTCTCGAAAAAGTAATTTTACCAGATTTGTTGAATTTTCTTGCGGAAATTGCCTGCTCCCCCCTCCGTCCCATTTTCACGATCACCGGGCGTGATTAACCATGGGTAAAAATAGTGACTTGCTCATTGCAATTTTTCTATTTGTGTCATTCAAACATATTACACCAAACCATTTTTTACAAAATATTTATTCTTTATTGCAATTGTTGCATTAATTCATTCAGTACAAAGTTAATAAATAATTGCTAGTTCACTTGGATCTCTTGTGAAAAGTTACTTTTCAGTAACAGTGATCACCATATTGTTTAGAAAAATGTACAGGTGAAATGGTGATACTTATATGCTCCCTAATTAGAGCCAACACTGAGTGGCTAATCCTTAAGGTGGGCAGATAATAATAAATAATGTCCTGCATACTGACATCATGCCACATAGGTCCAATTGTCATATCACAAGTCCAACCTTAATCTCAAATATCAAACAATTTGATAAATCCCACTGACAATTTTAAAGTCATCACATGTGGAGCAATGTAGTATTTTGAGCAATTTGTAACTTTGATCCTTCCATACAAATACACAGTACTATCTATTCATATTTATCTCTAAAGTGTCCAGAATATGTGTCAATACAAGAGCAGCCACACCCTGTTGGGCATACATCATGTGTTTGAAACCAGTCTAGTATATGCCCAGTATGTCCACCATGGCCACAGGACAGGCAGAAGTTAGACGATCCTGAAAAATATTAAGACAGTTAGTGTAAGATTAATACTTGGTGACTAGTTTTGACCTAGATTTTGACCTTGAGCTTTGAACATGTTCATTGACTTGATAAGGTCCACTAATTTTGTTTTGGCTTATTTTTAAAGTCCCCATCTAAAGTTTAAACCACTTTGGCTTATATTGTAGTCTTACCCAATGTTATTAAAGTGTGATATGTGAAACTTTTTTTTTAAATTTCAAAAAGTGGTTTTTGATGGACTTTTTGTTCCAAAATTTGTGAATTTATTTAAAACTAACTTTTAGAGGTCACACATATCTTTTAATTAGCCACAACTCATACCAATGCATAGCATTCATCCTCGCATGTTTTTTGCCGAAAAAATTAAGAAAATTGGTTCATAAATAAGCGAGAAATGAACTTATCAGTGCATGAAAATGGTTCCAAGAAAAATGCATTTAAAAATTCTAGTTCTCATAGAAACCAATGGTACAATGATATCTAAAACATAATATATTCTTCCTTTTAACCTGGTTAGACAAACAACATTGGTATATTATTGAAGTCTAGCATATTTAGAAAAGATTGACATCAGAAAAAAAATTTCAATTTTTTTTAAAAAATGATGGGTACCTTAGTGACATCACTACTGGTGCAAAATATTTTTGATATGCTAAAACATTGAAGTGGCCCATTAAATATGGCATTTTATTATTGAAATGGTGTGTCCTTTGATCAATCTTTGCATTGGTGTTAAAAAGATAATCTTTTTCGAAATGCATTAAGAAATATTTGATGATTAAAAAATTTCAACTTTTTTTGAAAAATGGCGGGAAATTTGAATATTTGAGAAATGAAATGCTCACAACTTTTTTTCCCAAATTTTTTTTTCTTTCAAAAATCTCTAGAATAACTTTTTAAGTCATGACAAATAGTAAATGAATGATAAAAAAATATTTTCAAACTTTAGACGGGGACTTTAACTAAAAAATAGAGATCTTGATGATTTAAACTTTACCCGGATTTAGATTTAAATTCTCATCAAAGATGTGTTATAATGAATCATTATAAATGACCTTTTTCGCCCACTTTTAACTAGAGCCAAAAGTAGTGCAAATACCTCATGACAGCAAAAGGACGATGTCTCAGCAGTCTATTCTATTAAAGAAATTCCTACATGTACTATACATGTATCTCATTACCTTTGACCGCTATATGGCATATAGAACATTGCAGACCAGCATATTTACAACTGCCACATTGGGCCCCACGCACTTCCTTTCTACAATGATGACATACAGTCACAAACTCTGGAAAATTAAACATAAAGCATTTTATTACAGTTTGCCGACAACTGCCAATAATATATACAATTTAAAATGAATTAAAACAAGAACAATATTCTATCCATGAGTGATGATTTTTATTTATTATCATAATTTAAGAAAGTCTACTTCTATGAATGCATTTTTAGGAATATTTTAATACCATATTAAACCTGCACATCGCTCCAAAACGCAATATGTTGACTATGTTGACTTATATGTTGAATGTATATTATTTTTACATTTTCAAGCTCTAGTATAAAGTTGGTGTAAATAAAAATTGTTTATTTCTGCGTAATATCAAAGCACAATGATTTATTTAAAAAATAAAAATGTTTGCGCAGGATTCGAACCCGAGCCGCCTGCATACTCAGGAAGCATTCCACTGCTGAGCTACCAGTTTAGTACGTACAAGTCGTGTTATTAAACACTACTTAATTTGGTAGTGACGTCATGTTCTAAATTTAGAAACCTTCCAAATATCATATCGATGCTGACAATCGAAGCAATTCAAAGAACAATCTTTATAATGACACATTTATCTTGAGTATTTTAACAAAAGATTTGCCCCATTTGCTCATCATTGTATAATCTTTCATTAAGCTCAAAATCCTTAAGTTCACCCTCGGAACAACCCTAGATTGCGTTTCGAGGCAAACAGCAGCTTTAAATATATATATACTTGCTTAGTTTCACACTTATTTAAGATGATATAAAAATAACTGTACGTATAATTGCTTTGAAACTTTTTGGCTGGGTTCTGCGATTAGAACAAATGCATGGTGATATAACATCATAACATTTATTTTTAGAAGTGTTTTATGGTCTGCATTTTACCCCATCTATATTCAAACAATGTCACCTCAGCAAATCCTGGAATCTTACCTATTCCTTTGTGTGGTTCAGGGGGTGTAGAAACAAACTTCAATATCTCATTTCGCTGTTCCATCAAACCCCACTGATAGAGAATGTTGGCGTAGGCTTTTTTAAAGGCGTCATATTGATGTCTCTTTGCAGGATCAAGTATACTGAAATACATGAAGTATGTAGAGTATTTATAGTCAGTTGACACTAGTAGATTGAGTTTTTTTCAGTAGATGTGAATTCATGTACACTGCTGATATAGTGTGTAGTAATGTCAGCAAAGGAAACATTTAGTGTCATTATAAGTTGCAATTTTTTAATAAATTTAAATTTAGCTAAGAGACTTACAGCATATTTGCTTCATGTTGTTCCAATTCAAGCTGTTTACTGTCCACCCCAAAGCCAAGTTCCTGGTTGTAGTTATAATCTTCAAATGCTTCTGTCCAACTACTTGATCGTTTTAACTTCACTGCACCTTAAATACCATGAGTAAAATTTTAAATGCATTTAGACCAAATCAAATAAATTATAAGATGGTCAATATTAGAAGAATTTTTAGACACCCTGCAAATGACTACAATAAAATATTCAGATTAATCAGTTCATTTGCTGCACAGAAGTTTAAAGCTGGACATCGCTCCAAAACGCAATATGTTGACATATATTGTTTTTACATTTTTAAGCTCTAATATAAAGTTTATGTAAATAAAAATTGTTTTTTTCTGCGTTATATCAAAGAACAATCATTTAGTTAAAAAAAATAAAAAGGCGAATGCGGGATTCGAACCCGGGCCTCCCGCGTTCTAAGCGAGAATTGTACCCCTAAACCACCGTCTTCTAATGAATGTTGGAAGTAATTAAACGCTACTTATTTTGAATGCTATGATTCGGAAGTGACGTCACGTTCTTCATTTACAAACTTTTCCAAAATCATATCGTCGGCGCCGACTCGAAGCAATTCAATGAATAATCTTTGAAATGACACATTTATCGTAAGTATTTCTACACAAGATTTGCCCCATTTGTTCATCATTCTATAATCTTTCATTAGGCTCAAAATGATAAAGTTCACCCCCGAAACAACCCAAGATTGCGTTTCGGAGCGCAGTCCAGCTTTAACATACAGTAAATTAACCTTGGAAAGAACACAATACTAAAAAGATAATAGTTCTGTCAGCAGACCAATTATTCACTTCTAAATGTAGTTAATAGGACTTTTTAGTGCAAATTAATATTTGTGCTATTTCTAGTATAATAGTATTTCAAAAAAATAAAATTTAAAAAATTCAAATCTCCACTCTAACTCATCAAAATAAAATTCAAGAATTCAGAACACTGCTCTATATTTGCATGCATATTAAAATAAAAAATAATTTACAGCTAGCAACATACTACTATTGAGTTCTCAGGAGGTCAACAAACAAGTTGTTTAGCATACTACACACAAATGAAAGCAACAATTGAAAAACAGTAAGTTGAGAATAACTTCTAGCTGTAAAAACAAACAGAACACAAAGAACATAAATTCACATAAGAACATATTTTGATTTGATTTAAACATCTACTAATTGCCACACAAGGGACAATCATATTGATGTTTGGGTTGTTATGTTGGCATTTTTGAATTTTGGAGATCATTTGATTTTTTTAGGAAACTGAGATCATAATATTAATCCCAAAGTACTACGATAAGAGAAACAATTTACAAGCTTAGCCCAAACATCTATACTCCAGGAGGAAGGTGGTATCAATGCCCTGTCAAATCATGTGCAATTACATAGTCTCATAGCTCCAATGAAGGACTTTACCATATTTGTGCAACCCAAGTAGAACTGTATGATTCAGAAAAGCCCCTTGTTGTAGGTATGGTACTGTGTGGTTGGACATGGTACAACAGAACGTATATATAGGGTGTCTCAAAAAAATGTACCCAAAAGTATATCAACACCATAGACAAACCAATCAATATTTTCAGACATTTTTTGCATGGTCTTGTAGATAAAAGATGAAAGTTTTTCCCCCTATATACAGTTTTTAATTCAGTTTTGCCTTTTAGATACTTTAACCCGTTACCTTTTACACCACATATTCAATGTAACCTCATATTTCAATGACAGTCTGCATCCTTACTACTACATTGTTCATCACATTTGATATTTCCGGTGGAATGTTTTGATTTCTGTTCGGATGCTGGTCTTAAGTTGTTCTAGGTCTCTTAGCTTGGGTTTAGCAAATAGCCTCACAGAAAAAAGTATGGGCCGTCAAATATGGTGAATAGGGAGGCCCTCACAATGTCTTATAGCCCCCTTATACAGAGAGGTCAGAGGTTCAAGAAACTGCATTGGTTGAGATTCTAGTGTTGCTTTTGTTGTGTGTATCAATTTGAGATCACTGTGCTTTCATTTGGATATCATTTGGTCTCCAGGCAAGCCTGCCTAACCCTGGAATGTAGGTCCTGAATCATTTGCCGATAATTGACCTGATTGTCTGTGTTTTTTCTGCCGTCGTCATCCTCAAACATCTTTCTCTGTGGCTATTTGAAGGAGTGTTTTAATGCTCATTCCAAGCAAAAAGATTGAGAACAACTTAAGGGCAACATCCAAAGAGAATTACAAAACATTCCACCAGAATTATTATCAAATGTGATGAACAATGTAGCAGTAAGGATACAGGCTGCCATCGAAATATGAGGTTACATCGATTATGTGCTGTAAAAGGTAAAGGGTTAAAGCATCAAAAAGAAAAGACTGAAATACAAATGGTGTATTGGGGAGAAAACTTTCATGTTTTGGCTACATGACCATGCAAAAAATGTCTGAAAATATTGATTGGTTTATCTGTGCTCTTGATATACTTTTGGGTACATTTTTTTGAGACACCCTGTATACCACCAGTGAGGAGAGTTTGTCATTCTCCAAAATGCATTGATTTCTCTAAATGCCTCACTTCTCTGCAGATTGCAAATAAACTGCACTATTTTCAATGTGATAATATAGAATGTATATCAAGTAGGATGAAGGCATAATATCTTATGAGTTCCAATATATAACTGTTTTATGACATTTCTTACTCAATATCACCAAGGAATATTTTTAACAATAAATTGATGTTTAGTATTATAGCACTCTTTTCATCAAAATCAAACATTTTTATTTGCCTACTGCAGAGTTAAGACTATAAGACAAAACTATGCTCTTGGAGAATGGTAGTTTGACTTACTATAGTCCCACCCCTTCAGTGATGTATCAGAAGGGTGTATTGTGTGGTAGGGGTTGTATGGCTGCTGTATAAGAATACACAATAACACACACATTAAAATACACCTGTATATTCACATTAGAAAATGCTTCCAGACTTGCACAAGCCCCCCTCCCACACACTAGATAATCCCTCATTCAATGACGGCATGCTTGAGTGTAGGGATGGGGGTGCATGGCTTGAAACAAGACTTACATAATATAAATTGCAACCACAGATGTAGAATGCAGTAGAGGCCAGAGAGATAGAAACATATAGGATGATCCAAACAATACACTTTGGGCAGTTTTGTTTTTGGGTCACCCTGTAGACAACCCCATACTTTACCATGTTTACCAAGTATAACATCACCCAAACTACCACTTCCATGTTATTTCTGGAAACTGTGTTTTAAGTGCCTCATGAAGGATCTAATATGAGTTTGAACGTGAAATTTGGTAAATTGGTAAATGGCATTTTCAACATTTTTGTCTGAAAATTCTAAATTATTGTATATTATAATTCAGCTTTGTTGATCAAAATATGGATTCATGTCTAAACTCCTCTTAGATTTTTCTAGACACAAGTGTTTTCAGAAGCAACATCTCAGGGTAATAAACTGCATGCTCTCTACAATTAGCCTACCTATAGATACCTACCTGATTGGATATAAAAACACCCACATTGTTTTTGATTTTTTAGTTATTTCAGTGGCAAGTATTTTGTATATTTCTTTTGCATTTTTTACCTGGGAAAAAGATTATACCCTTTGATATAAAATCTTCTGATTTAATATGGTCCATTTATAAACCTACATGTATTAGAAGCATGTTCATCTTGAGTGTAGTGTGCAGTGTAGTGTAGTGTAATGTAGTGTAGTCTCATAGCCACATGCAGGCATAATGAACAGTTTCACATGTCACGTTATGTACTTCCCGGGAATACATATTTTTGTCATGTGGTTGCACTCTGGTCAATAAACTAGGTAAAATTAAGTCACTGAATTATGTTTGTTAATGCACCACCCACAAAAAGTAATAAAGTGAATTATTATATTGAACGCACTGAGGACATTAAGGTCGTCTTAAATGAATTGAGTACCAAAATGACTTCAGAACCAAAAGAATGTTGATGATGTTGACCTGATGATTACCTTTGTGTTGTGTCACAAATGTAAATGACTTGTTTCTTAAACTTGCTATGCCTTAAGCCAAGTATCAGAAATGAAAGAACAAAAGTTACATTCATGCAATAAACACATCCCAGAAAATACAAATCAAGCATTAGAAGTTTCATCCAGCCAAGCATAAAAAGTACAAAACTGCATTAGGAGATAGAACAAATAATCAGAACCAAATATCAGAGGTAAGATCCAAGCATGGAGATTACAACCCGAGTAGCATCAATACCAAGGATAAGAAGATTATAAGCATATGAACTTGAAACCAATTAAGCAATCATTGACAGATACAACCAACAACGACTGCCAGGTTAGTGTCATTCAAAGGATCATCTCTCTATCCCTTCATACACATTCACGTTGACTGGTCTCATTAAATGTGATCAGTGAATGCCTTTAATGTCAATAGTCTCAAATGAATACCACATGGTTTAAAGAGAGATGTTTGAAGGGATGGGGATGTCACCTTACCTAATGATGTTAAACTGGTCATTAACACTGGGATATCCATCACAGAAGCACTTGGTCCTAGTAATATGGTGAGCAGTCAAAACAAGTACATGTACATGAATATATTCAAACTATTCAAATGACTTAAAGTATTATAAAGGCCAGAGACAAGCACCTTTCTAGAAAACATTTGAGTTTACAATATATTTTTGTTATTCACTACTTCCTGAGCTTTGAAGATTACAAATGTAAACATTGTCAAATACTATCAAGTCACCATATTGTGCCATTAAAACCGGAAACGTGCGCTGCATATGGTAGGCTGACACCATTTTTTACTCCCTGCATTATTGGACTTCAAAATAAAGTGAAGGTTACCAGCAAATGATATACATTCTAAGAACCATGGAGTATGCTGTTTTCTTTTATATATTAAAACATCTGAGTTAAAATACATAGTGAGATTTTGAGTATTTTTATGTAAAATAGCATGATCCCCATAGCCAACAAATTTTGTGATCCGACCATTTAATAACAGTGCAATTTTCCTATCACCAGCTGCAATATCCATACATTATAGCCATTCAAACATGAGAAAAAACTGGAGAACACTGATTGGAATTAGATCAAAAATGTTTTTTGAAGTGTTTCAGAGGCAATGGATAGATATAACAGTCTTTGACTATCAAGGTGGTATCACAAATGTTATTATGTGCAAGGAAGATCATTGGGATGTGCAAGGTAATGAAAGTGAATTCAGTGCACTACAATAAGGAATCTTCGGGCAGAAGATGGAACATGAGGTAAAATGGACATATCCCTGATAACATGTATGCGTGACACTATCCTGAATCATTGTTATAATCCATTGTAAACATCATAAGGGCCAGCCAGTGTATTTAAACATGTTTTAATAGTGAAACAAATGAGATCTGTTCATCTTATACCATAGTCCTTCTTGTTGAAGGCTCCCCTTCGTGCAAAATGAAAAGCAACTTACTGATATTCCAGGTGGAGTTAACACCAGAGGAGTGAATTGTGAGGTAGTGAGAATCAGTCTAAAACAAAAGCCACACACGCTGGTATGCAAAGCTTAGGGTAACCATGGCAACATACTTATTGTCGCTAGGCAACTGTTGCCAGACACACATGCCTATATGATTTTGATTTTTGTAAAACATACATCTCCCATCCCATGTACAAACCAACATCAGTGGATCCAGTGCTTTATTTACAATATTTCCACAGCAATAAAAAAAATTAAGACTCGTATGCTTTCCACTTAAAAAACATTACTAAGGCATGCTTATTACCATTTATTTGCACCATACCCCCACATAATGTCATATGTCATATATATATATGATAAAATAAACACAAGCTGTGCCGGTTTCACACATTCACTTAACTATAGCTAAGCTGCATAATGTAACCATGGCAACACTCCAGTAAATATGGTGAAACTCAGAATGGTCTAAAACCCAACAAAAATCATAAATATTGCAAAAGCAATAAGGTAGGTAGAGGATAAACTAAAACCTGCCCTAAAAATAAGTCTTGCTCCAAGCCTATTCAGGTCTCCCCTAAAACTTTAAACTTCCCTTTAAATGTTAGGGGGATACACATAGCAGAGTTTGCTACAACAAAATCAAACCGAAAATCCCTAATTTTTCCCTGACAAATCTTAAAATTCTTTAATTCCCTTCCCATTTTAGCCAGTTCCAAGACTATCTCCATGACTGGCAAACCTGATATAAGCTTGGTGCATGAATATTAAGCAAACAAAAATAATAGAATGATTTTTGATTCTGTTTTTTAGACACAGTATGCCAATGTTAATTTAGTACAGTCAGAGTACATGGAAAAATAACATTGACATAATTAGATGTTTAAGATTTATGAATCCAAAGACGATATGAAATCACTCTAAATTTATTGAATCATAAAACCACAATCAAACAATAATAAAAACACACTAAAAACAAAACTTGATGATGTTAACTTGGCATTTGGTACTCTCTCCCTATTACACTCAATGATGTATCTGACATAGAATTTTCAATTAGCCAATACATTAAAGTCGCTAAGTTGGTAAATAGTTATATTCTATAATAATACTATACTAGTTTTAACATTATATTTATCTATTGATAATTATTTCTAATACTACAGAACATGCATATATCATATAAGGCAAATATGTACATTTTGTATTTAATATTGAAAAATTATTTTTAACTAAAAAATTGTATAATTTATGTATTTTAAAATTATGAAGTTATTGCGATGATCAATTAAAAATGGTCACTCACGTCAACTTGCACAGCTGCAGGATCCTGTGATGTTTTTTTTTTTTTTTTTTTTTTTTTTTATATTTGATTTATTTCATAGTAAAATAGAATTATTACATACACATGTTGCGGCTTTGCAATGAAGCATTATAAGCCACAATTAAATAATAACAAGATTTAAAAAGAAAGTATGACAATGAATTTGCAATAAGCAAAAGAATTATTGTGTACAAAATTATACAGTTGGTGGTGGAAGAAATACTTACACGCTTGCACACCTTTGAATAAAAGCTGAGGTGAGCCTTAAAATTTCAATATTAACTTCTTTTGGCAGACTTCTGTCTCCATACAAAAACAATGATAATTTGTCTTGCTGGTTTTTAAATGCTGGGTAATTAAAATTTAGAAGAGTAAGTGCATCCTCTAAATCTTTAAGATATTGTGATCTAAGGTTACAAGAGAACATAACATGAATGGATGTTTCATTGCTATACCCACATTTGCATGTAGGGGATGGTACATTAGTAAAATTGTGGGCGTAAAAATGGGACTGGAAGATCAGATCACAGCGCACCTTGTTCAGAGAAATTTCTTGGCTCCTTGTCAAGGAGATCTCAGAGGAATTAATGATATAAGTAGTCATTAATTTTTTCTTTACATTTGATTTAAAAATATTTAGATTTGGTGATTCTTTAATTTCGGGTGGGAGAGACTCCCAGTCAATGATGGATTTAAATACGCATGATCTATTTGAAAATGTTGAGGTTTTGATTGGAATTTGGTAGTCACGACTTCTTCGTGTTATTGATGGAAGATTTCTACGATATTGATTAAAAATGCTCAAAACGTAGGATGGAAGTTTATTGTTGTAAGCTCGGTACATCAGGAAAAGTCTATGCATTTGTCTTCTATCAGATAGCTTTGGCCAATTTAAGCAGTTAAAGACTTTTGTTGAAGATGTTCCATGTAGTACACCTGAGCAAATGCAGGCTGCTTTGTAGTATAATTGATCAATGGATTTTAATTTATTCATATTTGCACAACCATAAAGAATATCGCAATAGTCGAAAATTGGAAGTATGAAAGATTTGAAGATTAATTCCAGGTGTTTTCCATTTAATTTGTTGCTTAGAGATTTAAGTGGGTTTAATAGTTTATCAATCCTCTTGGTGAGCTCTGTGATGTGTTGGTCAAAAGTTAGGTGTTTGTCTAGTATGAGACCTAAATGTTTATGATGATCAACTCGAGGTAGAACATCATTACCAATTTTGAGGTCAGGAACGTTATATTCACATTTCCTTGGGTTTGAGAAAATTATGTCTTTGCTTTTAGAGGCCTTAAAGTTCATTTTCCATGTCTTGGACCATTGGAAAATTGAATTAAGATCAGATTGTAAAATTGTGTTACTTTCAATGAGATTTGATTTGGAATATGGTTGGTATAGAGATGTGTCATCTGCATAAATATAGCATTTGCTTGATAAGGTTTCAGGGAGATCATTTATATAAATCAGGAAGAGTAGGGGTCCAAGAATAGATCCTTGTGGAACGCCAGCATTTATATAATCCTCATCGCTCAAAACAGACTCTTGACCATCAAGGATAACTTTTGCTTGTCTCTTAAAAAGATATGATGTTAAAAGTGATAGAATACTTGGGCCAATTCCATAAGATTCAAGTTTTTTTAGTAGCAAAGAATGAGGTAAGGTGTCAAACGCAGCTGAAATGTCTAAATAAACCCCCCTTACATTTCCCCCAGATTCTATTTCATTTGTTATAAAATCAATAATGCTTAATAATTGAGCCTGAGTGCTGTGCCCTGGCAGAAACCCACTTTGAAGATTGTAAAAAAGGTCATTTGATAGTAGATGGTCAAATAATCGTTTGAAAATGATACGTTCAGCTATTTTTGAAATACAACAAAGGAGCGTGATTGGACGGAAATTTTGAATATTAGATTTATCACCCTTTTTATGAACAGGTAAAATATGCCCAATTTTCCATTTTTGAGGAAAGGCTTGAAGAATAAACATTTTGTTGAACAGTTTAGATAAAATGGGAGAGAGGGCTGGTGCTGCCATTTTTAACATTCTATTACTTATCATGTCAGGGCCGGTTGCTTTATTTATGTTTAATGAAAGTAGTATTTCAAAAATCTCGGATTCATGGGTCGAAAGTATGTCAATTTGATTTGGAGTTCTGAGATTCAAAGAAATATTTCCAGCTTCTCCATCTAAATGAAAGTTTTTTATGAAGTGTTCCAAAAATAAATTTGCCTTCTCATTGCCTCTGGAAATACAATTTCCATTGTGGTCAAACAAAAACGGTATTTTTGAATTTTTAGATCTTCCCAAAAGTTTTGATATGATGGACCAATAAGACATGCTTCCATGTTTATACGAATTGAGCTTGTGGCGCAAATTTGAATCATGAATTTGCTTAGCTTCCTCTATGGCATTGTCAACTATTGTGCATTGTTCATTGTATTTTTGAAGGTAGGTCAAGTTATGGGTTTTTCTAAATTTATAATGTAACTTATTTCTTTTATTTATCAGGGTTTTAATTTTGTCATTAAACCAAGGTTTGTCAGTGGATTTGAATTTAATTACTGAGTTTGGGATCAGGTCAGAGAATATTTTCAAAAGGTTATCGCTAAGCTGTTCCACAAGGTTATCAATATCGTTTACCGATTCTATTAACTGTTCCAAATTTGCTTCGCGTATTGTTCTGTTAAGTAATGTAATATCTGTTTTGGAATAGTACCAAACCCGTCTTGAGTATGGCGCCTCTTTCAAAGTAGTAAAACAACAGTCAGTAGATAAAGTACTATGATCTGTGTATCCAATTGGAGGTTTAACTGTTGTATTGCTTATTTGATCGGGGTTGTTTGTAAATAAAAGATCAATACATGACCTACTTAAATTTGTAACTCGTGTCGGCTCATCTATAAGTTGAAAAAGACCTAACGACTCTGAATAATCATATAATATTTTACCTGCTGAGTTTTCATTATCTAATGCCCACCAGCTTTTACACCTGGCATTAAAATCACCTTTTATCAACATTAAGTCTATTTTAGAGTGAAGCAATTTACTACATGTAATGGAAAATCTACTAAAAAAATCCTGAGTCTCAGCTTGGTTTTGAGATGGTGAACGATAGTATGTGCCAAAAAGAATTGATTTAAAATTGATTTTAACTTCCACCCAGATAGAATCACCAAAGTCATTCATGCAGTCATGCCTAATTTTGAAAGGAATATCTTCATGGATATAAACTAATAACCCACGATTTTTATTTAAATAGACTGGTGCATGGAATCCATCAATAGAATAGTTATGTGAAATTTCTTCATTTGAAAGGTTTCCAACTTCACACAAACCAATAATTTTACTATTGTTAATATGTATATGATCTTTTAAAGCACTAAATCTGCTATTATCATTTGCTTTAATACTATTTATATTTGAAAAAAGGAAATTGGTAAGATCTAAATTTTTTCTAGGGCCTGGATTTTGATGGATATCATTGCTAAGGATAAGTAAAATTTGGATAATATTTGGGGTGTAGCAGGTAAATGGCAGAATAAGTAAAAGTAAACCACTGGTAAAGACCATCTTTAAGATATAAAATGAACCTGTGATGTTGATCGATTCATTTGTGTGGGTGGGAGAACTGGAGGGTTGCGAGGGTCACATTTCTCGCTGAACACGGCACACAACATGGCTAATGTTTGCACATCATATAGACTAGAATAATACTCAATTCTGAAAGAAAGGGTTCAGTATAATAGAAATGTATCATTCAAGGATATTTATAAAACTTTTGTTTCTCAGGATTGAAGAGTTCTTATGCCATACTTGAGAATTTCTATTGACCATATTTGATTACCGTACTTCTACTTAATTTGGCGCTACTTAATTTGGTGGATTTGCTGTTTTGAACATTTGGCATATTACAATGCACAAATGGTACTAATTCACATGGTACTAAAATCACTGGGGAATTTGGCGGCTACTTAATTCGGTGGACAGATCCACCAAATTAAGTAGAAGTTCAGTATAAATTTGTTTCTGGGATACACTTAAACTTTGCATGCAGTGCTTTAGGTTGCATGGGAATTTTTTGTTGCTGTTTTTAGGAATGGTATTCATTTCCCTTCGCTACGCTTACTTCATATTCCATGATTTTCATTACAGGCTATAATAAAGTAAATTTATTGCTCGACAATATTGTCCCAAATGAAAAGGATATCCATTAAAGTATGGCATACATTTAAAAACGATTCACATAATCGTATTAATTAATGGAACACTTACAATGATTCTATGAGATTCCGACCGAATGGTGACATTGCCCATGGTGCTCCTTTATCAGGATCTTCACCAGGTTTTAACATTTTATTGTTAGCTATGGCAACCAT
Organism: Owenia fusiformis; assembly: GCA_903813345.2. Classification (NCBI taxonomy): domain Eukaryota; kingdom Metazoa; phylum Annelida; class Polychaeta; order Sabellida; family Oweniidae; genus Owenia; species Owenia fusiformis. The sequence goes on along the minus strand of CAIIXF020000003.1, from coordinate 31,627,060 downwards.
TGACCACATCTGGGCAAGGTCTTTACGACCTAGACTAGCAGCTAGGTTGGCATTTTTGGTACATGCTTCCTCAATATTGTCGGAATCAATTCTGAAAGTAAAACAAAGGAAAGATGAATATGTAATTCACTAAAAATAAATGAAATGTATTTTAATTTATTATTCATTCATTCTCCTGAATAAGACCACTGAATACACCCAATACACCCAACCAAATATACAGTCTAACATTGACACACACTCATATTTTAAAAGGCATAGAGCCTTAATTTGTATCATCATGAAACAGCACAGTTCAGAGTTGTCAATTAGTGTTGATTGATAACAGTACTGTATAGCTATTCTAGAACCTGAGCTCAATCAGTGATGTAACGTTCTGTATAACAGCATTGCAAAGTTCATCTCCTGTATATTCTGTATCCTTTCCTCCTCCATACCAAAGCCACCAAAAGGAATTTTACTTAAAGGATCTGACTACAGGTATAGGAGTTATTACATGGCCACACAAACAGATATATAGAGATTATCCTATATGAGGTTCAGGATATTGGGATTATCCCGAGGCCAATATAATATATTTGCCTGAGGGCCGCAGGTCCCGAGGGAAAATATATTATATTGACCAAGGGATAATCCCAATATCCTGAACCGACTATTGGATAATATGTTTATCCCATACCAATCTTGGTCATCTGGTTCACATTGTTCAATCGTGGAAATATTTTAGAATATTCATGTCCAGTTTTGTTTTCTTGGCCGTGGGCGGATTTTTCTGTTCTCTCAAATATTCCCACATCTATTTTCTCGAATTTTTTAAGTGGATGCTCCTTCCCTTTTTTAACCATCAAACAGATCCCAATTGTCTGTGTTTTCTCCATTGTCGTTTACAGTCATTACGCGAACGTTACAAATTATGAACAAATATACGAGCGGCGATTATGACGTAGCGGGCAGATATACTATATCTGCCCGCTCGGAGCGGGACGTAAAGCTATATCTGCCCGCTGATGAAAATATAAGTTTTTACAAACCGGCTTTATGTACCTGTAACACGTCCAAGTATGGGATAAATATCTATATCCCTTTTACAAGCTCCTTTGAGCGCCAATAATCATTAAAAAGAATCAACCTATACAGACTGCTATATGAAAACATTCAGTGCGGATATCATGTGCGTGCATTAATAGTCATTTTTGAATTTGAGTAAACTAAGCCCAGGTACTCAATTATATTCATACATGTGTACAGGATCCCTAATATAAAAAGGAAATTTTGTCAAAAGGTCTGTACTTCATCTATAGAGAGACATCAAGTAATAATACTCCACCAAAGCAATAATTTGAAATTGCAGCTGTTACACAGTGTAAAAAGCATTCATTCAATTTTGGTGTTTGAGATGACCTATCAATACAAACTATATTTGCATTTTGGAAGTTGAAAGGTTTCTGTGTGATTTAAACAAAATAGGAAACATTAATTGTGCTGCCTCTAACAAGCGGTGCAGATATCCTTAAAGATTCAGATATACACACTGGTAAAAATTCACAAGTTTCTTACTTTCCAATTGCAAAAATAATTTATATTGATTGGTCATCTCGATCACCAAAACTGAATGAAGGCTGTAAACAGTGTATTAATGAGGCAATTTCAAATTTGGAGAAAGAATGAATGCCTGGTGGGTCGTTAAAGAATGAAGTACACAACTATAGACAAAATTTGTACCCAGCATGCCTTAGTTTATGAAATATCACAAATTCAAATTCAAAATAGATCGTTGATATCCACACCATGCGCACATGATATCAACACCACATGTTTTCTACACTGTGGCTAGTCGGAATATGTTGATGCGGTCATATACATGTAATGTATCGTAGGCACTAGCATACATTATAGGGAATGGGGTCATTGCAAAAATATAACAGCAAATCGAGGTTAGTGATTTCAGAGTTCCTACATGTACTTAACATTGAGTCTTGAAATATTGCATACATATACAATTTATATAGTATGACAATATAGGAAAGTTTCAGCAACTACATTCCTGTAATAGAGAAGATATCTAAACAACATTTCGTAAACGTAAACAATTACTAAACGTATATGTATAAAACGGATGCCAACATGTATCATTTGGATTCAGAACGGTAACAAATGGATGCTAAATGGATGGATCATAAATTATACTTTTATCATGATGATTTATTTACAGAAGAACAACTAGCCAGATTTCCTGGGTATCCATTGCTTGGATAAACATTCCTCATTCAGTGAAGCAATTGATCACACCATTCCAAGACACCCTTATGAAGAATTGATAGACTAGATATAAATCCATCAAGCGGAAAATGCAATTACAGAAGAGAAAAACCATGGTTTCATCCCTCATACTGTGAACTTGAAAAATGGGCCCATGTCACGTAAAATATTGAAATCAGGTACAAGAATCAAGTGAATTCAGAGCAAAAGACTCATCAACCCACTGTTTTACCCAAAGATCAAGTTCCAGAGCCATTAACATCCCTTCCTTAAAACAAATGATTCAAATTCAAGAATACTAATATCGATTTACAATTTTTTTGAAATAGTGGTAAGTGGAATCCTTCCAATTACCAATACAGCATTGTTATTGTTTTTGGACACTGTGGTTTATTTCACTGCTCCATATACCCAACAAATGAGATACAGAAAGGAAATTAGTTTGGGTTCATGGGCTTTCTTAGTTGCATGGGCTTTCTGTTGCATGGGAAGTTTTTAAAGTAAGACTTCATTCATATTTACTTAACTCTTATGTTGATAAAAATTCGTCTGGGTCAACACAGGCTTCGATAAAAAACATATTGCAGTAGCACATCGGTGGAGAAGGCCATGGGTATAATATTTCTTAATTTAAACATTCTGTGTTATAATAAGACAATCTATTAAGAACTGCTTTATTACAAACTGACATGTATGCTAATCTTATTAATGATAAATTTGAATAATCTTGTCGGAATTCTGGCCGATCTAGAAACCACAACTTTACTTTCTTGTCCATCATCTACTCTTAAAGGAATATTCCTTGCTAGACCCTTTCTCTCTTGATATGGTAGCTATAATCATATATATAGTTTCCATATTTAGCAAAACATGGGAAAATGTTTTAATATGGTCAATATTGACCATTTAAAAATCTAGTGCTTATTTCCAGTGAGCTGCCATCTTTTAAGATTTCTTGCAGGAAGTGATGTCATCAACTCTCAACTTCTATAACCTTGCCCATAACAGTATAGGAAAGTAGCACAAAATCACTTCTAGACAAGTGATCATTGCTTTCTGTGCAAAAATATTTTCAGGGCTTGTCAACTTAGAATAAAAGAAGAGATTTTCAGAAGGATTAAATAAGATTCAAAGTTGAAAAAGAATATTTAGCTGGTTTTGTAATTCTTAATAGCTCCTCACCTAATGCTATATGCAAAGTTGAGAGTCGATGACATCACTTCCTGTGTGAAATTTTAAAAGATGGCAGCTTACTGGAATTGAGCATCACATTTCTAAGTGATCAAATTTGACCATATCAAAACATTTTTGCGTGTTTTGCTCAACATGGCAAGCATATATATGGTTATAGCTACCATATGAGGAGAGAGATGGTTTGGCAAGGAATATTCCTTTAAAGATATACACTATTACATTTGAAGTGAAATCCTTATTTGATCTAGTAAACATTTACTTTCGTGTCCATCATCTACTCTTAAAGATATATACTATGACATTTTAAAGTGAAATGCCTATTAGATCTAGTAAACATACAAGGCATTAACATGACAAAATGTCACCATCTAGTTGCTCATAATATTATGACTTGTACAAGGGTTGTTCAAAACTTGTACAAGGGTTGTTCAAAAAGTTTTTCACAAATACATATATTTTCATTAGAGCTTCAGAAAATATGTAAAAAACACATTTTGATCCTGAGCACTATAAAAAATGAGCCAAAAATGACATCACCTATGTGTTTTGTTTTGAGAGTTTTGATGAGTATGAAAAATAGCCTTTTCTTAAACAAGGGAGGTGGGGAAGAAGGGGCATGATAGTGCACCTAAAATGTCAAGGGGATTCCAAAGACTGAACAACAGGTGTAGATCACATGATTTCATCTACTTTACAAAGTTCCCTAGATTACCATTGTCAAAGACACGCTCTTTGTAAAAATTGAATACCACTTGAAATATATTATCAATTATTCTAAATTCAGATTGGGTAGTATGCAACACACAAGAGACATAGTCCAACTTTTTTAAGATAATTGTGGCAAACTGACGTGCAAAGATAACACTCTCCTTTCCTGCTGACAAAGAATCTGCAACAACTGAAATTCCTGGATCCTGATTTGGAGGATTTCAAGGGTTTCACTTTGCTGAGTTATCATGGAAAATAGGTAAATATGCATTAAAAATATTATGAGGAGAATTTCTACTTCAACTGCAGCATACATGTTGAGAGAGCACCTAGGGCAAGATAACAAAAACATGAAACAACGGCAAAGGACACAGACCTTTATGAAAACCAAAACCATCTTTACCTCCACAATAATACAACTCACTGTAAGTAAAAAATTCTTAAACTTAATTAACAAATATTTATATACATGTATGTACAGACTTTCTCTGTATGTTTTCATCATAATTTATAGTGTCAATTGTAATGCAAGATATATGATTATAGGTGACAGAATATCTCACAAGAGCATTCAATAAGTTTGCATCCAAGACCAAAAATTCTCAGACTAACCTCTCAACCAGAGATAAGATAACTTGCCGTAAGTATATATGCCATTTCATATCAAATCATAAAATTCCAGATTGTTACCTTGGTTACACACAACTAATGTCCAATGTAAAATGAAAGAGAATGCTAAATTCTGTTATAGAAATGTACATTTTGATACATTTAAGAAATGAATTTTAAATGCATTTCAAAATTTTTGACTGTTTGTGATACAGCTACTGGGGCATTCACGCCTACAACATGATATTTTATTCAATCAACCAAGAGTTCACAATTAATTGTATTATTGTAGATAGATTACAAGTACAGTTGTAAGTTACATTCAAGTAAACAAAACCCCCTCCCAACACTCTAGAATGCAGTGTCTGTGAAAAGATAAAGTTTAGCAAACAGTAAGTTGCTGTCTTTTCATTTTCATTTCATGAGAAGGGAATACATTAAAATAAGAATTAACACAATAAAATGTCACAAACTCCAACTAGAAAACAGCAACTCCGCGGAGTAGCTAATCCCATTGAACAAAACATGTTTTGATAAATAGCGGCCATCTTAAAAATCTCTTCTTGAAACAAAGCTTCCTTGTCCCTAGGTATCAGCATATAAAATGTGAACCCAATCCGTCCACTGGTATTAGAGTTATCAAAGATTATGTGTTTTTAGGAAAAATGGTGGCCATTTTGAAATTCAGGTGCCATCTTGAAAAAATATTTTGTGGGGAGGTCCTTTGTCCCTAGGAATCAGCATGAAAAAAATTGAAACAAATCCTTCAGCTGGTATTCGAGTTATCGAATATTACATTTTTAACTACAAATGACAGCCATTTAAATATATAGCTACCATTTTGAAAAATCTTCACCATCTTCTCCCATAAAGCTAATTTCTAGGCATCAGTATATAAAATCTGAACCAAATCCATTCACTGGTATTTGAGTTATCAAGACTACATTCTGAAATGAAGAATGGTGGCCATTTTGAAATTCAGCCGACATCTCGAAAATTCCTTCTTGAACAGAGTTCCTATGTCCCTAGGTATCAGCATATACAATTTGAGCCAAATCCATTCACAGATACTTGAGTTAAGATTACATTTTTTATGAAAAATGGCCGCATGGCCGCCATTTTGAAATTCAGCAGCCATCTTGAAAATCTCTTCTCCAGCAAAGCTCCTTTGTCTCTAGCATATTAAAGGACGATTCTCGGTTTGGAGAACAGTCTCCTGGGCTAATAATTTTTTTCATGAAAAATATAGAAATATTACCCAAATTAAACTATGAATATTCAAAAGAGGACCTTTAAATCTACAAGATGTAAAAATAACAAATTGGTCTGAAGCAGGGATAATGCTCAATAAGACGGATTCAATAAAATACAAGTCTCGATTTGGGGGAAAGAAGTTCATCAGTGTACTGCGCTAATATTTTTTTTCGAAAAATCTAGAAATATTACCCAAATTAAATTATGACTATTCAAAAGAAGACATTCAAATCTATATTATGTAAAAAAATCAAATTTGTCCGAAGCAGGGATAATGCTCATTTAGATTGATGAACTTCGTTCTCCAAACCGAGAATCGTCCTTTGTATCAAATCAGTCTACTAGTATTTGAATTATCAAAGACAGTAAAAATATATATCAATCTAGTTAATATATTATTTAATCTACCATCACAGGGAAAGTGTCAATATGGCCCAACAACATTCCACATCGCTGTCTGAGGCCCATATAGCAACCCTTAAGGCTTGCCGGGTGGAACTTGAGAAGTGCCTTGATGTGGAGCACATAATGGGAAAATGTAGACAGGAGGGGGTCATAAATAAAGCTGTACAAGACAAAATACTGGCAAAAACTACACCTACCAAAAAGTGTAGGGAATTTCTAGACACTCTTGAGACATGTAATGTTAAGGCATTTGATGTTTTTGTGACTGCACTAAAAGAAGAAAATTATGAACATTTGGCTTCTCAACTTGAAACTATGCTACCTTTTCAATCTATTACCATAGCAACAAATAACTTGCAAATAGCTAGTATGAAAACAGCTAATTTGAAGAGCTTAAAGGCAGAAGAGCAATCAATTGCACATTCATCTATCACAAAAGTCGAAGCTTTATGTGCTCAGTTAAGATCAGATCTTGGTTTCAGAGATAATCAAGTAAATCCAATCATCAACAGCCTAGACTTATCTCAATGTAGTCTTACTCTAAAACAAACGATTGAGTTACCAAAAGCCTGCTATGGTATGTGTTTCACTCCTTATGGAGAGGTAGCTGTTATCATATATGAGCAGGGTATTGAGGTATACAATAAAGACTTTACTATCAAACTGAAGTTCACAGTTGATAAACCTGAAAATGGTGTATGTCTCCAAACTGGGGAATTCATAGTTACATCATGGAGGAACAACTGTGTAAAACTGTTTGACAGTAATGGTCAGTATAAGGAAGATATATGTCAACAGGTGAATTGTCCATTTGGCCTAGCCTACAATCACCAACTGGGGCTGGTGGTGACTGGGTATAATCCTTGTAGTATAAATCTGTTCACATCTTCAGGTCAGGTGACACACACTATCACCAATGATGAATTCAAAAACTTGTATAGAGTTTTCATCAATCCTTATAATCTTGAATTATTGGTGTCTGATAGAAGGGCCAACATTGTGCATTGTCTCAACAGGGATGGCACTCCAGTATTCAAATATAAGGGACAGGGGGATGACAAGTTGAAGGATCCCAAGGGTGTCTTTGTGACTGAGAAGCATATTCTGCTGATCGATACTGACAACCATAGAGTATTGCTGCTCAATCACAAGGGTGACTTCATCAAGGTTCTATTAACAAAGCAGCAGCATGGCTTGCATGCTCCTGCTGAGATACTAGTAGACAGCACTGGGAACATCCTGGTAGGGGAAAATCATGATGCTAAAGATGGTAGGAAGAATATTCTTTATGTCTTCAAAGTGAATACATAATTCACCAGTCATTCTATGTGATCATACTTAACATGAACACTAACGATACATCACATTTCCCAGTAACCATATGAAACATTGATCTATTTATATTTCTCTCCCCACATAAAGATTGCCTTTATGGTTTCTCCACACCCCACATTCCTAATTTATGATGATTTTCCAGCATAATCATTCTTAGAGTTAGAGCATAAGGGAATTCAAAAGATACCATCATATATCAGCCATCTGAAACTCATCACATCTTTCAGTTTTCCAACTAGCAATATTAAAGGGACTGATAGACTTGGATGTCATTTTGTATCTATTCTATTGATATCAGGTTTATTGTTTTCTTTGTACATATTAAAATTCTACAATTATTGCCCTTTGTATTTCTGATAATCTTTCTACACATTTGTGAATCATCCTCTTCATATCATCACTGGTAATATTGGTATGTAACTAAATCTGATGGAGGTAGTGTGTGGCAACCAGAACCTGCATGTAGAATGTAGAACGGATTTGTATATAAAACACAGTAAAACCCTTGGAATTGGTTCAAATATGCACTTAGAAGTGCTCCCATCAAGAGGGTTTCCAGTTTATGTAGGTTCAATCTAGGATGAAGAAAACTGGAAAAACTTCTGTTCTTCATCTTAGGTCAATCAACAATACTGGTTTTGAGAGTGTTTTCTCACAAAGGGTGTTCCACTTGAGAGATTTGACTGTATATATAGGTTACATGTAACCATATCTAATCACATGATGTAATATGTAAGGGAACACTGTTATGTCCATTAAACTAGAAATCACAATTTTAAATATTGGATCGCCATTGAGTTATCAACATGTAGGCTCTGAAAAGAAGTTTAAATAGTAAAATTTATCATAGTGAACTCCTGGTATTTTTGCATGCTAATAATTCTAATGCAGAATATATGCTGTATTGCACTTCAAATAATACAATAACTTATATTATTCCATGATGGTGAAATTCCCTGCAATCTGATTGGTCCATGTGACTTAAATATATCCTGTATTTACACGCACTTTCCACTTAGCATTGAATACAGAGTGAAAATGACGTCAGCGTTGGGATACGGTCCAGTATCCCAACGCCCCAGATTTCCATCCAGGATATGACTATTACTAAAAAAATCAATGGCGATCTGTTTACACCAACGCATGCTAATATTCGAAAGTCGAAAAAAACGTTTCGTTACACTGTTCCAGCTGATGAAATTGAAGAAAAATGTTGAAGAAAATCAAACGTATCGTATAATACAATAAAAGCAAAACAACAAAGCCAAAAAGATTTTGAAGGAATATCGATGTAAAATATTTTTGGACTTGATTTAGGGGAGTTTTATCTGAGTAATCATGGAATAAAAACGTTATTCAATGATTTCTCGTGAAATACAGAAAATATTCTTCCCTTGAACGTCTGTATTTCACTCTGCTAGCGCATCGTGAAATACGACCTTCTCGGGAAGAATATTTTCTGTATTTCACTCGAATCATTGAATAACTTATAGTATTAAAATCTGAGCCAAATCAATAATGTCAAGTGCTTTTGTATTTTATGCATTATATTTATTTGTGATTATTGTTAACAATATATGAATACATGTATCATTGGTGGGATATTCTAGTTGTACAACAACGAATAGTAAACATCTTAATAAGCATATCAAAAATAAAAATCTATTTGAATATGATCTTGATTTGTTAGAATTTCACTTATTTGGAATACATTAAATGTTTGTACACTCCCCAAAATAGTTTGGCAATTTCACCACATCAAGGCCTGTTTATGTTTATCAATTTTCAAAAATTAATCAAAGTCATATATTATTGCCACTTAATGAAAATGAGGACAAAATCAATTTCAAACAAATGCAGGCTTTACAGGCTATTCAATCAGGAGTGAGAGTTTCCAAACTTTTTGAAAGGATTGTAAAAATTCCCATCTACTTACACATATTTTTCTCCCAACTGCCTTTGTATTGGAAGCAAACAGCCAGTATTGTATATCACAACAGGACCAGCTTTACGTGCAGGCTTCTGGTGCTTCTTTGGTGATGTTGCGTTGTCACCACGCCCAGTTCGGAAGTCAGTGCCATCTTTTAGCTTTAGTTTACCTCTGGTCCTCTGACTGCTTCTTTGTTTCTTATATAAAAAATAAGAAAAAAATAATGTCAGTCCCAGTATGACTCAACATATAGTCTATTCTACAATGTTATATTCAGTATTAATATGAGATTTTTTTTCAAAAAATGTTATCAAATATAATGTCATTTTCAAGAAGATTCGATACCTTGGTCATTTTTGTTTTTATGTCATTTTCAAGTAGACTGAAGATTCAATACCCAGCTATTTTTTCAACCAATGGACAGTATCACTGAGACATTTTTCAGAAAATGTTGCTAAATGAGTGCAAGGTTGCCATCCATTGGTTGGTCGTTAACTTCATTGATGACTCCAAGAACTTAGGAAATATTCACACACTGTTAAAGCTTCTTAACTTTCTATATTCTATATTCTATACATTATACAATGTACCTTATCTTTAAAATGGTAGTAGTTGCTAATAGACACATCACTAGTAGGGGGGCTCCGTCCGTATAACCCCCACCCAATGTTGAGGTTGATGTTGGGCATAGCTTGTTGAGGTGGTTGTGCAAACTGCGAGAGTGCTGACATTGCCCTATATAGAAAATGAATAAAACACATAAACACAGTGTATGTTGTATCATTTATACATTTTTATTCACATACCAACTTAACTTACATACAGCAAATGAAGGCCTAAAAGCATTATAAACCCAAGTTGTTGTAATTTTACTTCTAATTATAAGGTAAATTTTAGACTCATGAAATTCAATTGCCTTTGATTACATTGCCTCAAACATGAAACTACAGGTATGATGGAATTGATAACAAGGCATTAACATGACAAAACACAATACCTAGTTGCTCACAATATTAACAGTTCAAATCTCAAATCTAACCTTATATTTGAACTTCTGAGAACTTAAGATGATTTTGAAAAAGAAATTGGTCAATTTGAAGCAAGTTGAAAAAAGATTTGTTTGACCCTGATAAGGTCATTGAAGGTGAAATATCAAATCTAAAGTCAGATTTGAACTTCTGAGAACTTGTAGATGATTTTGAAAAAAAATTGGTCAATTTGAAGCAAGTTGAAAATAAGATTTGTTTGACCATGAGAAGGTCATTGAAGGTGAAATATCAAATCTAAAGTCAGATTTGAACATCTGAGAACTTGGAGAGGATTTTGAAAAAGAAATTGGTCAATTTGAAGCAAGATGAAGAGACATTTTTGATTTTGAGAAGGTCATTGAAGGTCAAATCTTTTTTGACCTTGAGAATGTCATTGAAGGTCAAATCTATAGTCAGATTTGAACTGTTGAGAACTTGTAGATGATTTTGAACCAAGTTGAAAAATTGACCTTTTTTTACCTTGAGAAGGTCATTGAAGGTCAAATCTCAAGTCAGATTTGTGCTTCTGATTAATTGTAGATGATTTTGAAAAAAAAATTGGTCAATTTGAAGCAAGTTGAAAAAGACCTTTTTTTACCTTGAAAAAGTAATTGAAGGTCAAATCTTATATATAAAGTCAGATTTGAACTTCTGAATACATATAGATGATTTTGAAAAAAATTGAAGTCAGTCTATAAGAATTTGTTACAGACGCCGATCACCAACCACAAACCGCCGTCAAAAAAAAAAACGGAGACCATAACAATATGTCACCACTTTTTGATGGTATCATAAAAATGGAAATTCAAGAAACTCCAAAATCTTTTACAACCTGAGCATATGAACATATGTACGTATTGGGTATAGTCTAACAAACCTGGGTGTAATCTTCTCATTGCTTGATATCTTCCTGACTAAAAGCTTGTGAGTGTGTCTGGTGAACATCACTAAATAACCTAGAAATATAAGATAGGTATTTACCACTTGCATATCAAATTCATTTTAGTCAATTTGCAGAATAACCAGGATTAACAGGGGTTTCATTAGCAGCACGAAACAGGTGATTTTTACTGGTTGTTTTCACAAACCGCCTGTTGTTTTTAGGGACTTTTCAACTTTTCCATGTTAAATTCATGATTTCCATTAATTTTGCCTGTTGTTTTCATATATTTAGCCTGTTGTAAGAAATTCTAGTGAAACCCCTGTTTAATATGACAACCTTTGCCTGGTGAATCAATTTAAGATAAAACATGAGTCCCATTACAGAATATAAATAGCACAAAATGGAAAAATTGGCAAGGGAATTCTTTTTGCAATATTTCCGAAGATGTGGCAGTCACTATTTTTTTGCTATTATAATAATGATTTTGAATACATTGATTCTTCCAATGTAAATTAAATAACAATATAACAATGATTCTGATTTTTTAAACCAAATACCTGATCCACAAAATCTAGCACCAGAAGTTCTTGGAAAAGGGATGCCAGAATCTGTGAAGCTGCTGTAGGGACTGTAGTTATAGAGGGGCATGAAAGATGGTGTCTGTATAGCTGAGGCCACTGGGGCCTGTTGGAGGTTATATGGTGTGTCAGAGTCTGGAGTTTTACGCTCTTCCATCTGCAATGACAGAAATATGAAATGTTCAGATTTTGATTTCAGTAACTGTTTTTTTATGTTGTTAATCCTTCAACATTTGATCAGATTTGTCAATTCTTTTTTTCGGGAAAAGGATTCAACAGCGGCTGTCAGTTGACGATTTGATTGCTATTTTATGGCCAACTCCTTTAAATATGAATATGGTTGGATAAAAGCACGTACTATCCATATTTTAATTAATTGGCCATAAAATAACAATCAAATCCTCAGCTGGTAGCCTGCGGTTTAATTTGGAAACACTAGCAGGAGGACATATACCAAGAATCCCACCCCTTAAAAGGCCTATGTTATTTTATGTGCACTGATACCCTCAGTGAAATACCTTTTTACCTTTTTTGAACATTAACAATGTTCTCTTCAAAAAATTGCACATTCATGAGTTTTCTCACCTAAAACGAAACTTAGGCAAGGGACTTTGTGTAGCAAGCTAGAATTGCGGTATGATCTACTAAATGTTAAATCTAAAGTAACTGTATATTATATATGAACCAGGGCAGAGGAAAAGGGGTCTTATCATAGATTTTTTCAATATTTTTTTTATCTTGAAAAGCACAAAAAGACAATTCAAATGGGTCATGGCTTAAGTCTTAACACTTGCAGACAAAGACCAAAAAGACAGATTAGAATTTTGCACATTTTCCTCTTAATTTTAAGTATATTTTTGGCTCTGTAGCACAATTTAAATTTTTGTGATAACACTGGTTTTCCTGTGTTGAGACTCATATCTCTTGTATTCTAAAACATCCAAGATTCCTGAAACCCCCCAGTCTTGTTATCTTTAGTACACTTACTGTTAAATTATCCAAGAAGGAGACCAGTTGTCTTAGACAGGGTTCCAAACATGACCTATTGTGCTTGATGTGTAGGAGAGATGTATCTTGGAGGACCTAGAATCAACATATATATATATAGTAGTATATGAGGTAGAAAATCAGAATGAAGTACAACATATAATAATATGTACATGAAGTAAAGACTAAAAAAAGAAATAAATAATGCAGATTTGGATATCCATTTGAAATTCTGAGGGTGTATTCCTATGAGTTTATATTACATATTTTCCAGGAGATTTGAGTTGTGACATACATCAAAGAGCATATGGATGGAATACTGCCATTTATTTTTAGCCACAAGCAATGTGATTGACCTATGAGAGAATGAGTATCCCAGCATGAAAATAATAAAATAAATATTAGCTGAATTTATGATTTTTGAAGTAAACTTACAATTAATCAAAATGAAAACATGGAACTTAATTCATCTTATTACTGACCTTGATGACCTTGGCTTGGACAGTCTTCTCAAGGTTATTGGGAGTTCCAAACTGAAAAGATGGCGCTGCATTGTTGGGGTAGGCAGCAGGAAAAGACATGATGAGTTTTACGACATGCTTTCCACTGATCGCAGTAATAGTGCAAGTCCTGGCAACATGGTCCATCTGAAGATACATAGTTGATATCCAATGTCTCATTTTTAATTTACATTGTATAAGCATTCTTTCAAGGTATCTTATAGTTCTGTAGAAATATTGCTATAAAAGAGTGCATTTCAGAAACCAGTATTTATTTGTTAATTCCTGGAAAGTTGATGGGTCTAGGGTTTAAATTAGCAATTTGAGACCAAAAAGGTGGACTATTGTACGTTTTTAAAACTTGATGCATTTTCACTTTGGTTGGGCTTATATACTGGTGTCATGATCACATTTACAAGACCATGCAATAGTCTTACACTCTAAGATAAGATTGCTTTCTTGAAATCTAAGATACTGTCAAGTAAATAAAGGTTGGTTAAGTTAGAATAAGCCAGTTACTAAAAAGTATGGACATTTTTATTTGACGCACCGAAATGATGACATAACCAACAAAAACTTAAGATAAGCTGAGTGCTTTCAATGATTGCATGTGTAACAATGATTCAGTTCAAATAATGTAAATCTTAGTCATGTACATAATCATTATATTAGGTTAAGATTTCCATGGTATGCACTGACTGACTCCATTGAATTAAGAATCTGGTATCTCCTATATGGTAATATGAGTCAGCAAATGGATGACTCATACAAACAAATGGGTCCAAAGGTTGTCCCATAAGGTGCCTCCCATAAGTAGCCACACTTTTAAAAAAACTAGTAGTGTTAAATACAAGTTGAGAGTAAGCTTTAAAAAAAAAATTTAAATATTTTTTGCTCTCATCATACTTAATTTTTAACAGTTCTGACTTAAAGGCAGAATCTGATCTATAGGGGTGACAAAATTACAACCAACATGTATAATTGACCTTCCAATCTATTCCTTCCAATCTCAAATACAATATCTCCCAAAAGATTCACAATATGTTATAAATTGGTGAAGTTATTAATGATTCAAAGTGCAAAAATGGGTGAAAATGTTTAAATTCTCCCAAATAATAAGAATGGTAACCATTCTTATAGAAAAATAATACAAAATTGTAAAAATCTTTAGTTTTCCTGGAATAAAGTATGCACTTTTGTGATTTTTAGAAAATAGACACGACAAGGAATGACATGAGCCAAAAATATTCTAAAATTGAAACAATTTTTTGTTTAGCCTGCTCGCTATATCTGATTCTCTCTTTAATTTCAAGATAATCCTTCTATTCTAAATAGGATTATCTAGCAAAAAGTTAATTTCTGCATCTTTAATCTTCTTCCTAATTTTTTGTCAATTTTTAAAAAGATCTCTTAACATTTTACCCTTTTTTCCATTCTATATTTTCCTTTAAGTTTACAGAAAGTTTAATTTATCTATCAGGATGCATTGCAGCAAATACTGAGAATAAAATCATGAATTTTCAACTAATCTATAAATATCATTCAAATGGGAAAAATGTATATCATGGTTGACAAAATATATTTGTATTATAACTTGTAGCATTAATTATTCAGAATAAATGAATACCACATTTCCAAGGGGGAAATAAGGTATACATTTAGCATGCAGAATGGTAAAATGATATGTGTGAACAGCTGTTCAAGTCATATCATTATTCCAATGTTGAATGCCCACACATGATAAATTGTTGTACTAAATAGATTTCATATGACTGGCAAAAAATCTGAAATAACTCTCAATTCATTAAAGGATTAAAATTGTCAACCAATAATATGCATGTATAAAAGGAAGGATAATGTGTCACAAGGTCAATATTAATCTTACAGTCATGCTTTGATGAATAACATATTTCCTTCCAATAAATGACCTCTCTTTCCTCCTTAATCCTATTGAAACTCACAATTCATGACAGTCTAATTTAAAATAAGACGACCAATCAGAATGAGCGGATACATTACAGGGGGGTAAGTAGGAACAAACAAGGAAGTAATAAAAGTACATACCCATATAATGCATAAAACATAAAACATATTTCATATATATGAATGTCAATGGTGCCTGGGATATGGGACAGAAACAAGCAAATTACAATTCAAGAAATATTTCAGAAATATAACACTTCTTTATTCAGTATAACAACTGGTATTTGGTCTTCAGAAATCAGAGATATTAAAAGTAAACACTTGATTCAATAGCGATAAAAATAGATAAATAATTGAATAAGTCAACAACTTAATGAATAACTTTACTTTGAACAAGTTAATGTGGTGCATATATATACAGTGCTTATTTAAACTGTACACATGAACTTATATAGGTACTAACTGTAGAACCATAACAAGCCTGAAGACTTTTGAACTTATTTTAGAAAATTATAAGTTCCAAAACTTTCTGTACAATGTATATAACTAACATGGATATGAAATTAACCTGGATATGCTATATTTGGATAATGATAGCTACAGTGCCATGCTTTATAGGAGGTTAGTAAATTTTGTCAATTTTCATAATCTAAACAAGTTGTTCTGATAACTTCTTTTATTATTGTCTCTACCTTTATTGAAAGGTCAATATATGATTCCACTCAATGCCAAATGGCAATTACTAATTTACTAAAATTGCCAAGTAATCGTGACAGAAAAATAAAACCTTAAATTAAGTTATCCTGTCAAATAGGACCCTGGGTAACTCAGATCCTAGATAACTCAATTAACTCAGATCCTAGTTAACTTGGACCCTAGTTAATCTAGGTACTGAGTTGAAGCATGGGAAATAAAAACATGTCTATTAAATGCAAAATTAAACAATATACAAGTCAGACCAAAACTGCTGTTACAGTTTGATTAATAATGTAGTATGCACACGGGTTATTGATTTTACTGTATCTTACAATGATTCAAACTCAAATACCCTTTGCCTGATAAGTATATTATTCATGTACTCCTAAGAGCAACATACTGATGATGACTGATTATGATATACTGTATGCTATAAATATTTTATTCTATTGAATTGTATACCTTTTGATAAATCAATAATGTAGCAAGGTAAATGTTTTAGAATGAAATATTTGTTTTAGTATTCACTCTTATTCCACATACATGTTATGACATTCATTCTCCCATTGGGTCAACCCTCCAATGTAAAAATGTGACAATCAAATACATGTGTATTATATATTATCAAGTATGTGTGTATTATATATTATCAAATAGGTGTGCATTATATATTATCAAATACATGTGTATTATATATTTCAGCATTTCAATGTAACAATGTTGAAATTGTCAGCAGGGCAGAATGGAATGCCTCAGAACCAAAAGGTACGACCAACTTTACTGGGAACAAACCATATGCAACAATACATCATACAGCCATGGCTCGTTGTTTCGATCTAGCTGCTTGTAAACGACAAATAAAAGTCATACAAGTAAGATTTTGCATTGACGTTGTTTTGAAAAAGATAAGACTTGTATTAGAAAGATGTCACTGTCATGTGAAATACAGTAAAACCTGTATATCAGAACACCTTTATAATCCAAATACCTCTTCACATGAACACCTTTTCTCCGTTACTGTTTGTTATTTTACATTACCTTATATATCAAAAACCTTAATATGTAAGCACCTGCTAATCTGAACAATTTTGGCTGACAGTCCCAAGATCCAGGAGCATTGAGATTAAACAGGTTCTACTGTAATGGATTAGTTTACAGCACTCAAAAATATTTTCTCCTAATTGAAAAATTTGTTTATATATTTGGCAAATGTGATATATGATACTAGTAGCCTATAAAACACATTGCACTGTGTCCTGAAGAAGTCCCTAAGCAAAAGGGATGCATTAATTTTTTTGTTGATCTTTTGTAGGATTTTCACCAAAACAACCGTAGTTGGTGGGACATTGGGTATAACTTCCTGATTGGTGAGGATGGTAGGGTCTACGAGGGAAGGGGCTGGTATTCAAAGGGAGCACATGCTGGTTTACCATTCAATAATTTGGCTTATGGTGAGTCTGAAAAGTGAAACATTCCCATCATCTATTCATCCTCCACTCTTCAGCCTGAAGGAACATGATGATATTCTCATATTGTCAACAATATGTGCTAAACATTGACACCATTCCCTGAACATATACTTGGATGTTCACTGATTGTTTTATTACTGTAAATGTCACTTTCTTTTCCTTTTAAGACTCAATCTATGCTAGTGTGATTTCAATTGACTTCTACACATTTCCACCAAAACATAATTATATAGAGCATTCCTTAACATTGTCCAGGACGTTATATAAGAACCTCACTTTTACTGATCAATATATCTGAATATAATTAAACCAATAAAAGATGCCAAAAACAGAGTGTTAAATGGCAATTTGCTCAGATATATTATAAAAGGAAATATCTTAATTATGCATACACATATATTTTTGTAGGAATAAGCATTATGGGTAATTTCATGACGTTTCTACCTGACAAGAAAGCGCTAGATGCCTTCAAAAACCTTGTCCAATGCGGAATCGACAAGTATGCATCATAATTACTACCAATTTGAACAAATATGGATTCTGCAGAAAAAGCTTGAACTTATCACAATAAAATGAAACAAATGATTTTTTCTTTGAAATAAACATTATTCAATTGAACTGGTATTCAACAACTGATCTATTCTTAAATCATTATTACATTAATGTTAGTCCAAATAGATAACTATAATGTACCTCAGTTCCATATTCAACAATAACATTAAGCTACATAGTAATTTGAACCATGTGTCATGCAGCTGAAAAAAAATGTGGAGAATTTAATAATCGAGATATCAAAATGATTTTTATTGCTTTGCATTATTTATGCTACTCTTTGTTATTATAGTGGTCGTATACAAAGCAACTACAGCCTCATTGGCCACAGACAAGCAAACGAACCAGGGTATACTGTATGCCCAGGAACAGCACTGTACTGCCATGTGCAAACTTGGGAGCATTTTGTAAGCACAAATTCTAGAATTTCATTCATTAAGAATTTCTTTACTCATAATGCATAATTATTTGGCAGTGTTCTTACAGGCATTCTCTGAACGCAGGGCTCCAGACAGCATGGAACAAGGAGGTACGAGTTCTAGGGGCCTGTGTTCAGAGGATGTCTTATATAAAGGCTAAAGAATATTTTGGTCTTCTAATTTACAAATGTACATAACAGTAGGGTAGAAGGCTTTAATAAGGTTGATCTAATTAAATGAGTAATTTGCATACAACGTTGGAAAGCTGTTGATTAATGCAATATCGGAGACAAAACCTTAGTTAGTTAAAAAGTAGAAACAATGAAAGCTTATTCTCTTATAGCAATCACAACTAACATTTCACTACCAATTTAAACAATCAACATACATGTACCTTTAACTACCTCATATGTCATTTGAGCTAATTTTATTATTTTTTAATTCCAGGAAAGGTACCAACAAGACGGGACATTTGACAATGCCACATGTGCCAACATTCCTACAGGAAGTGCAAATCACAAAACATACTCAATATATTTATTATTATCTGGACTCTTCGCTCACATTCTTCAAACTACTTTGACAGATTTCTTATGAAATTTAGAGCATATTCGTTACATAGCACATTTCTGTGATCTTCAAACGTTATAAGTTTAAGAAGTTTATGATCAATCAGGGAACATCAGACAGAGAGCTACTGCTGATAAATTGATTAATTTCTTGACTGCATTTAATAATTTTATTTAATTAATTATTTGTATATCTCTGTATATACTTGTACTCAGCATAGTATTATTTATGAATCAAATTAGTTTTGAAATTCAATATTTAAAACTTGTTTTATATTTAAAATATTATCTGTAAATGATGAAAAGAGAAAGAAACAGTGGTATTGATTAAAATTATTTAATATAAAATATAAAATCTTATTCACCCCAAATGAAGCAATTCAGATTTAAAATGGTTTAATACATAGACCTTGCAAATTCTAAAAAATCAAAAAAGAATATCAGAGAGCATATATACTATAAACCCTAATGGTATGTTTAGCTGTTTGTAAACAGATATATACGAGTATACATGTATTGAAAACATTTTTCCATTAGAATTAAAGGGACACGTCTGAGTTCTCATACATGGTTAGCATATGGCACTACAGAAAAACCTTTGTACCCGATACAGCAAATGATTTTCCACAATTTAGAGATAAGATGTTCCATTGATAACTTTCATTTTATAATAGGGTAAATGACTAACGGGTATAGGAGTTGAGAAAATCCAAGGACATAATGCTATCAAAAATGTACTACAAACTACAAACAAACCAATTTTTACATATTCATGTTTTTTTTAAATAAATAGATGTGCTTTTTTTACGCCAACTCATTTACGTCATCAATTATTCGTGGCGGTCTGAATTTAACAAAACCCTTGAACACACATGTACTTAAAATGAAAGGGAAGTTAAATTTTAAATAGTTTTTGTCGTTATCAATTATAAAGCAAACACTTTCAAGTTCAAGAGTATATTAAAGGAGGATGTCCTTAACAAATAAAATAAAATCACATATTCGAAAAGTATATTTGAAACGTAATGATAAGTTGAACCATTAAGAAGTGAGTGATAGCAAAAGCTCATCATGTGAGCTAAAAATGAAAATTATGCTTCTGAAATTGATAAATTAGCTAAAAATTTGAGTTGATCTCATTTTTCTATCTACGAAAATAACTAAAAGGAATAAAAACTTCTTACAAAAAATTCTTTTAAAAACTTTTTTCTTTCAGATATTCATTGTGTATGAGAGATAAGTGTCAAAGTCATATGACCAAACAGCATCTTTAATGGGATGGCTCAGTATAAAACACATTAGAAATACTGCATTCAATATCTGACACATACATTCATACGATGATCAACCATTAAGAGCAACAAGGAAGTTATAATATCAAAATATGAAAATAAGTACAACTCTAAAACTTATAGAAGTATACTGTTGACAGATATTTACTTATTTACTACATATTAGTTTCATCACAATTGGTTTAAAATCAAAGGTTCTGATATATAAGAACCATTGTATAAAGGAATCAATATATAAAACCGTACATTCAAAGGCACTGATAAAAGAAGCCATCATAAAGGAATTTAATAAATCAAACATTATAAAGCCGGACTATCTGTACATAACACTAGCAATATGGGAATCTTAAGAGAACACCTCATTTTGGACATTTACATTGTTGTGTTGATTTCAACTTCTTTGGCTTCAGGTAAGTCAATTTTTATCATATTACTTTATTTTATTTTTTCATCATTTTCATATGAATCTGTGAAGTTGTTATAATATCAACAGTACTTTCAAGGTTTACAGTATTGGTATACAATTTTGCCAGCTGAATTCAAGAGAGGTCTACAATTGTATACTGTAAGTCAAAGTCTGAAATAAGTATTTTTAAAAAGGATTGTCATGATAGAAATTGGTAACATTACTGAACTTCACATAAAAGCAGTAAAAGTTGATTTGGATAATACAAGTGATTTCACTGTTTTGATGATTAAGAGCAGCAACAATTAACTTTTTTGTACAATTAATACAAATTAGATTTACAAAGAGAAAATGTGTCTCTTTGTTACAATGTACATTTCTACAGTTAACTATTGTCTACTTTTTCTTTTATATGTTCTCAATATGATATTTTCCATATTTTTGAATTTGACAATGTTTTTCTAATTTTTTCGTGGCAAAACAGTGGTTTCTGAATCTGAAAAATTGTCTTGTTTGACAATGTGACATTTTTTAGCATTTCAATGTGATGATATATTTTCAATTTTTTGAATGTAAATAATTTTTTCCTGTCATTTCAAATGAAGTTTTCAAATGAAGTAATGCTTTTTCAGCATTTCAATGCAACAATGTACAAGTTGTTAGTAGGGCAGAATGGAATGCATCTGCACCTGGAGGTAGAGAAAATATGATGGACAATCGACCTTACGTCACAATACATCATACTGCTGGTCCACATTGCTTTAATCTTTCTTCTTGTAAAAAAGAAGTGAAAAGAATACAAGTAAGTACAAGCAAATGTTTTCTACATCAAAGTTTAAAGAAGCCATATATAAAGTAGTTTTTCACCAGGAGGGATTTGATATGGGGAATATCACAAGGATGATATCAATATCAATATCATCCGAGGGATATTACCCATATCATCCTGACAGGTGAATAACGACCTTATACCATGGTCAAGCGCATAAATTATTTTTTTGTAAAATGAAAAATTTTGGTAAAATGAAACATTTTGAAAAATTGTTTTTTTTAAATAAATTTTTTAAAATATCAATATCAATCCTGATATCATCCCTCTAAACCCGATATCATCCCTGTCCCAAATAGGTGATATATCACTTGCTATTATACACCTGATATTGCTCTGACCATGGTGTAAGGTAACATATTGTATGAGTAACTTCAATACAGAATAATGTTGTACTTATAACACTAAAGCAACACAGATCTTCTATCACAATGACATCCTCTTTTGATTTTTCTCAACTGCGATATAGAAGATGCGGCCTGAAAAACTTTTGGTACAGGGATGAGACATGCTTAATTTTAGGTTTGTTTTTAAATAGTTTAATTTCAATAGGGTATTTGTTAATGTTTATAAGATAGAGAACAACTTATTTATTTCACAACAGGTCGACACGCCTGTTTGAATACAGAAATGATTCAGAGTAAAAGTTGTTATTTTCATAATAGAGCAAAATAAAAATGTAGCATTTAAAAAGTTCAATATGACACGTCAGTGAAAGTTATCCTTACCATATAAGGTAAAGATAAAGCCATGCCTTTAATGATAATATTGAGTTAGGATCAATAAGACAATTTCAGTGCAGTACAATATGGTTCAACTACAGCATTTTGGCATTGCAAAATTGAGGATAATTTACTGTACTGTATTTGGATTGTACAAACTTATTCAGAAAAACAAGTGGACCTTTTTTCAATTCAAAATAGAGTTATTTGTCAATTTTACATTAACTTATTTATTAAACTTAAGTAACAGATATAAAACTATAACTTTAACCTTCTATACATTTTCCCTATCAATTCCCACCCTATGACTATTATATTAGAATAATAATACTGATCTTAAAATAGTAATAAATTCATTTTTCAATCCTTATATATAGACTGCAGACTGCAAATATCTATTTCTTTATCTAGGATTTTCATCAAGGACCAGAGAGAAAATGGTGGGACATTGGGTACAACTTTCTCATAGGGGAAGATGGAAGGGCTTATGAGGGGAGGGGCTGGCTTACCAAAGGAGCACACGCTGGAGCCCCCTTCAATACATTAGCATATGGTAAGACCAGACACCACAGGAAAAGTGGAGATGTTATGAAGAATTTTTTCTTGACTGCCCAACTCATGAATCTACAATTTGGTATACAGTGAAACCTGTATATCTGAACACCTCTCTGATATGAACACCTCTTAAAGGCAACACTTTTCTAGGTCTCAAATTTATTATCTTCCAATAACTGAAACATTCAAAAACTTTGAAATGTGAACACTAGCTAATCAGAACACTTTTGGTGTGATGTTTGTTCAGATTAGACAGGTTCTGCCGTACTTGCAAAATTGGCATATCGATGGTGTCTGCCAATACATATATAGTATAGTCATATGTGATTGAAACATAGCAAACAACAGATTCAAATCTGGTGAAATAGTCCACATTGAAGAGTTGAGTTATTTCAGAAATCAATTTGTGTAAGCCATCACCATAAATAGGACACTGTGTAGTGCATTATATCCACACTGTATTAAAAGGTATAACTGAGAACTCTTAAATGTGAATTGTATATAAACAATAAAGTTCTACACAAAGTACAAAAAGTTAGAATGACACAAGAGTTAAACATGAACAACCACCTATTTGACGATATATCATAAATCATTTATAAATCCTAATTTAAGTGGTCAACAACACATTCGTTTCAAAATGAAGAACGTTAATTGCAACTATTGTTACCCTTTCATATTCTAACATTAATAAATAAAACTAAGAGGGGGAATAACCTCAGGGTTAAAACATGACATATGTCTATGATATAAATCTCTACTGAGAAGACATCATCGCTGAATGGTCAAATTGGTCAAATTGATAGACAAATGACGTATTTCAATGGTGGGTTCAAAACTTTCAAAAAACGCTTGGAATAATTTCATGCTAATTTCTGGCGAGTTGAACCAATATCATAGCTTGTTATTTCACATCAAGATAAAGAAAGATGTAAGGAATATGTTAACATAGATTAAAACATAACGATTATGGGTGGTATTCGGAAACTAGCCCACGAAGGTGGTAAGCAAGATACACAATTATGTCTGTCATCTCTAAGCTCTGGGGTTTTCCCTCCTCTAAATAAACCATAAGTGTAACCATCGCATTAATCAAGTTACTGATGATGTGTATAATAAGGCTGATATATTCATTTCTGTAGGTATTAGTATAATGGGAGACTTTAGTAACCTACTTCCCAACCAGATGGCTCTTGATGCATTCAACAGTTTGGTCGAGTGTGGAATCAATAAGTAAGATTGTGTGTTATATGTGTTTTCTTACCTTTCTTATGTCTTTTTACATGTATATGTATACATGTATTTCTTTTATACTTTATACAAGTACATGTCTTGTATGTGTAAGTAGAGGTGAACTAATCATCATTGACTTAGATGCACTTGTAGTGAAACAAAATCTTTGCACCCATAAACACCATTTATCATGTTTTGAGGAGGTGGTTATTGTATAGTAAGTATTGTGAGCAAACATCAGTTTTTAAAAGGGATCAACTCAAAAATGCAGAGGGGCAGAACATTAAAATATTGACAGGGACATAGCTAGAAAAACTTGAATTCAACAACTATATTTCATTACTTAATAGCTACATATATAGAATATTACAATTTAAAGGTCTATTGTCATTAACACTTTGCAAAATATTGTAAAACACAAAACTTTAATATTGTAAGATATACCTGTATCTTACAACATGCCAACATATACAACACTAAGCTACTTAGATTAATAATTTTACATCATATACTTTAGGCAATAAAAAGAATGTTCGCAAAAAGATGGTAATGCAACCACAGGTTTACATGTAAAGAATATTATCATATGAACTATACTAGTGCCATCTTATATAGGCCTAAAACATCATATTGTTTAATATTAGAGTAATTATGCAATGAGCATCATTTAATGTTGTACACCAATCTGTATCTGATCAACATGCTTACAAAGACTACTTTCAGACATTCTAATAATGTTATATTGTTTAACATTACAGTAGTCGTATATTGAGCAACTATAGCCTTATTGGACACAGACAAGCACGCAGACCTTACTATACAACTTGCCCTGGAAAAGCTCTCTATTGTCATATCCAATCTTGGGACCATTTCGTAAGTTTTTTACCTGCTAACAGAAGATAGTACCAAAAAACTTCATGTTTTGGGATATTAACCCTTGTAATAAAATATTTGATAAATGTGATTTTGAATTAGAATTCCTATAACCTATGAAGATGTGACATTATAATCCATCTTTTGGACCTCTTATATTTTGTTCCATTACCTATCTTATCTTATTAGTCCTTCCCATCTCTATGATACTTGTATGATTGTATGATCTTTTTTATTTTTATATTGTTTACTTTATTCCAGAAACCATACCAGTTTAATGGAACATTTGACAACAATACCTGTCACAATGAAAGCATCACAACACAAAGTTCTGAAAACATCACCATGCCAACAACACTGGGCTCTATTAACACAACAGCACCAAGTTCTGAAAACATCACCATGCCAACAACACTGGGCTCTATTAACACAACAGCACCAAGTTCTGAAAACATCACCATGCCAACAACACTGGGCTCTATTAACACAACAGCACCAAGTTCTGAAAACATCACCATGCCAACAACACTGGGCTCTATTAACACAACAGCACCAAGTTCTGAAAAAATCACCATGCCAACAACAACTCCCGGCTTTCCATCTGAGGGTTCAAACGTCATGCCCCTAAGATGGTTTTGTGCTCAATTTATATGCAGCTGGATTGCTTATTTTCTATGGACTGATATTGTCTATATACAATAGTAGATATAGTGTTGTTTTATGAAAACAACATGTATACATTTTTGTGTACTACATTAAGAGTTAGCATTTCAATTAATTCCAATTATCCCAAGGTAGCTATAGACAAATAGCCATGCAATGGAATTTAACACTTATAAGGCTCTACAATGACACTTTGTTTTCATAAGATACGACATTCTTGATATATTCTTTTTCTTCTTGATTGAAGACTTCAGAAAGGTACCTACAGGTAGGTGCCTACCTGAGATACAGTATGTCCATATGGCCGTCATGCCATCTATTTTATGTAAATTAGAATAAAAGTTCACGCCAGTGAACCTTAGCCGGTCAACCAATATGATTTATCTTTTGTTTCATTCTATTATACTAGTGGTGAATATAAATTACCTAGTATACTATATTCTTAGTTATATGATAACTGGGGCAATAACTGTGATTTGAACATGACTGTATTCACGCCTTCTAAAAACTGTGAACAAAGTCAACATTTCACTCGGGGCATATTCGTGAGCAATACCCTTGGTAATATGAGTAATGTGTGACGTCATAACAGCCGGTCGTAGTAATGGCAGACCATAATGAATATTCGAATCATAATATAGACCCCAGAGCAGGTGTAATATCATCGAATACACCCCTTAGGGCTAGGCACAAAAGCTTTCAAACCCCTCACTCCCTTCGATCATTCAGGGTACAGAAAACGCTATATGTATACCCATATGGGTGTCAGTTGCCTGTACATCAAACATTGACAAAATTGATAAATAAAACTACATTGTACTTAACTGTAACTGTAACACTTATTCCCAGTATTACTTTCTTGAAACAAATCAAAGAACAGATGTTTGATTGAAATGTCTTCATGATTTCAACTAGACTACAGAAACTCCACAGAATCATAATACAATATTTACCATCTATTCTACCCTTGATTTGCAGATTATAAAATAAATACATTGGAGAAGATACATCAGAATTTCTACCAATATAAGCTTTGGGGAACCATTTAGGAGTATCAAAAGCATAAAATATAAAGACAATACAATATTCACGATCTAATGTAGCATAATATAACCATACTTTGAAGATATCTCTAAATTATGGTGAATTCCCACTTTAGGCAGCTGCCATTCAAAATTATCTGAGACACGAATCAGAAAAACAATACAAAATTTGTAATCTACTCTAAGATGCCTTTCATTTGAATAAAATAAAGTTGTACATCAGAAATATCTAAAAATTGACAACCATTTCTTTTTTCCACCCCCCACCCCTGCACCTGCCAGAAAACATGGAATCTGTATATGTCATAACGATATATTTTATGGATAAACTTCAAACTTCAAGATTTCAAAACAGTAATACTCAATACTTTAAAAAAAATGTTTGCATAAAACTATTCACCACTATCCATCTTTCCTCTGGAGGTGAAAAATTGTCCACTAGTATTTGAGTTATTTTCAGGATAGACAGCCAGATGGATGGACAGATGAAAGGCTTCATTATATCCCTACCGAACTTCATTCGTTGGGATAATTATTAATTTTATTTGCAGGGGGAATTAGACATTGTTTCTTTACATGTTAGATCATAGTTTGGGTTATTTGGGGTTTGCTTTCCTTATATGACTGTTTAGACTTGTAAATATTTCATTTTCTGTTTTTTAAAACCTTTTGATATATCCCCATTGCAGCATTGTTATCTCCCCTCTACACCCCCAAAATGCAATCTGATTTTCGACTCCGTTTTGGTGCTAAATTTCGGTGCCGTTTCGGCACCAAATAGACTGATTCGTCCGGTACCAAATTTTGGTGTCGAAAGGTTTCGGTGACCAAACAGTGACAAATTTTTTCTATGCTGAAACGGGGTCGAGTTATATTGGCTGTGTAGTGCATACATATTTATAATACAATAAGACAAAACAAAAAAAATGCCTTAATCTTACCTCATTTACAGTGACATTTGGAATATCAATATTAACCAATAGGAACTCTTGCTGCAAATTTTTCGGCATCTGATTCTGTGGCGATTTAACCATAATAGGAACAGGAACACCAGGGGGCGTTACTGAAAGGGCTTCTCCAGAGAGTTTCGAATCTGTAAAAAGACCAAGTTTTATTTTATAAAAGTCCATCCGGTATATGGCTTACCAGCTATGGCTCAGTGGCAAGGCCAATGTTTTTTCTATCGCTTGCTGGCCACATGTTCAATTCCTGGTTCAGACAAAATTTGATGAGCATGATAATATGCTTTCATTTCCCTACCTGGAACTTGGAGTGTATTGCTGTCAACAGGACTTGAAGCATCCAAGACGGGGGAGACACCTTGTTCAACACCTTCAAGCTCCCCTGAGAGATCCAACACCTCATGTCCACACATCTGTAAACATCAACATATCACACATTAATAGCTCGATTATACAGAGAATTAATCAATACATCCTTGTTACATCAGAGACAATAGTAAAATCTGGTATTATATACAAAATTAGATATTGACAACTTCAAGGTGTAGCAAATCTCGACAATCAAAATATTCATGAACCTGTATATGTACCATTGTAATATTTACCACCTACAGTCTATCCTTGATTTGCAGATAGCAAATGACAAACATTGGAGGTATACAATATTTGAACTTTAATGGCTCACCCTTTGGAGCTGTGGATCAACTTTCCAAATGCGTAAACTCTGATCTCTGGACCATGTGACTAACTGGTAGTCTTTAGTTCCTTAAAATAAAATAGAAGGGGAAAATACAGAAATACTAAAAATAAATTTTGCCTATTTTGCAAACTCACAATCAAATATTTTTTATAATATATTTTTGCAACTTTCCCAGTTAATTTCAAGGTATAACCTCCACCTAATAATAATTACAAATACAATAAATTTCATAATAATATTTGGAAATATGATTTAATGATATCATTTCCACAATTATTTTGCAAGACAATTAAAATAAAACCAGGAATTGTAATTTAGCGAATGTAATCTATTACATTTACGAGAAATGGGTCCCTGACAAATAGAAACCTCCACTCTCTCTATACCTTCTTGTATGCACCTCCAGTGGAAGTCCAGAATGACATCAGTGTGGCCTACAAATGTGTGTTTTGCTTGCGTAAGACTATTTGTGTTCCACATCACGAGACTGTTCTCTCCACGTCTTAACTGCGGAACAACAACTGTAACAAGCCCTGTACCAAATGGCTGAAAAAAATACAATCTCAATTCACTTGACGATCAAAAATTAAATAGATCCTTATCTTCCTGGACATGATTTAAAGAGTCCTTTTATATTATATATCTTGTGATTCCAATATGGCAGTCATAAAGATGAGTACTTCATACTTACTACCTGTTTAAAAAATACATTGTTTTTCATGCACAAAACTTGTTTTATGACAAAAATACTGTGAAAAAAAAATGAAGTGAAACATACGTCACTCATTATCACATTCAAGACCTGTGTATAGTAACCCCCCACTTACCAAGAGATGTGCTCCATTGGAGAGGTTTTATTCTTAACAATCTTTTCGAAGATCTTTAAGAAGCAGACTGTTCAATTTCAATTCATTTTTTACTAATCTCTATTCTTTCCATTTAGAAATGACTATTTCTTTGTTCCTTTTTATAGAACAATTGGTACCAAAATTAAACAGCCATTACAAATCAAAGTGCAGTATGTGTGGTCTCACTAGAAGAAAGGTGAAGCATATAAATGAAGTACTTCATAAAAATATGAATGTTACCGTATATCTTGCACGCCAGACTGGTGAAGCAGATGACAAAACACTAGTTGCGCGTCGAGGATTGTTCACATCCCAGAACTGAAAAAATAGTCAATAAAATAATGCATGAATAAATTTATCACAGGTTGGGTGTAATGAAGGATATTTGCACAATATTTGTATACTACTCGCACAGATAGTCAATATTCACTTATGGATGAATAATATCCTTCAAAATTCAAAGGATGCAAATATTTAATAGTACTATACACAGCCAATCTCTAAAACATTTTGGCTGAGTAGTCTAGAGGTACTGTATGGTACTGTAAAATATGGTCTCGTACAGTACCATAGACTTAAACAGCACTGTGAACAATGTATGGCACCATACAGTACCATATTCTTTATGTACCGTACCATGATTTCATAGTGGGGATCGGGGGTGTACATAAGCTGTAGGTTTCCCTTATGTGATTTTCCAATTTGAACATTTTCTTGCCTTAATCAATAACATTTTAGGCAAAGAATTAATCTTCAGTATGTATTAATATGGAAATCAGTGAACTTACTTTAACAGTGCAGTCCTGGCTGGAGGTGGCAAGTTGCAGCTCATTATTTGGACTCCAGTCTAAGCCATGAATCTTTGAGAGATGAGCCGCTATGTACTGTATGGGAGACGTACTTTTCTGAAATATCATCATTTAAGTCATCACATTTTCCTTTTCATATATTTTGTATTTATGCAGTTTCACATCTGAGCTTTTACATATACTGTGTAATGACACCAGATCTGGGCTAAATCAAGAAAAATGTGATTGCTTAACTTTTCTCTAAATTAAGTTCAATCAGAAGGTATGTAAGGGAACATAAACTAAATAACTGGGGTAATTATTTGTATATCTATACGATACCATATATATATACAATATATATATTATATACAATACCAAACTGGAACATGTCAGGGAGTAAATAAAAATAATTGAATTAATATTTGTAGAATTCACACATTAACTCACCCTAGGATCCCATATGCGTATATCTCCATCATGTGTTGTTGCTAAGAGATTACCAGATACCCTATTCCATTTCACCTGTGAGGCACCAGCTGCAAAACAGAGTAACATTTGACGATTGAAATGACACACATGACACAAGCCCCCCCCCCATAAATCATATATGTAAACAGCTGTAAATTATTTAAATTATATGAACTATAAAGCATGAGCTACAAAAGCAAATCATACGAGTAGCTAGAGAGATAAATCATAGGTGCTGTATCCACCTGCATCCACTTGTCACCCGATTTAAGCCCATTTGAAAATAAAAAGACATCATGAAAAAGGAATATTGTACAGTCAGGGCTACATACCTACAGCTTGTAGAGATATGGCAGGTTTTCTGGCATCGCGAATATCCCATATAAAGGCATATGTGTCCACAGAACAGGTGGTGATTATATTTGGCTCAAATTTAGACCAGTCCAAATCACTACAAAATATATTATTTCAATTACTTAGTTTTCAAAATTACCCAAAATTATATATAACTTGAATAGATGGAAGTGATTTACTATTGATGGCGCAAGTTACAGATCATAAGTAAAAAAAATCATGGGGTAATTTTGAAACAGATTGCAAAAACTGACTGCCTTTTTCTTGATTACTCTTTGCCAATACATCATTTAATCTATCACCATCAGGTCAACATCTTCATATGTAAAATTCCATTCTACAATGCACCAAAGGCATGATGACCAACCTTATGACTCTTGTATGGGCTTTCAGAGAACACTGCTGTGTTATAGTTCCTTCAGTAATCCCAATAACCTCTGCTTTCTGGTTTGACTACAAAAATAACAAATTCAGATGATGACCTATAACAAAACTTTAATTGTTTGGATCACAAAACTTCACATGTAAAATTTAAATTAACATTTTTGAAAAAAGAAACTGGCTGGTTTTAGGTAAATGTGTTTTTCTGAATAATATATTTTGACTTCAGAATTTGAAAATTAAAATTTTAAGACCACTATGATAGAAACTGAAATTAAAACTGAGGTTAATAAAAAACAGCATCAATAAATATTATTATAGTTACCGCAGTGACCAGAAGGTTGCTATGTGATGAGTGTGGATTCCATTGAGTCGCACTAACTTCCCATTTACTCTGACGAGGAATTTTACGAATATTCTCCGTAGGTTTGTCAAGTTCAACAACGGCAAGTAGTTTTCTCCTGTAAATATTAGAAAAACATTAAGTACAGTCTTTACTTAACAAAATGACCATGTCCATGATCAGCTACATCGGAGCCTGATGAGTGGTAAACAATAATTTCTCATGGAGCGTCTGTTATCCCATCTTGCACTTAGGATTCAGAACTCATGTGCAATGTTCATTACATTATGAACTTCTGTATCATTAATAAACAATACCAGTTGCAATAAAATCCACTTTTAAGAAGTGGTGAAGTCTCTCATGCCTTTAGACCTTTAACTACATGCACACATAAACCTGAAAGAGACCGAATTTCGAAAGTCTTAGGTAGTTATTTACACGTATGATGACGTTAGTTGCTTGATTTATTGTCTGAGTGATTGACAGGATATCAATGATTGTTTTCTATGATGGCAATTTCTACATGATATTAAACAAATCTGGAAGATTTACGTAAATTTTCGCGTAAATTGAAACGTTATTTGCCATTTTTTATCTGTTAATTAGTGTGCGATGTACAATACAATGTTAGTTGCTTGATTTATTGCATCACTGATTGACATTATATTAATTTTGTTTGTCCTTTTGCCGGTTGATTTATTGGTAAATAAATTTTGTTGCTTGTTTGGTTGTTTGCTTGATTGGTTGTGTCACTGGTATGTTGATTGGGACGTTTTGAGGCATAAAATGAAGAAATCATATTCCTAACCCTGGTAGGAAGGTAGGGTACCCAGTCACCCGGCTACCCGGTCACCCGGTTTTTTAAACAAACCCAATTATTGGAAATGACATGTGCTTTTATATAAAAATAAAAAAATATCTAAAAAAAACTATATGAAGTTCACCTACCCAGAAAGTAAAGCATGTTTACCAGAACAGTCCACGGCCATGCAGTTAGCCTGCAAATCTTTGTATTCAGCCACGACAATCTCACTGCTCCACCGTCCTGCCATGTCTCAGGGGTGATATAAGGATGTACAAATACTTTCTTAAGAATATTCAATTATCATGTCATCATTTTAGGGGTTGTCCATTTTCACAAATTAATCTGTAAATATCAAAAAATATTACAATTAAAATCAAGTCCAAAATTTTATAAAGTATTTTTAATTAGAAAAATAAGGAAATGACATAAAGCATGCATCTACTTACCACTCCTCCAGTGCCCTAGGTTACATTGTAAAACTCAATCAAATAAGACAGTCAAGGCACTATGAGGAAATAAAAAAAAATTCCCATTTATAGATGCACAAAGAAGCAAACGTTGTGATCTTTCAATTTCCATTTATTGCTCACCACTTTTTGTTTAGCATTTTAATTTTAGGGGCTGTCTTATTTCAATGCATCATTTCAAGTCTTTATGGATCAATAAATGTTAAGGTTCAAATTGTATTCCATTCAAATTATATCACTATATAAACTATATATCTGCTTTAAATGGGCTTATTAGCCTTTTGCGGATTATTGATGTAGATGTAGATCAGCTGCCCTTTCTACAATATTGCAAACAACATTGCTACCTTCACTGTATGTTTGCAATGTTGCTGCCTTCACTGTATGTTTCACCAGGTAGTAACCAAAGATGCTAGAGGACATAGAACATACTGCTAAGTTAGTGATTAATATCATATAATTTCCTCATTTTTCAAATTCAAAGTACTTTTGGAGTTGAGACCAATACAAATGGCTATGGACATCCACAGGAACATGAATCCTGACATCTATTGGCCTACCTGAAAAAGACCAAGAATATTATTCGACCAGGTTCACTAGCGGATCTAGACGGGGCATGGGGGGCACATGCCTAAAAAATCAGAATTTTAACTGGAAATCAAGATAGATGGTTATGGATTGTCAATAACGTATTGCATACATTATCCTATAACGAAAAATGTATTTGGAACTTGTTATTTTCCATGTCGTCTGACCAGGAAGTCTTGCCAATGCGCATGCGTGTAACCGGAGGAGGAAATTTCATGGCATGGAAGCCTATGCCCATTACCCAACTTCCTGAGAAGCCATCTTGAAAATTATCACCTATTCAACATTTTTTGTCAACTGCACTGTCTCCCGACTCTAGCTAGCCTGATATGGTTAGAAAAACGATACTTTAGAATGTTATGCATCGATTGAAGTAGGGTAAATGTTTCCAAGATTTCTTACATTTTTGTAAAAGACCTTTAACATGGGCTGGGAATATCAAGATATGCAAAGCTATATATATCTCTCAGGAGATAGCTTTGTGCAAACTAAGTAAGGCGAGGCCTAGTTTATCCCGTGCCAGGACTATAGTCCTGCGAACGTCTTATTCTTTTGCCTGTACAATTACAACATGGGAGAATTTTCTACGCTTCTTACACTTAATTAAGATACCTATTTCAATAGATTCCTTGGTATTTTAGCATTCTTTTCGTGTAGTTGAATCCACAATTGTCTGGGTTTATCGGCAGAACAAAGAAATTTTCGTTTTTGATCGCAATATTTGCGTGTAATATTTAACTTATTTCAACCGTCAAATTCTTCCATTTATTGGTACATCCGGGCCACTTCCGGGTCAGTCAAACGGGGAATCCCCTTTTAAATCCAACCGCCATCTTGGAAAGTGATGGAATATCTTTCGATGAAAAAATGTTCCCATTCTGCCGATATACCCAAACAATTGTGGATTCAACTACACGAAAAGAATGCTAAAACACCCAGGAATCTATTGAAGTAGGTATCTTAAGTGTAAGGGGCGTAGATAATTCTCCCAAGTTGTAATCATACAGGCAAAGGAATGCGCTCGTTATAGGACTATAGTCCTGGTACGGGATAAGGCCTAGTAGCCTGTAAATCCTATACGGTAGATCTATATTATTGATGTTTGACCAATCAGATTTCAGCATTTGGTTCAGCCCTTGTCAGAGAAACATTTTGTGATTGGTCAAACATCAATAATATACCATATCATTATGCCATATAGGATTTACCATTCACCATTTTTTTTTTGGCCGCGCCTGGAGAGCCTTAAAATTTAAGGCTCTCTAGCCAAATGGGTTACCAAAATGCTAAAGAGCCTTAAATTTTAAGGTTCTTTAGCATTTCGGCTAAAGAGCCTTAAATTTTAAGTAATTTTTTTGATCGATAAAATCACTGATTATTAAACCGGAAGTGTCTTCTCTGAGGTCCGCGAAGATGAAGAAGATAACATATAAAGATTTCAGTCATTTCAACTAACTTTGCCGTCGATTTGATTTATATGGTTTTAAATGATCTTCTAATGCTTACTATGACTTCTATTAGTACTGTTTTGACTTCTTCACTTCATAAAAAAACATTATCACTTTTTGCTCGACTCATAAATTTACTTCCGGTCTACCGAGAGAAATAAAAGAATGTTTTCAATCCTCAGTCTAAATTTGGCTTTTTAAAGGTTCAAACATCGATTTTGAAAAGTAAATGTTTGTTTGATGTTCATGCATATATCGAAAATATATGTCTCTGGTTCACCAGAGAAGGTCCAGGCAATCACGTATAGCCAGAAAAATGTTATTTTTTCCATTTTATCCTCTATAAATCGCAAGGTCCGTTTAGTAAAGATTTTGATGTATAGACATTTATTGATGGATTGGAGGCTAGGATAAAAATGTTGTTGTTGTGTTGCATAAGCCGCTGTTTCCTCGACAGTTCACCTCTTGTACTGTAAATTTTCTTTGTGCTCTCTCATGTGCTTTTAGAAATTCTCACTTGTGAGGAAAATATTATGCAAAAATATCTCGTCACGTGAAAAATTCTAAAATCAGCATTGAAATCTAATGGGCAATATATTTGGAAGTGTATTCTGTGATGTCCCTGGGCTGATGTCCCTGCATTCACGATAAACTTTGTCAAGATGTGCTGATCTAGAAGAAACAAGATCCTTTTTCATCCCCAGGTCTTCATCATACTTTTTGCCATCTTAAAATGGGATTCCCTGTATTCTCGTGACTATAGCAAAGCCAATACAAGTGATTAATTTCATTAAACATTGATGATTGAGTGATGGAGCAAGCCCAAGAATTCTAGAAAAAATTGTGTGCATAATTTCCGGACATCAGAGAACAAACTTCCGGCTTGTTATTCAAAATAAAAAGTGGTTCATCGGGGAATCGAACCCACGCCGCAGAAGTGAAAAGCGAGCACCCTAACCACTATACCAGAGTGTTTACCATGATAGGACTAATTTTTTTGCAACTCTATAGTGATATACATGTGTTAATTTTTAAGTGGCATTCTGGGTTGAAAAACTTTCGAGAGTGTTGTTTTATTGTTTAGAAGACGAAAACTTCAATAAAAAACAATATAAACACGGATTATAAACACAAAGGCTCTCTAGCCAAAACACTACTGTATGTTCACAGCTAAATAGCCTTAAATTTAACGGAGTGGCTGGAGACTGTCCAGGGGTATTTGCTGGGGTACCGACAATTGTCGGCACTCTATCGTCAACTAGTAGTCAGTGTAGACACTAAGGGGCTGAAACCTGCTGGTCAAAATGATATTACGGACCAGTTGCAATGTTATTTTCCTATACCTAGTGAAAAAATCAACTGGTCCGTATCAAAAGTAACCAGATAATGACCAGTGGACCGGCTGTTAATGACAACACTGCTAGTAGTGCCAGATAGAGAACCGACAATTGTCCGTACGCAAGTGGCTGCTACGTGTTTTTGCTAGAGAGCCGATAATTTCATAAATAAAACCACTACTTTTACTTTTAGAAATAACCAATTCAATGGTAGTCTAGTGGTGAGCGAGCACAACTTGGACACATTCGGTCCCGAGTTCGAATCCCGGCAAGACCTACTTTTTTTTCTTTTTTCTTTTGAGGGGGGGGGGGCATAGTGCTTCTTTTCCAGTATGGAATCGTACAAAAAAAATTTTCGACAAAAATTGATTCAACTTCCATCAAAATTGTCCTACAAACTTCAATTAAAAAACATTTTAAAGCTCTTTTCTTGTTCTATCTAATGGGTTGATATATACAGTTAGGGGAGGGGATGCTTTCGCCCCCGTCGCTCTCTACCCTTACTACGCAATGGCACAGGAGAAATATCTCATTTGGAATATATCACTGTTTACTTTAATTGCGTTTGGTAGCTCTCTCATGCGAGATGGAATCGTGGCCATTAACTAAGGGAGCCAAATGCAACTTCCATCAAAAATTGTGCTATAAGGTATGAGTACCGTAATCCAACACCAAATTCGAAAATTCATAACAATACTTTGCACATATGGCGTTCGTGACCAACTATGAAACGCTTACCCCCCATAGTGTTATATATCAAAATGCACCTGTCCATATAGGGGTTCGATTGACCTACATCAAATTATAGGGAGTCAGGTTACTTTTTGAGATATCAGCGTCCGTTTATTGTAACTTGCGTTTGCTACCACTTCCTCAATTCTGATATGACGGGCAAACGCGTAGTAAACATGCTCACGTTCGGAACTATTTTCACCTACATCGCTATTTTCGTAATTCAAATGAAAGTTGAACTCCTCTTTATTTTGATACCAAATAGTGGCATACTAGGTACCCTAGAAGCCAACTATGGGTTATTTAGAATGATACCACAGGTTTTTAAATGGACTATATAGGGGTCATACCTTTTGGCGGATGGATATGGAACCTCATACCATAAGCTTCAAATAAAAAACATTCTAGCTATTTTCTTCTATCTAATGGGTAGCAAACGCCCCTTTCTACGCCTGATCGGCTCAGGAGAAATATCCTGTCTGTTTAGAATATATATAGCCGTTTACTCTGCATTAATAGCTCTCTAACGTCTTACTTGTTCATGTTTTTTATTGGGTTTTCAACGTTAACTACCATTCCCCGTTCCCGGGCTACCATTTTTTGACTGGGTTTGGTAATCCCCGGGTAACCGGGCTAATGCCCTCCCCGGGTTTTGCACTTGTTCCCAAAATATCCTTATGATATCTGAAATATCCCCCCGCGCATTGCGCATGCGCCAGAAAATTCGAAAATCAAAATTTGTCGGTCCTCTAGCGTGTAAACACAGCATATCTCCCGTACCGACAATTTATTTGTCGGTCCTCTAGCGTGCCACCACATCAGAGTCTAGAGTACCGACTATTGTCGGTACTCTAGCCTTTACGAATAAAATTTAAGGCTCTTTAGCATTTTGGCTAAAGAGCCTTAAATTTTAAGGTAGATCTACTCCAGACACTTCGTTTTTTTTCAATTTTCGGGAAATTAATTTTTTGAAATGTCGATTTCAAGCTCAAATATCGACCCATTTTATCTATACACTTACCAATTCTATTTGCAAAATGTTTCCAATGCGTAACGTATCAGTATGTGATCATATATGTGTATTGATAGTGCTTTAAAACAGGTAAACGTCCGAAAAGTAAAACTTTTTATTTTTGCAGAATATTGACTGTGATAAGGACTGAAGATGTTCCAGCGATTTGATTGGTCTAGATAAAATTAGGCAATCCGTTACTTTCAGCTTCTCAAAAATCATTGACTGCCCATATTGTGGGATCCACAACCTTTACCATAGGTTCTGGGCCGATATAGATGGCAGCACCAACAGAATCCAGTATTATCTTTTTCTTTATTTATCTTTATTTATAAAAAACACAGATCGATTACCATGCCATCTTTCTTTAAAATATTATTTCTATCTTGCCTATGGAAATATCCAAACTAACTATATTTTGACACTAGTCGATGATCTACAAAGAAACCCCCTGGATGAACATTATTTCAGCTGATATTCCTCTTGAAACCATTGGTTGATCGATCTTTAAAATCAAATTGGGACTCCCTTTATAGAAGCGTTGGACTGAATTAACACTTCTTAATGCTGAAATTGATGGTTTATCGAGATATTTTAAGAACAGAGGTATGTCAAAGAAGATGTCAAGCCAAATATTGACCTGATAGCTCAGAATTTTTTTCGAATTTTCTCTCTACAGTCCTTGTTGCCCCTTTAATATTTTAATATTCACAAATTATGTCGCTTTGTGTTCATTTTTAATCAACCCTACTTATTAACCCTATTAATTACGATCATACCCTGCGATGAACCGAACCGAGGAGATTGAATTAAATAAAACATACAAAGAGTACTGATTTCAATTGTGAATTCATTATTTTTTCCTTCAAAAATACAAGCTTCAAATGAACTGAATTAGTATTTATTGAACGATCCTCGTACACGTAGTAACAACTTATCAATATGAAGTATAGCTCCAATGTAGGCCATCTGAGAATATAACCCCAATGTAGGGCATTCAAAAATATAATCCCATTGAGGGCATTTGAAAATATAACAAAAATGTTGGATGCATCTGAAAATATAGCCCTTAGAAATGGCCCGTCCCCCCCCCCCTTGGTGGGCCCAGAAAAAAATTGGGCCCAAAAAGATTTTGAGCCATAAAAGGCCTTAAGGCCCCATGAAGTGGGCCTTTTTGGTAATAAATGGGCCTTCTAAAGCCTTATTTTTTAATTTTATGCCAAATTTTGAAGAAAATGGGCCTCAAGATTTCAAAATTTGGGCCCACTTTTTGGTTTTAGGGGCCCGAAATTTTTTTTCTCACTCCAGAAGTTTGCCCCCCCCCCTCATTGTTGGTTCCCAGATCCGCCACCGTTTCCCTCTTGTATATAAATTAGTTCTCTAGATTTTATTTGCACGTCACTTTGCATGTGACTCCATCATTGTGAATCAAAATGATGGGAATCGATGTCTTTGAATAGAATAGAGACATGCTGGGTACTCTGGAGAGTTTTAAATAATTAATCATATACTTTGAAAAGTATGGATTTTATTTATACCCTTTTGTGTATTTTGTATCATTTGAAATCTCTAAATTAAAGCCCCCATTTAAAGTTTACACCACTTTGACTTATATTGTAGTCTTGGCAAATGTTATCAAAGTGCGATATGTGAAATTTTTTGTTCAATATCAAAAAGTGGTTTCTGGAGGATTTGTTGTTTGAAAAATCATGACTTTATTTAAATCTAGCTACTAGTATAAGAGGTCACATGTATCTTTTCATAACTGATCACACAAATGCAGCATTCATCCTCACGTGTTTTTGTCGACAAACTGGTTGATAAATAAGCGAGAAATGAATTCATCCATGCATGAAAGTGGTTCAGAATTTCAAAATTTTAGTTCTCATAGAAACCAATGGTACAATAATATTTAAAACATAATATAGTCTTCCTTCAACCTGGTTAGACTATCAACATTGGTTTATTTTTGAAGTTAAGCATATTTAGAAAAGATTGACATGGAAAAATGTTCAATAGTTTCAAAAAGTTTCTGCCACCCGAGTGATGTCACGATGAGGTCAATTACACTCTACTATACCTTGCATTTGGTGTTCATGAGCAACCCATTTGGCTTATTAGTAATGATTAAGTATTTGTTTTTATTTGTCTGTTCCTTATTAATGGTTTATCGGTTGAATGTTAGATGTTACTAAGGTACTTTCAAAAAATATACAAAAACAATGAGACAAACAAGGTATCTTATGCATTTCTAGGTGTAAGGTATAGTAGAGTGAATTATGTTGGAAAATATTTTTGATATGCTAAAACATTGAAGTGGCACATTAGATATATAAGGGTTATGTACTGGGAGGTTTTGGATATGGGGTTTGTCCAGAGGGAGATATGCATATCTTACGAGGGGTGAACCCAATGTCCAAACCGACCGTACATAACTGCTTTATCCTATACCAAGTAGAGTTTTCAGGGGCATATGGTCATTTCAATAGTACAAGGTGTAAAAATAAACAAATCATTCATATGCAAAGTCATTTTATTGCATTTCCACTACTTATCGGAAGCGGGAAGATATGCACCGAAGCGGGAATATATGCACCGAAGCGGGAGATATAGCGGGAGATATGGAGGTTCTGGATATGGAAACCTCAAAATCAGGATACGGGATATATCTTACTAACTTATCTCCCTAAAATTCTACTTGGCATAGGATAAAACATTTTATTATTGAAATAGTGTGTCATTTGTCATTGGTGTCATTGGTGTTAAAAAGATAATGTTTTTAAATAACAACAGTATCAATGCCAATGTAATGTGTCAGATACATATTCCTGAACGAAGGGTTGTAACCAAGATTTGCAAAGGAGCATGTTATATGGTTGGGTTATATGCATTTCGACGATGGCTTTGCGAATGGATGTTGACCCTTTGATTGGATTTCATCTGTCCCACATTTTTTAGACGGAATGCTCTATTACTTTATATGAGTGTTAGTATCTTTTTTGTGAAAAATTAAGTTCAGGTGATGATGACAACATGATTTAAGAACAACCAGATATGTTAACTTATAGATAATATTCAAAAGTAAGAGGATATTTCACATTAACCCTAACTGGCTGTTTTGTTGATACAAATTAATTAGTTGGTAAAATTACTCACCTCTTTGGTTGAATAATGTCTTTGCATATTAGAATATCCTTTATATGTTTCAATGATATTTAGAAACAAATATGGAATACTACAGATGTGATCTCATCTTTGATTTCAAATCAAATTGCACTCCTAAATAGTCAAAATATGCACCAACCTCTTTTAAAGGTGCAAGATTAAGAATGAGTGCAGAGGGGCCATGATCATGGACCAGTGACAGAATTATTTAGGTTTCGATATTTCATCAAGACTGTTTTAAGGAAAAACTGTTATAAATGTGTTTGTCATTAGCATATTTTTCGTTCATAAAAGACCAATAAAGCCTTAGAACGTTGTCCGCGTGGATGTGACCAACTACATTTTATGTACTACAATTATAGATGTCACACACACCATGTGCTTCTTCAATATTTTGTTTACAATTTATTTGCTTTACTCATTATAGATGTCACACAAACGCATGTTTTTCTTGCAAGGGAAGAGATTGGCTGTCAGATTGCTTTATCTTGACGTTTCAATTCTACAGTAATTTGGGTTCATATCATTCCTTGTCTATTTTCTAAAAATACTCCAAGTATTTATCTGAGGAAAACGAGAGATTTTCACAATGATGCAATAAATTGTCAATAAGAATGGTTACCTTTTTATTATTTGGGAGAATTTAAATATATTCCCCCATTTTTGCACTTTCAATCTTAAATATTTAATAACTCACCAATAAATTACATATCATGGATCTTTTGGGATATATTATATTTGAGCCTGTAAGGAACACATTGGTAGGTCAAATGTACATTTTTGCAATTTTGTCACTCCCTATAGATCTGATTCTGCCTCAAAGTATACCATTGGAAAGTTGAAATCTTTCATTTTCGACCATCGGCCCTTTGAGGTCAAAAAGATAAAAGCCAGCTCTAATATTCTTGGATTTGTTAACTTTTCGAAAATTCTGAAATCCAGTAAAAATCATAGAGCAATTACTACAATGTAGAAGCAATCGTGGATGGGCATCATTAAATGCCCTTTGATGAAACTCTGCCCAAGACTGAAATTTAAAAATCAGTTAAATTTCTGATTGTACCATGTTGGTCAGATAGAGATAAAGAGATTAAAAGTAGAGATCAAAAGTAGTTAAACTTTTAAAGGCACGTCGTGACTATAACTGAATATTTAAGAAATCTTTTCGGCGTCTGGTTTTCGGAGATACAGTAGGCTTATGGTATGGTAGAATTCTCTAGTAACGAAACGAAGGACATTTCAAAGTCGTTTCATGTTTGGACTGAATATTGAAGGTACTAGTTTTTCTCTTCTGAAAGGATTGGTATCGATATGGAGAACTGAATTCAACAATGTTTTTCTCTTAAACCAATCATTGAAAACATTCAGTAAAAAACACCGTCACGGTATTTTATGTAAGGCCATAAGAAGTAGATTCTTTGTTTTTCGTCCTGGCAAAACCATGCAAGGGTACAAGGAAATCAAACACAAACTCAAGAAAAAACACAAACTTGTTTGCTGAGAAATGTATACATTTTATGGCCATAAAAAGGGATGACATACCAATTTGCAGTGATTACAAACACATATCTATATACATTTATACAATAAATAAACATAGCTATTATTCAA
Organism: Owenia fusiformis; assembly: GCA_903813345.2. Taxonomy (NCBI): domain Eukaryota; kingdom Metazoa; phylum Annelida; class Polychaeta; order Sabellida; family Oweniidae; genus Owenia; species Owenia fusiformis. The sequence continues at coordinate 31,584,134 of CAIIXF020000003.1, read as the reverse complement.
GGGTAAAAAATAAGAAAATACACAATGTATGCCAAAGTAATTATAACACTGTCAATTTTGACGCACATCAAATTATCCATCATTTCATCTGATTCTGATTGAACGAAATGCGATGGTACTTTAAGACCCTTGTGATTGCTATTTGGATGTGTTTGTTTTTTTCTGATTTACTCAAAATCGTGCATGCAAGGGGACGCAAAACAAAGAATCTACTTCTTATGGCCTAATGTTGACTGATTGACAACAATTTAATGTGAAAATTATTAATACATATTTTATATAACTGTTTTGCTAACATTTTTTGTTTTTTTAGTGCAACTGTTTTGCTCCTTTCTACCAATTCTTGAGAATGAAAAAATAACTTTCCGAACCTTGTTGGAACAAAATAACATATACAACATGTTTTTAGACCTCTCAATATTATAGTTATACAAAGAAATTTTTGGTTCATTTTTAAAAAGTATTCAAAAATTAAAACAAAATCTCCCCAAAATAGATAAAAATCAAGTTAAACCTTTTATTTCATTAACAAGATACTTTTTTAAAATCAACCAAAATTTCCTTTCATATCGAGATTTTAGCGTCATTTTACCACGTGCTTTTAAACCTATTGTTATTGTCACGTGATTCCGCTGATCCAATAGCGTTACAGTAATCGAGTACTAAAACGTCCGCGCGAGGTTTTATAAGTCGCGCCAAATCTTGTTTACAGTGTAAACCAGATCATGAAAACAAGAGGAGTGCGAGTAGATTTCCTGTCTTATTTTCAAAACAAAGCGGATCTTAGGCCCAGTAAAATTAAATTATTATCCTACTCTGATGAGTACGATGTAGATAGAAGTTGGGCAAAGGAATTCTTAGGCCTCCAATCTAAACTAGAAGGTTACGATAGAGTAACACCTTACATCCACTGTTTGGTGTACCTACGCCTCGTGTTATTAAAAGGTATGGTAGCCTTAAAATCTTTACAGGGCAGGGTGTAGAAAAGTCCAATGATGATATCAAATCACTCTATCATAGGAAAACCCAAAAACATAAACCATCCGTAGAAGCGCTACGTGTACGAACAAGGAAATCAATGACTGTACCATACGCTAGGAAGACGCGCAGATGGAAAAAACAAAAGCCCAAGTATAACTGAAATATAAATTATATTGTTTCCGAGAGCTATGGTGAATTGTAAAATTAATCAATTCATACCTCTCTTATACACTATTTATCTTTCACTTAAGCATGGGCCATTTTTCATGATTTGCGCATCGTTCTAGCGTATGGGGCAGTCTCATGACTGGCCCAGTGCCCCATGTATGCTAGGAAGGCTAGAAAGCCATAGCTTTAATTATAAACTGGAAAATAAATAAATTTAAATTAATCAACTCCTCCAGTAGAGAAAATGAAAAGAACATCGTTGCAACTTACAGTGTTAAATAAGTTGTATTATGAATAAAGTACGTTATAATTAAACATGTAAAATGTGTGACGTTTTAGCTATTTATTGTTGGAAAACGGCGTCGTATTTCAAAAACGACCTTACTTGTAACTTGTCAGGAAGAAAAGTTATTAAATGTGGTGTAAATGAAATATGTTAATATAAACGTATTAGTCGTGTTCTTTCATTTCCAACCCTGAGCTAACGATTTAAAAGAATATTAAAGGCAAAAATTACATTTGTATAACGCCAATTTCGCCATTTTTGCACTCTTTTCAGATCGGTTACATGTAAAGTATAGGAATTTTTGCCAAAAAACTGTTTTTTCTGGGGGAAGAAAATATTTTCATAGTTGATCGTCAATTTTTTGCACAGTTGACCTTTGTTAGTATCTTCACCATTTTTAACCCTGAGCTAATGGATCAATTTAACATTTATTTAATTATTTGATATTCAATTTTGTCCTATATGGACATCCCATTAGAATTCTGCAATGATGCATGCGTGACGTCACATTATGTTAATTAGCAAATGACGTCAAAATCTCGATATTAATTACAATATTGAGAGACCTAAACATGTTGTGTTTATGTCGTTTTGTTCCAATGAGGTTCGGAAAGATGTTTCATTTCTGGAAACATGATAGCCTACCAAGAACAAAACAAGTGTTTGATGTGTTTTCTAAAACAATATAGATGAAAGTATGTATATATCATTCAAATTATATTGTTACCATTCAAAAGATGACCATTAAATTGACGATGTGTTAAATTTTTAGATTTTTTTATGACTGGTTTAAGAGAAACATGTGTTCAAAAAGTTCTCCATATCGATACCACTTCTTTGCAGCGGCGTTGTCCGAATTCCGATGGGACCAAAAATACATCTAGTTAGTAACATGAATTAAAATTTTCGGACACCCTGTAATACATCAAACGGGAGCACACAACCTGGAGTTCAACAGACAATTAGTATTATTGTTGTATCCATGCTGAAAGAATTAGGGCTAATTAGAGTAACCTACTGAGTCAAAACTGATGACTAGATATAAATTTGTTTTTCTCTAGACACATGTTTTCTAAGAACACTGTTCAATTTCTTAGAAACTGATTTGCATATATAAACATATAAGGTCACAGCTGGACCAATAGGAACCCCCACAACTGACTAAGCAAATCACCTGAAAAAGCCATGGATCGGTTCTGTCTCGATAAATAAATTGTCAGAGAGTCTGTTCGATATCAATTAGTGTTAGAACCTGAAATGGATTGTAATTTACTGTTTGATTATCTACTCTAAGCGAAGTATCAAATACTGTGGCTTAGCTTATATAAAACAAGTAAGTATCGATGTGTGGCTTGGACTTTAGGCAGTTTAAGGTTCAGCTGTAAAGTAACATTTTGGTAAAAAATTGCTATTTTCTGGTACAAAATTAAGTATGAAGGCATGTGTGTATTTCCTTACTTTTTTTCAGGAAAGTATCATGATACTGTCTTCTGTTTTGGTCAATGGTAGCTCCTGCGTTGTCTTGAAACTTTCGGAAAGAAAATTTGGAAAAATAGAAAGTGTGAAATATCAGAATTTCCTGGAGTTCCCATTGAACTCCTACCAGATATTTTAAAAGAAGACAATGTAATGATACTTTTCTGAAAAAAGCAAGGAAATATACACATGCCTTCATACTTAATTTTTTTTAAATAACATGTGCAGGTATAGGCCTAGCAATTTTTACCAAAATGTTATTTTCCAACTGTACCTTAAGTTTTAAGTAGGCTAAACAAAATATTAAAAAATAACAATTGACAATCGAGATTCTAAACTTTTTGTCTGTAAGTGGACTTCTCAAAGTATCATGCATTTGAAGGAGAATAGGGCTATTGCTGGTTTAATTTCAAATCAGCCGACGATAATATGATTTAATTATGGATTTTGGAAATCTGTCTCCTTTACTCAAGATACGATTTTCCTATCTTTATTTTTACATATTTTGGCATAAATATTTTTTCAATATCTATAATTTTAGATTTTTGCAATGTGGCAGTAAATGACGTCGGATTTCAGGAGTCCCAAAAAACTTCAAAAAAGGCTAATTTACTCATCAAACAAGATATAAAATGCAGAATTGTCAAATCTAGAGCTAGTCTTCACAACTCTTCCACCCCTAAATGCTGAACAGATAGGCAAATAATGTTTGGAATCTCTAAATTCGATTTTATTACACTCAAATACAAATCTATAGAAATATAATTACAAATATTCATCTCAGAATACATTACTATTGTGTTTGCAATATCATCTTAATTTGCTGCTTATATAATGTTATGTTTACAAAATCTGAATATTCCAACGTGTTCAATTCATTTAATTATTGGAAATCCGAACAAATTACTTATAAGTGATTATCAGTTTCCAAAATATGCATCAATATATCAAACACGGGGTACCATCGAATAATTTTGGCAACGTACCGGAGAACGACATTTTACTAAGAAATGGCAATGATTTAGCACAATATATTTTTTAACTAGACTTCTATTTTGATTTTGACAAAAGTAAGTATTCCATGCAATAACTATTTCATTCATGAGTTTGTAGGAATTCTGTTGGAACCCAGTTCTGATCAAGTACGAAGTTATTGAAATCGGCGCAGACGGACTTTACTCCGAAAGATGGTTTTTCTATTATAACTTTTCACAACATTTAAGTATAGACTTTTGAAAAAAGTACAGAATAGTCCTTATACTTTTGAATAATTCTGTTATTTCTGATTCACACGACTCTGATTTGTTTAATTCAAAAAAAAGTTTTAAAAATATTACATAGGAACGTAACCGGAGCTGGGAACGTAACCGGAGCAGATCAGTTGAATTATTTAATCAAAAAAATTAAAATGTATATGTAAATAAAGAACAATTCAAAGAGTGACCAAGAAGGTTCTCTATACTAATCCTATATTGATTTGATGCAATCATTGATTAGGCTAGTGCTGCATAAGTGTAAAGTGGATTAATAATATAACTAAACTATTAATATTGAATAATACTTTTTAGATTTAAAAGAAATGACCCAACGTGGGGATTGGGGATATCATCATATAATCGATGATGTGAACTTTAGAAAGTTTTTACATTTTGACATTCATGGTTTTATGAATGATGATTTTGCACACCAGAATATTTAATTTTCAGATGTGCACTGACTTGACCTTTAGGGATAAAGATGCACCCGAACCTACGTCTTAATGAACACCTTAATGGATGATGACCCTTTGACACACATATGGACTTGGAGACTGGATTTTATCTATCCCACATCATTTGAGACTGAATGCTCTACTCTTGTATGAGTACTTGTATCTACAACTATTTTTGATGTTATGAGTATTGGCTATCAATTTCAAATTTTTTCTTCAACATGTATTGTAATGACTTCAGTATCACCCTTGGTATACGCAGCTAACGAAAATTGACCGGTACGGGTCAAAAGCTGGACCGGTACGGGTTAACGGTTTTATTTGAATTTAAAACAGCCATAACTTGCTCAATATTGACTTCCTCGTGTCTAATTTGAAATGTATGATGCCTCCCGATGCTTTTAAGTACCCCCATTTTTTACAGATTTTTAAACGGACCAAAACTCTCTAAATGCGCATTTATGCTCTTTTCTCTCGAGAACGACTGTCTCATTTTCACGATATCTTTTATTTAGTACTTCTAACATATAAGATCTATTTTTCCCCATCAAGGTATGATGTAAATGACATGCTATTTACATCTTGTGAGTTTCAATGACGCGCGTTTGATTTTATAAAAAAATGCCAAACTTTGTGACAAAGAATTTCATCCTGCTTGGAGCGAGTAGACGGACCGGTTCGGGGCAATAGCATGAACATAATTTAGGAATCTTTATACATGTGTTTAAGTTTGGCATTTTTTTATAAAATCAAACGCGCGTCATTGAAACTCACAAGATGTAAATAGCATGTCATTTACATCATACCTTGATGGGGAAAAATAGATCTTATATGTTAGAAGTACTAAATAAAAGTTATCGTGAAAATGAGACAGTCGTTCTCGAGAGAAAAGAGCATAAATGCGCATTTAGAGAGTTTTGGTCCGTTTAAAAATCTGTAAAAAATTGGGGTACTTAAGGGCATCGGGAGGCATCATATATTTCAAATTAGACACGAGGAAGTCAATATTGAGCAAGTTATGGCTGTTTTAAATTCAAATAAAACCGTTAACCCGTACCGGTCCAGCTTTTGACCCGTACCGGTCAATTTTCGTTAGCTGCGTATACCAAGGGTGAGTATGAATGAAATGTCCCTTGGTCTTCTGGTCTTGGATTGTGATATTGGTTCTTGAATGGTGGGGGAAAGGGGGTATTAGACATTGTTTCTTTTCACGTTAGATCAAGGTTTTGGGATATATGGGGTTTGTTTTTCTTGACTGGTATGCATTTAGAGTTTGCTTTTTCTTGCTAAGTTCCATTACAACTTTTGGTTCTTTCTCTTTGGCACTCGTGCTTATATATTTACCAGACTGACCTTAATTAATATACCATCTTATATGGCATAATCGTTATAAAAGCTCTGGGGGCACTTTCAAATACTTAGAATGACAGATCCGTTTATATGTGATGTTTGCAAAATTTGGCAAAATCATTTCCTATGATGAAATTGGTATTATTAATTCAAGCAAATGTATAATATTTGATAAAATAGATAATTCCGAGCATTATTTTGCTAAATGTATTTAACAATTAACTAGATGCAAGTAGAATCTTGATTTACGGCATTGGACTGCTTTAAATATTTTCCATGACATATTTGATAATACAAATATATGCTGGAACATGTAAGGTTAAAGATTACAAAAAAATATACTGATAGCAAATCTACGATTCACTGGCAAACTAGCCTAATATTGAAAAATGCATGAGAAATATGAGTACTGTTTATGAATTTGAACAGTTACTCCGAAGTTGAAAAGTGCATTTGTTATGAATTCAACTCGAAACCTATTGTATTGTTTTGTATCTTTTATTCCTCCACAAGGGAGAGCAAACATATAATATTACATCATTTTAATATACAAAAAATATAGTTACAAAGGAACATATTTACAAAAAACAGTGTTTGAGTTCATTGACAATATCATGATTTTATCGGCATGTGATTTCTCACAATGCAATTTTATGTAAATACAAGGATCCGGAGTTACTTGATTACTACTACATACAGTATATGTAATTCTGTAATATCATGGTTGCTTTCGTAATATTAGGTGAAAAGTTGGCTAGCCTAGGCTATAGTACAAATTTAAGCACAGAGCCATCTATTGATCAATAAAATGTGCTAAAACAATGATTTGGGTAGTGTGAATATGCAACCCTTCATGAGGTTAGAAAATAATATACTTTCGGAAAATTACCATATGAAGAGTGTAGCAGTCCGTAACCGTTCCATTGAACTACACTCAGCCATAGCCCATCTTGAATTTCCAAGGTATGATGTTTTCATTGATTGAAAGTCAAACTGCCTATGGCTATAGCCTGCATCTGTGTGAAAGAGATCAATAACCCCGGGGGAATATTGACCTACTTGGCATTGTTATATATCAAGATTACTTATGTAAGCCTACATGTCCACTAAAGGAAGACATGAACCATGAAATATATTTTGTTTTATTGAACAGAGATAATGATTTCACTCCACTGAAAACATTCTTAAAGATGACCGCCCCATAATAAGTAGTAGGCCTATAATGATCTATAATTGAAAGTCAAATCACAGTTAGCTCCATCTATTTCTGAGTATTGCACCTAAATACTATTCTAGTAATAACTGCATTGTAACTTTTTCGCACCAGGTTTAAAAAAATTAATAACTTTGAAGATATTATCTGACCTTTGTTGATTTATTTCTAAAAGTGGCGTGACGTATCTATTGACAAATCCTTGCATTGCCAACAAACAATCGTATTTCTAATTTTGCATCATGCATTTTTAAATTGTCGAAATGATGTTACCAGTGCAGATATTTAGCGTTGGGGCGTATTTAGCCTGTATTCGCGAATACTGGAATAAAATATTTAAATTTGTCCTTGATTACAAACTTAGACCAATTACGACCTGGCGTCAGGTCACTGTTACAACTGCTCGACCTGGTTGGGTCAATCGATAGTCTCAATAGGATTATGCTTGCAGGTTAGCAGAACATCAAAAAGGTAACTAAAAGCCAGTGATTTTATAAAATACGTCCCAGTTCAGGACAATTTGCAAACGAATATTTTTTACTTTATTGTGTTAGATAAGCTTCTTTGTACTTTAACTTTGCAAATTAATGTATGTGGTTTATTTTGTTTTAAACATAGGTCACTTTTTGTAGACAAAACGGTGAACATTGACCGATAATCATGTCACGTCATGGCTCATATCCAGGCCGTATTAGTTTACTTCCAATGGTAAACAATTGTATCACTTTTATTTAATCTAATCTATGATCAAAATATAATTCAAAAAACAAATTCAGTAAAGAAAATTAAAAAGTTAGTTATTCATATAGGCTAATATTATTGCCCCAGTAGGTGGCGCACGGCTAGGCGTACAGTTTTCCTCTTTGCAAAACGCCAGTTTTGTCGCGCTAGCGGCTTGTTGTTTTAATCGGGTATCCGCTTTTCATGCACAATTATGCTGTAAACTATTGGTGAATTCACTATTTATTACTTAAATATTCATTTGCTTCGAATAGTCGTATTTTAAACTGTGTTTTAGTTGAATTTAACGCCAAATTTACGCCATTTACCATATATGGGCATATGCACTGATATTGTTCTAGGAAGCTAGTCTGCGTTCGTAGAAACCTATACCTGACCTAGTTGTCATACTTAATCAATAAACCCAGTGTTTCCTATAAGGCGCCCCTTACATATACAGCCTGGATGCTAGTATTTATCGTGATAAAATGATCATTTGAAACAGGCTTTCGTATAGGACAATATGTGCATTTTACATTGAAAGTTAGCAAAATATAAAATATGCAGACATCGGTCTCTAGATCAAATTTATATATATAAATTATCTGTACCGTGAAATCAAATCCCAACTGGAATTGGAATAGCAAAGCGTGAACATGAATAAAAATAAAATCAAAATTATTGGGAACAATGGTAAGCTTAGATTGTGCAAGCGAACGCAGAACTATCGTCGCAGATTGAAAGGTTTGTAATTAAGAGACAAACGAAGTAAGGAACAAATTGTTAGATTATTAGATCTAAATATTTAAACTTATTTCATAGTTAAATATATTATTTCTTATATGGCAAAAAATCGAATGATAAAAACCTACGCTTGGAACTTAACAAAGTCACTTTGTTTTAATCCGGTTTGGTATAAACCATGCAATGGAGGATCCACTTCTTGAAGTCCAGCTAAATATTGGTCTGTCAAGATTTTCTTATTCGTATTCACGTAAGAACAATTAATTAACCCTTTCGAACCACTCTGGCTTGTTAAACTTGAATTTTAGAAGAATAAAAAATTTCTCAATGTATCAGTGAGATGGGCTTTTGAAATACACAGTTCATCAAGGGCCGTCAATCCATAATGGCCGTACGAAAGACGTGTCGTCGCCCAGAATATCGGATTAAAACTCACAAATCAATATGCCAATCTTGTTTGTGATAGGCCTACTAGTATCTAGTATACTTTTCTCGGAAATTATCAAAAACTTTTATAGGCCTATGTACCAGCAACATGTTGATTTGACTATTTGTTTATTTTAAATCATCAAAAGCTGTTATGAATTTCAGTGTTTCTGCTTTCAAGAATACTCAGAACAATTTACTATTTGTCTTGAGAACTAAGTTTAGGACTTATCTTGTGCGTTGGGGGTTGCTCTCTAACGCTTTTGCTTATCGTTTTATTATTTCAAGTCTTATCAAGTAAGATAATAAGTTAATCTAGACATTTGTCGGTACATCGTCAAAACATTTCTCATTTTCGATCCAGCGCGAGATCCGTACAATATGAAGAAATAGGCTAAATAAACCAGATTTTTCAACTCATTAAAAATTAGGAAAATCATTATATTTTGATATCTAGTTGCATCTCCAAAATGTATTATAATACTAAAAATTGGAAATTATCCGAATAAAATGATGTAGATGCTATGATAAACTTTTTACTTTATTTTTAATCTGAGACAAGGACATGTTTTTTTTCGTCGATAATTTCTGTCGCTTGTTATTTTAATTTTATATTAAGACAAGAAGATTATTTTTAACTTATATTATTTGCTATCGGGAAATTATAGTGTTAGCCTGCCAAGAAGCCAAAAGAGACCCCTGTCTCTTAAATATGTACCATCAACAGAGGCAAAAAGACACTATAAGATTTGCTTGAGAACCAAACCAAAGGAGTTGTCAACCGTCAAGTTCATGGCTATGGTATTATCTAAATTTATGATTATAATTTCTAAAAATGCACTCAACAAATTAGACAAGTAATTTGTGTCAAGCTCTGATATTTACACAAGAGAAGGTAAGTATTTTTGCAATTTAAGATACAAACTAAGCACCATTTCAAACAAGTAAAGAGCACATTCTGCAGAAAAGCTTGGGGTATAAGTTTATTTCAAGTCATTATTTAGACAAGACAGGTCTATATCTAGATACTCCTTATCTGATTAATTCAAAAACATAATTGCAGACTTGGTTAACACTGGTGATTTACAAACATTTTGGTAATCTAATAAGTACGGGTATATGTATCTCTGAGTCAAGGTTAGTAGAATATGAATTATATTTAGGTATTCGCCATTAGGAAATTGTTAAAATCCTATGATCACCAAACAATATAATAAAATACGTTTTCCCATCATAAATCAGAATTTTTTCATGGTATATGTAATATTTCTCATTTTCTAAATTTCATATTCATAACAAAACAAAATGGTTTTATTACAAATTTAATCAATTATTTTAATTTAATTGTTCATAAACCGAGCATTCCACGTGTTATTTAAAAGAAATGTAAAAAGGCATGTCTAACTGCTAGTGACCTATTTTATTTTAAATCTCAGTTTTACCAGTTTTATTCCTAACGTTGGCAGCCCATCTTTATAACGAGTTGAGGCAAATGAAGGGATATCCCCTCCTTAACCTGCCTTAGGGTGCCGCGTAACGATCTGAGGGGATGGGACCCAGACCCTCCCAAAGGATTTTTTGGGCCCAAAATACTGTAGTGCCAGTTAGTGGGCCCTTTTGGGCATTACTCAAATTTTTCAGCGCAAATTCTTCTCTGACTTGAAATGTGCCCCCCTTCCCTTGTTAGCCTCTCGATCCGCAAGTGAACTTAACGCGATAAGCTACTCATAAAGCAGCCAATCAACTATTTTAGTAAGATATTTATCCACATGTTACGTACATATAAAAGAAATATATATTTTATTTCAAACACAATTATGAGCATATCAATTCAAAATGATACGAGGCAACTAAAAAAAACTTTATGAAAAAAGTTGTAAAATAACATTTTGAATATATCACTTCAACTGTAAACTATCATAGAAATAAAACCGATATATCAAAGTGTGAAAATATATGTACTTGATACCTTCCGAATTATGAATTATATTATTCCATTCTTATTTTAAAGGTATTCAAACATACATTTTTTAGAAAATAAATGCAATCTGTAGTACAGAAATGCGATTCAAAATATGTCAATTTTACTCAACATCTTATATCTGTCAAAGGCTCAAATAATGTTAATTCTCGAGAAGCCCTGGTATTTCATGGCTTTATTAGATATAATAGAAAATATAATCAAATAGAGTTTGTTTTCCTTTACCTAGCTTCTATCAGAAGGTATCTATGCGTGGCCATATATCTATGGATTTCGATGCCATTTCTTCAATACACAAAGTAAGTTGAAGTTATATGATAATCATATATTTAAGAATTCCAAACATTTAAAAATCTTATAGAATATCTTGGAATGCGTTATGTGCAAAAATGACTGAGTACAGATTTATTCTCCTGCTTTGGGCATTTCGAGTATATGCAGAAATTATTTGACGACGTCGACGTCACCATCAGTCGCTCGAACAATTTCCAGGCAGATCCAAAAATGATAAGTTTTAAACACCATTGGTCATATATATCGAATATTTTCCAGTTTAATAATGAACGAATTGAGATTTTTAAAATATTTTTTTCACAGACTGGCCAGGAAAAATATATCAATCACTTTTGTAGTTAACTTAATGATATTCTTAACTACCGTCAGCATTCACTGAACTTGTTGAGAATATTTTGGTAAATGGGCGTATTTTGGAACTAATTAAAGTTTGCTGAGATAGCTTGTAATATACGATCAGCGCAAATAAGAAAAATTATGTAGACTTCAATTTTATGTTTTATATTTAGTTGCCTAGCAAATATATATGTCGTTGTGTACACCCCACTACAAATGTTTGGATAACTCTTTTCCTCATTAGATAACATGTAAAATGGCACTAGTGTTTGGCATTTTATTAAAAAACTAGTGAAATTCTGGGTCAACTTTGATGACATCGATGATGCATTTTTGAAAATCGGCATTTGCATGTTATCCAATAGACTACGTGCGAGTAGAAATAATCTTGATTTACGACATTCAAAATTCAGTCAAACTGATGTCATATTTGGAATCTACATGTAAAATTACATCTAGAAATGTTGTTTTGAAAAGAGTTTATCAACTTTGAAAAGAATTGGTATCGATATGGTGAACTTTTTTGAACACACGTTTCTCTTTTTACACATTGTCAATTTAATGGTCATCTTTTGAATGGTAACAATATAATTTGAAATATGTATATAATATACTTTTCCCTGTAATATTGTTTCAGAAAACACATCAGACACTTCTTTTGTTCTTGGTGTCATATGTTCGAAATGAAATGAGACATCTATCTGGACCTCATTGGAACAAAACGACATAAACACAACGTGTTTAGGTCTCTCAATATTGTAATTGTACAAAGGAAAGTTTGATTGATTTTAAAAAAGTATCTTGTTAATGAAATAAAAGATTTATCTTAATTTTTATCTATTTTTTTGGGGGGGGGGTTGTCTTAATAAACATTTTTTGAATACTTTTTGTTAAATCAACCAAAATTTCCTTATATATTATAACTATAATATTGAGAGGTCTAAGAAAATGTTGTATATGCTATTTTGTTCCAACAAGATTCGTAGAGACATTTTATTTCATTTTCAAGAATTGGTGAAAGGAACAAAAACAATTGCACTAAAAAACGAAAAATGTTAACAAAAACAATTATAAAAATATTCGCATTAAATTGTTGTCAATCAGTTTTTTACAGAGTGTTTTCAATAAATGGTTTAAGAGAAAAACATTGTTGAATTCAATTCACCATATCGCTACCTATCCTTAAATTTTCTTCGAAAATGTGACTTCTAGTTCTAAGTCGGGGAGATTCCCCATAGACCCCATGTTATAAAATCACAAAAGTGAAACATTTATGTCAGGATTTAAGAAAACTGTCCATTTGTAGAAAATCAATTTTGTTATAAAATGACAAATCTATGCGATGTGCGGGTTAATGCATACTGACACAGTTGCAATTTGAAGGCACAAAACTGCTTATTTGATAAAAACATCACAAATATAAAAATGACTCTTTATTTCGCACCGAACATTTTACCTGAGAACAATCGAATTTAAAATGAAAGTCTCGAGAATCAAAAAATGTAAATGTTTCTTTTTCATGTTATCGATTTATTTCTAATCAACATAGATATACACAGTCAGCTGATTGCCAAAGTTTTTCAACATTAGCGGCAATTTAATGATAAATACATAAGTGAAATAATAAATATAATATAAAATACAAAAGGTTTACATATACACCCTTGGTATACGCAGCTAACGAAAATTGAACGGTACGGGTCAAAAGCTGGACCGGTACGGGTTAACGGTTTTATTTGAATTTAAAACAGCCATAAGTTGCTCAATATTGACTTCCTCGTGTCTAATTTGAAATATATGATACCTCCCGATGCTTTTAAGTACCCCAATTTTTTACAGATTTTTAAATGGACCAAAACTCTCTAAATGCGCATTTATGCTCTTTTCTCTGGAGAACGACTGTCTCATTTTCACGATAACTTTTATTTAGTACTTCTAACATATAAGATATTTTTTCTCCATCAAGGTATGATGTAAGTGACATGCTATTTACATCTTGTGAGTTTCAATGACGCGCGTTTGATTTTATAAAAAATGCCAAACTTTGTGACAAAGAATTTCATCAGCTATTGCCCCGAACCGGTCCGTCTTCTCGCTGCAAGCAGATTGCCCCGAACCGGTCCGTCTTCTCGCTGCAAGCAAAAATTCATCTCATTCAATCGGCATATTTTTAGATTCACTAAAGCCTTCGATACTGTCAATCATGAAATTCTTCTATAATTGAAAATTTCGTCAATTCTCCCTTTCGCGGTTCGCTCTTTGAATCAAAACGTTCGCAAATATGTACTGATAAGGCACTCAAAAAGGACAAAATGTGATTGGTCAATATGTTCCCACTATGCATTTCGCGTAGCTATTTGCGTGACCCGAGTTCTAAATCAAACTAATTACGCAATTCTGTTTTTACACCCGCACGCTAAATAAAACAATGACACCATCGGAAGTATTCTTTTTTGTCATTGCTTTAATAGTCAGTATACCGAGTTGAATCAATAAAAGATTGTACAATGAACAACAAAATTCGGAAACGAGTACTATAGATTTGCTTTCGGGCCACTGAACAGATTGACCTAGATAATAGCGACGCGTCTTCTTTGGTCTACTGCTCAGTTGTTTGTGGGTTTTCAACGTACCTCTATAATGTAATTTGAAGATGAATACTTTTATTCAGTTGTTGCATCGATGTTGCAGTTTGTAGTGCGGTAAGATTGGCATGAAAGTATTGAAAGTCGAATGAAATTAATTTTTCCAATATGGCGACTTGTCAACTGATCACGTGACCCTCTCTTCCGTAATGTTTTCTCATTTTTCAATCATCGTTTTCACCCCGCTATGAATCAATACAATGAAAAAATAGCTGTTATATTAAGATTAATAAGAGATCAATCGTTTCTAATAATTTTTTCTGTACTCTCGTACGGGAATATGAACGAATATATCGTTTGAAAAATAGGTGTGAAAATCCCCATGTTAAACCTATGAGGGAAAACAAGGAAGTATAAATTTGTTCCTCCGCGAACTGCATCATGGGAAATATTTTTACCTTATAAGGACATATTTTCGCGTCTCATCTTTTGAAGAGGGAACAACGATTTCGAGAATTGTAATGTTTCAAATAACTGGTTCAAAAGCTACTTATCCGAACTAAGAAAATAATAAGATCCTGTAATAATTAACATAGAGAAGAGAAATTACTTGCGATGTACTTTAATGTTCTTTTTAGACCACATACTTTCTATTCTCTATATTAATGGTTTACATACGGTTTCAGATACTTTTACACTTTTGCAGATCATACAAACATTCTGCATTCTAATAAAAATCTTTCAGACCTATCAAAAATATAAACTTAGAAATGAATAAGACATTGGAATGGTTTATATAATAATTCTGACTTCTTAGCATCATAGCACATTTTAACACATTTTATGATATACATTTGTATATGACATCCATAAGCTAGCAGTTGTAAAATTCTTTTTGATCATATATAGGTCAAAATTCATAAAATATTCAGGTGCTCAGGATTTAAATGATCTAATGAACTTTTATTCCCATGTGACTCAAAATGGTTATTTGGACTTCTCACTTATCCACTAATTTTAGTGCAGAGTGTTAACGTAATGACTAGTTTTGTATTTTGATTTAGAGAATAAATACATTTTTGAATAAAACAAATTAGTGGAGTTGGATTATCATTATCAGGTACGTACAATAAACCACGTGGAATCGAAGATATTAAAGGAAGTGAAATCAAATGTCTGAAATTATGTGGATTTTACTCAATAATTCCAATGATGTTCTATAAAGTGAATGGTGAAATTGGGAATGATAATTTTTTAAATAGAAGTCGTTTTGTTAATTCCTGTTTAAAGCTGCAACAATTAGTGCAGAGGGGCCATTCAACGATCATGGACCAGTGTCAAAATATATTTTAAGTTTGGATATTTTATCAAGAGTTACTTCTATTTTTATTATCTACAAAGAAACCCCCTAGATAAATATTATTTCAACTGATATTGCTCTTGAAACATGGTGGATCTTAAAAATAAAAAAGTGGATTTCCCCTTTTTGAAGCTTTGAACTGAATTAACACTTCTTAATGCTAAAATTGATAGTTTATCCATATATTTTAAGAAAATAGGTATGTGAAAGAAGATGTTTAGCCAAATGTTGCCTTGATAGCTCAGAAAAAGTTAAAATTTTCCTATTTTCTCTCTACAGGCCTTGTTGCCCCTTTAAGCCCACTCCAAACTAGAACAACTTTAAAACCATGAGAAAGGAGCACGTAGGTTATCGCAAAAAATTTCAAACGATTCTATCTTGAATTATGAATATTTTCTGACCATGAACATGGGTGTATCCTTTAGATCAATTCATTATCTTCAAGAAAAGTATATATAATGATAATTTAGTTAATCAGACCTAGGTGACATTGAAGGGGTAATGGACCAGTCAACATACTTTTTCAAAAATGTTGACCTAATTTTCACCAAAAATGCAACCTTTTATTATATTGTTGAATGCATAATTAGAATGTGCTTTGAGACATGTTTGATTTCCTATAAGGAAAAGTTTATTGCTCCAGGGACTTTAAAGATACTGAATTTGGATGACCAAAATGAACTGAAACCAATGCATAGCATGAGATTTTTTAATGGAGAAATAACATGGGGAACACTTATCTTAAAGCAATCAAGTTTTCCTTTCAGGAACTATTTGATACATCAAAATAAAGAATAGTAATGCTTTAAACATTGTAAAAAAATGATTGCATTTTTGGTGAAAACGGGGTCAACATCTCTGAAAAAGTGTGTTGATGGGTTGATTGCTAATTAAATATCTCTGAGTTTGTTTTACTTTATTATTACTGTGCATAATTTTCTTTGAGATAACGTGTAATGAATTGATCTAAAAGATAAACTTGTCTCCATTGTCAGAAAATAGTCATGATCCAAGATATAACCTTCTGAAATTGTTTGCGATAACCCACGTGCTCCTTTGAATGATAAAGATGCATGAGAGTTTTCAACTGAACAACAATTTATTAAAGCTTATCATGATTTTTCAAACTTATTAATTTAATTTAATCCAACTTATTAATTTATTTTTCATATCATGTTATACCTTTGGCACAAACTGAAAGCCTGATTAGGTACAATACATTACAATACATGCTACAATTACATTATAAGCAGATAAATCCGACACTAATATCTACTCAGGGGCGTACCCAGCTTTCAGTCAGCAGGGGGGGGGGGGGGTGCGATCGCCAAAGAAATTCGGTTTTCAGTCAGGTTATAATATTGTGGCATAAACAATCCGGATCATGGCCTATCATTCAGGTAATAGGTTGAATGATTGAATTGATACGATCATTCAAGATTGAAGCATTCACAGACATCGTGTTAGATTTATATATTTCACTTATCGTAAAATCCGTCAGTTCCATTCAATAATTCAAGAAGCATTCTTCACATTTTCCATTCAAGCAATACCGGAAATCATCCTAGCTAGCCGTTTCCCAATCAATTGAAAATGAACAAGAACGTCCCAAATATTTATGACACATCCCACTTTGTAAAACTAAAACGCGCAATTCATTGGGGCCAGATTAAACCGATTAGAAACCCCTTTTCAGTACTCTCAGGTGAGGAATTACCGAATATATTACCCCGTATGAGAAAATAAGTAAAATAAGGTCATGTTGACCTGCGGGTCGTGTAATTTTTGCATTTTTGAGAATATTGAATGAAAAATCAACAGAGTGGTTACAAAACGTTGTACTTTATTATTGTCGATGCTCCCAAAGAAATATAAATATAAAAAATAAAGTTTTCTTTGATATTTTGTAATTGACATTATTTCTTCTCTGTAAGTTCCTAGTAGAATCGAAAATTCGTGGAAATACAGAGATTCGATTCGAAAAATCGACCAAAAGTATTAAATGAGGAGGTTTTATTCGTATGTATTAGAGTTCCTCCTTTTGATGTTAATGAGGGACTCTGATTTATCAAAAGCCAAAACAGGTTCTTCGGAAGTGCATTCTCCAAGTAATCTATATTTTGGGGGCCGGATTGATTTAGTTTGTATGCGCATATCATGGTACAAAAGTACAATTGGATTTCTTGACAGGAAATACAACGCCTATTATTCATGCTGTCACTAATTAACCTACTTCGTCCTTACATAAATGAGAAGACCAAAGGTTACATAAATCGACAAGCTAATTAGTTTAATGTGATGTTTACATTTATTATTTTCCCCATGCAGCTCTAGAGAACCAATGGGAAGGTGATTCACTCTGATCATACCAACGTTTAATATAATGTGTGAAAAGGTGAATTTCTCAAAACTTCCTTGTTTGACAAGATATCATGGAATGTTTTTGATAAAATATTTCAATTATCAAGGGTAAAATCGATTGAAAGCAAAGAATGTTTCGAAATACTGCCATTTGAAAGGAAAGAGGTCACTACGATCAAAATATCATATACTTCCGTTGATGTGTAGCCTTGCCCAAGTCGGTATAATCTTCTCACCTCCCGTTATCCGATCGATGCTCCGGCATCCACTAAACTCTGATTGATATTTATCTGATAAAATATATTGTATTTTCATGATGAATTCGTGCATTTGTTCGTGAAAAGTCCCGGTGGAAAAGTGTACTTGTTTTTGACCGTGCAGATCCGTCGTTGATTGGTCAAATTTTACCGACATAAACATTGTGTCGGTAAAGCACGTGGCTTTCTCCTGGGCCGGGTACAAGGCGGTCATAATAGAAATCAAGATAGGCCTAAGTAAAAGAGACCGACCTGGGCAAGGCTAGTTGATGTGCAAATTATGTGGTAAATCATAATACTGATATTCCTGTGTTTTTACTTTCAGGGAACTCCCAAAATGTGATGGCTACGTAATTGAAAAAATAAAGCGAAACCAGTGCACAGTACTTCAAAAACGAACATGATAATAAAAAATCTCCAGGACAGTAATTCATGACAAAACGCACGTAAGCCTTATCCACTAAACGGGTTCTCATGCTCAAGAATCATGAGTACATCACCGACGTAACATCACGTAATATGAACACAGCGACCAGACAATAATTTTAGTCTCATTCATTTAATTCAGAGCATGTATGCGATGGTTGAATCGAAATTAAGTCCTGAAAAACCAGTAGTAGAAGACCGCTCGCTCAGATGTGGCATATGCCACAAATATTTTAATTTCCAATCCGACTTGAAACGACATTCTCAAGTGCACAGTGGATTTAAACCACATTGCTGTACATATTGTTCTAAACGGTTTCTCAAGTCATCCGACCTGAAGCGGCATGTCAGGACTCACACTGGCGAAAAACCTTATCCATGCTTGATATGCAGTAGGCCATTTGCAAATTCATATGACTTGACGAAACATACTCGGGTCCATACCGGGGAAAAGCCATACTCATGCCCAGAATGCGGCAGGAGGTTTGCAAACACGTCTAATTTGAGGATTCATCAACGAGCTCATACGGGAGAGAAGCCGTACAAATGTGTGGAGTGCAATAAAAAGTTTTCATACGCGTCGGGATTACGCGACCATAAAAAGACACACCTTGTTACAGACCCTGTAGAGAAATTAACCGACAGGACGCCACTGCAAGTAAAGGACGACTCTGCCGAACACCTCCAAAAGCAGACATTAAGGACATGTGAGGCCTCCAAAAAGGTTGGAAGGAATAGTTCCGGACTATATCGAAGCGAATCGCATCCAGAACAGAAAACTTCAGAAAAGGCTGTCGCCTCGATTAGGTTGCCGCCTCGGAGACATTCGGAACCACCCGACTCAAGAGTCCAGTATTTAACTGGGGGCAATTATATTGTTTCAAACATTGACCGTCCACCATTTGATAATTCTGGGCAACATCATTCCATTGCTAACCGCGGGTATTCAGTTCCCGATTTTGCGACCGGATCCACTGCAACTGAGCAAAAGCAACATTTGTCTTGCTATGGAGATACCCAGTCACAAAGTAGCTGTGGTAAAACACTACAAATACTTTTGAAAGGTGAATGTCTACCAGACAGTTTACACACCGCTACACCCGTGGACCCATATAAAGAAACCAGAGCTCAGTTAAACGCCGGCGTTCGATTTGATGAAACGCATTCATCAACTGACAGAACTTTGAATTATGCTAAGGTCAGAGAAGGAGGTGGACACCATAGCAACAGTACGATAATGTTGAATTCAAGCGAGAGAAACAATGGTATTGTTGACGAAAGGGAAGAGTATAGGGGTCGACCTCTACGCAACAGTCCATCGCTTTCGCCTTTGCCTCATACCTCAATAGATACTAGAATTGCACCAAATCAAGATAATAATATCGACTGCAGGCCACATCAGGCCAAGCGCAGCAGCTTAACGCAGTATGGAGGTAACGATCGACTGAAGTATCCATTGAAGAAGCGACCAACGTCATTCCAGTCGGACAGTAACGAGTCTAACAGAGAACATGAATCATTAATTACTAGACATATTGACACCGAAAGCCATTCCGACACTGCAAATCAAGTCGAACCAATGAAAATGAGCCCGGCTAGCTATCGCACGACGACGACATCACAACATGCAATGGGGATATCTCCTTTTGAATTAAGCAATGCGCCTGCATGCTATTCGCAAGACTTGAAACACCAAAGCTGCATCAATATAGCAAACTCCAACGATGATCAACGAGATGTACATATTGTTGAATATACTAGACCCCTTTTAAGGTTAACAGAGCCTCAATATCAATACAATGGCTCCGTTTCGCCTTCTAATTTTACGAACCAGAGCGACCAGGTGGGCTCATTTCCAAGGACCTCAGAAACGTCGTCTTCTTCACATACCGCTAAGAATGCAATAATAAAGTCGGCCATAGACGATGCTCATTATATAGTGCCAGTCTCCAATAAAGAGCTGAAAATAACTGAAGTCTCGAGGGAGTCATCGGTACAATTTTCCCACAGAAACGAAAATGAAGTGATTGACTCAGGGACAGCGCCGTACACTCCTGTACCTTTATCGTGCCTGAACGTATTCCACCCTCAGTACGCCCAGGGTCCTCCGCCACTTGTTGCATTCACCCAGCATACCGCCAACCAATCAGATCATTCAAAATATAGTGGCTACGAGCGTCCGAACGTGGTTCATTCAGAAAATGGGCTCCTTGATTCCCCTCTGGACCTCACCGTCAATAAACGAACACTGGCCAATAATGATCAAAGGAGGCAGTCCTACCACAACTCTGAGGCATATGAGTACACTAGTCAAGTGCAATGTAACGATCACAAATCATGGGAGTCTGATATGGAACCGATCAACAAAGACTATATCATTGGAGGAAAGTATGCTATACATACAACAAAACATATTTCATCTACTGGAAAACGCCAGAGCATGATGCAAATGCTAGAACATGTTATAAGAACTGAGCTGCAGTATACATAAAATGTGAAATTAAAATTTTCTGTATGTCATGTGAAGTTCATGTATTGTTGTAGTATTACAAAATGATTGGTATTTGTGACAAACATGTGAAAAACACCCTTTATCAACTCGGCTATTTAGTTGACTTTTCAGGATGTTTACTTTGATTTTTCATTTGATTTTTCTTCTTTCAATTTGTAATAAAGGACCATGTGAAGTATGGCAAGTGGTTTTGTTCGGTCATATCTTTCACCACCAATCTGGCCATAAATACAGAAGTTTCTTTTATTAAAACAATATGTTTTCTTTGAAGTGAAGTCGAAGATAGTAAAATATGAATCAAACTCTCTGAAGAAATAATGGATTAGGACACCACCTTGACACTTAAAAAATGTCATGCATATTTTCTAAAAAGAGGATGTTGTTTTTCAATTCAAATATATCGAAAGTTTCTTCAACACTATATTAACAATTCCTGAAGATGGTGTTTGAAATGCGCTAAAGTTAAAAACCACATATCACATGTTATTTTTCCATAGGGAAAACTCATGCTATCCATTGTTTTCAGCATAATTTTGGTCACCGAAAATTGATATCTTCAAAATTAGACAGTTCAAACAGTTCTACTTTTTGAGACGTTTTAGACCCCTTGTTGAATAATCTTTTCATGCAATTAAAATCAAACAAAAAGAAGATCCTCTTTTGAGGAAATAGGCTCAACATTTTGGAAAAATGTTGACATGGGTTCCCTATTAATAATTTTTCGAATTGTTTGATTGCCATTGTTATCACCATTGGGACTTCACTTGAAAGAAAACATTGTTTTAACAAAAACCTCTGTATTTATGGCCAGAGAGTACTCGTGGTGAAAGATATGGCTGTCTAAAATCACTAGCCATACATCACATGGACCTTTTTTTATCTTATAACATTACTTCCAACATTTTACACTCCTTATCCATTCTTATTCATTCGAGCGATTTGTGTCTTAAATATGGGACAAAGGTCCATATGAGTTTAAAGACATATCAAAAATCTAGAAAAATCTAAGTAGTGAAAACATGTAAAAATCACTATTTGTACCCCTGGTTTTATTTTATGAGGGGTACTATGATAAGCATTTATAGTTTCTGTTGGGTGCCCCTAATCACATTCTAATTTTCAGGGATTATGCATTCATATATAGTTAGTTGTCATGCAAAGATTGATCTTGATTGGTCAATTGGTTACCATGGTAACACAATTTAATTGCAAAATATTGTAAATATTAAATTAAAGGATAAATCTACAAACAGATGTCTTTTTTGATTTTTCAAAATGAACACAAAGTTGAGCTTAAAGAGAGAATCAGATATAGCGAGCAGGCTAAACAAAAAATTGTTTCAATTTAAGAATATTTTTGGCTCATGTCATTCCTTGTCATGTCTATTTTCTAAAAATCACAAAAGTGCATACTTTATACCAGGAAAATTAAAGATTTTTACAATAATGTATTATTTTTTCTATAAGAATGGTTACCATTCTTATTATTTGGGAGAATTTAAACATTTTTGCACTTTGAATCATTAATAACTTCACCAATTTATAACATATTGTGAATCTTTTGGGAGATATTGTATTTGATATTGTAAGGAATAGATTGATAGGTCAATCATACATGTTGCTTGTAATTTTGTCACCCCCTATAGATCAGATTCTGCCTTTAATACATATTGAAGGAGTTTACAACAAGATAACATGATAAATAGATGAATAGGATGACATATTTGGCGCATGTTTGATAACTACTGCTCAATTTACCACAAAGTGGGCGTGGCACTTTTTGTTATTACAATTCCAAATAATTTCATGTTGACTAAATCATATTTACAAGGGTTTTTAATACATATGTTGTTTTCTGGTATGGTGAGTCTAATCATCTTTTGTCAATTGGTTGCCATAGTAACACAACATAATGTATGTAAATCGTTGGTAGAGGTCATTTCAGGTAATCCTTGTTCCTTAACAAATTGTTTATTACATTCATCCTTAAGAACTGTTTTAGTACGTGATCTTTTTTAACAAATACAAGTTTGGATAATGTTGATATGCGTTTGCTATGGTAACACAACTAATCATGCTGTTTGTTGAAATACTGCTCTGTTTGTCCGTCTGTCCGCTTGTCTGTCTAAGCATTTCCCAACCCATTTATTAATCATAGATTGGTGTTATATGTGACAAAGTGGTGATTCTTGACATCTTAGACTCTAGAAGATGTACCAACTTAGACTCTGTAGGCTGTATCAATCTTAGATTATGGATGTTGTACCCATTTTAGACTCTGGAGGATGTACCCATTAAACACTAGACGCAAACCCTATCGACTCTAGAGGCTGTACCATCTTAAATCCATTTATTAATCACAGATTGATGCTATATGTGACAAAATGGTGATTCTTGACATCTTAGACTCTAGAAAATGTATCAACTTAGACTATGTAGGCTGTATCAACCTTAGATTATGAATGTTGTACCCATTGTAGACTCTGGAGAGGTTGTACCATCTTAGACTCTTGGAAGCTGTACCCATCATAGACTCTGCATCTGGAAGGTGTACCATCTTCTCTCGAAGGCTGTTCTCAGAACTCATCAAAGGCTCTGGGGGCTATACCCATTGTAGACTCTGGAGGCTATATCATCCTAGACTCTTGGAGGCTGTATCCATTGTAGACTATGGAGGCTGTACCATCTTAGGCTCTTGGAGGGTATACCATCTCAGACTCTTGTAGGCTGTACTATCTTAGACTCTCGGAGGCTATACCTATCGTTGACTCCTGACTTTCATAGAAATCATAGACTATTGTGGCTGTACTATCTTTGTACTCTAGAGGCTGAATCCAAATTATGCTCTGAAGTTATACCATATTAGTCTCTGGAGGCTGAATTCATATTACACTCTGGAGGTTGTACCATATTAGACTCTGTAGGCTGTATCAATTTTAGATTATAGAAGCTGAGCCATCTTAGATTCTTGGAATCGAAGGTTATAGCCATCATAGAAGTAGATATACCCATTAAACTCTTGAGGCCATATTAGACTCTAATTGTTAATATTAGTCGTAGACTATACCATTTTCAACTTTGGAGACTGAACCATCTTCGGCTCTGAAGACTGAACCATCTTAGACTCTGAAAAATGATCCCATGTTATATCGAGAGGCTGTACCATGCTGTACGGCTTAGACTCGTGGAGGCTGTACTTATCCTAGGCTCTAAATGCTATAGCAATCAAATGATCTGAAGGATCTACTATCTTGGACTCTGGAGACTGATCCCATGCTATATCTGGAAGCTGTACCATCTTAGAATCGTGAAGGCTGTGCCTATCTTAGCCTCTGGATGCTAGAGCAATCATAGCCTCTGAAGGCTGTATCATTTTAGACTCTGGAGACTGATCCCATGTTATATGTGGAGGCCGTACCATCTAATGGTCTGGAGGCTGTGCCATCTTAGACTCATGGAGGCTGCACAATATTAGACTAATGGAGGCTGTACCATCTTAGACTCATGGAGGCTGTACCATCTTAGACCCATGGAGGCTGTACCATCTTAGACTCATGGAGGCTGTACCCATCCTAGGCTCTGAATGCTATAGCAATCATAGCCTCTGAAAGCTGAGTCGTCTTATACTCTGGAGACTGATCCCATGTTATATCTGGAGGCCGTACCATCTAAGGGTATGGAGGCTGTACCATTTTAGACTTATGGAGGCTGTACCCATTCTAGGCTCTGACTGCTATAGCAATCTTAGATTCTGAATGTTGTATCATCTTGGACTCTATATGCTGAATACATATTACAGTCTAGAGGCGGTATCATATTAGATTCTTGAGATTGCACCAATCTTATACTCTGGAGGCTGTACCATCTATATACTCTGGAGGCTGGACCAACTTAGGCTCTTCTGAACTATTCTATGGTCTCAGGTTCTACCATATTAGGCTATTGGATGATATGTTCTAGTATTGAAGCGCACCATATACGCTGTGGGTTGAATCATATTCCATGTTATAAAATAAGTCTTTTCAAAATATATGCACGACACTATTTGCGTTTATTTTGCTCTGTTACCATGACAACCCCTTGACCAACCATGTACAACCATGTACAGACTCACCATATTAAAGAATAACATCAGTATCCATGAGCTCTATAAATATAACTGTGACTGATTTTGTAAAAATAACTGTTTTAGGAAATCATCACTGAAAAGTGCCACGTCTACTTTTGAGTAGATAGATTGGTAGTCACCTAATAGAATAGAGTCCAGAGTCAAAGATATAATATAATTCATCATATTTATCATGTTATCTTATTAAACGCTCCCCAAATATGTTTTAGGGTACATTAATGTTCATTTTCAAATGATTTGAAGAGAAATGGCAACATCTGTTATTATAAGAAGCTTTGGATTTACCTGAAATATTAAAGATTTTGAGCAATTAAATTGTGTTGCTATGGTAACCAATTGACCAATTAATGTCAAAATTCTGTTGTGACAACTCACTAGACATAGATGGATGATCCCTGAAGATTTTATAGTGATTGGAGTTATAGAACAGAAATTATGATGATTGATATGATTATAATATATATATATACATATAATATATATACTGAAACCTAATATATGGTGGTGTGTGGCACAGCAATATCCAAGCGCCATGGCTTCTTGTATTATAATGTTCAAATTGTTAACTGGGGAACATATGCTCAATAGTAAATATCGTGGAGGAGATAACAAATCCAAATTATGTACAATGTGTGACTCATTTGAGACAGAAACAGTAGAACATTTCTTATTTTACTGTAAAGTTGAATGCTACATTCCAGCCAGAGAGCAACTGGCCAAATTCTGCACTGCACTGAAAGTGAGATTTGATTGTGACACAATCCTTGGCATTAATGGTACAAATGATCAACATACTATGTTGAAGTTGAACCATGTTGCAGAATTAGTCAAAATCAACTATAATCTCAGAGCTGTGAAAAAAGATCACACTGACTGACTCTGAGACACACATTTATATATATATCTATACAAACATATTGTAAATAGGTTGTCTGTCCATTTGTTAATTTTATTATATTTGTTGTAATTGCATATAAATAATATGTATCTCCTAATTAAATTAGAGTAATAAAGCTATTATACATACATACAATAGTACACCCTCATAAAATTACCCCAAGGGGTATAAATGGTGATTTTAAGGTTGTCCACTACTTAGATTTTCCTAGATTTTTGATATATTGTTTTACTTACCAATGGCTATTGATTACACTAGGTTTACTCTGTATTGCAATTTTTTCATTTATTGTGAATATTTACAACGGTTTTAATTACTGCAGTACCATGCACTCACTGATTACTGGTTGAAATTCCTATCGGAAACTTCTGTCTGTGTTGTTCATTTAATTTTACACACTCGTAATATAATATATTGTCGCATTATATATTGCCATAACTCATAAATTATGAGCTTATCGAGTTCGTGTCAAAATCTTTATTAACTGTAACATTATGGCAGGTTACTAGAACAATTCCAATTGATGAATTTAAATGATAAATGTGTCATAAGAGTAAAACTGAATAAGGGATTCAATATACAATGACACCTTTTGAAATCAGGCCAATTGCTCACTAGGGATACATAATTATAACATATATTTTCTATTGTTATATCATTGTCATATCCACCACTCTGTCATTGGTCTATACATTACACGTGATATAAAAACAAAAAGACGCATTCAACTGTCATGCCTGTGACATCAAAAAAGGCGTATTCAGTAGGCGTATTCCCAATAAGATAGTGGTGAATATAAAAGTGAATAATAAAAAAAAATATTTCATCACCATTTCGGTGAATACCTGTTGCCTATGGGCTTCGGAGAAACACCTTGCGAGAATCATTGAACGATGAACAGGTATTTACCTTAATAGCATGAAATATTTGTGTAGTGTTATATGGAATATAAAAGGCAGGGATTAGGCAATTTTTAATTTATTTTTCTTTGAGAGTTTATGTTATGTTGATTTGTTGCGTTTCATATTACAATTTTGTGTCGCTTCCATTGTGGAATTTTACATTGGTTGAATATGGTGTATTCGTGAGAGAAACAAAAAATATTGTAAATATTACATGGTATCTATAGATAGAAGTATATGGGCAAATTTACGATAATTGATATTTTCAAATATAGTCAAATTCTACCAAAGCCTGCTCCATGTGTGTTAATATCAACGACATTTATGTGTGCTACTTTATGTCGACACAAATGTGATGTATATTGAAAATATTAAGCAAATATTTCATTCTATGGAGTGCAATATCTGTTCATCTTTCAATGATTTTTTTTGCAGTATGTATTGGCCGCAGCCCGTAGGGCGAAGGAAATACATGCTGCAAAAATCATTGAAATGCAACAGGTATTGCCCGAACATTTGCCCGAACATCTTTTTTTCTGAAGATGTCATTAACATGGCCCATACACACCCTCTATCTCATCAATATCCACCAAATAATAATTCAATTTTCTTCATGAACGTTTTCTGCTTTATGCCTTAGGGTCTGTACTTACTTATTAACCCTACTATCACACCAAACTAGTTCTCACTACGTTCTAAGAAGACGGGCTTCAACTGTGTACGAACGGACTGGACCTACTAAGAACCGTTTGGGATCTATTTACAAACTTCATCGAACGTACTCGAACGGGCAGGTCCTCTAGAACTTAGACAATGCTCAAAATGTTATCGTAGTCGTCACGTTCTACAATTAGAACGAGTGACAACGTACCAACGACGAGCTGGACGTACTACGAACGGAACCGTCGTACTTCAATCCTACTAGGGACGTTTTAACAACGAGTTGAACTGTCTGAGGACGTGTTGAGAACGAGGTAGAACTAATTACAAACGGGTTTAAACTGATTAAGAACGTATTTAACACTGCTTATTAACGAGTTAGCAAAAATATAGCTATCACACCAAACAAGTTGCCACTGCGTTCTTCAAAACTGGTTTTAAACTGTGTGCGAACGGAATGAACGTAGCTACAACTTTCTAAGGTCTATTTACGAACTTTATGAACGTTCTCAGACGGGAATGTGATTTTAGAATTTTGAATCGATTCAAAATTCGATGGCGACCATACCGTTCTGTAATCAGGTCATGTGGACCTTCTAGACAAAGGGACGCGTTCTACGACGTTGCACACCGACGTGGTGCGACCTGAACGAACTGCGAACGAGATGGACGTATTGGAGACTGTTTAAGAACGAAGAAGCTAATTATTTCAGACATATTTCCCGACCACAGCCAGATTGAGCCCGTTTTACAACGTTTTCGTAGGACTGGCAAGAACGGGTAAGAACTAGTTTGGTGTGATAGGGGGGTTACCAACAAAGAGGTAAATTGAATCCTAATATGTCCCATTTATACACTATCCAACACCCAAACAGTTTTCAAAATGGACTACTTTCCCACGATGAAACAAAAGGCCAAGTAAGTTGTATTGTTCCACAGTTAGTTCTGCTTGCGATGCGAAAGCACCCAGTCTCTAGGATTTTGATTTTACTTTCTAGTCTTTCAATAGGTCAAATCATATAGTTGGGGATAGAGTGGTTCCAAAGCCTTAGCGACCCGACCACCTTTGTTTACATTCGCAAAACCGTGAAAAAACTAGAAAAGTTGTCATAACTTTTTAAATACTCAATAAATGGAACCGATTTCACTTGTCAGGTACGGATATTTTAGTTCTACATGAACTGAGCAGGTCAATACCGTTCATTATATCTTCAAATTAACTATTTCGCCAGCTGAAGACATTCAATCAAAGACCACGTGTTACACCGGAATGATCATCTAGTGAGCCCAATACGTTATGCATGATCCTCTTTGGAAACATATATGTCTCAATTCGTCTACTTTAAAAATGAAAAGCCAATCCTACAAAAAATTGCAAACTTTGGGTAGACGTTGCTCTTCCCGGACACCCAAACGTGTCAGGAACACATACACGTAGATACTTGAATGAGTGGCTTCATGAAATAATAAAAAGGCTATACGCCTCGTTAAGAATGATGACTTAAGTAAGGCCCCGAGTATAAATTCAAATACAAGCACATCCGAATAAAATTACTTTTAATTATCTGCAACAGCGTACTATTTAGGTAATGCTATAAATACATTTCTTGGGATCTGCTGTCGTAGCAAACTTAATTGCTTCGTATGTATCTTAATTGACATGTTTAAATACCCGTAGAAGAATATTGACGTACGTTATGTTATAAACGTTTAAATGTCACGAATCACTAGTTGCTTAGCTAGTATCGAATGGATGCTATGATAGAACTTTACGTATAATTTCTGTCGACAGGCGTTACGTATTCTTTACGTTTAGCCAGCCACCAGATAGCGCTACATTGTAATATGCACATAAAAAGGAACATATTATAATTATTTTAAGAAAAATTGTTGGTTTGCTGTAGATGTGCTTAGACTGAGTGTGCTGCGTGGTAGTCTTGCTTCAAGACCTGATCCCAGGATCCCCCTTACAACCGCCTGTTGTTGAATCAAAGGATTTATTATCTTGGCACACGATTCATTTTGTTAACTGCATGCATGTTCAACAATATTCAGTTGCAAGTTCACCGGTATGTCCATTTTTGTGAGTTGATACATTGGTCAATCATCATTGAGATATTTCTAAAAAGAAGTTACTTATGTCATTAAGTTTGTTAAGGTAACTTATAACTTAATCAAAAAATCCAAGATGGCCGAAACCAGGAAGCACATGGCATTTGAGTATAATCTGACCATCAAAATTAACTGTCTTTTGGTTGGATTTTCTCTCAATTTTTTAGTTCCACTTATCATTTATATAACCAGGCTCACTGTGGTAATGCAAATAGAAACAGTAAACATTTTGGAATGGGAATTTGAGTCCTCTGAAAATGTGACAGAAAAATTGACAAAAAGAGTAGCACGGCAAAGGTCTCTGAACATTTTTTTTCTAATTTCTCTGAAACATCCCTTTAATATAGCCCATAATGGAAGGAGCTTTAGAATTTTGAAATCTCTCATACAAATTAAAATAAATAGAAAAAAAACAATTTGAGAAGTGTACTTTTTTCCTTATTTTGATCCCAATTTTTTTATCGGGTAATTTTTCAAATTTCCGTTGCTCCTTCGTTTTTGATATATGTTTGAAGTATATTTTTTGAAATGTTCAGATATTTTGAATCAGCGGTTTTTCACGGGCTACTCCTAGAAAAAAATCTTCTCAAATTCTTTTAACGGCACTTTTTTCTCAAACTAAAGTTTTTTGTTGTTCTTTGATGTCTTTGTAATGATTACAGTGCACAAGCATATGTGAAATAATAAAAACGACTTCTCAGGAAGAGTTTGAAAATTTCAAGATTGTGAAATTTTCAATTTTTTCTGAAAATCGATCAAGTTAACAGTCACCTTAACACAAATCTATATATGACAGGACTGACTGAAAGCGTCAATGGCATTAAATCACTGCACATTTAAAGATAATATGCATTTAAAGTTTCAAGGTTATATTTTTCAAAAATAAGTTCCAGGATTAATCAGTAATTTCCGTGTGGCAATATGATCAATGATTAAACATGATTGAAGTAGTCAGACACCAGGACCAGTATCCACCATTTGTCCCCTGTACAACGTTTTGCAAATATGTGATCAAATGTTTAAAGCGGTTTCAAACATATGATAGACAAGTTGTGCTGATCGAATCGTTGAGAATGAGAGGATGTCAAGTTTATCTCCAAAAATCCCCAAAATGAATACTCCAGGAAAACTAGATAATCTATTTTTCTATTTCTACTGACCATAGATTGGTAGGCCAATAGTACACGTTGCTTACAACTTTATCTGATTGTACCTTTATCTGTAACTAAATGGCAGATTACTAGTACTTGAACAACTTCAATCGATGAATTGAAGATAAATGTGTCCTAAAACTAAATGAATAGACAACAACATGTCTTGAAATCAGGACTGTTGCTCATTAGGCATACATGCGGAGGAGTAGCTGATTTTTGCTAGAAGATTAAACAAATCTGGAAGATTTATTTTTTCAAGAGAAAGTTTATGGCAGTTCCATGTGTTTATGAATAGGCGCCCGGCATGGGGACATATGTTAGGTCTTCTACAATCTTTTGAACCGATGGGCTTCTAGGATAAGATCTTTTAAAAAAGTTACGGCGTCACCAAGGTGCACAATGTCAAGGTTTTTGCTTTAAATCAAGCAACGTTGGTCTAGATGACCTGTAATAAATACTTGTAAATGACGTCATTATCAAAAAATTAATGTCGTTGCTGGTTTTGTAAAATATATTACAATTATAAATTAATGTTTCTTTAAGAGTTTATGTACGTCATTCATATCGCATTTTACCATTTCATATTAGTACGTCTCAATGCGTTTAATCTATTGCTAATGGTAACAAAAACGTTACAGACGAAAAAACGCAATACAAAATACAGGCCATGATACATGTAATACGTCCTCATTTTTTGATTTGGACATTAAAAAGTTGGTACATTTTTGTTTTTTCCATGATTATTTTGTAATTAATTGTTTTTAAAAAGAAGAAGATATATAATATATTAATACATCGAGGCATTAAATATGACTAAAGGCTTAGACTGTTTTTACTAAGAGCCCTTGGTTAGGCCATTATGATCGAAGAATCATGTTCAATCGTTTTAGTTTGCCTCTCTCAATTCCCAAAATATTTGGAATGTTCCACTGGTAATCATGTTCTGTGTTCAGAATTCGGATTGCTTGTTGTACCAAATGAGCCACAACTTCGTTGCTCTATATGACGAACAATGACAGCACTTCCAAAAATCAACGTTTCTCCACCTGTCTATGATATACACTCCCCTCCGTAAGTTTGGCAACCCGAGTTTAAATTGAATAGCATATCAAAGCCTGCCAATGTTTTTATCTTCATGTGTTGTTCAGGTTGCCAAAATTATGGAGGGGAGTTAATATCACAGCATCATTGGGAAAATGACATTGAATGTATGGGTTAAAAATGATTTCATGTCTCCCAATGCTGCATCCCCCCTTTTTTACCAGTGAACATTAAATAATGTGTATGGAAAACATTTTGTATTAGCTGATAGCTATTAATGTAATCCAATAATAGTATTAATGCTTTCATTTTCAATGCAAGGCGTACTTCAGGGATTTATGCAGCAATACCTGTGATTGAAGATGCCATCTATTAAACGACTAAAATCTTATTTAAATAGGTTATTTTTTATATAGAATCGAAATAATTTTCCACAAAAATTATTGTCCTTGATTATCTAGATCTTTACATGGCTCAAATTAGTCGAATAAGCACGCGGTACTAACTTCGAACGTTAATTTTAATTTTTGACCTGCCAGATGCTTGAAAATCAAGGATTGCGAGTCTCATACTGCACCGTTTTTCTTCAAACTTATACCATTAAAAGCAAAACAAAATTGCCTTTCTGTCGGTACATTACTTTATTCATGGGCTTTCAACTAGACTAGTTGAAAGCCCATGCTTTATTGTAAAGAGTCCCTCGTTCTAGCAGCGTTTTTTTTGGTCCCCAGCTGTTAGAAGGCCTTCTTGGAAAGTCTATTAAACGACTAAAATCTTACTCAAATAGGTTATTTTTTTATATGGAAGGGAATCGAAATCATTTTCCAAGGAAATTATTGTCCTTGATTATCTTGGTCTTTACATGGCTCTGAATATGTATGACAAGTTAGTCGAATAAGGTCATCACTTAAATGTATGGAAATTCGATCAATTCTTACTCTACTTTTTAAGTCAAGGGCAATTTACAAGACAACGGGGAGCATCTCAAAAGTTCAATGTAGGATTTCTAACTGTACATGTATTTGATCAATTATTCTGTGACCCCCCCTCTCGCTTTCATAACTGTGCTGAAGAAATATTGATGTGCATTTTGATTTATACGAGCCCCTATCTTTACCCAATGTTTGTCTAATGTCTAATTCTATAGGATGGTAACGTTTGTGGATCCCATAATGATTGATTTCAAAAATCACACGATATCATTCTGATGTTAATGCAATTATATTATTTTGTGGTTTGGCTCAGTTTCTTTTATCTAGATTAGACCCTATTAACAAAACGTTCGTATTTATTGTTACTTGGAATGGCATAGATAGGCTTCGAAAAGTTATTTTTAGTATAATTTGACTTGGTTGTGTTCACTAGCTGTTTTTAATTTTTCGTACTGGAAAATACCTTTAAGGCTGAGACCCCCTTGCTTTCAAACACAATTAATTTTCCGACACGGAACTTTTGAAATGCTCCCATCAATTAGTATAGGTATGTTTTTTTCAAATAAAGACGAGGCTTGCTTTTTCTTTACGCCAAAAGATTGCAAGTTCAGTTGTGTAAGAAAAACGATGATATTTAGGTAGTTAGATAGTTGAAGCAATTGAAAGCTTGTAAATCAAAATGTTGGTCGTAGATGTGCT
Source organism: Owenia fusiformis (assembly GCA_903813345.2). NCBI lineage: Eukaryota > Metazoa > Annelida > Polychaeta > Sabellida > Oweniidae > Owenia > Owenia fusiformis. Next base: position 31,550,420 of record CAIIXF020000003.1, on the reverse strand, counting down.
TGGATTGAATGTGCTGCGTGGTTGTCTTGCTTCAAGACCCCTACTCCCCCAACTGTTATTATTAAGGGGTGATTAAGGGGAATTCTGAGAATTCCGAATGCTTGCTGTAGAGATCTCACAAGGGAATCATGATTTGGGAATAAGATCATTTGTTCATCAAAATTCATTTGCAAGTTCACATTTGTTCACCAGTACGAGTCATATTAGTTAGATAATACATTGATAGTTTAAATATGAAATATGTCTAAAAATCACCCTAGAGATATTTCTAAATAGAATACTTATTACATAAAGTTTGATTATCAGTAGTCAATAATATCCATTTTTAAATTTTTTTGTGTAAATATCATCATAGCTTTTAGGCCGATTTAAAAATGGAAGCAGCAGAATCGATTACCATGCCATCTTAATTTAACAATTATTTCTATCGACCTTACCTATGGTCAAAATCAAAATCTATTTAACACAACTTCGTACATCACAGAACTGGGGGCAATATATGACTGCCCATTTAAAGATAATATGCATTTAAAGTTTCAAGGTTATATTTTTCAAAAATAAGTTCCAGGATTAATCAATAATTTCTGCGTGGCAATATGATCAATGATTAAACAGGATTGAAGTAGTCTGACACCAGGACTTTGAACTGTAATTTTCTTATCTGTTCACTACAATTTCAGTCAATGTATCCACCATTTGTCCACTGTACAACGTTTTGCAAATATGTGATCAAATGTTTAAAGCAGTTTCAAACAGAAGATAGACAAGTTATGACGAATCGTTGAGAATGAAATCCCGTGATTTTTGTAAAGGTAGGTGGATGATTTGTATTGTTTGATCTAGAAAAGAAAACGTTATAATGGCTATAAAGGTAGGTTAAGTCATTCATTATAAGGGAGGTTAAGATACACGTTTTAAAAAATCTAGTACGTGAACGTGTAGAGTTATGGTCGTCTGTGGATTAGTTCTCCCATTTGTACTGCTTACTTGGCCGATTGAGTATAGGCTAAGGGTAAACGGAAAATAATCGTAATAAGGTCCCTGGAAAAGTTGAGAACGGGACAGGAATCCCCGGGGTCGAAATATTACACATGCTCACGTACAAGGTTCTCTTAAGAATGTGTAACCTATCCTCCCTAATAATAGGATTTATACGAGAACGTGAAATACTATGACCCCTAGGAACTACTGTCCTCTCAAAATTGTTTTTTTTCTGGGACCTCCTTACAACTATTTTCGTATACTGTTATACTCAATCGAGCAAATTAAAAGTACTAAAGGGGGCACTAAACCCCGGAGGACCTACATTCTACACATTCCCGTGCAAGTTCTCTAAAAACATCATACTTTAAGCTTATTTACATGTATATATTATTATTTTCAGGTTGTAGGAGATTGTCTGGGAGGTATGCGATGATATGCTGTATTATGCTATTTATTTCCTTGCCAATTTTCCCGTTTGTTTTGGTTGGACACATTGTTGTAGCAGAATGGCGAGTAAAGAACGAGCCGCATGTTAATAAATTTGCTCCTGTGGTTCTTGCAGAGTTTACGGACCAAGTATTCTCTGCCACTCGGGAGTCGGATACTCGTGATACAGGGAATATGTCGTACTTGACGGTAATGTTTTCAGGGGGATTGGGGAACAGAATGTTTCAGTATGCCTCATTGACATGTATCGCTCACCACAATAAAATGCAGGGTCATTTACCACAGGGCTGTATCCTACCAGAAGTTTTCAACATCCCAAACTCAGAACTAGCACTCAGTGAGAGCATATTCTCCAGACCGGGTATCAACTATCCGAAATTCCTCGAAAAATCCTCCTATATTTGGGACAAAAGAACTCTCCGTCTTAACCCCAAATTAAACATTGAGCTTCTTGGATATTTTCAGTCGTGGAAGTATTTTCATAGCTGTAAACATAAAGTAAGAAGACAACTTTCATTCAAGACTGATGTCGTGAAAGCTGCAAACATGTATCTAACTCAAGCTGCCAACAAAGCAGGAGAAGCGAGACCGACATTTGTGAGCATACACGTAAGACGTGGTGATATCACACAAGTACCACATATTGCAGAACTAGGATACACGACAGCTACAAGACAATATTTTCTCAACTCCATGGAATATTTCAAATCAAGACACAAAAATATCGTATTTGTAGTGTGCTCCAACGATATCAAATGGAGTAGAGAGAATCTTTCAAACAATAACAACAGTATATATTTTGTTGACTCTGGTCGAGATGAAGTAGACCTTTGCATCCTCTCTAGGTGTAATCATAGCATTATAAGCACGGGTAGTTATGGCTGGTGGGGAGCATGGTTGGCATCTGGGGAGGTGACCTATTACAAGCATTTCCCTAAACCTGGCTCTCCCCTGCACAAATCATTCAACCCATGGGACTACTTCTTGCCTGAATGGATAGGACTGGATTAAGACTTCCAGGTACAATACACCAATTGTCCAATAACCTCATTTCAGTGGTTAACACGGTGAAATATTGGCCTAAGGGCCACCATGGCGGATAGTATAGCCAATATGGCCCGGTGTGAAAAAAATGATGGTCCCCCAAAGATTATGGTCCCCTTTCTTAACGGCCCTTTCTGGCCCTGATTGTGTATAAGATAATGAGAGAAAGAGTTGTATTTAGGTCATCATATAAATCAATGGAGAGTAGGACCGTAATTTGATAGGACCTCCTTCCCTTTTACACCGGAACTATATATGGGTCAACCTAGCTATGGCTCGAGTTAATATAAGCCTTCTAAACTATACTGGTACAAATTCCGTGAGAACAGGCCTCGGTGATAATGAATAATGACCATTCCCCTTAATGTCATCGTCAACTATTATCACGGTGTTATAGCACGACGGTTACGCCACCTCTGAAAACGAGGTTGGAAGGCTATGTTCACTTATTCATCCAATAAAATGGCCGCGATGGGAGAGAAAACTAAGGTTGGTGCATTTTTTCTAAACAATGAAAGGATGAACGATTTATGTAAGCGTCGCATTCGGTGATGCATTCAGTAATAATGTATATTTTGAACGTAGTCTTTGCAAATTGATGCCCGGGGATAACATGAAATAAGAGAAAAACTGTCGAGTTTGAAATTCAAAACTACACAAAATTAAGTAATTTGTTTATTTTTTTCTTTTGCCTCTTCATTGCTATCTTTTACACTCTCATTGTTTTCATAAATAAAGCAAGCGACAGTTTTTTCCCTTGTCCTATAGAGGCTGAAACGAGGGCGTCTCTTGCAAGTCCTGAAAACAAATATGGGAAATTCAATCTTCCATTCCTTACCCATTATAACAATAACATGGAAAGAGGCTATCAGATTTAGCAACACTGACTTGACAGATGTACAGGCTAAAACCGTCCGCTAAATATCTTATGTACAACTAATACAATACGTTACCGTCCATAGAATTCGATAGAAGTCATACGTAGTCGTCTAAAGACATTGCATTTGAAACCTTATTATTTACGATATACACCACGTTCCTGTTCTGAACTTTGATATCTCAGTCGGTAGGTTTACAGCTTATATTCTGTTTCTTGTAGACCACCTGGCAGATTTGACCCAGTCTTTATAACCACCCATATATACGTCACCGAATAGAACTAGTTTAAACAAACGGAAATCTTTTCTGTGAATATTGCCTACAGGCGAGAAAGAGGACATGCTGCCTTTCCCATCCGCCATTTTTTGTTATCGTTACCGCAAAATTTTGCAAATCGCCTTGACGTAACCGTCATGCTATAACACCGTGATTATACAAGACCCAAAAACATCGACCAAACTGTGTAACACATTCAGGTAACTTCATTGAAAAATGAGTAACTTTGTCAATAAAGATTGAACATACTTGGCTCTGCTTGACAGTGTACATGTACGTAGATTATTGAAGTTCTTAAATAATCACTGCATTGCCCCCACCTGGTTATTACAACGTGATGTCCTGATTCGCTTTTCAGTAACTTGGCACTACTATTAACACAAGGGTAAAATATTTGGATACAAATGGACCTCCTTCGTGGTAAAATGATTTAAATAAAGATTTCCTTCGGCGGAATTTCATCCATTTTGTTATTAAACATAATGTCTTAAAGTTTATAACTGGGTGGGGACCAGTGATAATGCATTTACGACATAAAGATTTGAACATGCGACTTTTGAAGTTTGGTTTTCTCATTTTTTTTGTATTTTTTCTTATTGTATTGTATTGTATTGTATTGTATTGTATCCTTTATTACCACAAGTGTATATTGTGAGTACATTTACATTTTTTGCATTAACAATAAAATCACATTTGCATAAGCATATTACGCTTTGCATACATTAGGAATACAGCGTTGGCTTTTAAAATCATTGCTTCATCATTGTCAGATTTGAAAGTTTGAAATAAAATGTCATTATACCAGTTCTAAATAAATTGAGAAGTGCAACTCTTTCCGCATCTATGGAATTGCAGAAACGTAAAAAGTGATCCAATGTTTCTATTTCGCCAGTATCACATATATTACATTTTCTGTCACCCCATTTTTTATTTCCATTAAGTGTTTGATTCATAAGCAAATTGACCATTAATTTGCAATATTTTAAATCACTAGGGTATTTGAAACTGAGTGCCCACCATTTAAGTGGCTGGGCAAAGCATTTTACACTTACATACAAATGTGTTGCACTTTTTATAGCACATTTAATCATAAACGTTGCATTTTGGCTTTGACGTAGCCTACCTAAAACTAATTTTCGCCATATTCCCTTTGATGGGTAGACACCTGTGTTTATCATATTAGTTGCAGCATCTAAAATATCAAATCTGCTTAAAGCATTCCATATTGTATTAAGTGGTGACGCAGCACCACCGTGACATATTGGAATTCCGTAGCTCGATAAAGAAAGACCTGCTTATAAATATTTTTAACCGGTAGTGTTATCAACATAAGGAAGAACATTAATTTATCTAAGGCGATTTTATACTCGATGTCCATCCAGCCCAGTGGATCAGTTGAAAATACATTATCAGCAAATTTAGGAAGACATTGAATGCGTTTTCCAATCTGCCTATGGGCTGTTTGGATTAATTCAACATCATTATTTGAATAAGAAATGAATGAACTACCGTATAGCATTGTAGGGATAGACAGCGTCCAATAAAGGCGTGATGCCGTTAGAGGATTGAGTCCACCACAAGTACTCCCTAGACCAAGTAGAGAGAAATATTTCCTTTTACCAGACGTAACCGCCTTCTCAACATATTCGGAAACGCTTCCACTAGTTGATAAGGGTATACCTACATGGATTTGATTTTGCACAATAGTCACCTGCTTGTCGCCAATTTTGAACATAGGCTGTTCAGCGTGGTGATTATTTCCAAAAATCATTACATTACATTTATCAGGATGGATATCATACCGCCACTTACGGCTGTGATTGTATGCCAAATTTAGCAGTGCATTCATAGATGTCGAGCTTGTAGTTATTATCGATATGTCATCGGCGTAAACTGGACATGTGATATCCAACCCACCAACTAATGCACCCAACTTTAACGATTGCAATTCTAGGATTAAGGCAGCATTATATAATTGGTACATTAACATAGAATAGACCCCGCCCTGATGAACTCCTTGAAGTACACAGAACGGAGCAGACAGTGTATCCACACGTACCATGCACTTGTAATTTTTGTAAGATTCTCGAAGGAGTCTCCACAATTTACCATTTATGCCAATGTTAAATAACTTAAAAAGAAGCCCGTTAAGCCACACAGTATCGAAGGCCTTACGGATATCAATTGTAGACAAGTATACATTATTTCCTTTGTCAAGATTATGAGCTATTGTCTCTTGTACAATCAGGGGTGTATGGATCGATGAGCAATTAGATTGAGATGCCCCTTATAATTGGGGGATATTTCTTAAGATAACTGGCTTGCTTCTGATCAGAAGAATATTATCAAAGACCTTCCTAAGAACAGACATGAGGGTAATCCCCCTAAAATTGTCTTTTTCTAATGGATCCCGGATACCTGATTTGAGAAGAGGCAATAGTATACCAATTTGAAAGTTGTTTGGAATAAATTCATTATCAATAATGCTTTGAAGCAGGATCTTAACTACCTGTTGGACCTGAGTACCACCATACCTTAAGTGCTCGGCGGAAACGTTGTCAAACCCATTTGCACGTTAAAGGTTAAGTGAATCTATTGCATGAGATACCTCTTTTAAAGTCAGAGGGTCGGATAAAATTGTGTTACTATTCAAATATGACTCTGCTAGCATGCGGTCTATAGCATTGTTAACCATTATCTCATGCTGGTGATCAAAATCATAACTCTGGGAGGGGGTGGAAAGCTTTTCGAAATAAGATCGCCACTCATCACATATATCTTTTGGATTAGTCAAAATTTCATTAGTTTCAGAGGATCTGATCAATTTCGAGATAACTTTACAACCACCTCTACTTTTTTGAACTAAATGCCAATGCATTCTTGGATTCAATCCTTCTGATTCGTGAAGTTTTCTTAATTCATTTTGCTCATATTGATATTGCTCAGTTTTATATCGTTTCCTGAATAGCTTTTTGGCATTTTTATATCTAATTCGATACTCATTATTGGCGTCTCTCGGACGACCCATATTGCACCATTCATTCAATTTTTATTACGGTCTTTTACCAACTCTGAGAGATGTTTTGACCAAAAAGGCTTCAGATGTCTGCGATATTTGACAATAGGAACATTCTCATATGACGCATGTTTAACGTTCGAACATAACTGTTCTATAAAAAAAGTCAATTTGTGGGTTTGACAGACCGTTACTCTTACTACTTACAACTGCATTTTGTATCTCGTTAACCCCCCTATCACACCAAACTAGTTCTTACCCGTTCTTGCCAGTCCTACGAAAACGTCGTAAAACGGGCTCAATCTGGCTGTGGTCGGGAAATATGTCTGAAATAATTAGCTTCTTCGTTCTTAAACAGTCTTCAGTACGTCCATCTCGTTCGCAGTTCGTTCAGGTCGCACCACGTCGGTGTGCAACGTCCCTTAGTCTAGAAGGTCAACATGACCTGATTACAGAACGGTATGGTCGCCATCGAATTTTGAATCGATTCAAAATTCTAAAATCACATTCCCGTCTGAGAACGTTCATAAAGTTCGTAAATAGACCTTAGAAAGTTGCAGCTACGTTAATTTCGTTCGCACACAGTTTCAAACCAGTTTTGAAGAACGCAGTAGCAACTTGTTTGGTGTGATAGCTATATTTTTGCTAACTCGTTCATAAGCAGTGTTAAATACGTTCTTAGTCAGTTTAAACCCGTTTGCAATTAGTTCTACCTCGTTCTCAACACGTCCTCAGACAGTTCAACTCGTTGTTAAAGCGACCCTAGTAGGATTGAAGTACGACGGTTCCGTTCGTAGTACGTCCAGCTCGTCGTTAGTACGTTGTCACTCGTTCTAATTGTTGAACGCGACGACCACGATTACATTTTGAGCATTGTCTAAGTTCTAGAGGACCTACCCGTTCGAGTACGTTCGATGAAGTTTGTAAATAGATCCCAAACGGTTCTTAGTAGGTCCAGTCCGTTCGTACACAGTTGAAGCACGTTTTCGAGAACGTAGTGAGAACTAGTTTGGTGTGATAGTAGGGTAAGCAATGGGCCACATGAACACTCCACAACGTCCGTATAGTTTGACTGAATTTCGCATTGACTTAATTTATGCAATGCAAGACGCGGTGCGTTCTCATCGCATTTAGGATATACGTGACTGACATTACTTAAGTCGATGAAGATAAATACAGGCAAATGATCACTCTCATTGGATGCATGCTCGGGGATTAATCCACACTTCACAATACATTTTTCCAAAGTGGATGAAACAATACAATAGGTATTACACTATAACTCAATGTACGGCGCCAGAATATACCCCGGGGGGTTCACTATATATAAACCTTGACGGGGATCCTCGGCGCATGTGGGGTACCTTTTTCAACGTTTGGTATGGCAATGGACCCATATTTTAGGATTTGGTATGGGAATGCCCGGAAATTTCTGACTTCTGAGGTATGGCAATGGTCGGACTTTTGCTCTTCTGGTATGAGAATGGTCGTTGTAGATAAGTTACCTAACATTCGTGGTATGGCATTGGTCCAGTAGTTGCAAATTTGAAGTTGTTTTGGATCGTTTCCCGAAGTATCTTCTTTTCCAGGGCCTTCTTCAACTTTTGAATTTTAGCCCTTTTCCCGGGAAATGAGGACCAATCATAGGCTTTGATGAAGTCTCGCGAGATTTTTTGTGATTTCAATACAAAACTTGCCGCCAAGAAAAATGGACACTCGATTGGAAAAGGGGACAGCATCTTTTCCAATCAATCGAGGTTGGGCCATGCAGCCGAAGGTAAAGCCATACAACCAAATTTTGCCGATTCAATCTGACGGAGAATGCCGAGCCCCTATTTTTGACCAATTAGAGACGTCCTCTTCACATTCGTGGTACCCTCGGCCAACTTTGTTTGCAAAGAAAAGCTTCGGAAATCTTCGGCAATCTCCGGCTTTTCTTGAGGTATCTTCGGTTGCTTGCCAAAAGTCGACACCCATTCGAAAAGTGGTTGATTTCCAACAATTTGAAGCTTAAGATAAGAGTAAGATGTTAAAAATAAAAAATATTTAACTGAATCCGAACATTTTATGTGATGTATCGCTATGAGTAAAAGTGTGAGTCGTGTTATTTTGGCCAACTACAGTATGGCATTTGTCCTTGATTTGAGGTATGGCGATTGGTCCTGTATTTGCACATTTGTATGACATTGATCCTATATTTCATTTACTTTGAATTAAGGTATGGCATTGGTCCCATATTTGGACATTTGGTATGGCATTGGTCCTACATTTTGACATTTGGTATGGCATTGGTCCCATAATTGGACATTTGGTATGGCATTGGTCCTATATTTGGACATTTGGTATGGCATTGGTCCTATATTTGGACATTTGGTATGGCCTTTGGGCGTTATTTTGGTTGGCATGGGAACATATTGAAATTTGACAGATTGGTATGGGAACATATTGATATTTGAGGCTTCAGCCTAGGACCCCCGTCGAGTTTTATATACAGTGGACCCCCCCCCCCCGGAATATACCAACTCCACCACAGCCCCAGACCATACCACAATTGGCAGGATTTAAGTGTTGGCTTGATAAAGCAAAACAATCAAAATCATTACTAAAGTCACTCATTTTATTAAGGTTACTGGGGTAGAGCTTATGTTCTGACACTCCAACAATATCAAAATCAACCAGCAACTGGTTTAGATATTCCTTTGACGTGTTAAACCCATTGAGATTAAAAGCAGAAATTTTCAAGATTGTCATATTTACACTATATACACGTATGCAGACAATTATTAAAAGCATGTAAAACTGTATAGACAAAAGAAGTAGCCTAGGTCCAATCAGCTCGATCATTACCCTGCGCGGATGCGCTCATCTTGATCGGCGAGGTACTCTCGAGCATTGTAGTCATCGTCATTGCTGTATGTACTCGGTCCTTGATTGCGCTCATCCCTATGGAAGGTACTATATCGGGTATTGTAGGCATAATCGGATGTATCATCGTGTCGATTGTAAGTTTGGTCGATGCCATTGCTATCATGCTCATATTCAGAGCGATAATGGGATTGATAGTGGATGTCATCCCTGCTTGGCGTGCGATCCTTTTTCCTGGTCAGTTTGGTAGTGATCTCTGAAGATTGTCTGTCGGGTTGACGTCTAGAAGTATCAGTGCGGCTCCCACGAGTCTTAAACCGCGTCCAGACTCTCATTCAATCGGATGTGGCCAATTCTCACTGTCAAGCGCATCATTTAATCCAGACTCTGGTATGTCCATCTTACAGCCAACTCTATATCGATTGAATCTATTATGTACAACAACGATCTTAATAATATTCAAATTGATCGAAGTGGCATGCGATTCAACACGATCAATAACATCATCATCCTATCTCGAATTTGAGACCTGTAAGAGGCTTGACTGGTTTCTTGGCAGGTTTTGTGAAGACTTCGGAGTTACGTCCGTTTGAAGCACTTGCAGTGTTGTTAGTTGGTGGAGACGCCGGGTTATCAGTTAGGCGTTTACCAGATATTGGAATTTCAGGTTCCTTCGGTTTAGAAGGGTTGGATGAAATGACTGTTTGTTTAGTACCAGATTTTGACCCTTCATCAGGTGTTTTTGACAGTTTGTTTGGCGCCAGTTTTTGACCCCGTATCATGTTTATCAGGCGGATTAGTCACTTGAGTATTGCTACGATCAGAGCAGTTCACTGATTTCATGGCTATATTTTGAGTAGAGTGGAGTGCTGTGGCGTTAATTGGCTTAGAAGCAGCTGTATCAGACCTTGATTCTATACACGTGGGCGATTTGGGTACATTTATGGACAATAACAACTGGTCTAAAATCGTTGACATGTTGTGCACCTCGGCTTCCAACACATCTATTTGCTTCTTATGAGACATTATAACCTTATCACAGATGTCTTTACATAATGTCATAGATTTATTGTTACCTGTACGTTTGATCAGTCTTAGTGCTGTAGGTATTTCGGATTTTCCTCGCTGCGCTAGGGGTCCGAATAAATTGTTGCATGTTTCCAAGATCCGTGATTAACACCCCAGTCACATTTGTCGCACGGCGGCCGCAAGTCCACCGCAGATCAATTAAATCGGTGAATTTCTGCGGCGAGCGTAGAAAAACTACGCTCGCCTTGCGGCCTCCGTACGGCGTATCCAGTTTTTTACAGGCCGCAGGGTCGCCGTAGAAATTATAACTCGGAGTTATAATATTTGTTTATTTCTGAGGTCCCCGTAGAAATCAACTGGCTCAACAAGATTGAATCATTATTTGTCAGTGTTTCACGATCACTTTTCATTTGATATTACATCCTAGCACTATGAATAACATTTATGAATTGTCCCGATGTAAATAAAATGAAAAAAGTATTATTTATCAACAGAAATTTAAAATTCACCGTGCGGCTGCCGTGGGAAATGTGACTGCAAAAGTATGAGAGCGCAGAAATTCTGCGGCGAGCGTAGAAATGTTACTGGCCGCAGAAATGATAGACCGCAAGGTCGCCCTAGGAAATGTGACTGGGGTGTTAGCGATATCATAATAACGATCACGTATTGCTTCCAATTCGGCATCATTGTAATCATGACTTATCTCTATCATGACCGTCTCTATAGACTCATCCAGAACATTGCTGAGAGTCCGATCGACTAGATCGTAATCCAGTGAATCCATGATTGTTATTGTGTTTTTTGCGGAGCGCTAAGAAAATACGTCCTCCATGTTTGAAACCGGAAGTTAATGCTGGAATATTATAATGGAATATGAATACTACTGCTATATATCGAAATACAAAAAAAACAAATGCCAAAGTGAAAATAACAAATAGCATTATAAAGACAACATATCTAGATAAAGTAAATCCCCAATATCCTAATACAGTGTTCTGACAAACAATGAAACAATGTCCCGCAACCCAACCATGCAATAGCAGGAATCATTATCGTCATTCAAAATCTCGCTAACACGCGCGAGACATTTAATTCCTCCTGGAAGTCATTACAATTAAAAAAGTCGATCAATGAAAAGCACGCGTAGCTGTTCTAAACGAGGCTGCAACGCGTAACAGACGCAAATGGAGGCGACTCCGATTAACTTAGCCAATTCGTCGTCTATTTCCTCGAAACATAGGTTAGGTTTTGAAAAGTCATGCTTTTCTGTTACTTGGCATTGACCAGAGTAAAGAAATAGTCAACACAAATATGATTTCCGATTCTATGTTTCTTGAGCTATCTTCTAATTCCAATTAAAGGCAGAATCAGATCTATAGGGGTGACAAAATTACAATCAACTTTTATAATTGACCTACCAATCTATTCCTTACAATATCAAATACAATATCTCCCAAAAATTCACAATATGTTAGAAATTGGTGAAGTTATTAATGATTCAAAGTGCAAAAATGGGTGGAAAATGTTTAAATTCTCCCAAATAATAAGAATGGTAACCATTCTTATAGAAAAATAATACATTATTGTAAAAATCTTTAGTTATCCTTGAATAAAGTATGCACTTTTGTGATTTTTAGAAAATAGACATGACAAGGAATGACATAAGCCAAAAATATTCTAAAATGGAGACAATTTTTTGTTTAGCCTGCTTGCTATATCTGATTCTCTCTTTAAGGTGGTATTTCGCGACTCATGAGCAAATTTAACGTTGGCATTCAATGGCCTGACACATACTGAATGTACAATACAAATCAACATTGAAACTTTTGTTTGTTTTCCTCGCAATCTGCTTACAAAATTGAACTCGCCGGAAACGTGGCACGGTCATTTTCAGCAATATGGCAACGCGTCCATAGCATAGATTAGATTGTATGGCAACGTAGCCCAGGCACCAACTTTCTCTGTATCGTGACGATTGGTAGTTATGTTTTATGCTTTTCTATCGAGGATTTTGATTTAATCCGGCATCTAACACACTTTTTCTTTTAGTCATGATGCTATGGTGGATGAGGTCAAATATGAACAATATTCATAAAGTGTGTTCAGATCTTTAGAGCAAGTGGTGCAGAACTTTTGAATCGACCCTCGTACAACCATTCTGTTCAAATGAAAGAAGCGATCACCAGTCTGGTTCTGTGCACCTCGCCAGTATTGACATTTTAATTCATGGCTGGTATTGTAATATTAACTATCTCATTCAATTTTTCCATTAGCATAAATTAACCATTTATGACTATGTTTTTATTGATTAATAAATAAAAAGGTACGTTCTACATAGTCGTTTGTTTAGCTGTAGTTATTGAACTATCATTCATTTCTATAACCATCGACGTCGCCAATACACGGTGAACAGAGGAACTAAAAAAGAATTATTTTCTATCAAACACTTGCCAAATACCAAATGGTTCGTATTTAGATTTCACAACGTTGAATTAATAGGGAGGATAAGATTTCAGATTTCAGATTTTTGGACGACGAAAACCTAAACCTGAACGTGAAGTGCGATGCGCGCGCAACAAATTATTGTTTTTTTGTGTTATGGATTTGTTTATTGTTTGACATAAATCAAGATTTTAAATGGTATGTTCAATTCATTTTATACTGTGTGGAATTGTATTGCAATAATTACAGTGTACATGTTTCGCACAAATAGCTACCCGTATCAAAATTGTGTTGTGTCAGTTTAAGAGTTGGTTGTCTTTTGATGGTTGTTAGTCTGGTGATTTAGTATCGGGTTGTGCCCCATTGTGTTATGTTAATTTTATAATGAGTTGTGTTCTCTTGTGAATATGTTATGTTGGTTGGGTAGCTGGTTGTGGCAAGTCGGGTGAGGTATCTGGTTGTGTCTGATTGTGTTGTGTGAATTGGCGTTGTCTTCAATTGGAGTAAGTTAGTTGTGTATATTGGTATTACAGTTTGATTGTGTTTTATTACTTATGCCTGATTTTGTTTTGATTGTTTGGTTTTGGAAAATTGTGTTATGTTACTTGAACATTGAGTCGTGTTTGCTTTTGTTGGTTTATCATTGGATTGTGCCAAATCGTGTGATGTTAATTTCACAGTTCGTTGTGTTTCGTGGTTGTTAGTTTAGTTGTGTTTTATTGGTTGTGCCTGATTGTGTTTTAATTGTGAAGTGTTTGTTTGTGCACAATTGTGTCGAGCTAGTTCAACGATTGGTTGTGTTTAATTGGTGATTTGGGTTGTGTTTGGTTGTAATAGTTATGTCTATCTGCGGGCCGTACCCGATCGGGTTGTGGTGTATTATTGGGTAAGGTGCAGTGGAACTTAACAGGAAATGACAAAACAGGAAATGACAAAAAATGTGGCATTTTTAGACATTTTTTGAACAAAGATAACAGAGTTCTGATTTGACAACCAGTCAATTCAAATAGTCCTACATATTTCAGACAATTTTCTCAAATGTGACCAAGGCATTACCCGTTGTGCAAAACCTCTCTTTTTGCTCCGATTTTCACAACGGTGCCCGGGCGATTGAGTATTTTGTTTAAAATTGAATACAATATTGAAGAAAACACTCAACCGGCCGGGCGCCGGTCGATGGATCGGAGTAAATAATGTGACCCAGGCAGTGGCGTAGGAACAATGTACGCCAAAACGCCAGTGCGTAGTGTTGAAAAGTGAAAAAAAGAAGGCTTATTAAATTGCCCATGTTCTTTAGTCATATTTTCTCATTCATAAATTGTGAAAGTAATCTCGAGCACACTTAACTAATAACTATAGTGCTGATTTATAATAATTAAGGGTGCGTTTTCAAACTAAACAGATTGCTCCTACCAAAATGAATTTGCCTACATACCCCTGAGACTCTTATCTGATAGATAGAATGCACAAATAAAACAAAAGTTTCACTATTATAGGTAAAAAGTTCTCTTGAAATTTCGAAGTGATTTTACCTGTTAATTCTGTCCATGGTCAGCCATTTTTGCGGAAGTTACACTGAAACGGAAACTCAATGAAACGAAAAGAAATCACTAGAAAAAAACATGGCACACATTGTGCGCATGTGCAGCAAAGTTTAAACCAATCAGATTATTTGATTATTTTGCGCACGTGAATTATTTGCCTCTGAGCACTTACAAGCTTACCACAATAAACAAACCTGGCAGAGACTACCCTTAGCCTACTTCTTTTTTGGGAAAGGGGACATGCCATTAAGAGGCCATTCTCTGACTTAGTCATTTTTTCAAAAGTGTCAAAATAAAAAAATTCATGAAAAGTTCTTAAAATATTCTGAATAAAAAGTTGAATATATATATTTAATGATGGCACAAGCAAAAGTCTGAAAATTAACATGAAATGAAGGGTTTTGACAGATGCAAAAGATGGTAGATTTGTGATGAAGAAATAGAGGTTTTTGCAGTAACAACACAATTACCTCGAAGTTATCCGTTATGAGAGGCTGAGGACTAAACTTGACATAATTTTCAATCTCAGATTATCAGTAGTATCTAACTTAAGCCGGACAGCCACTCAAAATGTATATGGAGCCCATAAGATTCATTTTTTCTCAATTGAAGTCACTATTTCTGTTTTTAGCTTCAGAGGATAGGAGGTACACGAACATGCTAAGTTTACCTAGATCACAAGCCTTACCACAAATATAAAGTATATAGGAATAGAGTTGATATGTGTGAAAACCTTAAACTTCCCATTTTATTGGGGATGGAACTTGTGGACCATGTGTATTTCTAACTTCTTCACATGTGCATGGATCTAAAATTGTGGCAGCCATCTTGGATTTGTCATATTATGTGGACATGGTTTTGGTTGTGCTGAATTTGTTTCAAAATAACATTTCTTGTATACCTTCGATAAGTGAGATAGGCATTTGAAATTAAATACAGATAGTATATTTGACATTTAATGCAGTAAACAGTAATACAATTCATTCTTACATAATAAGTGAGTCCAGACAAAAAGTTGTTATTGTGTTAGTTTAACTGGGCATAAATTACACTCATTGGCCTTGGTTTTCTTAATTGGCTTGGATAAAATGTTGTTCTGTTTATTCAGAAAAGGAGTATAGTTCAATATGCAAGTTCACATTCATTCCATCCTCTTGTAGAAATGAATCTCATATTATTTCACCTCAAATATAGAACACAAAAATATAATAAAAAACAAGTTTCTATTAATTGCAAAAGTTAGCTTCTATGTCATGACTGAGTTTGGGTTCCGCTTCTAGGGAAAAAATATCCATCTGGAAATATCGTATTGACCATTGCTATATACACTCCATATTTAATCCTCCCAGTAAATAACATTGATATACAGTATACAAGTGTATATGACATCGAGGATCTGGGGTTTTGGTAATGTGAGACATGAGGCCACTTGTCTTTTTGAATCTCATATTCAATATTCTTTCTTTAAACCCTAATTCAATTATGTACCTATTTTTTATTTGTTATCCCATAGTTGAACTCTGTTCCGCTCTGTTAGGTAACATGAAAACATATTTATGATATTTTGCAAATGCGTGGAAAAAGTGATATCTGTGGAATACAAAAAATATTTCACAGATATTACCTTTTGGCAGGGATTTGAAAACTACCACCAATATGATGTGTTTTGTTAATTAGTGATTTCATGACATCACGGGGATGAATGAATGAATGGATGTTGTTTTAATATGCTTTGTTTAGTTTTAGAGGTGAACTATGGGAAAAATAGAAGATCCTATGAATTTTCGTGATATTGTGTTAATCCAACTCATTGATATCAATATCTGCGCTAATTCGCTATGCTAACTTGGCAAGATATTGATATCAACTCGGAGATAAAGATAAAATCATATGATATCCTATACATATCCTTTACTGTGCTACAACTTTCTCATATGTTATATATTTTGGCACAGGCCATCATTTATTTTCCTTGAATTCATGCTTTTGTTCCTCGTTTTAGAAATGAGAGGAAATCTTTGATTTTCCTTGTATTTAAGTTGCTTAAATGTTGCCCTGTTATGTTGATAAAAGTCAATAGTAATCCATTACAGTCACAGTTGAAATGTACCCATTGCTAGCCCAGAACCTACCAAAATAGCATTTGCATTTTGTCAATATTGCCCTATGTTCTTTTCCATGAAAATAATTTTAATCATATCTTTTCTTCAGTATTTCATATATTACATTTTAATATATTTAAATTGGTTAATATTTATATACTATTTACTTAGACAACAATAAATAAAGATTTTTTTGTAAAAACAACAAAAATGGTATATGATCTTTAAATGACTGTTGTGTGAACATCAAAGGTCAAAATTCGCTGAAATTGTATTTTTATAAAGCACAAATGATTTTTCTTCAATATGATATGCATTATTATCAGATATCTTTGGGGGCTAAAAAGGGCCCTTAATGACACCCGTCCTTTCAGCTCAAACTCGTGACAAATGCATAATGCATACACTGGTGTGAAGCCTTGGAGACACTAATTTTGGTAAATTTGATTTATGGTGTATACTTTTCTGCAGTTTGTGGGAGTTTGGGACATTAAATGTTAAAATTCAAGAAAATATGCCAATTAAACGACTGATCAATTAATATATACCAGCACTGTAGGCTAAAGATCATACCATATACTGAGTAATATACTCGATTTTTTCAACAGTACTCTTTTGCAGGGTTTTTGTGCCTCTGTTATATTTCTAAGTTGAGCCACAGATAAATGACACTTTTTGAAAAATTTAATTCGTAAAATATTGAAACTTACCATTATGGAACACCATAGCCATCTCTTCTTGCACAGACAGGTTTTTTAGATGCGATGTGTATCAGAATGGAAAGTTACCCTGTTTCTAATTATGTCACCACCAGAAAGTGGTGACATATTGGGGTGGTCTCCGTTTTTTGACGGCGGTTGGTGATCGGCGGGTGGCGGTTGGCGGTCGGCGGTTGGCGTCTGTAACACATTCTTAAACATTCCAATAACTTAACAAATACTGTTTGGACTGAAGTTTTGAGAAGTTCAAATTTGACTTTTCATTAAAGATTTTCACGGTCAAAAAGGTATTATTTCAACTTGCTTCAAATTGACCATTTTTTCAAAATCATCTACAAGATATCATAAGTTCAAATCTAACTTTAGATTTGAGATTTGACCTTCATTGACCTTATTAAGGTCAAAATGGTCAAAAAATGTCAAAAACGTTTTACGAGCATAAAATAGGCGTTTTGATATTGAAGTTTTGACAGAATAGTTTCATATTATTGGCGTAGTGTTGAATTTACACCTTCCTACGCCCCTGTGGCAGGCATTACTCAACGGGTGGTAAATCGCTTCTTTTGCTGCTCAAAGGAACATTTAGAAAAAACCTTTACGCGTACGCATATACAGGTTCACGTTTCGGTTGGCCGTGCATCTTATCCTCTATAATATGGAAACATAAACGGGTATTAGAACAACCTGACATAGACTAAAGGTTAGTATAATATTGCTAAAGCAATAACACAATTCATCGAGATAATATTAGCATACGCTGTTCAACATTACATTAGGACACATTAATAGCACACATGTCGCGCTTCTCATTTTGATCTCAACTTGGACATGTTGGATAGCATGAGCTGAGAGTTATACATATGCTACATATACATGATGAATCTTTCTGGTTTACAGGGGCCAATCAGGAGGAAATGTACAACTAAACGTCTCATTTGCATTGTAATTGTGACGTTTCTGATCGCCATCAGCGCAGTGCAATTTAAACATATGAATTCACTGATTATGGATAAAATGGAGCCAAAGGTTTATGAGCATTGTGAGGACAAATTCCGTGATGAAAACGATCAAATTCCAAATGTTACTGATAAAACGATTGCAATAGGTGGTGGTATCACGACAAGAGGACTAAAGGGAATAACTGCGATAAATATGGTTTCTAAATTACCGTTATTCAAAAGTTTGCTTCCGAGTTTTTGTAAAACAGCAAGTAAAGGATTCAGCTATTATTTCTATTTGGCTTATGATCACAACGACCCTTATTTCAGCCTTCCTCATTCACATGAAATGTTCATCAAGGAATTCAACAATTCTGTGGAGAAAGGCTGCCCATCAGACATACAAGTTCGAGTTCATTTAGTGCGTTGTTGTCATGCGGCAAAACCAGCATGGGCACAAAATGATGCAATGTGGGAAGCATACCTTGATGACATTCCATTCTTCTATCGTATCAATGACGACAGCGACATGCTTACGGTGGGATGGTCTGAGGTTTTTATAGACACCTTATCCAAATATAACCCCCCTTATGTTGGAGTCGTTGGCCCAGATCATAGTGGAGGGAACACTGCCATATTGACTTATGATTTCACCCACAAAACCCACATGGATATATTCGGAATGTATTACCCACGGGTTTTCACAGATTGGTTTGCGGACGAGTGGGTGACAAAGGTTTATCATCCTGATCATTCTTCCAAACGTAAAGATATCAAACTTAAGCATACTGAGGAAGCTGGGAGAAGATATGATCTCCATCTTGACATTAAGCAAAAGCTGCAAACTACTATAGAGTCAACGCAAAGAGTACTAAAGCGTTACATAGAATACCGAAATTCGAAAGAGCCTACTAAGGATCCCAACAAACAGAAAATAATTTCAATGGCCTTATATAGGAATAGAAGTGCTAGTTTGTTCGGGGCAATTCGCAATGCTCAGCTTACCCCAGTCAATTTTCCAGGCTGGACTGCAAGGTTCTATATTGAGAAACCGTCGGGTAAATTACAATTTAACAAAATACCAGCAAATGTAATAAGTAAACTAAAACATCTTGGAGCCCAAATATCTTATGTGGATACTCAGGTTACGACATTATCTCCAGAGTTGTGGCCATATTTGGCCAGTGATGATTCAACTGTAGAGAGGTTTATTATACGGAATGTTTCGTTCCGTATAACAGATCGTGAATTTACTGCGATTGAAGAGTGGATCAAATCTAATAGAACATTCCATTGTATCCGGGATCATCCTTCTCATATAACCCCCATCATACCAGACCTCATTGGAGGTGTAAATTTCGGTATAAACACCCTATTTTCAGGATCCTGGCGTATTCATCTAGGCAGCCGAGGTTTCTTGAATAACCTATGGGATCAGTATAATGAACATTTTTATTGTCATGACAGCTTTACATGTAAAAGCCAACCTGAATCATTCCCCTTTATAACCCCACGTGAAGGAGACACATTCATTGGACAGACATACGATGGATATCAACAGGCAGCTATACCAAACGAAACTGAAGTTCTTACAAAGGCAGAACTAGTTCCTGCATGTCTTGACCCTAAAAGTTCAATCGATAAAGTTGGACCCCCAGAAAATGTTCACATAGTGCCAATCCATCCAGTTTTTGAAAATGCTCAACTTGTTTCTTTAGCAACATCTCAAACAACAAACAGCTCAAAGTAATGATGTGGCAATGTCATGACAACCATATTAAATGCAAACAGTTTAATATTCTTCAAAGTATAAACTGGACTTATAAAGATGCACTGTAATTTTTTCATAGATTCTGTCCATATGGAGAAAGTAGATTTATCCTAGAGAATATAAACAATGTATTTCAACAAAAATATTTTTTTTCACTGAAATGTAACCAAATTAGTACGTCGTCAATTAAACCTTGGTCAAGCTTTTTGTAAATTGCTCTGTTAAATGTATTATTATATCATGTAGACCTTTACGTTTTTGTACTGTAAAAATGTTTCAATGTTTTTATTCAACTCATCATGCCTTCCGGAGGAAACAAACAAACGAACAAACAAACAACAAACAAACAAAAAGCATTCTCATACAAAGTTAATTATTTCTTTTATTGGACCAAATCCAATTTTGTGCACAACGAAGCATTTTATGATATGATTAAACACTGAGATATCAATGGAAATATTCGGTGAATGAAAAAATACAGTCTAGTGTACGGCATAGCGCTTTATTTTATAACAATAAACCTCAAAGATAAAGTAGACAATAAATAAAACATGAAAATGACAAAATTTTACAAACGCCTAAAATTACATTCGCATGATGCGAGACTTGACATTCACCGGAAATTAGAAAAAGTTTGCCACCCATGAAGCAAATTAATTTTTACTGCTTAATAAATGGTCAATTACCTAGTCACATTGAGTTCTATAAGTGTGAGAATAAAACGACGTCTTGACATTTCAAAGGTAACTCGTTTGAATAGTGATGGTGGTGATTGAAATTACGATATAATGATAAAACCGCAACGAAATATATGTAGATTTCTTTGAAAAACTAAGAAACATACATCACATATCGATTCATGAAAAACATGTATTAATATTTGATTAATTATAATAAAATATATTAATATAAATATTAATTGTGTGACATATATACGAGACCAATGTTAATGCTACCAGGGAGAATCGCACCTGCAGGCCTTGCAATTTATTATGTTTTTTCTGTTTTTAAAAATTCGATATGTGATGTATATTTTTTAGTTCTTCAAAGAAATCTACAAATATTTCGTTGCGGTTTTATCTTTACATCGGTTTTTCAATCACCACCATCACTTTTCAAACGACGTTACCTTAAAATATCAATACATCGTGCTATTCTCATACTTATAAAACTTAATTTGGCTGTCATTCACCATCTGTCTGGATGGGGTGATATCGCGTATACAAAACAAATGCTAATTAGTCTACTCCAGATACCCATTAAGCTTCAGAGTTTCGTATTTAGAACGGAAAATTTACAATTTCACGTTGGCGTCAACCAACCAATACCCATGATGCCATCTATTTTCCATTTATATGGAAAAAAAGGTCAATTGACAAGGGTAGGACTAGAATACATGTAAATGTATTGCCAGAGTCACTTAATTTCTCGATTTAAGAAGTAATTCCATTTCGATCAACTTAAAACACCATTGGAATATAACTATATGATCTTATTGATATGTGGATTGTGATTTCACATTAGAATTGTGATCCTTGTAAGAGTAAATGAACTTTTAACGAATGATTGGTGTTGTGTCATAATCACTGATGCATAGCATGGGTCATACGTCATCCCGCCCCGATGTATTACCAATGGTAGCATTGTCAATGTTACAATCAACCATGGTATAAATACAATGATTGGTGCTGTCCGCCATGTGAAAAACCGACGGTATTGCCGAGGGAACCAAACTAATATCATCCTGGAACCATCACGGACATGGACCAGTACAAGTTAGGAACCAAGGGCACATTAAGGTGACATTTAAGTTAATCAAAAGTACAAAAACATGGGAGCCATATTTTTTTGATAAAGTCAGAAGATTTTGTATACTGTTTTCCTTGTATGTGAATGCATTTCCTGACTAAAGAGACACATAAAAGAAAACCTCACATTTAAACGCATTTTTCATAACTATGAATTGGAGGTGTATGGCTCCCAAAAGCTAGCATGAAGAGTGCGAAGTGAGGCTATTTTTTGAAAGTTTCAAGGAGTAGCCTTGCAACAGACACACATTTGCAAGAATTCAAAATTTCTAGATATAGTCTTACCTTACCAAGGAACAACGAAGGAGCACGAAAATGTGTACTTCTTGCATTGTTAGAGTATAATAAAGCTCAAACCATTGTGAATCCTAAATATTTCATGTCCACCATTTTGTTTCCTGGAACTATTTTTTAGTCCAGAGTTATCTTCATTCATGTTTCCATTGTTTATCATTCATAAAGCCTCTATCATGTATCTATCATGATAATTACACTGTAATAGATAAAACATACAAGTGATAATCCATGCCACTTGGTGTAGTCACAAAACTTGCATGAGGATTAATCAGGTAGTCTAGAAGTAGTTCCGGCAAACAAAATATGGACATGAAATATTTAGAATTTACAATGGTTTGAGCTTCATTATACTCTAACAATGCAAGAAGTGCACATTTTCATGCTCCTTCGTTGTTCCTGGGAAAGGTAAGATGATTTGTGGAAATTTTAGACTCTTGCAAATGTGTGACTGTTGCAAGGCTACTCCTTGAAACTTTCAAAAATTAGCCTCACTTCATGCTAGCTTTGGGTATCCATGCACCTCCAATTCATAGTTTGGAAAAATGCGTTTATGTGTGATGTTAACTTTGACATGTTTCATTAGTCAAGATACACAATTCATATACAAGGTAAACAGATTTTAAAAACATGTGTCTTTATCAAAAAAATATGGCAGTCATTTTTTGTACTTTTTGTTTAATATAGCGTCGCCTTAACCGATTCTTCGTAAAGCTAAGAATTCGTAAAATCCATTGTTCTTTAACTGTGACCTCCTATCCATGGTTACAACTGATTCACGAATTCGTAACTTAACGAAGTTTCTGTTGATGACCACCAAGATAGATTATTTTAATGGATAATGGAGTGACTTATAATCTTTTCGCATATATGTATGCATTTTAAATTTGATGAATAAAAAAAGAAAAAGACAGATTATTTTATAACATACTTTGATTAAACATGTCTATAGTATCGTTCAATATTTCCAAAACGCCGATCCCCATCTAAGACAAAGCTTTGACTAATCTTACCGGTTTACTGTGTCCAGTAATACTAAGAAAGCGGCATGACAACTTATGAAACAAACGGTTCCAAGAAATTCACACAGTTTGACTCTATGGTAAAAGTATCCATCTCCTAACACTACGCCTGTAAATATTAGAACAGGGAAGAACAGGGAATGTATGCGCAAATGATACGATAAACATATTTAAGGTGCCATGGAAGTTAACAGGAAATGACAAAACAGGAAGTGACAAAGCCATGCTGGATTTTGAAAAATTTTTGAAGCAAGATATCAGAGTTCTGTTTGGACCTCTAGTCAGTTTTACTAGTTCCACATATCATTTACATGACTGGGAACACAATGGAAATGGTCAGAATGACCATAAAAATGATCAAATAACCTTTTCAGCCCTCTGAAAATGTAACTGAAAAATAGCTAAAAGTAGGTGCTCAGGAAAGGTCACTGAACAGAATCTTTCGATTTTTTCAGAAAACGTGTCCAATATATTGCTCTAAATGATACAATCTTTGAAATTTTAAAAAATTGTCTGAAACAATAATGGCTGTAGTAAAAAGGTAAATCGATCGATTTTCAATTCAGTTTTTTTCATTTTTTTGTTTTTCTAAGAATGATATCAATTTTTTTTAAATTGTATCATTTTAAGCAATATATTGGGCAGATTTTCTGAAAAAGTCAAAAGATTCTGTTCAGTGACCTTTCCTGAGCACCTACTCTTAGCTGTTTTTCAGGCACATTTTCAGAGGGCTGAAAAGGTTATTTCATCATATTTATGGTCATTCTGACCATTTCCGTTGTGTTCCCGGTCATGTAAATGATATGTGGAACTAGTTAAACTGACTGGAGGTCCAAACAGAACTCTGTTATCTTGGTTCAAAAAATTTTCAAAATCCAGCATGGCTTTGTCACTTCCTGTTTTGTCATTTCCTGTTAACTTCCATAGCACCTTAAAGGGTTCCGATAAGCTTCTCGTATAAAAACAAATAGATGATCCTGAAATGTTAGCGATGAATGTGACGATCTAAACTGTACCAATGTTATATAAAAGTTAGAGGTGTTGACACAACGACCTCGAGCCTTTGAACCCTTGAGTATTATTCCGGGATCGAGCCTTTTATACTAAATGGTGAGCAACACCAGAAACGAGCGTTCGATTTGCTAAACGATATGCGTCACCCTTTAAAGGAGCTCGTAACATCTGAAAATGCAGGTATATTACTTAAGGACAGGGTGCATGTTGGGAAATTTTCTGCATTCCTCAATTGAATCACATGTTATTTTTCAAACAAGAATAACTCCTTCCCCATATTGTCTATATGTTCCAAGTTTGCACAAAGAGTGCACTTATGTGCCTAGAAAAGCCTTGTGAGAAGGTTTGTTTTGTAAAATGTATGAAAAATGAGAAAATTAGTTGAAAAAAATTTCTGAAAATTTTCTGATTTTTTTCACTGAATTTTCTTGTTTTTCATACACTTTATCAAAACATTCTTCTCACAAGTCTTTTCTAGGCACATAAGTGCACTCTTTGTGCAAAACTGGAAGATATAGGCAATGTGGGGAAGGAGTGATTCTTGTTTGAAAAATAACATGTGACTCAATTGAGGGATGCAGAAAATTTCCCATCATGCACCCTGACCTTAATGTAATACTTACAACTATTGTCCCATAAGGTTTCAGAAATATTCTCCCTCATGTTTAATGCACAGTCGCTTGCATTCAATCCATTGACATACAGTGCTCTGAAGCCATCTGGAAAACTTGTTTGAATCTTGACTGCAGTCGAAAGTAGTTTCATTATTCCATAAAGTGCACCTCTTATCTGATCCTTTATCCTAATCCCTAGTGAAAACAGCAACGTCAAGGATTCTCTCAACTGGATAGTATGTAACTTTGGGCAGCTTTACCATCTATTTTGCCAGTTATTTGTGATGGTTTCCTGCACAATATTAGCAGTGTGATCGGCTGCATTATCCCGATGGAAAAATTAGAGTTTGGCTGAATGGTTATTTAAGTTTTAGTCGACTTATGCCTGGGTAACATTTGCTCCGATCCATCGGCCGGCGCCCGGCCGATTGATTGTTTTGCTCAACATTGCATTCAATTTTGAACAAAATACTCAACCGGCCGGGCGCCGTAGTGAAAATCGGAGCAAATGTGACCAAGGCATTACCATAGGATTACTCTTTGTTGATTTTCTGGTCCACTGGTACAGCATTGACTAGAACGATTTCGGAAATGTTCGTGATAACCATTATAACCTTTTTTTGACCAATCAAATTAGAGATGCTGATATTTTAAGAATCAATCAGAAAGTATTTTTTGCACATTGTGTGAAAATTTTATGGGAAAATATCAAGAATCCTTTAAACAAGAACACAAATGTGTACAACATGTCCCCACCTATGGGTGATCCTGTCAAATGGTTATCCTAAAGATGAGTAGACGAGACTTTACCGACACAATTTGAGGACGGAGAATCCAAAATGGCCACCTTAAAATTTACCAAGAATGCCAAAAAATTAGTCCGTTCTAGATTTCCATACTAAGAACCACCCCTGAAAATTTGAAATTGATCCGTCACACAGTTAACCAGAAAACATGTAAACAAGACTTTACAGACAAGATTTGAGGACAGAAAATCCAAAATGGCTGCCTTGACATTTATTCAGAATGCCAAAAACTAATCTGTTCTAGATTTTCATACTAAGAATCATCCCTGAAAATTTGAAATTGATCTACCAAACTGTTCACCTGGAAATGTGTAGACAAGACTTTACAGACGAGATTTTAGGACAAAAAATTCAAAATGGCTGTCTTGACATTTATCCAGAATGCCCAAAAACTAATCAGTTCTAGATTTTCATACTAAGAATCATCCCTGAAAATGTGAAATTGATCTACCAAACGGTTCACCTGAAAACGCGTAGACAAGACTTTAAAGACAAGATTTTAGGACGGAAAAATCCAAAATGGCCGACAATAAAAAAGTGATTATGAGTTTTTGCTGAAATCTTTTTACAAAATTATCACATATAACTACTGTTAACAATAACATAAGCTTTTACAACAAAGTACACCTGAAATTATTTATAAAGCTACTAAAAAGTTAAAGTATGAAAACTGAAAAACACCATTCAATATGACACAAAGTATTATCGTGCGCTAACTTTTCTTAAAACATTCAAAATGACTGACATGACTGAGCTAACAGGTCCAAAACCTCATCAGATCTAGAATGAAGTGAGCTGAACAAGATGTTAAAGTTTTAAAAGCAACTGTGAAGCCGTTTTTCTTAAAGTTTGCAGACAAGGATTTTAGCATTTGACTTCAAAATGGCCGACAGAAAGTAGGTATCGAGTTAATTTTTTTTCATCCACATCTGTATGCACTCCTAAGTTATCCCTGAAAATTTGAAGGTGATACCTGTAGCGGTTTTGGAGAAAACTGCCGGACGTACGGACGGACAGACGGACAGACAGACGGACAGACAGACAGACAGACGGACAGACAGACGGACAGACGGACGCACCTAGGCCGACAATATGGCCCCACACTATGTGGTGGGGACATAATGAGAGCATTTTCCCGAGAACTTATTGAACGACCTGGTACACTAAAATCCGACATTTACATTAAAATTATCGTAAATTTTTACCTTATGATAATCTTATTGTTTGTCCAGTCCAAGTGCTCAGAATAACGGCCTGTTCATTATAAAAAGTATAAAAGTTCGAATCAAAATATTAACGTTTTTTACCCCTTGTGATGAAAGACATTTTCGACCCGAAAGCCGGAAGATTTTTCAGCGAACAGTATTGAAAACAGAAGAACACATATACGCCTCCTTAAATATTGGTTCAAATGCAGCTGTCAAATGTTGCTGCACTATCGTGTGCTACGGGTTCTTCATATTTGGGAGTCATACCATGGACTAAAGAGAACAAAAGATATAGCAAAATTAGCAATACTAATTCAACGCCCTGAATAAGATCATTAACTTGACCTCTTGGAAAATAAAATGATTTTCGACTAGAATGAGTGACATTATCACATCCATCACTCGCAAAAGATGTTGATGTTCCGAAAAAATAATCGACCCAAATCACCCAAGGAAGTAGCAAACTCATGAGAAATTAGGGTTTTGACATTTTTGAGATCACAATGTCATCTATCATATCATCTATCATATTTGCAATCTATATGTCAAACGCAAGCTTAACAAGCACGTTTAATCATAGTTTCAATCTATATGTCAAACGCAAGCTTAACAATCACGTTAAATCATAGTTTCTTAGAATTTTTTTATTCAATGGGTAGATTTGCAGAATGATAAGACTTAAATGTATATGGACAGAGCTGCGATCAAATTAGATCTGAAGGGTGTCAGACACAATTTGAAAAGATTTAAAAATATTAGCCCAACAATCTTTTTAATAAAAATCATAGTGTGTGTTACATTTTTCAGTTTATTCATTCGGAATGTGAACGTCAGTAATTAGAATGTTCTATAAATGTTAGAAACGTATTATATTTTTGATTACTTGTTGCATTATTCAGACGTTACAAAAGTGCATTTCATAAAAATATGTATAAATAGTTACTTATATATGTTTACGACTGTGATTATTTAGCGTGTGTCGTTCTGTCTATTGGTTCACTTCTGTTTCCACGAAGCAAACAAAAAATAGATAAAAATATTCAAATATTCTAAGAACGACACAATGCATCAATTATAGTCCACAATGCAGCTCTATGATTTTACTTTCATTTTATCCGTGTTTAGTGTTTACTGTTTAACCACCTGTTTTGATCATGTTTAAATCGCAGCGTTTGAAATTGTTTGACATATGAACGCTATAACTGTGCGCGATGCACATCTCTATCATTTCAGGATTTGTTGCACTATGCCTTTATATTCAAGTCGTCGAAAGGTAAGATTATTACAATCGTGTAAATAAAACTATATTTTATATAGATCATATATATAGAGGGATATAAGATATCTAGACTAAAATGCGACATGAAGCAACTTGTTTTTAAGTTTCCATGCCATTAAATGGATGCTGCTTAGAACGTCAATGATGTTTTCTTTAAATTACAGTGGCTGGTGTACCAGTCGAAGGCAACGTGTGGAACAATACACAGTGCGAGTATCTGGCTCACGGGCGAGTAGATACAGTGCCAAATGTGGCTTTTTAAATTGGAAGAGGTGTACAAGATATCGGTAGGTTGTAGTATATTGATCACGAAGAGAGTCATTGAATCAAATTATTTTTATAAACTGCAAAATGTACATAAAACACAGTTATCATGATAACATTAATTCAGAAACTGATCTGTGAGTCAGTTTGGTCGCTCATTAAATTAGCGTAATAACTAAAATTACGAAATATTGCAGTTGATTTTATTGATCTTTTGCGATTATGACATATTTTTGCAGATACCACACGACATATTCGAGCCAACCAAGAGCAAGAACGGTAACATATTCTGTCCGAGTCTGCTGTGCCGGATACAAGGGATCAAATTGTGATATTCGTAAGAACCTCATATCATAATAGTTCAGACACTGCTGAGTGAGACACGTTTTCTAGATTCATTCATTTGTCATTTCGTTTTGAGTAAAAGTTAAATTTAGTTATGAGACTGTAGGATGGGGTAATTTCAATGTTTCAAATACTAATGAAATTGCGTGTGTTTACATGTAGCGATATGCAATGGAGGGGCATCGTGTTTCAATGGCGGAACGTGTATAAGACCAAACTACTGTGCATGCCGCACGGGATTTGCGTCACCCTCGTGTTCAGGTAAGTCGATTTTCAATTTTGTGTGTAGAGAATGAACGAAGTAATCTCTTTCTGGTTAATTGTACGCATTAAAACGCCTGTCATAACTTCTCGAGATTGAATTCTTAAAGCAGTTTAAAATAACATTGGTTGTATTTTTCTGAATGATTAAGAACGTGGCAACCATAAATAAGTGCAAATATGATGCTGATTTATATCTTCGATAACTACAAAGAGTGAAGTCTGATCTTACGGGAAAAACAAAAGTAACAAATAAAACAACAGTGCCATTTGTAAGTGATACCGACTATTACTGTTTAACGTGGATTGAATTTGATCATCTTGTATAAAATATCTCCTGAACATCCCTTTTCAGATATTGATGAGTGCGCATCTCGAAATGGTGGATGTGCTCATACGTGCATTAACACTGTTGGCAGTTACAGATGTTCTTGTAGAACGGGTTATGCCCTTAATGGAAAGGCCTGTGTAGGTAAGAAGTCAACGTTTTGTAAAATGAACCAATAATAGTCTAATAGTCTGCATATTGTACATTAGTCTCTAAAAAGCGCCATGTATCTGAAGGACGATACTGTATAGTGCAGACATTCAACACTAAAAGTATACAAAAACGTCTTTATGCAAGTCAGCCCCCTTTGTTTACTTTCGTGGAAAAGGAGTAAACTTAATACTATATCATTACCTTCATATGGCAAAGGCGAACGTTGCATCCATACATATAGTATCGATGGACTGGAGTTCCACCTAAGACACGATTTAATTTAAATCCCTTTACCCTACTATCACACCAAACTAGTTCTCACTGCGTTCTCGAAAACGGGCTTCAACTGTGTATGAACGGACTGGACGTACTTAGAACCGTTTGGGGTCTATTTACAAACTTCATCGAACGTACTCGAACGGGTAGGTCCTCTAAAACTTAGAACATGCTCAAAATGTTCTCGTGGTCGATACGTTCTACAATAAGAACGAGTGACAACGTACTAACGACGAGCTGGATGTACTACGAACGGAACCGCCGTACTTTAATCTTACTAGGGTCGTTTTAACAACGAGTTGAACTGTCTGAGGACGTATTTAGAACGAGGTAGAACTAATTGCAAACGGGTTTAAACTGATTAAGAACGTATTTAAGACTGCTTATGAAGCAGTTAGCAAAAATATAAATATCACACCAAACAAGTTGCCACTGCGTTCTTCAAAACTGGTTTTAAACTGTGTGCGAACGGAATGAACGTAGCTGCAACTTTCGAAGGTCTATTTACGAACTTCATGAACGTTCTCAGACGTGAAGGTGATTTTAGAATTTTGAATCGATTCAAAATTCGATGGCTACCATACCGTTCTGTAATCAGGTCATGATGACCTTCTAGACTTAAGTACGTGTTATACGACGTTGCACACCGACCTGGTGCGACCTGAACGAACTGCGAATGCTAATTATTTTAGACATATTTCCCGACCACAGCCAGATTGAGCCCGTTTTACGACGTTTTCGTAGGACTGGCAAGAACGGGTAAGAACAAGTTTGGTGTGATAGGGGGGTTAGCCATGGATCAAATTCATGGAGTTCTTTCGTCCGAGTTTCCTTCTCCTGGGCACGATCACCGATATCCCCGGATTAAAGGACCTCAATATTTTAGCTTAGAAGGGGGAGGGGGTGTTAACGAGCGACAATAGCTGACAAAGATACGATTTGGGACACTACTTATTTATAACTATTTTAACGTTCCAGGCCATAATACTGAGTCTATAAAGAGCTACCATACTAATCAACTTCATTGCAATTTGCAATAATATGAAATACCTCGGTTGCATGTATTTACTGAACAGATTTTTGTTTGTTTATAGATATCAATGAGTGTAACAATGGAAATGGTGGATGTGCTCAAACATGTACAAACACAGTCGGAAGCTACACATGCTCTTGCAAAACAGGGTATAGCCTTTCCACCACCAACAGGCGCAGTTGTATAGGTACACACACCCAAATATTTAGGTGTAGTTTGGGTTTGTTTTTCTTATGACTGGTTTATTCTTAGATGTTTTCTTATTCTTGCTATGTTCTGTGATAACGTTTTGGTCCTTTCCCTCTGGTACTTGTGGATACATATGTAGTATTTACAAAAACATTTTTTATTAAAATACTATGTGTCAACACATAAATCCTGTTTTTGTTGACACATGTACGGTAATTTAAAACGAAATTGTTTTTGTCGGGCGATACAGGTACTGTGAGCTATATTTCTTCGAAATCGTAAATTATCAATAACCATCAAGGTCGTAACAGGTGAATGCAATAAATGTATAGCACCCAATGACAACAACTTTATGGTGAATCCTAAAAATACGTGATTTAAAGTGATTCGTGGAATGTAGATGTTTACTCTCCCCTCAGAAAATTATAGAAACTAAAACTTCCTTCTTGCTTGATACCCTACAATGTAGGCCTGTTCAACCCTATTGGCCAGCTGTATGTAAATGATCCTTGAGTAATGTGTTGATAATAAATAGACTAAAAAATTATGACTTTTTGTGCACATTTCATGTCGATGATTTCTAGATTGAAGTCATAGGGCTTCAGCGTCACCAGTTCTAAGAAATCCAGTTTTGAACTTTGAGACATGCATCCCTTTCGATCTCCTGAAACCACAAAAATATCATTAATATGTTGTAAATAATGTACGGAATCACAAAAATTACACCCCTTAACATATATTTTATATTTTAATACAGATATTGACGAGTGCAAACTGGGGACTTCTCGTTGTGTACATGGATGCATTAACACACTGGGGTCTTACAGATGTTCGTGCCAAGGGGGATACACTCTTCAGTCAGACGGATTTTCATGCAGTGGTAAAGCGTTGTTTTCATGTTATTTCCCTAAATTAATGAATTCATATGGCGCCATTATGCCCATGGTTGCAAATGGCTGAAGTAGTATATCATCAAGTAGAATACTGATGAATGATAAGGGCACCGGACTCAACTCTTAGTTCGTTAAATACATCGCAAGTTTTGGTGTTACAGTTGCTTACCTTGATTCAAGACTGGAGGCGAGTATTGCAGCTACTATGAAAAAACGAGTGATATATCATTCCCAAGTCATCGACTTTTTTGCTTAAGTACAAATCTACAAATCCCATTTCACTAAATCTACGTCAGGAGCAGAATTCGAAATAGCCGCCAATAATTACAGGGTGTTAAAAACGCAACACACAGAAATCGGTATATCTTGGAAAATACTTATCCAATTGTGTTCATTTTTGAGGAAAGAAAGAGGAGACTGTGTTAGCTCCTGTTGTTAATTAGTTTTTGTTGCGGTTGCAGTCATATCTGACTGCTTTTTCCTATTTTCCTAGTACAACTGTCTTTTGAGCAGGTGTCCAAGGCATCATGTTTTACAACTAACCATCTACTGCGCTATACATACACAGTCTTTTCTTTCTTTCCTGAAAAAAAGAACATAATTGAACTAGTATATAGTGATTTCTTTGGGTTGCGTTTTTGAACACCCTATATATGTTGTAAATATATATTGGCAAGCTACAGATATAGCCATTATGTATTGCTTTATTACGTCTAAACATTAAAAAAAATTAGACGACGAATTACGGAATTGCTATCAGATAACCGTATGCCTATTTCCTCATCAGAAGTCTGTTTTACTTTATTGTCCATTTCAGATATCAACGAATGTGCACAACTTAATGCCGGCTGTAGCCAACGATGTGTGAATACCCAGGGTTCATTTCGTTGTGAATGTAATGCCGGGTATAGACTGAATGGACAGAGTTGTGATGGTAGTGTACTGTTTTATGTATGCAACATACAGTGTGCCTATCCTATAGATAATGACTCATTTTTGTGAAATAAGATATATAGGAAAGACACATATAAATCTACATTTCAGGCAACAGTTCTTTCAAACAAATTTGACAATAAGTTAATCCCAAACCAAAAAATGGCCTTTTACTCATTTAAGTTTTTGTTAAAAGAAAATATTAGAACCGAAGAAAGACCTTAGACCAAGCATGATAAACCTTTACACAAATTTTTTTATCTGTTTGTTTCAGATATTGATGAATGTGCTCTGTCAAATCAAGGTTGTCAGCACATATGTGAAAACACACTAGGCTCATATCGCTGTTCCTGTAATACTGGTTACGTCTTAGATGACAACAAGAAAACATGCAAAGGTAAGAGAAAATACACCATTGAAACAAAAATATGAGAAATAGGGATCGAAACTAGCCATAGTTTTCTCCTGATGACAATTTTGAATTATTGTGTTTAAGCTCACAATGTTTTCACTTGGCACCCTTTAATTTGGATCCCGGCTATGGCATTAATGTTTAAGAAATAGGGATCGAAACTAGCTATACTGTAATGTTCTGCTGATGACCATTGCGAATTATTGTGTGTTAACTCACAATATTTTCACTTGGCACATTTTAATGTGGATCAGGGCTATCATATGTATGGCATTAATGGCTAAGAAATAGGGATCGAAACCAGCCATAATTTTTCCTGATGACCATTGTGAATTATTGTGTTTTATGGATAATGGCGACGGTTTTGCGAATGGATGTTGACTCTTGATTGCCTATGAATTTCGAGACTAGATTTTGTCTATCCCACATCATTGAACACTGGATCGTTTATGAGTACTAGTATCTAAAACTATTTTTTATCTTATTATTATTGGCTATCAATTTTTCATGTATTGCAAAACTTCAGTATGGATGAAATGTCTCTTGGTGTTCTGGACCTAAATTGTAATATTGGCTCTCGGTTGGAGGGGGAACACGGGGGTGTCAGACATTATTTAGTTTTACGTTATATCATGGTTTTGGGATGTATAGGGTCTATTTTTCTATGACTGGTTTACACGTAAAGTTTGCTTTTCCCGCTTGGTTTCTCTATAGGTCCTCTGCCTTTGACACGTAAGAAAAGATTATTAGATAATTGCCCATCTCGGTCAGCACACCCTTCTTACTTTTAAAAAATACGAGTAGGACTCAAAAGCAATATGTATGTATTACTAGTTTGCATCTTATGTATGTAAAACAGTTACATTATAATACAGTGCAAATAGAAAAGTAGTATTCGTAAGAGTAATGCAAAATAAACATTACATGGTATAATCTCATAATATATTTAAGATGAAGATGAATGTACCCAAGATCTTTGTGACCAAGGCTGTAGCAATACTCCTGGATCATACAAATGTTCTTGCAATGCCGGGTATGCACTCAGCAGTAATGGGAGAACTTGCTCAGGTAAGAGTATGCATGCATCTTTGATAAAATGTCATGCAGGTGATATTATAATTATGTTAAAAGTTTTAGGTGGAATCATTTATTAAACATTACACATTTATCAATGATTATAACTACATAACAATCAATTTGTCACTTCGTCAAAACTCAACAAAACTTGTTTTTGGAAATATTTGTGTCACATTTGATATCTACGATATTTTGAATTTTAGAAATAGCAATTACCAAAACCGTACACAACATTGATCCTTTCAAAAATATGATTGCAGTAGTCTTGACTATATTCCTTCTGGCTCGTATTTCAAATACATTTTTGTGTTGGTAAACTTGCTCTGATTTGGTTAAAGATGTTGATGAGTGTCAAAACAACAATGGTGGATGTGATCCGGATTTAATGAAATGTATCAATTCTATTGGCTCATTTGGTTGTGATTGCCTCAACGGGTATACACTTGAAGACGAAACAAGTAAAACATGTGCAGGTGAGTCAGGATGTACGAATAATTAGTAAGAATGTACAAAACTTGATTTCCAAACAATGAAAATAAGAATCAAAATCAAATTTTGTTTTCTAGAAATCGGAATTCGTTTTGAAAGGTCGAAACATAAATCGGTGTGATGCGATTACTATTCATTGTGTTTTATAACATAGAATACTTTAAAACGTATCAATCGATTAAATAAATTTCATCACACGTTTAGATATTGATGAATGCCAGGAATTCAATGCTGGATGTCAACAGATTTGTAAGAACTCCGCTGGTTCGTATAGCTGTGACTGCAATTCTGGGTACTTGCTCCAGGATGATGCTGTGACCTGCGCAGGTACGAATATGAAAAAGAACCGTTGGTGTTGAACGATTTTTGATGTT
This sequence comes from Owenia fusiformis, assembly GCA_903813345.2. NCBI lineage: Eukaryota > Metazoa > Annelida > Polychaeta > Sabellida > Oweniidae > Owenia > Owenia fusiformis. Next base: position 31,515,292 of record CAIIXF020000003.1, on the reverse strand, counting down.
TGGGTGATTCATTGTTCGAAAATGGGCCTTTGACGGTCTTATTGAAGACTGTTTATCAACAAAGTAGCTGATCATTTTAGACATACATGTATTTCCAGACCACAGCCAGATCTAGCACATTTTACGACATTTCTGTAAGACTCGAAAGAACGGTTGAGAACTAGTTTAGTGTGATATGGGGGTAATCTACAACATACTCCCTTTAAATGATCAAAAAAAGAACTGAATAAACATGATATTTTGATTGGTTGCAGACATCGATGAGTGTGTACAAGACACAGATGGTTGTGCGGAAGGCTGTGTGAATACCCCTGGCGGATTTAGGTGTACTTGCAAGCCTGGATTTTCTCTTGAAAGTAATGGGAAACTGTGTGCAGGTATATAACGAATATTCATCTTGATTTTCATATATTCTCTTATTCATCTTACATGGTCGGTGTTTAATCGAGGGTGTTTTGACAAAATATTATTTAGTACCTCAGTCCTTTATATACAAATCGGGTATTCATTTTACATTATTATCAAATGGATAAACATGGCACACAGGTGAAATTTTGTAAGTACACAGCTTCACTCATCACAAGCTAAAACGGCACATACAATCGAATCAATACAATATGATACTTTCAATACGATACACATCGTATATACAATGTCATTAAGATTAACTTAACTCGATTTACTGATTTATTTATGTACACACTCCTCTAATGCAACTAATACATAATCATAATGCATTTACTTTAATGTATACTCTTTATATTAGAAACGTTAGAGTTATATTGTGATATTCGGTCTTGAATGTTGAGGGAAAAGGAGGTATAATACATTCTTTTTTCACGTTAGATTATGGCTTTGGGATAAATTCTATGATACTATATTTAGAGTTTATTTTTCTTATAAATAGACAAAATAGTATACACCTAGAGTTTGCTTTTTTAATTCCCATTACAGTTTTGGTCCCTTCCTTTTGGCTCTTGTGCTTAGATATTTGTAGTTAGCGATGTTTGTCACCAAAATTACAATATAATTCTCCAGGAAACTGTGCATAAATTCAATTAGCTTTTTGATAACTATTCAATTTTAGTCTTAACGAGTCTTTATATGGTTATTGTTCAGTGTATAGTAAGATTAAAACAGTTATAGTTTAATCATATAATTAGGTTTCTCATAACTGCATATCAACTTTCAGAAACAAATGAGTGTCTTACAAATAATGGTGGCTGTACGCATACCTGTACTGACAACTATGGCAGTTTTGTATGTTCCTGTCCCGATGGTTTCCTCCTTGGTCCTGATAAGTTGACCTGCATTGATGAGTCAACAATTGTAGGTGGGAACTCATTTTAAATTATTACAATGTTTAATAAAATAAATAAATAAAATAGTTGTAGAGGAGTACATGCCTACCCTTACTTCCTGCGAAAGCTATGTGGATTTTGATATAGCTTTCCCACGACGCACTTGGGCAGCTGAATAATAGTGACCCTTGAAACACGAATTAAATCGATCAGTGGCTTACTTTTGGTCTCTAACTGTGTCTTCCATCAGTACATGTATCATCAATCCGTGCAAATATTGGTCGGGGCGCTGAAATACTTGTAAATTGTTCATCGAGTGAATGTTTTTTCGACCCATTTCCAATATGGCGGTTTACTAGGAGGAGTTACGCAACGAACGAAATGAATTTTGAGAATGAGTTGGGTTCGGACAACCTCCGGATATTTACGAAAATGTCCGAGCAGAAAACGCCATATTGGAATTTGTCAGAAAAAACATTCACTCGACTAACAATTACAAGTCTTGATCGAAAGGGGTACTATAGCGCTCCAATACTTGCACAGAAGGATGATAATGATGCATGACATAGTTAGAGAACAAAAGTAAGCCGCTGATCGACTTAATTCATGTTTCAAAGGTCACTTTTATTCAGCTGTCCCCGTTCGAGAGCCATACATTTTAAAATCTAACATGGCTCTCGAAGTGAGTAAGCCTACCCTATTTAAGAAATATAGACCGAAGAGCAGGGCTACTAGTTTCGAATACACCCAGCAGGTCTTGGCACAAACCTAGTAGCCCTGCTCTGAGGTCTATATTACGATTCGAACATGAAAACTCACCAGAATATTGCAAAATCGTCAATTTTGATGATAATTTCCACTTTTTTCATTTCTACTTCCGTTTGAGCGTTTGGTTGTTCCAATTTGTTTACTAACCTCTTGACCCCGACTTTTTCATTGACATTTCGGCCTATTTTATTGGTTTCACACATATCTACTACATTGATAATTATTGTAATTAATTCTATATTGCCCAGAAACAAAAAAATCACAGCGGATATCCATATAAAGATTTAATTTTGCAAAAAGAACGGACCAGCCTGAACTGACCATTGAGTGCACTGAACGAAACACTAGTATAGAGCTGGGGCATTGATCTCGAATGTAACCTAGCTGAAGCATTGACTTTTTTCACAGTTTATAGAAGGCGTGAATACAGTCATGTTCGAATACTCTATTTACCTCATACATCACGAACCTACAATGCCATTTTTAAAATAAACTCGGACATATTTGGAAAAAAATATTGATTTCTATCAACATGCATAGGGCCAGGTTTGACCAAATAAAGTTAATTTGACAGTATTAATTATACTTCAGTATTCTATTTCCTACAGATGCATGTCACCCTAATCCTTGTAAACATGATGGAAAATGTTCCCTTGCTGGAAATGACGATGGTTTCGCTTGCGCATGCGGGGATTCAGGGTTTGGAGGCAAGTTGTGTGACAAAGGAATCTTAAATGCTAATGTTATTGATGATTCATTCAACTCTGGGCAGAAATCGGGATCCATTCAAGTTCAGGCAAAGCAGTAGATATAAAATGTCAGGTTCTGGCTCGCCACGGGCCGCCACGGGCCCGGGGCTTTCAAAATCTCTGAAGATGAGCAGGAGATATTGATGAGCAGGAGATAAATTAATTGAATGGGGATTAGGAGATAAATTAATTGGATGGGGCTTTCATCTTAAATGGGTGAGAGATAAGATACGCATGACATCATTGTTATCTTAAATGGGTGAGAGATAAGATGCGCATGACATCATTGTTATCTAAATGGGTGAGGACTGAATTTTAAAATGGAAGCATAACAAATCAATAACACAACATTTTTGTTTGATATATACATTATATCCAATCTTAAATTTATTTTACAATTTTCTTTACAATTGATGTAATATTAACATTTTTAAGATAGAAATGATAGATTCTACTACAAAATCCATGTTATTAGACACACTGAAAGTGTTTACAATTTCATCTAAACTATACCCTAAAGTTCTCAATAATATATACATGATACAATATTGTCCACAATTTGAACTGTTCAAACCTTGAACACGAATGGGATTTACAAACATTGCATCTCCATATTCTTTTAATCCATAAAATGTTTCTGTATGACCTAAGGGGTCAAAAAATTCAATTTGTGAATCTCTATAATAACATACCCAATGTTGCCCCATTTCATAGTGAGGTCTAGTATTTGCTATAAAACATTTTTTATCCATGATAATAGATGGTAATTGATCACTTGCAAATACTCCTAGAAATCTATGCTTAGTATCTGGATGATTTGATAAAATAAAACTTATATCTTGTGAATTCATATTAGTACTGAATAATATTGCGGGATGCGTCAACCTCAAATTTTCCCGGAAATGTTGCCATTAAAATAATGTTTAATGATTCAGGTGTTGCCTCAGAAAAATGAATGTCAAGTTTTACATTTCCCTTTTTAAACAATGGAAGAATTTCACCATTTGAATATGTGTCTTTATAGCCTATATCAAACTTAAAGATACAAAAACCAGATTTAAAATCATCTATGCTTATATTTAACCCATCATTGTGTTCAAGATCTGAAAACAATTGTGTAAACTCATGAACATATTTGTCTTGTGAATCATTTGAGCCAAACTTAGGTTGAAATGCTCTAAATGGAGTAGGGACATTATCTACTGAAATTTCAACATATGAAGTGTTTGCATGAATGAAATTGTAAGGATTAAGTTTATAGTTTCCTTGATATGCTGCATTTTTCACAATGACACAATACAATCGTGTAGGTACACGTCCTTGAAATAAATCATCTTGATTAAAAGAATATATATTACTAGGTAATGAGAGTACTTTCATTTCATTTCTATCATAAGTATATACAGCATTTCTCTCCTGTAATTCAGTATTATATGCTTGTAAAATACCATTTGAAACTGTAATCATTGGAACTTCTAAATGTACATCTAAAAGTTTGACTTTATATTGTTCATTTGAATCAGTCATAAGTCTAAAACTGTTTTTTGTATGATTTAGTTTTATCTTCACTTCAACACCATTAATGAGGTATTTGTTGATGCTGAAGATATCTTCATGGAATTTACATTCCATATCAACTACTTTTCCACCTTGAGTTTTCACAAATCTTTGTGTTAGTCCCATGTTGTTAGAGCCTTGTCCCAGAGGTTTTGTTGCATCCATTCCATTAGGTGGATATATCCCACTGTCCATATAAAACAGACATGCCGTACCTTCAGATTCTAATTTTCCTTTACTAGATGTTAACAATGTTTTCAACATACTTTTATAAGGATAGTTTAAGACAGATGATGCCATGTTATTTTGTTGTAATGATATCTCAACCTCACTCCATAAAGAATGAATCCAATTATTTATTGGTCCATATGAATCATAATCTGTCAAATCCACATATTTCGGTAATGAATTATCTGCTTTCAATACCTGCGCTTTGACAGATAGCTTTACATTTTGAAGATCTATAAACTGTGAAGTGTTGTTTGGTAAGATGAACTCTATTGGAGACTCACTGTCTATTGGATTGATAGGTCTGTACTCAACATAGTTCCTTCTAACAACACTACTTTCTGTTGGAGGTGTGTTAAATAACTGTAATTTCCCATTCATTACATCAGCACTGTTCATGAGTTTATATGCCATTTTTAATTATTTGAGTTGAATTTACTTTTTTCTTTTCTGTGATGTCTTTGTTGACCTACGTTTGTATTCCTTTGGAGATTTCTTATTGACTGAAGACTTACTATTGCGTTTGCTTTTATATACACGTTTTTTCTTTCTAATTGTATCACGTGACTCGTTTGACTCGTGTGACTCGTTTGAGTGCTGTCTTTTAAGTGTAGCTTTTGCTCTCTCAACGACAGCTTGCATTGGAGATATTATTTGTTTCGGTTCATCTTTAATATCATCTTCACTTATCCAACCTCTTCCTGTTTGAGATACTTTCAATCTATTCTGTCTACCAGCTCTAATAAGTTTCAACCAGTGTTCTGGTCTGTCTACATATGGTACTAATTTCATGATACTTGTTTCAAATGAAGTGTACACGTCAAAGGTTTGTCTTTAAATGACACAAGTGTGTTACCATTTCCTCTTATATACACATGTATGCGATCAAACTCCCAATTCCCGACATCCTTGTATAATACTTGATTAAAACTCAACCAAGAATAATCCTTTGGAATACGCCTTAAGATTGGTTGTACATTTCCATCAACAACACTTTCTATGCATAAATCACAAAACACATCTAAATACAATAATGCATCATTTGAATCCAATGGTGGTAACTGTATGTCAACAAGTCCTATTTTCCATTTTCCTTTAAGATAAAAGTATCTTGGTAACTTTACAGTAAACTCTGATGCTGTATTATTGGGATAAATATTGGTTGAATCAGTGCTACTCAAATAAAAATAGATGTCTTTATCCATTGTTTAAACTGATGCACTAAAGTCTGTGTCACTATTTGATTTTTGTATTATCTCATATAACTTTGCAAACTTTGTTATATTATAATTCTCATGCTTCTTTTTTTCAGATAATAAAACATCAATATCATAAATGAAACACTTGTAGATCCAATTGCTAAATTACTAATTGATATTTCTTCAATTGTTAATATATTTGAAGGTGTTGAAGCACTTATTCGTGCTAATGATGTTGTATTTTCTTCTGCCAAGAGCACTTTAAAAATATATACTAATATACAGTAGAACCTCACACTTTGATACTTCATTGCTAAATAACAAAAATAAGATGTACTTCAACATTTATATAAATATCAACATAACATAAAATAATGTTTTTCTATTTATTTTAAGCATAATATACAATATTTACAAGGCTTTGATATCAGTAGCTTTAACCCAAGAATCAAATTTCTTAGGCCAATATTTCCAATGTACCAAGTATTCTTTTTGACCTTGTTTTGTGCGTTGTTTTAAAACTTTTTCTATTTTATATAGATTGTCTTCATCAATATGCACACGTTGAAGCTCAGGTTGATAAAATGTTCCTTTAATCTCTTCACCTTCAAAATCTTTCAAGCGATATAGAGGTAGACCTTGTCTGATGAATCGAGCAGCTATTTTGAAAATCTCTCCAGTCCAATGTTGATCATATTCTCTGGTAAAAACATGCCTTGCTTGTGTAATTCTAACCTGAGCTTCAATGGGGAATTTGAAAATTTGCTTGGATTTGGTTTGACTTTTTATTATTGATTTAGGATAATACATACGCCACCAAATATTAAGCTCATCATCTTTAGAGACATTTTTAGGAATCATTTTTATTCCCCTATGCCAAGTAGCATTATAGCTTTTGACAAAGTCCTGTAAATTATCAATATATCTAAGATTTTGTTTATATGTGATGTATCTCATTATTTTCGTCTTCAATGTCTTAATAAAACGTTCAGAGTAATTTGCCTTGGGAGTATTACGCGTAACAAAATGACGCACTCCCCATCTGCGTAACAATGTCTGTACACGTTTTGCACGGAATTCTTGACCAGCATCACTACGTGTTACATCTGGTACTCTCCCTTCTTTAAAAATATCGTCAAATGCAACTGCTACAGCTTGTCCAGTTTTATTCTTAAGTGGTCTGACAAATGCAAACCGGGACATGATATCAATGACAACTAAAATAAAACGTATCCCATCATTCTCTGATGACATATTAGAGACATCCATTAAATCAGCATCCCATTGTTGATCAATGTAAGACACGTACACTTTGTTACGCCGAAACCGTCTTCTATATGGTCTTTGTAGACTATACGCTTCCTGACTATCCAACCATTTTTTGACTTGGTAGTATGATACATCAAATCCAACTTTTTGTAAAGTTCTCTGTAATTTTTTAGGTCCACTAAAACTTGCTGGTTTAGAAGTATCATAATAATTCTTTTTTACATATTCTTTCCAAGACATCTTTCCTCATAGACGAATATTTGAATAATAACTTATGTGATGAAAGGATACACATATATATATGTATATCAACTGCTACTTCTAGAATTGCTTTCATATTGATTATACTATTGATCAGTTAATTCTTCATTAGAATTGTCTTCTTCATCCGTATCTATAAATAGCTCATTAAACTTATGTTCATTTTTTACAAGTATCTTTCGGATTGCAAGATCTCTAGACACACCTCTCATTAACATATCATTTACTTCATCTATAATATTTCTGTGTAATGCATTGTCTGCTAAACCAATTACTTGTTTTAAGACCTTCTTATAGTGCTTCATGAATATTTCCTTATCCTTTTGAACAAGTTTCTTCTCAGCCTTTTCTATAGCCTCCTTTTCATTGCTTCCTCTATCTATATACTCCTTTACTTTATGATCATAATCCTTTTCATTATCATTTCTAGCCATGTTCTTTAAATATACAAATGTTTCATTTGATCTGAGATCATCATCTTCTTCTTTATTTGTTTGTGCATTGGTTTCAATCTTCATTTTCTTGGTCGGATGACCTTGACACCAATTTTTAACATGATGTTGTAAATCATGAATACTCTCAAAAACTAAACCACAGTCATCACATGAGACCATATCGTCACATCCACAATGAGAGGAATAAGGTGACGTTCCATTTTTCATATCATACATAATTGTATCCTTTGCATTTAATTGAGGTGTTTCTGATACCACATGATTAGGTATATTTCCATTACTTTCAACTTGTTGTGATTGTATTCCTCTGTTCAGATTTTGTTTTGATAATGGTTTTTGAAGCATTATATTTGAAGTTGTGGAAGGATTATACAATCTCATACTTTCAGGAGTTTCTTGCTTGAGGTCTACTAACAAGTAGCTGAAAGGTTGATGTGTAGCCTTTTCATATGCATCTAATAACTTGTGAGACTTCCCTGGGTACATTTGATGAGCCAAAACAGATATTTGTTGCCTATCTCTTGGGTTCTTATACAACACAATGTAGTGGGAATTTAAACTGAGAGTCCGACTTTCTCTACCACATGGGAACAAATTCTGCATCAAGCAAATGACACTTAAATTTCTATGATGTGATCCACGTGTATACAAATCAGCAATCCTTGTATCTTTTGTTATATCACCCATTAAATCATCAAAGATCACCAAGTTCCTCTGATTCACATCTAAAAAATCTGGGTTACTCAATTCGTCTGGTATTCCCATCATGAATTCAATATTTGAATTGATTGTTTTGATGATGTCATAAAGAGGTTGCCATTGACTGTAACACCATATGATACGTTGCGGTGTTGGGGATATTCTAGTATCAGCATGGTCAATCAATTCCTTTATATATGTAGATTTTCCTGAACCTGTCGGTCCAACCACCATCATAGTAAATGGATGGTAGAGCACTTTTGATTTTGTTGACGTAATAGTTGGAATTGTTGAATAAATTCCCATGTCATGTTGTATATTAGGTGACTTTATAATACTTTTCTGCAATGCATGGTCTATTCTTTTATGACGATACATACTGGTTGCATGACTAAATGTCTTTCCACACTCACAAGAATAAGAAGAAATTTTAGACATGTTGACTCGTCTAATGATAACAGTTAAATGATAGTATGTTTGAGGTATCCTTGTTAAATAATCAAACCATGCTATAAATTTAGATGAATGTTGATATAATACATAAGTGAACATCAGTGAACATTTGTGAACATTACTGGTGAACATCAGTGAACATTTGTGAACATCTGTGAACATCAGTGAACATTTGTGAACAATACTAGTGAACATTTGTGAACATCAGTGAACATTTGTGAACAATACTAGTGAACATTTGTGAACATTACTAGTGAACATTTGTGAACATCAGTGAACATTTGTGAACAATACTAGTGAACATTTGTGAACATTTGTGAACATCAGTGAACATTTGTGAACAATACTAGTGAACATTTGTGAACATCAGTGGACATTTGCGAACAATACTAGTGAACATTTGTGAACAATACTAGTGAACATTTGTGAACAATACTAGTGAACATTTGTGAACATCAGTGAACATTTGTGAACATTTGTGAACACAATACTAGTTGATGCACATTATGAGTTTGTTGACATACATGATAATTTAAGTATTCGACCATGTCACAATGCTAAATTCTCTCAATTTCTACTAAATTATTTACCTTATATTTCTATGAAATTATTTACATAAAATTTAAATTTTAAATATTTTTATTTTTAATTTTGTAATGTCCATGTGCTAGAGAAGTAATACCATCTTCGAGGACAAACCTCTTGTCATCATACGGATTAAGTGAAATCTTGTTTATTTCAAGTGTAAACAATTCATGATTCAATGATCTTATTTGTTTCATTGAATGTATGTTCAATTCATGATTTAGTACTGCATTGCGATAGTCATCATGTGTTATTTGGTTTTTAATGACAGCTTTATTCACTCCTTTAGCAGTTTTCTTTGCCTCATTTTGTACTAATAAGGAGTACATTTTAGGTTTCAATCCTACGAATTCCGATGGACAAACTCCTATTGTTTCATCTTTAAACTTCCCAATGACTTTTTTGTTTGAAGTTGAATATAACATGTGATCTTTAGGAAAGTCTGATGTGTCATACAGATCCATGTTTTCAGCCATATCCTTGTAAATATTCTCTGTTTGTATAAGATAACATAGGGAATCTGTATCTGTAAACAATAATGTAGACTTGTCACCGTATTTAGGTAAGATATGTTCGTAATGATACTCATACATCAATGTTTTACTGAGATCCAAAATTGCAAACCCACAATAAATGGGTCGATTGAGATACAATTTGATCTTTCTCAATTCTACTGCCGCTAAATCTTCATTAAAGATTTTAAATCCATAAAATGATGGTTTACAAGCGAGTTTTTGCAATCTTGCTTTTTTGTGTATCAACTCAATCAGCCGTCGATTTCTTAAGTTTTCACAGGATTTCCCGAACATAGAGTTGTTCATGAGTTTAAAAAAGTCTTTCTCAAATGCATTTTTAGCCAGCATCCTTCTTTGAGTATTCAAATCAATGTAAGGTTTTAACCATGGTGAATGCTTAAATGTGAGAATTCTATGGATTTTCTTCAAAACTAACCCATGTTTCATATATTGTTGAAGATTCCTATAATGTAAAACATAATTTGTCTTATCATTGAGATTGGGAACTAATTTCTTTAATTTACATTCACCTAATTCCAACTCTTCCAATAATCGTTTGCAGAATGGTGATGTCATGTTTTCATTAATTTGTATAGATTCAGGTGCTAAAGGATAATCTGAATGTGTGTCATGTAATTCACTTGGATACTCTAGATCAACTTCCAATATATATCCATCATCAGAATTTTCAGATATATCATCAACATTGAATGATGCTATTGCATTTTCATCCATCCATTTGAAACCATGGGTTGGGAGGGGTTTACTCATAGCCCACCCATATAAATTATTCGCATCTATATATGTAATATAAGATGTTGGTTTCGTTTGATCATAATCTGTAAGATATTCATTGTTTGCCTTCGCATACCTATGTGATATCATGGAAATACCTCCCCTAATACCAGATTCTATGAAAAGATGCATGTCAGGATCTGTAAATAACTCAAGTTTAACACCCGTATATTTCAATGCTGCTATCCAACTAAGTCCAGGAGCCGTGTAAAAGTGTGCAGGGTCTAATTCATACATTTCTATCGCTAAGTCTCTAAATGATTCAAACACATCACTGAGAAGGAGCGTGTCTGTCATTAAATACAAGTCGTGATATTCTTTGAATGTTGACATGTTGAATGTATTCCAAACTGTATTTGCATGAGCATAGTCAATATCTGATAATTCTTCACCAGTAAGATCATTGAAAAAGTCACATTTGGGAGGTAACTGACTGTCACTTAATTTTTCAGTTTGATCAAACCAACTGTATGGAAACACACCCTTTCTCATCAAAAGCGCAAGTTCTTCTTCATTTTTAAATTCACTCATTAAATGTTTAAATTTTTCTTTGCCTTCATTAGTCAGATTTCCCACTAGTTTGTCCAATGAGGTACTCATAAATTGGAAACTGTCTATGAAATCCATAGATCCCATGGAAAATGATATGTATCTTTCCATATTAGTTGGGATCACTTTTAGTTTATTGTGTTGACATTGTCCTATGCTTTGCATAATATGATGTGCATCATAATTTTTCAAATTGTGAAATACAACAGGTATTCGATCTCGAAATCTAAAGTTCACATTGCATGCATTGTGCGCTGCTCCTCTGAAGTACCCCGTCACATGATCATGGTCACGAACCCTGTCTTCCCCAAGGACTTCTTTACAGATATGACAATGTGTTGCATTTTCAAATTTTTCACGATCTCCGGGTTGCATTTTTAAAGGTTTCTGCTTATGTTTGTACCACAAATCAATGTCATCTTGAACCTTAACCATGTGTTCAATGAAGGTATCCGTCACATTCTGTCCAGTGTATACAACAGCAGGTTTAGTTAGGTCTTCTGTAGGTCCGACTACTTTATAACAGAAACCTGATGGAATATGTTTAGTCATTTTCTGTGTATAAGACTTCTGGGGATTTCCTTGACAACCAGCAATTTTATCACAAACACTCTCAAAATCAGCATATACAATCCATGGAACCTTTAATTGTTTTTCCACTTGCTTAAAGTGTAGCCATTTATCTTTTTCTGAGGGTAATTCAATTTTCTGAGGTCCATGAATTTGACAATATTTAATGTGTTTGTGTAATAGGATAGCCTTTGTAAATCCATGTAAACAATATGGACAAAAATAATTTTTGCGTCCACTGGGTCCAGTGTGATACAACAGTCTATTGAGATCTTTGATCCAACAATAATGACTTCGCTTCTTGTTTGAGAGCAACATCAAGTTCACATGTTTGTTTGTTCTTTTCTTAGTGATGTGTATGGGAAAAACCTCTTTCTCATACCCAAACAAGTTGACCGAAATGTCATTGTTGTTCTCAAATTTTGTGATATCATCAGGTTTTACCGGATATTTGATCCCCTCCATGTTGAGTTCATGCATAAATGGTTTGTACTTGTTAACTCTATAATCATTGTGTTTTTGTGGATGTAATGCTGAAAGCACTGCATAAACAAAACATTTTTTGTCCTTATTTTGAACATTGATAATAGCATGTTTAGCCCTCAGTTTTAAGGGGGTAGGGATATAACTACTCCCATTAATTGGTTTCCATTTGACAATATGTATTTTCAATTCAATAACGTAATCAAGTATCCATGAACTGCCTTCACGCTGATAGGAAATGAAAGCATCATACATTTTTTTCACACTCTCCTTAAATGCATCATCTAAATCTACCTTTTTTATTGCTGTTTGACAATGACCTCTAAAATGAGGCCATGCCAACTCAGTCTCTTCTTTTTTCTGTTTTTTGAACTGGACTTGCATTGACATGTACCATTTAATACTGCCAAGCTTCTTAATTTGTTTTGACAAAAGATGTTTCACTTTCTCTTCATTTCTTTTAAAAAAATATAAGGGATCAAATTTTGATTGCCCGTATGCTTTAATTGTTTTTACAATCAATGTTCCCTGTATCGCTTGTTCTTCAAAATCACATTCCAATTGATCATTATCGTTTACTGTCTTTTCTTGTGTAGCGTCAACTTCATCAACTTGCATAGGTTCCTCTGTTGCATTATTTTCATTGTCTAATGACCTTTCAGTATCATTTGATGTTCCAGGACCCGCACCGACTTGAAAATTATGCATTTCCCTATGTTGATTTAATCTATCTCTTCTATGAAAAAGTTTCCCACAAACATCACAAGCATGATTTGGATCGCTGTGTATCCTTTTATGTCTTTGTAAATGCTCTTTGTGATTGAATACTTTCTGACAAATATCACATTCATGTTGCTGAATTTGACTTCCATGTTCCATTCTTTGATGTCTCATCAATCCTCTCTTATGTTTATATATTTTACCACAATCACAATTGAAAGTTGTTTTTATTGTAGCCATGTTGTTTAGTTGTTTGCAACTGTGTTTGTGAATTGTTTATCAAATTTTGAGAGATTTTATAAGGTAAAAATTATGACATATGCTCTGGAAAGTTCTAGAAAGGAGGATTTACACTATAATCACAAGATATTCTAGAACATTGAGGATTAACATATGATGTAATTAACAATGATATCCAACAAGTGTCACACTAATACTGTCAAAATAAAAACAAGTCAGACTAATTCAATATAAGACATAAAATAAATAAGCTTTTCCACCTATACACATATTTAATCTAAAATCTAATATCTACCTTATATTACCTTCACTGAAAGTGCTCCATTGTTTGATTAGTCAATAGTATTATTTGATTCTTTACAGTGTTGGTTCAATATTGAAATTAAAATTGCATACACTGTTGATCGATGAATTCAACTTTAAAATAACATTAAGGGGATTAAGCTTGTACTTTGTTAAAAACATTTGATCAATCCAAGATTTGTTGCTTCTTATTGCGAAACAAATTGTTCTAGAACAATTGAAGTGATTTTAAGATTTGTTACACAGGTCTTATGCAATAATTCTAGAACTATCTAGTAAAAAGTGATATTTAATTACATCTAGAAAATTCTAGAAGATTGACTATTAGTTACATAATATCATTTTGAGTATATATTACAGTCAAATCATTGAAGTAACCATTATCTAATTTAATCATTTACATATTGTTTAATTCAAGGAAGCACAATGAATAAGGATATTAAATCAATTGAATTGACAGATAAGTTGAGATTAGTCATTGTAGATGGTAAATTTGGAAAATACATTGACATGAGATATACTACACAAAATGAAAAGATATCTCACTTTTTCCTCAGTAAATATCAATTTCAGCAAATTATGAAGATAAACCATTTCGATCCATTGGACAAGAGAATTGATATAACAGACAGATGTCACGTGACTTGTTTTGAAAATGAGTTGTGTATTTCTAAAATCATTGATGGAATTCAGAGAGATTTGACGATGACGTTTGATGTGTATGACAGAATACAAAGATGCAGTTATTCATTCAATACATATTTGTAAGAGGAATAGACATAAACCAACAAATGAACAGTGATTAACGTTATGAGTAGATGGAATAAACATTACATCATAATACACAAAAACAAAACATATATATATATATATATAGCAAACGTATTTTATTAGTTCTTCTTATTTTTAACTTATATATAGCACTATATATTCAATAAATGTTTATTGTAAATTATAAAAAAGAACTTTAAAATGTGTTGTTTTTTATACTATTAATATGTAACAATACAATATAATACAATATAATATATATATTACATTATGATGCATCACATCAATATTTCACTTTAAAATAACATGTGTAAGATGTTTATGTTCTTTTCATCATATTAAATAGCTAAAGTGATTATCTCTTGCTTAATTTTATCTTCATATAGTTTCAAAATCATTATCATCTTCTGTACAAATTCATCAAATGAGTCTCCAACAATATTTTCGTATGCTGCAAATGCTAAATGAATTGTATATGTATCAAATGTTCTGTTTTTGTCTGTTTGAATTTCAGAGCAAACATCGTCATAATATAATTCTATTTTTTGATGAATAGATAGAGATTCACACAGAGTAGACAGTTGTTGACTTAGCACTAATGATACAGCTTGGATGTATATATTATCTTTCTGGAGAGATAACAACTCTTTCACTAGCTTTTCTTCAATATTTTCAGAATTCAAAAAACTCATGTTCGCATCTGTTGAGTGATCCATATCCATTATATAAATGAAACGTTTACTTTGAAATCAAGTATGATATTGCACAAATATATTGAAAGAATTAATACTACCATATTTACAAAAGTTATCAATATTATTCAATGTTTTGAAATCTAATGTAAACGCTTTTCATATTATGCAATGTCTTTCTCTTGCCGGAGTGTAAATTTAAAATTTATGCGCCAAAAATTTGTGACCCTAAAGATAAGTGTTCAGTCTATGTCCGACTAAAATGATAAACTTATATTTTTATTTGAAATAAAGCTTTTGATGTGAATGTTATGAAAATGAGGATATTTAATGCAATTCTGTGTTTTTATCAATGATTAGGTAAGTACATCAACATATACTAAAGACAGAAAATTAAAACAGAACTCAGAATAATATTTGATATTTGTAATCTGACATCCCTTTTTTTGGAATGATCCATTTATATAAGAATTTTTAAAAATTGAAGTGGTCAGTTTGGGTCTATTAGATTTCAAGATGAATAAGACGATTCACATTCGCTGTTTCAATCACATTGTGAATAAACACAAAATACGTGACTTATCATTAAGTCATCAAAGTATCCTAAATGAGGATTCATTAAAAAATTTAGAAACATTGATCAAAACAACATTTGAATTTGGCAGAAGAAAATGGTTAGCAAAGAATAAATTTCTTGCTTCCTTAAAAATGCAAAGACCTTTGGGTCAAATTTTTGAAAACAAAATAAATAAGGTTTTCGTTGGTACAACGTTTGTAGTAGTTTATATTGAAACAGCATGTGATATTTTCGTCAAAACAGCATATTTGAATAGATAGACTACAGCTTTAAAAAAATAACCAAAAAGCTCCTAAAATGGGGCCAAATAAATAAAGTTAATTCCCCTTTCATCATAATACAATGAAGTTATGACTCACGTTTATGGTGTAATCTGATTACATAACATTGTGTAATTAGATTATGTTAATATCAATGAGTATTTAGTGTTGATAAATGTTAGACGTAATTCAGGAGCGCAGCAATAATCAAGTTTGAATATTTTGATAATATGTCTGTTTTATTACCTTATTTGGTAATTGAGATCAAAAAGTATCTGATTAAACAAACAATTATACAGAAACAAGTGGTTTTAGCAGATTCTATTGAAGCATTTGATGAAATTGTAAAACATATGTTTGATGATCATCGTTTTACAGTTAATAGATTATTAACACTACGAGTTTATATGGATATGATAATACAACAATATCCATTCTTACAGGATGAGCTAAATGATTATCATATGAATTTTCTTAAAAATAATAACAATATGTGAGATGATGATAAAAATGTAACATTAACAGATAGGAGGAATCATTTTTTTTTTTTTTTGAAAACAAAGGTGAAGATCAAACAATGTTAAACTTTGGAATGTAAATAGATATATACATAATGGATGTACAACAAAGACAACATTTTTTTAAAATAGTATGGACTATCTCAATCAGATTTTGATAAATATATGTTAAAACAAATATACAAAATTGAATACATTAGAATGGTTTTGAAAAAACATATAGTTGGAACACTAAGAAAAGATCCATACATTTTTAAGAGATGCTTTTTCATTTTGATAATTATGAAGAAGGATTAAATGTAACATTAACTTCAGAATAAATAAAACAATATGTTCTAG
Source organism: Owenia fusiformis (assembly GCA_903813345.2). NCBI lineage: Eukaryota > Metazoa > Annelida > Polychaeta > Sabellida > Oweniidae > Owenia > Owenia fusiformis. The sequence continues at coordinate 31,498,436 of CAIIXF020000003.1, read as the reverse complement.
AAGTCTGATGACTCATCATTGTGTAATTTAGAATATATTCAATGACGTCAAAGTCAGATTAAATGCTATTATACTATCAACCAAAATGTTATGTCATTGTAAAATAAGTATTTTGTGTATTTATCTATTAAACCAATATTTACTTTATAAACCAAGGTGTTTAGTTATTGATTTTGTTATTAACAGAAATTGTTAACCGGACCTCTTAAGAAAATTGTAAAATAAATACATCAAACAAAAATGTTGTGTTATTGATTTGTTATGCTTCCATTTTAAAATTCAGTCCTCACCCATTTAGATAACAATGATGTCATGCGCATCTTATCTCTCACCCATTTAAGATAACAATGATGTCATGCGTATCTTATCTCTCACCCATTTAAGATGAAAGCCCCATCCAATTAATTTATCTCCTAATCCCCATTCAATTAATTTATCTCCTGCTCATCAATATCTCCTGCTCATCTTCAGAGATTTTGAAAGCCCCGGGCCCGTGGCGGCCCGTGGCGAGCCAGAACCTGACATTTTATATCTACTCAAAGCCAGATACCAGTCTTACTATTACTCCTACTGCCCCGGGACTCTCGTTCCTACCTCCATCCTTACAACTGACAAATGATGTAACATCCGGTGTATTTGACGTGAAAAGCATTTCGTCGGGTGTAAAAGCAATAAAGTTCATTCTCTCTGGAATTGACGCAAATATATTTGAGTTTGTCAATGATTTGCAAGTGTTTGTCAAAGATGTGTTTGCACGTTTAAAACTAGCGCGGAAGATTTTACCCGGTGGATGCTTTCCACTAGCTTTAACCAGTTGCCCAGCTGTGTTTGATGCCGATATTGGACTATCTTCTACGGCGGAATGGTATCAGCTTAACTCAAATACAAATGTTAAATTTACGCTTGGTATTACATTTGTCGTCATCAATGGCTTCCCATTACCAATTTCACTTAGAGGAGTTCAGGTTGAGACTGGATCAAACTGGAAACTTTCTCTGGCTAGTTCATACAGGAAAGAAAGTGATGGGACACTCTTAAACACTCCGAGGAAGCCAGGGTGTAATATCTCACTTACTTTACAAGATATACAAGACTTCATTAAAGGAAACTCTTTTATCAACACATATTTCAACACTTTGACGAACCTCCTTCCGAAATGGATAAGCATCCTTCCAACCGACAAAACCCTTCTTGGAACAACAAGCTTGAAATCTAGCGTCATGACTGGAGAACAGTTATCCCTTATTAAACCATGTGCTGGAGCCCCTGTTTTCAAGGACAAGATATACTCGACATTTCGCTTTGAAACGGACACTAAATTGGTTGTTTTCGATCACGAGGTTACGATTCCAGTACTAAAAGGACAGCAGTTTTGTTTGATCGTAGATTTATGCCAAGACCTTGGCGGTACAGTTATTCTCATGTTCCCGACTCCACTATCGAGGAGAAAACGGGATACTTACTCTGGTTGTGACATTCTTAGTAAAATACCCATGATTGGTAAAATTGAGAATTCAACTGGATTTGATATATGTGTAAGAGGAATGGGATTCTCGCTAACTAAACAATTGGAAGTTACGTCTCGTTTTTCGAGAACTCCAACTGCAGTAAAATTATGGAATGGAGATCAGCATTTTGATTACAAGTATGTTGAGTCGAATTTATGCATATTCTCTAAATATTAATGGACTCATCGATTCTATCTAAACAATAAAGGCATCATCATTATTTTGAGTTGACAAAATCATACCATATGCTACCTTATTATATTGTGTGCAATTTAATTCAGGTTGTTTCCCGCTGCTCATGTATGGCTGGCCGGTGAAGCACATATGGCAAAAACGAGTAAAGAACTTTCCATCGACATGTTTGCAGACACCCAACTTTTTTTAACAGTACCAAACCCCATGAAGGTATGATATCCCTCCTATACTTATTCATTGAAATCATTTGTATATATTCCCGTACAATCAAACGAACTTTAAGCCCCGTTTAATGAAATACTACAGGACATTTGGTGAACAGAGCCTGAGAGAAACATTTGATTATTTCGGTAAACCTTGCATATTCTGCCTTGAAATTTCAGAATTATTTATGAAAGTTGACCATTTGAAACGCATATACAGGGTGTCCCAAAAAAAAGGAAACCAGCAATAGATTGCTTATTTCTCAAATATGAATAATGATAGGAAAATTTCACAGCTACCATCTGATAGATTATGATGTCTTCTTTCTTATAATACCAAAGTTGTCTATTTTCCTTCACGGATGACTGAGTTATAAGGGATTTAAGTGACCATGTCAGAAATGAGTTTGTACCACTTTCAGCCAAGTCAACTTCACCATCATAACAAAGTGATAAGTAACAACAAACATCAGGATATCACTCTTTTACTCATTTATTCCAATTAAAATTACACATATCATATTTAACACCCCTTTTAAATCCTAATGTCCATTCAAAGTTGTTTTAACCCCAGTGTCCTTCAACATGACCCCAATTCCTTTCAATGCAAATGTCTGCCCTTGATCTCTTCGCACGTACTGCATCCCTGATGATGTCTCTCTGTCCCCTTAGATCCTCCACTGCTGCGACAATCCTGGCCCTTAGATCATCAACATCTCTTGGTGGTGTTGTGAAGACTTTACCCTTGAGATAACCCCAAAGGAAAAAGTCGCAGGGTGTCAGGTCTGGGGATCTCGGTGGCCACTCAATCTTCGTGGTTCTAAACTGATCAGCAACCTGCTGAAGGCTCCCACTTCTGAGCCACTCACTTACTACGAATACTCTTTGATCTTGGGTCAGCTGCATGAACTTGCTATGTTGTATGCTTGTTCAGAAATTAGTATTTCGAATAGGACATGGTCTTGCATAGCCATTTTAATCCCTCATTGTTCAGCCATTCATGACAGAAAAAGTGGCACAAACCAATTTCTGACATGGTCACTTAAATCTCTTAAAACTCAGTCATCCGTGAAGAAAAATAAACACCTTCGGTATCATAAGAAAAAGGACATCATAACCTATCAGATGGTAGCTGTGAAATTTTCCTATTATTATTCATATTTGAGAAATAAGCAATCTATTGCTGGTTTCCTTTTTTTTGGGACACACTGTAGACATGTCTATCCCACACAATTTGAGACTGAATGCTCTAGTGTGTATGAGTACTTGTATTTACAACTATTTTTGATGCCATCAGTATTGGCTATCAATATCTATTGTGATGAGTTCAGTATGAATGAAATGTCCCTCGGTGTTCCTATCTTGGATTTTGATATCGGT